>CM031602.1:30968601-30986101 GCA_018398815.1 Conus ventricosus
AGAGAGAATCACCGGCAGACAGACAGAGAAGAGAGAGACAGAGAGAGAGAGACAGACAGACAGACAGAGAGGCGGGCAGACACACACACAGCATTTTATGGCACGGCTCGCGCAGACAAGCGACCCTCGCACACAGTGCACGGCTCGCCACAACCTGCGACCAAAAAATCAATAAAGCACACCTGACGGCCCCGTTAACTGCAACATAAGCGAATGTTCTAGACTGTCCGTGTCATTGCCACTTCGTAGCCGCCACGTTAACAAGACGCCATTGTTCACTGGATTACTTCGTTACAGTGGTTCGTGCGGCAGGGAACTGCTGCGAGACCACGCGGCGTCGCACACCCGATGACGAGACGGCTTGTCAGTTCTAGTCATGTTGACTGCGCATAAGCCTCTTATCAAATCAAGTGCCGAGCTTAAATCACGTGACACTTTGTGTTGTGCCCACCATACACAGCCGCCGCCATTTTAAATTCGACCTGTGGGCTGTAAAGACGTTTCAGAGAGAACTTGTGTGTGTTAAAAACATGGCGAGTCAGGGAAGTGATGTTTCAATGCCTTCTGTCAGTGCTGGAAGTGACACTAATATTACTCAAGAAATGGCTGAAGTGTTGTTATCTTCGCAAGGAAAACTTTCCGATCAACAGACCGATCTTGTGAAAAAATACATTGTTTATCATGAGGCCATGGCAAGTTTTTGACAAAGAAATTGAGTGGCGAGCCTTGTTCTCCTCCTTCAAAGCCAAAAGGAAGCATTTTGTTTTTGTTTCTTCAACAATTATTTAATTAGAGTAACTTTGAAAAGCTTTTAACTTTTGAAGAAATGATTCTATTCAAAAAGCTCCAAATGTTCAGTGACTGGTGTACTACCTAGTAGTTCAGAAAACTTCTCCACCTTGTGGTGTTTGTGACACAACGGCAAAGCAGACGACACGGAACACGACTCGGGCTGGGCCCAGACAGGGCTGGTGTTGTTACTGGCTAATTATAGTGGGCGTAGCACTGTTCGCTAACTGCCCTCCGACAACTGCTCTGCAAGGCTCTCAGTGAACGCCACAAACACATGACGTGGGCTTAAAAATAGTAACGGTTTTGCAAAACTAGCCAATCAGGCGGCTTCGCCTGATTGACCTACAAAGCCCTCTCTAACGTGCGACTGTAAGACCACAGCAGGCCTACTGCTGACGTGGTTGGCGCAGTGTGGTCTAGTGGCATTGGGTGTTTGTTGTTTGTTTGTTTGTTTGTTGTTTGTTTGTTTGTGTTTGTTTGTGTTTGTTGTTTGTGTGTGTGTGTTTTGTCCTACCCCACGCATGCACACCCCCCCCCCCCCCACCCCCCTCCACCCGCCCACCCCCACCCCCACCCCACGCATGCACACACTGACGTGGCTCTAAATATAGTAACGATCATGCATGTACGGTTTGCTGCCATATGACATTTGCGCCTGCCCTGCTTCGGCTGTTTGATTGTTTAAAAAACGCAGTGTGCTGGATAACGATTTTTGAATGTTCTGGCAAACAAACTAGATAGGGTTAGGCCTTGTGTGTTTGTTTGTTGTTTGTTTGTGTGTGTGTTTTGTCCTACCCCACGCACGCACGTCCCCCCACCCCCACCCCACGCACGCACGTCCCCCCACCCCCACCCCACGCACGCACGTCTCCCACCCCACCCCCCTGTGTACACCACACACACTCCTACCCCCAAGTCGCCCCAAGTTCTTAATTAAGTTTTTAATTAAGTCACCCAAGTTCTTAATTAAGTTTTTAATTAAGTTACTTCAAGTTCCTAATAAGTTCTTGATCAAGTAACTTCTAAGTTCTTGATCAAGTTCTTGATAAGTTCTTGATTAAGTCATCCTCTAAGTACAACCAAGTTCTTTATTTAAGTTATCTTATAATTATCAAAAAAATACAAGCTATGTTTTTATCTTAAATAGTAGATGTCTAATATAGTACACACACGCCTCAAAAAACGCGTCATTGTTGAGGATGTCTTGCTCAGCGTTTTCTGCATAGATCTTAATGAAGGTCTTACATCCTAAGCAACCGCATTGATTACAATTCTGGTCTATGGAAATGTCTTTTATAGACTCCATGTCTTTATTTATTGACTTTATCATTTTATAATACGCCATGATCTATTTTTATAAAAAAAATTTTAAATTAAGTTCTTAAAATATTATTCCATTTGAAATGGATCAAAATGATGCTTTGTTATTGGCGGTTTTGGCGTGCTGTTGTCTTTCTCTGTATTTAACGGTTCAGATTTTTTTGGTTGCTTTTGTTTTTGCCAGCGTTGTTTATATATTTTATAACCGTAATAACTGCCCCCAACAGCAGCAATGGCGCCAAAAATGGCAACAGTTTTAAGTTCAATATTCCATGAAGACTTTGGTGCCCTTGTATCACATGGAGTTTTTATAGCTGGCATTGAATCAACTTGTTCTGGCGCTGGCGGTGTTATGTTTTCATGATGAGTCATATTCTGTAACATTAATTTTTTTGTCTGTTCCACTCTGCTAATTTTTTTCCTGCTTCAACACGCCCAGGATTTTTAATGGTCTCCACCTGATTCAGCGTTTTCTGCTGATTTTCTGGCTTGGTTACTTTCTCCACCTGATTCAGTGTTTTCTTGATTCTGCTGATTTTCCAGCTCGTTCATTTTGAAGGGAAACAAAATCTATATGATTAAAAGTTATTAATCCCATGATCGCTGGCGATAACAATGTTCCAAATCTGTAATACAGATCACACCCTAGAGACTCTAATGACTTTGTTAAAACTGGATCCTGCGTTAAATCATACATAAAATCCTGTTCAGAATCAATGGGCGCAAATCTACTGACTAGTTTAGTGTACAAACTAAGAACCGTTTGCCCCACACTTTTCACCATTCTAGACCCCAGCTGCGCTTCATACCTGTTATGATACTTTAAAATGTCTTGCGGCGACATTTGTTGAATTTGTTCAATGCTGAATTCAGTTCCGAGGAACTGTTTTGTTTTTCCACACGCTGCCAAAGAATACAACCTCTCCTTTTGGGGCATAACAGCTTGGCCATCAACTTGGTCATTCATAAGTTCGGGAAGGTTTAGGCCGCCTTGTAGCTGTAGGAGATCATCACTGTTCATGTTTTTTTATTAAATTATAATTATTTTATTTTATAAAAATGAGCACCGAAAAAACTGTTACCAACCTTGTATACCATTCTGCTGTTATTGGTGGCCTAAGTGTAGGATACTCAATGCTTGGTAAAAGCTTGTTAAGAATTAAACCAGCAGATCTTGGCAAACTAGACTTTGAGGATTCAGCAAAGCTGATTGCTATCATTGCAGCTTCGGTTGCTACGAAAGATTTTCTAGTTAAGCAAGGGAAAAATTCCAGACAATATAAATATGTAGAAAAAAATACATTTATAAAAAATTGCTTCACTCGCAATAATGATAGGCGGCGCTGTGGTGAATGCGCTTGCTTTTAGCGGAAGTAATTTCGCATTTAGTAAACTGGGGAATGACGGCGAGAGAAAAAGACATAACAAAGCTATGGAGCAACTAGCAGCTGCACAAGACGCCTATGAAAGGCAGAGACTTGAGCAGTTAGATTTTATTAATGACACACTGAAAAGACAGGGGCATGCAGCTTACACATTTAAAAATGTTGATCAAGCAATAAAACAATATTATCTTGTAACAGGCAAACCGGTCCAGACATTGCCCCCACCAAAATTCAGTGACTTTTATCAACCATCAGAAAAACAAAAGATGCAAGAAATCGCGTTTATTGCCTTTGGTATGACCGTCGTGTATTTTGTTGCACATAATATTGGCTGAATAAAAAATGAACAAAATCTATTATTCGCCCAAAGGATATTGGAAGGGTATCACAGCAATACAAAAGCTAAGCCAAGCGGCAGGAGTCAGTGAACAAACAGCAAAGGAATGGTTATCTAAACAAGCAATTTGGCAAATTTATTTACCTGCCCCTAGACGAATACAGAGACCACACTTTGTTAATACAACTCCAAACGACACCCATCAAATGGATCTTCTATATTTACCCTTTGATAGGATTAGACGAAAAAGATTTAAGTACGCACTCACAGTCATTGACATAGCTTCAAGATACAAAGATGCAGAACCATTAACACAAAGAGTGCTTCTGCTGTTGCTGTTGCCATACAGCTGATATATCAACGAGGCCCTTTAACTTATCCTCGCATGATTCAAGTCGATGATGGAAAAGAATTTAAAGGGCAAGTGAATCAATTATTGTTAAAACATAGAGTTACCATTAAAAGAGGCATCCCAGGAGTTCACAGATCACAGGCTTTAGTTGAAAACTTTAACAAACAGTTAGCCGAAAGACTTTTCTCCTACCAGTATCACAGAGAGCTGATTGACAATTCTCGCAACACAGAATGGGTTAGAAGACTGCCCTCAGTTTTGCGCGCAATGAATAATGAAGAAATTTTAAGGGCTAAAACCAGTACAAGCAATCAAAAGAAAAAACAATAAATGTTGCTGAAGGAGAGTCTTCATCCAGCAAACTATTACCATTTGGTTTGAAAGTAAGGTACCTTTATTTACCGGGGGAAGCAGAAGGGGACACTCGCATCAGGGCAACCGATCCAGTTTGGAGTGTTGATCCATATGAAATAAAAAGAATTGTAAAGATGAATCCGCCCGTGTATTATTTACGAGAAACTGACACAACAAAACAACCGGCTCCTCAAAGATCTTTTGTAAAAGAAGAACTGCAGATAATCCCGCCAGACACAGTTCCGCTTTAATTAATTTACGGTTCTCCAGTGCCCAATTGCATATGAAAACTCTGGATTAACAAACACCCGTTTTGTGTTTGTTCTATCTAATGACTTCTTTGTTACAACTGTTGTGTTGATCTCATGTAGATTAGATCGCAGTTTTACGTTGTCATGATGGAAAGTCTTATTGCCAAACAATGCTTCTTTGTAGTTGTCATGTGATATGTTTGACTGCACAACGCTGCGAGATATTCCCTTTGCTTTCTTAATGATTTTCTCCTGCTCGAAATACTGTACATTTTTGACCTTAACCCCACATACTCCTTGATCACCTTTCCAGATAATTCATCCTTCATCTTTCCTAAAACCTTCTTATTAGTAATTGAATGCAAAGGCGAATCTTTAGGATAATCGGACGTGTCATACCATCCTGCATGCCCTTTAGCCACTTCGGTTTCCATGTCTTTATAGATGTCTTCAGTAGGAATATCTATAACAAAACTGTCTGTATCTGTGTAAAGTACTCTGGACTCAGGATACGAGGGCTTAAAGTAGTCATAAAGAAACTCTAACATCAAAAGCTTTGATAATTCTAAAACAGTAAACCAATAAATACAGGTTTGTCTAATTTGACTTTCTTTTTTTTCATCATTATGCCGAAAAGCTGATCATGAAATCTTCTGAAGTCCTGATAATTTGGTTTTGAAGTTAGCTTAATTGCTTCGTTCTCTTTGGTGACTAATCTGACATCTTTGCGCTTATGCGGATTCTCCATAGTCTTTCCAAAACAGCTGTTGTTCATCAGCTTGAAAAAGTCTTTTTCTGAAGCATCTGTGGATTTAGTTCTGAGATCAGTGTTCTTCATGATGTATGGTTTCATGAACTGTTCTTGATCAAAAGCAATTATGCGATGAACTGCTGTCAACTTCAACCCATGTCTTAAATAAAATTGCAGAAGTCTGTAATGACAGACATAATTTTTTTTGCCACGAAGATTAGGCACAAGTTTAGGCGGCTCTCTTGGATCCATCTTTAGACTTTCTGCTGCTAATGGATAGTCATTATGCAGGTCATGGAGTTCATGAGGATATTCTAAATCAACTTCTAGAATGAAACCACGCTGTTGATCAGGCGTTAACTGCCCAACCACTTTAATGCCTTTTCAATATTTTTCGCACCTGTGTACATTTTAAAGTTACGTAATGGAAGTGATTGCGCCATTGCCATCCATACAGATTGTTTGCATCTAAATACATGAGATAGTTAGACCTTTACTGGGATCATAATCGTCCAAGTATTTGTTGTTTGCTTTACAGTAATGATGCGACGCCATACTAATTCCTCCACGCAATCCGTTTTCAATCATCTGAATCATTAGTAAATCTGACAATAAATCAATCTGTACTCCAGTAAACTTTAAGAAAGCGTCCCAGCTCTCCCGGGCGCAGAAATGTAATGCGCGGGATCCAGGCTGTAATGTTTCATGCAGGTCTTTCTATAATTTTCAAAGACGTCCGCCAACAAACATACATCTGCCATTAAATAGGAGTCATGATAGTCTCCCATCGTTTTACAATCTAACTTTTGCAAGCATCTTGAGCATGCTGGTAATCGGAGTCGCTAATGTCCTTTCCTCTAAGACTAGAAAAGAACGCGCCTTTAGGCGGAAGTGTATCTTCGTCAAACCTTTCCCAACTGTTCATGTATTCATAAGGGTAAACACCCTTTCTAACAAGAGTTGAGTCAAATATTTTTCCGTTATTGGGCAGGACTTTAAGGACATAGCCAGTGCCTCTAATGATCCCTCATGTGCTGCATAGAGTCATAAAAAGACATGTTATTTAGATTAAAGCACATGTACTTTTCTGATGACTGTGCAAGCATGCTACCCTGAAGGCGCTGGTTACTGCTTGCATTATAAGGTGAGAGTCGTAACCTCGCAGTTATGAAAGAATACAGGCAGCTTCCATGTCTTTGGATCAAACTTTAGTTGAAGATTGCATTTACTATGTGCTGCTCCTCTGAACTTTCCGCTAATGTGATCATGGTCTCTTACTTTTGGTATTGGATTCTTCACTGAGTTCTAAACCACAAATCCAACAATGTGTGGCTGAGTCATACTGTTGTTGGTCTTCAGGTGTCATTATGATTTCAGATAAGTTTAGATTATTAGAACAGTCATTGCGCACTTGCTGCATGCGTTTTAAGAATGTTTCTGCAGCATCTGGTCCTCTATATAATTCTGGTTCTGAATAAACGCCATCCGACCTAACAATAATGAAGGCAAATGAACAAATCTGATGATTACTCATTAAGACTGTTTTTCGAAGTTTTTGTGGTGCTGGCCCTTCATAAGGAACAATAAGCGACTCGAAGTCTGCGTAAACTACGTATGGACTTGTTTTGCAGCCGTTTCCAGTTCTTAAAACTAACTTTAGATCCTGGCGGGGGCGTAGTTAGTTCTGTCTTACAGTCTACAGAACTTTTACAATGTTTTATATGTTCACTCGCGGCTTGCACAGATGGAATTCTTGTTAAACATTTTCTGCAGAATTCTTGTATGTTAGTGTTTTTTGAAGTATGCGCCAATAATCTGCTCATTGTGCGTATCAATGTGTAATGGGGCAGCCCTGCTGCGAAAACATTAGGAGTAAGTCCACATGACTTTTGGCTGGTTCGCCAATTGTTGGGCTGTTCTTGGACACTTTAATTGGCACCAATTTGTTTCCTCATCCCATGTGTATACATTAACAGTTATTGGTTTGTTTTGTTCTTCAAACTGATCAATTTGGTCTACACTAACAGGAAAGGACACCCCACTAAAGTTAAGATCTTTGGCGTATTGCCGATAGTTAGTCACTCTCTCTGCGTGTTCGCGGACATGATGCAGCCTTGCAAGAACGCACCACATGAAACATTTGTTGTCTGAATTTTTTATGTTTAAAACTGCTCTCTTTAAAACCAACTCCCGAGGTAGTGGAATGTAAGCCTGCCTACAATCGGCGCATACTTAGCCTGTTTTAATCTAATCTCTAGGACTTCGCCCTCTGACCAACCAGAGCCTCTCATTTTAGCTTCTTCAGCGGCAGCGTCAAACTGTGTAAGCAGTTCGTCTGCCCAACCGGTGTGTTAAGTCATTATGAGAAAGAATAGTCTGCTGTTTAGTTGAGACCCAGACTTCTAGATTTTCCTCATTTATTGTTACATAGTCGATTAAAACAGCTAACATTACTTTAACTGGCGGGTCTATTGTTAGTTTGCCTGGAACTTGAGAAATAGATGAACAACGCTTGCCTGTACGTTTGTTGGGTCAATGACTTCTAAATCAATATCATTCAGTGCTCTTGATAAACGCTCTCTCTCAGCATTCCTTCAAAAATTCGTCTTGTCCTTCATATATCTTAGCCATGCTGTCTTTCTTTTCTAAGCCAACATATTTATTTAAATTTAAAAAAAATACAACGGCTTAATCAGAATCAATATCGACGGTCTTTTGCGCTTGGACTCATAAACTAAAGTATAAACACCCTTTTGGTGTTGTTATGTGAGCTGTTTTAGAACAGAGTTTAATGTTTCGTTTACTTTTTTTAAGCATTCCTTTTTTATCTGCTCGGCGTCTGGCTGTTGAGAAAAACTTGTCCTCGCCTTTCTTTGAAGATCAAACTTTGTCTTTTGTAGTCATCAAAATCGGCCTGTAACGATTAAATTCTTCATCCGTGATGTTTGAGTCAGCTAGCGCTTTTATTTATTATCAGCTTGAAGGAACTAAGTTTAGCTGTTATTAGTTGAACCATAGCTGTGTGCTTTTGGAGTTTAGTTTTTAATTTTTTGCTAGCAGCACCTACAGCTAATGAACACAGACCGAGAGCTAAAGACAAACCTCCTAGAGGTAAAGCTGCGGGTGCGCCTATGCCTGTTGCTAAGAGACCAACACTCGTTCCTGCTGATTAGAGCACTTATAGTCGATGCTCCAGTATTAACATATGTAACAGCATTAAGGCGGCAGAATACCTTCGTTTGGTTTTGCTGTATTTTGAAAGGTCTTGCTCTAGTACTTGCTGCATTTGCGTAATGTTTGTTAATCTGAAGGTTTTTATGCTAGGGTTTTCTACTATCTCTTCTTTTGGCGGCGCTGTAGGCACTTTTGGATAAACCTGAACAGACATGCTTTTTTAAATAAAAAATAATTTAGTATTACTACATCTTTTAATCTGTTCTTTACAATATTCAGCTGCGCATCTATATATTAAAAACAAATGTACATTAAGCGGTTTATCGGCTTCTTCTTCTTTATCAATTTGAATGTTTATTACGTCTCTCACAGTTCTCCCGCTTCCATGCAACTGATTATCCTCTGTTGACCTTAGGTCAATCCATAACCGTATTTTGTTGTTAATAATCATCAAGCCTAACATTGTGAAGATGTAAATCTTTAGACGCAAGGTCAACTGTTGGATTTCTACACCTCCCGCCTCCAAACAGTTTTCTTATTTCATCAAAATGCTGATAAGGTTTAAGCCGCTAGCGTAGATTTGGTTAGGACTACCCTCAATCGAACATTGTACTTTCGTTATTTTAGATTAAAAAACTTTTCACTTCCTCTTTTGAACGGTTTCTTCATCTTCGCACAGCAATAAATACCTTTAAGCGATCTTGCTGCAACGCTAAAACTAAAATTCCATATAGTGTCTGCCCTGCTTCTGGGATATGTTGTATGATGAATCACTCTTTCGTAATTATTGGGAAAGTGTCTCATATTGGTGCGCAATCAGCTCTGCTAAGAAAGGGTTGCTAACAACGTCAAACTCTAACGAGATGTCAGAAATGCTGTACTTTGCTTCGGTGTCTGATGATCTGATAACACGTTTGTATTCATTAAAAGTTAGTTCATATGACAATCTGTCTTTTAATGCTCCTTGAAAGTACGGCGCATGCGCTTTTAACAACTCAAATCTAAGGGAATGGAAAAGCGATTTCCATACGCAAAATTTACAGCACATACTTTTTGCCGTCTTTAGTATCTGCGGCACCTATTCTATGTTTTAGTGCTTCTTCATTTTCGATTCCTTGAAACGCAAGATCAGCCCTTTCATTCCCGGTTAGCATAGATCAGAATAGGTTAAAAATATGTCTGCATTGTGTAAAGAAAATATTTCTTGCCCCTCAATTTTTATAGAAATTTTCTTAACGATTGCCGTCCCAGATTCTGGACAACTGTCCTGTTTGGGTCTGTTGTTGAAACGAGTTCTATTTGAAAGTAAGACGCGCAGAGCCTGGCACAATCAATTCATCCGCTCCTAAGTCTGGAAATTTGACAGTAAGAATTTGATCTGCATCAATAGTAGATGGATTATTTGGAACAATAATATTCCGTTTATTTCCCTTCACGCCATGGGGCTCTTTCAGTTTTCTATGCGGGTCAAGAATCGAGCCATGTGCTTGTTGTGGCATTTTTATGAAGCAAAATAAAAAGTTAAATTATTTAAAAACATGGCAGGAATTGAAGCTGAAGAAGATTATGATGTTTTTGATCGTGGAGACGATATGAGTGAAATGATCCCTTTGACACGGCATCGCTCAACGCTCTCATTGCAGCGTGAATTAACAGCAGTACGGTCGAAGCATTTTACAAAAGTTTAGGCCAAGAACTCCGAATTTATAGACCCAAATGATTTTGAATTAGAAGATGGTCATTTGTCTGTAAAAAACGATCAAGGGCAACTTGTTCGGCTTACAACTAAACCGACCCATCAAAGTTTTTAGCCAGAGTACAATTATACAAAGACTCAGTGTGAAAGATCAAAATCGCCTTGGCATTGCTAGACCGAAATTAGATAGGGATGCAGTTGCTAAACTTCAAACACGCTGCAGGAATCCCAACAGCTAACCAAATACAAAACATGGAACTTAAAGAATTAAATCAATCGGCAAATGAAATAATAAATGCAATAGAAGCAGAAACCAGTTTTTCAGAAGAACAGCGTTAAAGACTATACACGACTCACCGCTACCCATGCGAGAAATAGCGGCCCTTGATCATGCTTTAAGAACCATCAGAGGCGAATTAACAAACAATTTAGCAAAACTAGGTGAACTAGATGGGCATATAAGAAGAGAAAAAGAAAAACTCGTTGAGGCTGATGACGCCGACTTAGGGCATGATATTAAAGAAAGAATAACCCAAAGACTAAAAGATCTTGAACAAGAAAGATCAGCAGACTAGAAGTGCTAACTACTAACGAGACCAATTACGAACTCAAGTGAATAGAATAAGAGAAACTATCCGAAAAATTTTATATGAAGACGCAACGCTAGCAGAACGAATAGAAACGCTGTTTAGAGAGCAAGGCGTCACATTAGCAAGCGTTATACAGCCTTAGGATTTGCAATAAGTACACTGGTGATGGCTATTACAGGCGGTGGTGGAGGGCAAAGTTCAGTGCCTACGCCGCCATCGCCTGATAATCATGGGTAAAAAAACAGCTTGATCATCTTGCGAATTTATTAAAAAAAATTAGCCAGTAAAGCCGTGGACGCTTTACAGGGAATATTGGGGAGTATTGTCAGCTGGCTTTTGTCTACTGCAAGCAAAGTAGTTGGCTTTATGGCCGAGCACTATGGGCATTAGTTCTCGTAATAGTTGGGTTACATTTAGTAAGATAAAGACCAAGTAATCCTATACCAGTTAATCAAGAACAAGCGCTGTCTTTTCATATTCATGGTCATCGCGAACAGAGTCCGCGAGCTTTGCTGAGTCTTCAATGGCTTTGGGGTTTGGACTCGGGGATTAGATGACTTAATCTTGGGTGTTTTTTTATTGTTTGTAATATTACTGGCCCAGAATTTATGTCGTTTTTCCCAACCTTCTGTTCATTGCCTGCTATAAGAATTTCATTATTATAGTTTATTATTATTCCTACCTGGAGTCTGAGGTCAGAAGGCAGCATGTATAAACCAGTGCCAACAGCAAAGTCTACTTTCGATCTTGCGTATTGTAAAAACATGTTGGTACCTTTGAATACTTGAAGGTAAATCAACTGTAGAATTAATGGCGTCCTCTAAATTTGCTAAGTATTGTTTTTGCGCGTCAAAGCCAGTAGAAGGATCAGTTATGCTTGATCTTGCCTGTGCTTGCGAACTAGCAAACACCAAACGTAAGTACGAATAGAGTCGTTTATTCGTTCTATTCCCGCTCTAGTTAGGCCCTTAGAAGTGTCTAAGATAAATGTTGTCCATGCTGTTTTATGCTCTTGCTCTATGGACCAGGGCCGAAAATTTTGAAGGAGGACGCCAGTCATAGTTATACTTTCTGTGCGTGCCCCGAAAATAATGACGCCTAGGCCATGATTAAGATCCAACTTTGTCTAAAGTCTGTCTTGATGTTTAATATTGAATTCGTTACAGATCCTTTCAAAAGCCTTCATGTCTATTCTGTTGCTGAATGGATTAAACGGTTTGTCATTTGGTAATGGAGCTTGCAGTTCAGTCAAAATACGTCTGAAGGTGTAATAAAAATGAAATCTGTACACTGACCTCACCAAAGGATCATGGTAATTTAAATGATCAGCATACGACACTCCACACCCAGTTGATGCGCAAAACACAGCAAGTTTAACTGGTTCTGATAAACTGCATCGGATGACTAAACCACGCTTTATGGATGTGCTCTTTTTCAATAGGGGGGTTAAGATAGCTCTTCAATGGAGTACTCACCTTTTTATGAAAAGAGGCAGTCTGGGTCACAGCAATGTCAAGAGTATCAGTTGCTATATTTTTGGATTGTAGTGCGGCCCCACAGAATATTTTGCATCAGTATATTTGAATGCACTCATTTTTAATTTGTTTTAAAAAATGTTTGTAACAATAACAACTCAAGACCGCCCTTCGTTTTTAGAACATGCTATTAATAACGAATGCGAAACCAGAACGGTCGCGCTCCATGAAATATTCTACAAAGTCGTATGGTTTAATATAAGTGAATCCAGGAAGAATAATAAGATTCATAAAAGTTACCAAAGCAGGGACCAAATTAGCCAGTTAATAATACCTGATGGTTATTACGGGTTTTGCTCACTAAAAGAAGCAATGAGTAACTTTGACATTACTCTCAAACTTAACAATGCAAATCTAAAACAATGTTAACATTCAAGCCTGAAGAAGTATCTTACTTTTTTGATAAAGAGCTAGCTAAAATGTTAGGCTTACAACTGGCAATCTACCCAAATTATAGTTTTAGTGCTGCGCCAAATGAAACTACTTATGAGGGGAAAAGTCCGCTCGATCTGCATTACATTCATTACTCTATGTATCATTTGGATGAGCTGAGCACTGATGAAAACTTATATGATGGAAGGCCCTCAATGTTTTAAGAGCTCTTCCGTCAGGAGAAAGCGCATATTGCGATTATGAAATTATACAATTCCTAATTACAGTTTAAAAAGATTAGTTTGTGGGAGGGTCGGATCATTTAATATAAAAATCAAAGACAAAGGGGGAAAGTTGTGAAATGTGATAACCTGCACACTTGTTTGGAAATAAAATAATAACTTTACTAAAAAATAATGTCGCGGGGGCCGAAGAACCAGGAGTTACATTAGCACTGTGAGGTGTATAACTTTAGAATTAAAAGACCTTGGCAGACGTTGCGGACTTGAACAGAACGGTGAGATAGGCGCTTTGTATGGTTTTGAGTACACTAAAGATGGTGATTATAAACGCAAAGAGGTTGGCGACACCAAAAGTTTCCTAACATAGAACAGACTGCGCAATCTAGAGCAAATAATGTTGGCCAGTATGAATATAAAATAGTTCGAAAACCTGACCTCAAATGGCACTTAGAACCATATTTAGAATGGAAATTAAAATTTGAATTCATAAGCCATTTACATTTTTTGGCCGTCAAAAAAGTTTCAGAAAAGCATTCAACTCTGGCCCTTTACATGTAAGTCTTAGCCAGACGACAATAGTCGGTAAAAAATTGAATAACGCCGTATGGGAAAAAGCAGTACATCCTCACAGAAAAGAATACAGTTGTAAAAAAAGCTTCTACAAAATTACAGTTCTTTCCAAGCAGAAAATTAGGGAGACACGTTCCCAATGATATTTGAAATTTCTGTCTTTATAGATGTGGAGAGGGATGGGGTTGTGGGCGTTAGTGACGACCTTATAAAAGGAATTATATTAGCTGGCAAAACTTAAACGTTAAACGTCTTAACGTTGTTGTCGTCGTTCTTCACAATGGTGAGGATATTAAGATCATAACAACAAGCAACAAAATCAATGTTGACTTAAATAGAAACAATCTTACAGAACTAAATTGGATTAATCTTACACATTTAGGCCTTATAGGGTTTTATTATACTGAACAAGTTTTGACAGAGAGTATGATAAAAATAATAACTGGATTAGATTAAATTCTGCATATAAAACTATGGAGCAGTTAAACTTTATGACAAAAACTCCTCATTGCTCATTGATTTGTGGGCAAACTGGTTGTGGAAAAACAATATTTATCCTCGACCTGTTACAAACAGTTTATCGTTATAATTTTAATCATATTGTGGTTTTCTGTCCAACACTTAAATGGAACAAAGCATATCATGATAGAAGGTTTATATGGACAGATGATGACATATATTTAGTTAATCCTAGCAATAAACTAAGTGAGTGTTTAGAACAGTTTTATAGACTGTTTGAAGGAACGCAGGCACTATTTATTATAGATGACTGTTCAGCAGAAAGAGACATAGTTAAAAAGAGAAACACTTTATCAAAACTAGCTTTCAGCGGAAGACATGCTGGGATAAGTGTGTGGATTTTATGCCAAAAATATAACTCAGTTTTAAAAGACTTTAGAGAACAGTTAAAGACTGTAGTTTTATTTCACATGAAAGACAGAGACTCATTTGAAGAATGTTTGCGCGAAAATGATGTTATTGAAAATGATCAGGAAAAACATAGGATTAAACAAAAACTGAAATCTGAAAAGTTTAGTAAATTAGTATTAAAAACGGATAACCCTACACAGTATGTTTGTTTGTAGATAATCGTTATTTTTTGGTTATTGACGTCTTACTTGTCAAAGAACAGGAAAAGGCGGCTTTTAGGGCACTTTTGCCCAAAAACTGGTTGAGGTGAAAGTGGGGTAGAACAGACATTTCCCTGTTCTCTAAACCAAATAAAAACCCCATCCAAATTGCACGCAGGCAAGCCTGACGTTCGCTTTATCGGGTTTTCCAATTTGATTCGGTTTTTATCTTGCACAGAGATGCCCTTGGGGGATGAGAATATACATCTTTGCCTGGCCAAAACTTATATGGATTTCGCTCAAATGTACACACACACACACACACACACACACACACACACACACACACACACATATATATATATATATATATATATATATATATATATATATATATATATATATATATATATATATATATATATATTTCACTTGATTAAAACACACAATGCTGCCTGGCAGCGCACCTCCTAAGCACACACTTGAGGTAAAAATGCAAAGGACAGATAAAAACACAGTGTTGTGCAGTTTCATTTTCTATCTTCACCAACTTTTCGCTCATCGAGCTTCTTCATGGCATGGCACTGAATGATGGACACAGGATTACATTTCTGTCAAATTAAGGATGGCTTCAAACATCTTCTTTAAAATCACGCGTAAAATTGTCCCATACGAGCGAACTGCACATATCCGAACGTTCTAAAATAAAAAAGGAACTGTGCGGAGGGACTTATTTGGGGAGGGGAGGGGGAGGGGGGATGGACTTATTTGGGGGGAGGGGTGTGGGGGTGGGGGTGGGGCCGTTCACTTGCTGGGGGGGGGAGGGGGGGGGGCTTTACGTGTGGGTGAAAAGTCATTTCTCAATCCATTTGAGATCCTGTTATAATACTTGACTCATGATTTAATATAACATTCATTTATTACAACATTGTTTATCGTTCTCAAAGAGGGGGTGGGAAAAGAATTTTTATATCCAATAACCTATATCAGTCAGTCATGGGTTCCGACGGTCACGCCGAACGACAGTGGCCACACCAGGTCTGATAACCTGTAAGTTAAAGTAACATTGTATTCACTGTGACAAATCATACTGGACTCTTCTCAAAGAGGTGAATTCTTTTCTGGTGTTCAAACCACTAAAACATATATATATATATATATATATATATATATATATATATATATATATATATATATATATATATATATATAGATCTGCCTTCGAGAGGATTACGATGGTTCCCTCAGGCAGCTAGTGAAGGGTTTCTCATATTTTTTATATATTTCCCCCATTTTCTTCATCTTCAATTTTCTTTTTTTCTAAAAGTTCTAATCTTTGCCAAGTCATTACTATAATGACTGAAGAATTAAACAGTAAACAAGTGGGGTGTGTTTTGCTCCCATAAGGAAACCTAACACAGAGTAACTTTTATTCAAGACTGGCGCAGCCTTTTAAACTTGAATAAAGTCAGACAAATACATAGACGAACAATCTAATAGTGGGGAAAAACCAAGCGCAGGCCAACAACTTAACTGTCTGGCAACGATTTGGACTTGAGGGAGGGGAGTTTGAAGATGGAGAAACTAGGAAAATGAAATTAAAAAAAAAAAATGTTACAGATATGAAAACTCTTCTCTAGCTGCATAAGGGAACCATCGCAATCCCTTTTGAAGGCAGATATATTTGTATTGCCTGTTCCGAGGCCTTTCGTCCGCTGGATCGGGACTCATCAGGGAGACGCGGCTGGTTGTGTCTGCGCTCCCGGCGTCAAATAGAGACACACCACAGTCCATAATACTGTGGTGTTCTCACCACCATGGGTGCAAAAAAGAATCCAATAGCACCCCCAGAGCAGCCAGCGAAGAGTAGTAAATGCAACCAAATGAATGTGTGGGGAGGAAAAAAGTTGCTGTAAAACTAAAGACATTATGCAAATAATATAAAATGTAGGGGACAGTCTTTGAGCCTACGCCTGAGGATCCACCCAAAGATGCAAGGGATATCAAAAGAAAAACACACAGACGGACAGAAACAAATACAAATAACCTCAATTTAATCAAGCAAAATCGGAAATGAAATGAGGTAGGGAACAGTAAACGATAAACAGTAAACAAGTGGGGTATGTTTTGCTCCCATAGGAAACCTAACACAGAGTAACTTTTATTCAAGACTGGCGCAGCCTTTTAAACTTGAATAAAGTCAGACAAATACATAGACAAACAATCTAATAGTGGGGAAAAACCAAGCGCAGGCCAACAACTTAACTGTCTGGCAACGATTTGGACTTGAGGGGAGGGGAGTTTGAAGATGGAGAAACTAGAAAATGAAATTTAAAAAAAAAATGTACAGATATGAAAACTCTTCTCTAGCTGCATAAGGAACCATCGCAATCCCTTTTGAAGGCAGATATATTTGTATTGCCTGCTCCGAGGCCTTTCGCCCGCTGGATCGGGACTCATCAGGGAGACACGGCTGGTTGTGTCTGCGCTCCCGGTCAAATAGAGACACACCACAGTCCATAATACTGTGGTGTTCTCACCACCATGGGGCAAAAAGAATCCAATAGCACCCCCAGAGCAGCCAGCGAAGAGTAGTAAATGCAACCAAATGAAAGTGTGGGCGAAAAGGCCTCGGAGCAGGCAATACAAATATATCTGCCTTCAAAAGGGATTGCGATGGTTCCCTTATGCAGCTAGAGAAGAGTTTTC
>CM031602.1:30993601-30996101 GCA_018398815.1 Conus ventricosus
AAATGTTACACTGGAACCCTTTTGAATTAGAAAATGTATGAGATGATTAATTTCAATTACTAGGTCACATCTGTCTCTAGACTTCATGGATTTCAGTGTAAATAAGACAGACTTAGAGTCAACACAAAAAAGTATTGGAAATATAACCATAGGAAGATTAACAATGTATCGCAGAGCCATGAGAATGGCTACCAGTTCTGCGGTAAAAACAGAATGACCTGCACCAATATGAAACGATTTTTCTTTCTTTAGTCCAGGTATTACAAACCCAGCACCCGCCACATTAGTGTCAATAAGAGAACCATCGGTATATACCTTCAAATGGTTAGAATAATTTGAATGAACACGAGATCGAAAAGAAAAAGCAAGTAGGTGAGGGTTATCACTCTTTTTTAGATCGTCATTGGAAAGGTCAAAATCTGCTCTGTTCGGTTGCTGGATGTTTGGAGCTAAATGTTCTTTGTCATGGGAAATGTCGGTCTACTTAACATGTAACACATTACAATTATGATATGTCTGCAGTTACATTCAGTCCTCCTCGTGCGCAGACAACTGCTTTTATACACATGCTTACTGTTAGGCACTAAGTTTCGGCTGTTGTTATAATAATGAGTCTAGGGGGTGCCTAACAATTTGTTATTGGTTTTACCATGACTCTCTCAATCCACGCAGCCACGTAAAGAGATTAATGATTAACAAAAACAAACAAACATTTAATTGCCTACATTCAGAAGTGAAATGTTACACAGTCTTACCTAAATTTAGACTATACGCTGGACATCATTCACACATTTTAAGACCCTTCAAGTCCACGTATTCATGTCTTTTCACAGATACTAATATCCTGGCCTGTTCTCCGTCGAAGCCGTTCACCAGCGTCCTGCAACGATCGCTGACGTCGTGACGTGACGTCGATCATGGGTATAGCCTGTAGCTTTGTGCCTTGCCGGTTCCAAGCTTTCACGGCCTGAAGGTTTGACTGATTGAAGCTTTGACGGCTTGACGTTTTGACTGATTGAAGCTTTGACGGCTTGAAGTTTTGACTGATTGAAGCTTTGACGGCTTGAAGTTTTGACTGATTGAAGCTTTGATGGCTTGAAGTTTTGACTGATTGAAGCTTTTACGGCTTGAAGTTTTGACTGATTGAAGCTTTGATGGCTTGAAGTTTTGACTGATTGAAGGTTTGACTGATTGAAGCATTGATGGCTTGAAGTTTTGACTGATTGAAGCTTTGACGGCTTGAGGTTTTGACTGACTGAAGCTTTGACGGCTTGAAGTTTTGACTGACTGAAGCTTTGACACCTTGAAGTTTTGACTGATTGATGGCTTGAAGTTTTGACTGATAGAAGCTTTGACGGCTTGAAGCTTTGACGGCTTAAAGTTTAGATGGCTTAAAGTTTAGATGGCTTGAAGGTTTGATGGCTTGAAGTTTT
Source organism: Conus ventricosus (assembly GCA_018398815.1). Taxonomy (NCBI): domain Eukaryota; kingdom Metazoa; phylum Mollusca; class Gastropoda; order Neogastropoda; family Conidae; genus Conus; species Conus ventricosus. Next base: position 30,995,035 of record CM031602.1, read on the forward strand.
GATGGCTTGAAGTTTTGACTGATTGAAGCTTTGATGGCTTGAAGGTTTGATGGCTTGAAGCTTTGACTGATTGAAGCTTTGATGGCTTGAAGCTTTTATGGCTGGAAGTTTAGATGGCTTGAAGGTTTGATGGCTTGAAGTTTTGACTGATTGAATCTTTGATGGCTTGAAGGTTTCACGGCTTGACGTTTTGACTGATTGATGCTTTGATGGCTCGAAATTTTGACTGATTGAAGCTTTGACGGCTTGAAGTTTTGACTGATTGAAGCTTTGATGGTTCGAAGTTTTGACTGATTAAAGCTTTGACGGCTTGAAGTTTTGACTGATTGAAGCTTTGATGGCTTGAAGCATTGATGGCTTGAAGTTTTGACTGATTGAAGCTTTGATGGCTCGAAGTTTTGACTGATTGAAGCTTTGACGGCTTGAAGTTTAGACTGATTGAAGTTTTGATGGCTTGAAGTTTGATAGCTTGAAGTTTTGATGGCTTGAAGCTTTGATGGCTCAAAGCTTTGACTGATTGAAGCTTTGATGGCTCGGAGTTTTGATTGATTGAAGCTTTGATGGCTTGAAGTCTTGACTGATTAAAGCTTTGACGGCTTGAAGTTTTGACTGATTGAAGCTTTGACGGTTGAAGCATTGATGGCTTGACGTTTTGACTGATTGAAGCTTTCATGGCTCGACGTTTTGCGTGATTGAAGCTTTGATGGCTTGAAGCATTGATTGCTTGAAGTTTTGGCTGACTGAAGCTTTGATGGCTCGAAGTTTTGACTGATTGAAGCTTTGATGGCTTGAAGCATTGATGGCTTGAAGTTTTGACTGATTGAAGTTTTGATGGCTTGAAGTTTTGATAGCTTGAAGCTTTGATGGCTCAAAGTTTTGACTGATTGAAGCTTTGATGGCTTGAAGTTTTGACTGATTGAAGTTTTGATGGCTTGAAGATCTGATGGCTTGAAGTTTTGACTGATTGAAGTTTTGATGGCTTGAAGCTTTGATGGCTAGAAGTTTTTTTTTCTGTTTGAAGCTTTGATGGCTCGAAGTTTTGACTGATTGAAGCTTTTATGGCTCGA
>CM031602.1:31038601-31041101 GCA_018398815.1 Conus ventricosus
ACTCATTGTATTTTGATCCGAAACCGTGGTGAATTCCCAACTGGATCCATTCCAGAGCTACGAGAGTTAGGGGCTTAGATGGTGAAGCTGGGAACGCACACTTCAATTTCTGCCATTCAAGGAAGACGACTGTGAGAGTGATGCACAAATGTTCTGACCAAGAATACAGGTGGCTGTATCTCTCATGCCTGGTTTCCAGCCAGATTATATCACGAATGGAGGCGAAACAGACAGGGAGGTCATGTCGACTGATCAAAATAAAGCCCAGCAAGATCATATGTTATATTTGTATTCCATTAGTCAACATAGAGAAGAAGAAGAAGAAGAAGAAGAAGAAAGAAGAAGAAGAAGAAGAAGAAGAAGAAGAAGAAGAAGAAGAAGAAGAAAAAGAAGAAGGAGGAGGAGGAGGAGGAGGAGGAGGAGGAGGAGGAGGAGAAAGGAGGAGGTGGAGAAGAAGAAGAAGAAGAAGAAGAAGAAGAAGAAGAAGAGAAGAAGAAGAAGAAGAAGAAGAGAGAAGGAGGAGGAGGAGGAGGAGGAGGAGGAGGAGGAGAGGAGGAGGAAGAGAAGAATAAGAAGAAGAAGAAGAAGAAGAAGAAGAAGAAGAAGAAGAAGAAGAAGAAGAAGAAGAAGAAGAAAAAACAACAACAAGAAGAAAAACAACAAGAAAAAGAAGAAGAAGAGAAGAAGAAGAGAAGAAAAAGAAGAAGAAATCTCAATTTTTTTCTACCCATTAATCCCGTTCTCCTGTGTTGATATCAGATTCGATTTTCTCTGTATATGAGTGCCCGCTGTGTGTTCATCAATATCGATGATCTTGGCAGTTTCATCGGGACTGTGACTAATTCCATGTGAAGATCAGCTGATGATGGTTCTTTGACTAAATAAGTATAGTCGTCAATAAGGGATTTAGCAGGTGGTGTCTTACTTTTGTTGGAAAAAGAGCAGACACCACTGAACATCACCGGAGTGAATCAACAGCAGCGATGTGTAATCTCTAGAGGGTTGACTATGACGACTTAATATTCGTTGCTCTCTGTGGATTGCTGCTTTTGGATATGCAACAGCAGAATCCTGAATATGGCTATGTATTGGAACTGCAGAAACTGTGGTGCGAGACTTAAGCCACAAGAGGATAAGAACATAATTATGAGACGGCGAGAAACTTTTGCACACAAAAGTCGGCCTAAAATTGCACAAAATATGTCGGTCTGGGTTTTGTTTGCTTTTGTTTGGTTCGTTTTAATTTTCTGTTTGTTTGCTTCCTTGTTTTTTTGTTTTTTTGGGGGGGATGTGTGTTTGTGTGTGTGTGTGTGTGTGTGTTTGTGTGTGTGTGTGTGTGTGTGTGTGTGTGTGTGTGTGTGTGTGTGTGTGTGTGTGTGTGTGTGTGTGTGTGTGTGTGTGTGTGTGTGTGTGTGTGTGTGTGTGTGTGTGTGTGTGTGTGTGTGTGTGTGTGTGTGTGTGTGTGTGTGTGTGTGTGTGTGTGTGTGTGTGTGTTGGGGCATCGCTGTAGTTCTTATAGTTGCTGTTGTTGTTGCTCCTGCTGCTGTTTTACTTTTCATGATCTGGAAAGATCTCTACTAAGGCAGAACTTATTGTCACCAATAAGCATGTTAGTGTAGAACTCAACTTTGATAAGGAACATTTTGTGGGAGGAGAGAGTGAGACAGAGACAGAGACACAGACAGAGAGACAGAGAGACAGAGAGACAGACAGAGAGACAGACAGACAGACAGAGAGATAACCCACATCTGAGTGGGTCATAGGCTTTTTCCAGTGTTTGTCATCTTCCTGGCGACCACCTCCCAGACAGCCGTGTCAGCCAGGCGAGATAAACGATGGAGTCGACTGGAACGATAACAGAGTGAGCAAACATCTGGCGACACGTTGCTCCGCCAAGATGGAGCGTTGAGAGTGGCATAAATAGTGCTGGTGGTGGTGCTGGTGAAGAGGCGGTGGTGGTAGGGTGATTATGCTGGAGGTTGACGTCATGGTGGTGGTAACGGCGATTTTGTCGTAATGGAGTTGGTCCAGATGGTTGATGGGGAAAAGATCGGAGCTAACTTTTATTTTTTTTCTTTTGTAATACGTATGTGTGTAGCGCGCAAGCAAACACATGCGCACGCGCGTGCGCCCGTGCCACGCACCCCCCCCCCCCCCCCCACACACACACACACACGTACGCACGCACGATCACACGCACACACACACACACACACACACACACACACACACACACACACACACACACACACACACACACACACACACACACACACACACACACACACACACACACACACGCACACACACATACACACGCACGCACGAACGCACGCGCGTACACAACACACACACACACACACACACACACACACACACACACACACACACACACACACACACACACACACACACACACACACACACACACACACACAATCTTCCATTTCTTTCTAAAATCCTTGAACGTGTTGTCTTGAAGCAGCTCCAATCCCATTTG
>CM031602.1:31046101-31051460 GCA_018398815.1 Conus ventricosus
AGTGGCGGCAGAAGCTGTCCAGGATTAGGGGGGGGGGGGGGGGGCAATGGATGTTTCAAATCATTGAACACCGACAATCACAATATGGCAATGTTCGATAAAAAAAAAAATTAAAAGAATTCCAGCATGCAATATTCAGTTCACATGCACACACACACACACACCACACACACACACACACACACACACACACACACACACACATATATATTATATATATATATATATATATATATATTATATATATATATATATAATATATATATATATATATATATATATATTTTGAAATACACTTTGTATAGCTGGACATTAGGCACCGTAAAATGCTGTTACTAAGTCACGATTGTCACAGTCTGTACATTAGCAGGTTACACCAACAGCTGGGAGGTTACACCTTTACACATTTAATTTTCCGAAGTAACTTTGACGTCGTTCGTTTCTACAAATTAACTCGGAAAAAAATTTCAGCGAGATTGAGCTGATCAACCTTGTCTTTGAACACATGCATAATGAGACAGTTGTTTAGGCGCTCCTGAGTCATAGTGCTTCGGAGGTATGTTTTGACCTGCTTCAAGGCAGAAAAACTGCGTTCAGCTGTTGCAGTTGTAACTGGAATGGTCAAGTACAGCCTGATAAGTTTGTCTACCTCACTCAACATTCTTTTAAACAGTGTCAGAAGCTGTCAGTTCTTCTAGCAGTGCCTCAAAGATGGACTTCTTCTTGTCCCCCACAGCATGTGGAAGGATGGCCAACTGTGTTTTGAGTCTGTCCATGTCAATGTCCGCAGCATATGTGTCTTTGATCTCTTGAGGAATTTATGGATTCTTTCCTGCAGCTCCGTCACCCAAGAGAATTTCAATCTTCCTTGGCAACTGCAGACTATGTTGGTCAAACCTGTGCTTTATATGCTCTTTGACGTTGTCTATGGGCTCATAGTACTGCTGTCTGTAATAAGCAGAAGGGTCAGAGTAGCTGTGACCTGGGAGCCCTCATCAAGTCTCCGTGGAGGCTGTGTCTGTCTCGGAATGTGGGGCTCATCACACACGTTTGCAGCCGTGGTTGAGACGTCGGCAAAAAACGTCTGGAAACTGTTATCCTGGCGCATACTTTCAAGCGTTCTCAGACAGAGGTTTGCAGCGTTTGTTGCATCCACACAGGACGTTTGTTTCTTTGAACAGCAGTCGCCAGCTCTTCAGTCACAGCAAAGACATCCCGTGAAAGTGAGAGCCCAAGACAGGTGGAAAACTGCAGCATAAGTGCTAGAAGGCCGGATGCCCTCCTGGCATACTCATCATGTCCTTGTGAGACTAGTTCAAGTGTTTCTTGCAAAGCCTCATAGTTCTCTATGAGAGATTCAAAAGCTCTTGTTCGAACAGTCCACCTTGCTGAACACAGTGGTTTAAGGGACGGGCTGCACGAAGTTGATGTTTCATGTTGGATTGTTTCAAAAGGATCTGTCGTTTTGGTGATAATTTGATCAACTGAATGACCTCTGTGGCAAAGTCAAGGCATCTCTTATTACTTTGACCTTTCTGGAAGCCTCTTGTAAACACAATATTGACTGAGTGTGCCAAACAGGATACGGACACTGCTGACGGGGCCTCTTCTTTGAACGTTTTGCAACTCCTGAAACGTGACCCTGAAAATTACTGGCCCCGTCGTAGGCCTGACCCCTACACTTTTGCACTGGCAAGTCCAGCTTGATCAAGCAATCCTTTAGCGCATTAAAAATTGTCTCAGCACAGGTATTGTCAACATGCACCAGTCCCACAGGCTCCTCTATGACTTCAAACTGCTCAGTTACCCATCTTATGCAAATTACAACCTGCTCCCTGTTTGCAACATCACGGGTTTCGTCAGCTGGTATCGAAAACCAATTCGCTTCTCTGATTTCAAGTACAACAGATCGCAAGACTTTATGTGCCATAATCTGAGGATCTCGTTGACAATATCATGTGACAGATATTTTGAACCTGTGTTTGTATTTTCCTTGCAGCCCTCTCCAAAGCAGAACTTGAGCAGCTGTGAAGGTTGCCTTCCTGCTCGTCATGTCCACGAGAAGCAGACTGTCGCAGGAGAAACTGAAGGCTCTTTAGTTCGTTCATCAGGCTTTGCAGGCGTTTCTTTTGTTCTGTTTCATGCTGACACGTCATGGAGCACACACTGACGTTGTAGACTGCCTACAGTTTACGTCATACACGGCTGCCCATGTGAAGATGATTTTTCGTGGCTTGAGAACTTTTCCAGTGCTTTCTTCCAGTTGTCAAAACCGCTACATACAAACGCTGCGTCAGGTTTGCAGCCTTGATGATTAGCCCCCATGCAGAAGAAACAACATACCGTGTCTGTTGTGCATAGGTGAAGCCAAGAGTATTGCTGGAACTTTGGAAATAGCGGGGCCTTCTGAACTTACCCTGGTCAGTTTGGAGAGGACTGTGTCGCTCTGTGGCTGAAAGGGTTGACTGCGTCCTTGCAGCACACAGTAGACTGACATTTTGGTTTTCTTACAGTAGCAGGTCGGTCAGTGTCATCACGAGGAGACTGCGCAGGTCGGTTGGCGTCGTCACGAGGAGACTGTACGATTGATGCACCTTCTGTAGGAGATGAGAAAACACTTAAATCCTTTTCTTCATTATTTTCACTGTCCCTGGTTTGATGAAGTGTTAGGCTCACAAAATGTTCCTCGCTTATTTGCCCTAAAATGACAGGTGGAAGGGATGATTCAATGTCTCCTCGCCGAGATCTTATTCATCAGGTAGCATATCCTGGAGCTCTCTTGCTGACTTGTTACGATGTGTATGTCCCTACCAATCATTCTCGCCATAGCTTGCACTACAGCAGCATCAGCATATATGCCATTCTGGCAATGTTGGTCAGGTACTGGTCAGTAATGTGTGCCCAAAGTGGGTCAGCTGCAGAGAGGTTGCCGAGAAATGTGTTGACATCTTTCCTGAGCGAGTTTGACAGGAAGTATGACGACAAGGTGATGCACCATCAAACATCTCTCTCTCTCTCTCTCTCTCTCTCTCTTCTCTCTCTCTCTCTCTCTCTCTCTCTTCTCTCTCTCTCTCCTCTCTCTCCTTCTCGCTCTCTCTGATTTTTTGGAGGTGCTCAATATTAGGGGGGGGGGGGGGGGGCAGTATATAAGGCTGCCCCCCCCCCAATATTTTTCTGGAGGGGGCATGCCCCCCCCCCCCCTGCTTCCGCCGCCTGTGCTGTGTGTCTGCCTCTCTCTCTCTCTGTCTCTCTCTGTCTCTCTCTGTCTCTTTCTCTCTCTCTCTCTCTCTCTCTCTCTCTCTCTCTCTCTCTCTCTCTCTCTCTCGTTCTCTCTCTCTCTCGTAGGCACATCAGACCATGGTCACATTGGGCCATCGGCACATCGGGTCATCGGAACATCGGGTCAAAGGCACACCGGACCATAGGCAGCTAGGTTTCACACTGTGGGCCGTTGGCACATCGGTTCGTGGGTACCTCGGAAAATGTCCCTTTGTTACCGTTATGCTTTCTCTCCATGCCCCTGTCTTATTCATGTTTGGCTACAGTTGTGTGTGCGTGTGTGCGTGTGTGCGTACGTGCGTGTGTGCGTGCGTGCGTGCGTGCGTGCGAGCTCGCGCACGCGCGCGCGCGTGTGTATGTTTAATTGTTGTCATTGTTGTTCTGCAGTTGTTCTTGTTGCTAATGTTGGTGGCGGTGAAGAGGGACATGCACAACAGCGGTAATTTGAGGACAGAGGACGAGAGAGATGATGATGAGGTTTGTAGATAGATACATAGATAGACAGATAGATAGATAGATAGATACATACATACATACATACATACATACATACATACATACATACATACATACATACATGCATACATACATACATACATACATACATACATACATACGTGCATAAATATATAGATAGATAAATAGATACATACATACATACATACATACATACATACATACATGCATACATACATACATACATACATACATACATACATACATACATACATGCATAGATAGATACACAGTAGATAGATATTGCTTTGTGCAACATTGTCTATCAACGGCGTTACTCCAAGCCACTTATTCAGATTCCGCCATGTATACCAGACACAGTCGTGTCCCGAAATCAATCAGTCGGCAGGCCGTCAGAAACTGACACCAATTATTGTGTTCTTCAGGACACCTGTCACTGAAGACACTGCACTGCGGCTCTGTCACTTTTGATGGTGGCTTCTCTCCTCTCTCTCTCTCTCCTTCTCTCCTCTCTCTCATCTCTCTCCTCTCTCTCTCTCTCTCTCTCTCTCTCTCTCTCTCTCTCTCCCCTCTCTCTCTCTCTCTCTGTGATACTCGGAGCAACATAGGCAGGGCACCACCTTTTGATTATGACCCCTATCGATAACACTCGCTTGGTCGAGAAGCAAGCATGATGGAACGTCCCCCCTCTGGCTGGCGACTGCAATTATTATGGTCATCCCATCAGAGTCGGCCACTTTCCAGTCGTCAATTCCTCCCCTCTGCCCTCAATCCCCAGACACTGATAAAGATAACGCCATGAAGTTCTTTTTTGATCCTGACACCACAAGAGAGGGCAGCAATCCACTTTTTTTTAAACAATCATATATCCTAGAGTCAACCATTCCTGAGATATGCAGATACCTCATGTGTTGATTAGGGGGAAAAAACAATGATAAATAGATAAATAAACAAATAAACAGATATGTAGATATACAAATCAATCAATCAAGAAATCAATCAATTAATAAATAAATTGATAACCATGTTCAAACCGTGCGGATGCTATGGTCTGTGTGGTTCCAGTCTTTTAAAATCGCCTTCTTCTGTCTCTTCTTTTCTTCTTTCTCCTTCTTCTTCTTTTTCTTTCTTTCTTCTTCTTCTTCTTCTCTTCTTCTTGTCTTCTTGTCTTCTTCTTTTCTTCTTTTTCTTCTTCTTCTTCTTCTTCTCTTCTCTTCTTCTCTTCTTCTTCTTCTCTTCTTCTTCTTCTTCTTCTTCTTCTTCTTCTTCTTCCTTCTTCTTCTTCTTCTCATCTCTTCTTCTTCTTCTTCTTCTTCTTTTCTTCTTCTTCTTCTTCTTCTTCTTCTTTCTTCTTCTTCTTCGTAGTCTTCTCGTAGTCTTCTTCGTAGTCTTCTTCGTAGTCTTCGTATAGTCTTCTTCGAAGACTTCTTCGTAGTCTTCTTCGTAGTCTTCGTATCTTCGTAGTCTTCGTCTCTTCGTAGTCGTCTTCGTAGTCTTGCGTAGTCTTCGTAGTCTCTTCTCTCCTTTCTCACTGCTGTGCTGTGTCTTCGTATCTTCTTCTATTTCTCTTTTGCTATTTCGCTTTGCTTTCTTCTCTTTTCTT
>CM031602.1:31051560-31094060 GCA_018398815.1 Conus ventricosus
GTCGATTTCATCGTTACCTTTAAGGAATAAACGAAACCGTCTGTCGAGGGCTGTCAAGGAATCAAAGAAGTTAATGTGGGAAATTCAATTTAGAGATTATAGCGTGTTGCTTCTGTCACGAGGAAAAGGAGAGGAGGAACAGACAGACAGACAGACAGACAGATAGACAGACAGACAGACAGACAGACAGACAGACCAGAGCAGATAAAAAAAACCAAGAGAGACAGAAGGTGCGGTAGATAGACACAAAGAGACAGCAAACAACAACAACAACAACCAACAACAACAACAACAACAACACAAAAGAAAGAAGAAGAGAAGAAGAAGAGAGAAAAGACGACGACGACGACGACGACGACGACGAAAGAAGAAGAAGAAGAAGAAGAAGAAGAAGAAGAAGAAGAAGAAGAAGAAGAAGAAGAAGGAGAAGAAAAAGAAGAAGAAGAAGAAGAAGAAGAAGAAGAAAGAAGAATGTCACGGACAAAAAAATGAAACAACCTAACTTGGGGAAACAACCTAACTTGGGGGGAACAACCTAACTTGGGGAGTCGCCAGTCAATTTGTTCGGACCTAGTCCAAACTCAAACATTCTAGGCGTCAGAAAGACGGGCCCATGGGTCGGGTCCGGCCAATTAAGCTTAGCGGAGAGGCTTCAGGAAGACGGTCTGTCCGGCTATACGGGCTAAGCAGCTTTGACCGACGCCTCGATGTCTAGCGAGACGAGTCGCAGAGCCGAGCTCAAGCTCATCTAGCCACTTTGTGGAACCAACGTCATTGTTACTCGGACGTCGTGGTGCCTACCCAGACTCAGCTGGCCACATTTAGATTGACCAGTGTCCACCACTTAAGCCACACCGCGCCAGTGAAGTAGGGAAGGGGGGAAGGTAGTGTGTGGTGGGGGTGAAAATCTAGCTAATCAATTAAATGACCAATTGACCACCACAGAGAGTAAGGCGTGTAGACGGGACTGTCATGATTTGAACGTCCAATGGAATTAGAGGGAGACAACCTCGGGTGTCAGGGGTAAAAATACTGACCAATGGTACTCGCCCGTTTTTGGACAGATCGGAACGAATAAAGGAATGCGTGAGTGAGAGAACGGCAGAACGAGGGGAAGAACGAATAGAGACAGAGAGAGAGAGAGAGGATTCGGGAGAGTAGGCTCTCGCTACAGGAAGGCAGGGAGAGGAGAACGAACAGGGACAGAGAGATGAGGAGGTTTTAGGTGTAGTCTCTGCACGAGGGAAAAGGCAGAGAGATGAAGAGAGGGGAGAACGAGGGGAAGAACGAACAGAGAGAGAGAGGGAGAGAGAGGTTCTGAGTGGACTCTGCAGGAGAGAAGGGCAGAGAGAGAGAGAGATGAGGAGAGAAGAGACCAAGTTGAGAGATTAGCATGAGATAGTCTGCAGAGGAAGACTGAGGGAGATGTGGAAAGAGAGAAAGAGTTGCTAATTTATGAAGAAGAAAAGAAGAAAAAGAAAAAAAAAGAAAAGCAACCATGTCCATTTGATAAGAGCAGACTAGAAGAGAGAGAGGAGAGAGAGTGCAATGCGTTAATGCAGGAGAAAGAAAGGAGAACAGATCGATGTTTGATAGTCACTGTTCTACCTAACCGGGGTTCGACCTCATACCTGGCAGCGTCACTTCGCCAAGCAGAACCACAGACCAACGCCAACAGTCTCACCTGACCAGGCGCCATCAGACCAACACCAGTGCCGGCAGTTGTGTCGTGTTGTGAAAGTGACAGTGAAAAGAAAAAGAAAAGAAAAGAAAAGACAGTGATTCGTGAATAGTTAAGATCACCTGGCCAGGTAAAGTAGAAATCTGTTTATACCCGGGTTAGTTAATGATGTTTTAATAAATGATTTTGTGAAGTTCAGGAAAGAGAGGATGTTTTATTTTGTTTGATTTCTATATGCATTGATGTTCTTTCTATGATCATGTATAGTAAAGTTATAGACTTTACTAGTGGTTTGATGTGACGAATGCATGATATTGAATGAGATTGTAAGCAAGCTGTGAGTGTGTTTGGGCTGTGCGCTAGTCCTTCCTCCACTGACATTACACCGAGGTTGACAATTTATTGGCGAGCCTGCCAGGATGTTCTGGCCATTTATTATAATTGTTCAACTTCTCAGAGAGGAGTGGGTTGGGATTCAAGTATTGTAATCCTAAGACAAGGGTTGTCTTACTGTATGTTCCCAAGATAGTTAAATACTAGGCTTGGCATTGCTTCCAAGATAGTTAATACTAGGCTTGGCATTTCAGCCCCAGAGTACTCATTTCGCACAGATTACCTATAATTCGCTCTCATGTTGGGTCAGGGCGCTGGGCGTCTTATAAAAACTAACTACGTTGTCCCAAGTTAACATTATCATTCATAGGATTGTGCTATTACGTCACTCGTGTCGGTAACCACCAGTTTGGCTGTCGTAGTAATAAAATCTTGTTCATAAAAAAAAAGAAAGAAAGAGATATAATGGCGGAAGAAAGAACACCCCTATTGAACAACTCGTGAGCGTCGCTCGTGATTTAGGCTATTCGGGAGAAGAGTTGCGTGCATTCGTTGAAAACCAACAAAAGATGGAAGGGATGAGCGAGCAGAAAGACGACGTGTCGCGGTAGAAAAAGAAGAAACAGAAAGAATAAAGCAGGAAACAGAAAGAATAAGGCAAGCGCAGGAAACAGAAAGAATGAAGCAGGAAACAGACAGAATAAGGGAAACGCAGGAAACGGAAAGGATTAAAGCTAGGGAAACGCAGGAAACAGAAAGACTAAAGGAAGCGCAGGAAACAGAAAGATTAAAGGTTCAATTAGAATTAGAGAAAGTGAGAATACAAAGGGAGACCACCGATGGTGGTAGTTCAGTTTCCAGTGACTCTGTGCGCAGCTATGCTCCCCGACCCAAGTTGCCAAAATTCTCTGAAGGAACCGATTCGATTGATGCATACATCAGTCGTTTCGAAACGTTTGCAACCAGTCAGGGTTGGCCTCCAGAAGAGTGGGCAGTCATTTTGTCGGCGTTACTGACGGGTAAGGCATTGCAGATTTTCACTGCGTTACCAGCAGAACAACAGTCCGATTTTGGTGCTGTGAAGGAGTCTTTAATGAAGGGATTTGACCTCACAGAGGAGGGGTTCAGGAAGAAATTTCGTTCAGCCTAAATTACAAGCAGGGAGCGTAAAATCAGTTTGGTGCACGTCTAGATCACTATTTTGAGAAGTGGTTAGAGTTGAGTGGTACGAAACAAGGAGATTCGCCGAGTTGAAAGAGCTAGTTTATGAAAGAACAGATTTTTGTCAGGTTGCGGCCCTGAGCTAACCATACATTTGAAAGAGAGACAGCCAGAGACAGCAGGGGAGTTGTTGAAGTTCGCCAGAGGTGTATAGAGAGGCACGTTTGGGCACGAAGGTGCAGGAGAAACAGGTGCTAGGCACAGGTGAGAAGATGCAAGAGACTAGGAGAGTTTTCTGCAAAGTCTGCACAACCCAGTGGTGGGGCAGAAGGAAGGGCCAAAGGGAATTAGGTGTTTCATTTGTCCAAGAAGGGACATGTGGCTAGGGTTGTCGCATGAGGTTCCAGAGGCAGCAGCCTTGCAAGAGGTGGATAAGGGTCGTCAAGGGAACGACCAGCAGTGGAACCCAAAAGGGATTCAGTCTGAAGAGGGTGGAGTGCAGCCTATGGCTAGCACTGGACAGCAGTCAGTGTCAGGATGGAGGGCACATGCTGAGTGGTTCGTTACCAGTGGAAGAAGGGGGATTGGCCAGCAGGGGTGAAAGTGTTACGAGACACTGGTTGTTCATGCGGGGTAGTACGAACAACGCTGGTCGAGAAGGGGATTGACAGGGCAAATCCAGACCTGTACTCTAATCGATGGCACTGTGAGGGAGTTTCCAGTTGCTAAGATAGAAGTACGTACCCCTTACTTCTCAGCGAGTTGTCTGCGTTGGTGATGGAGAAACCCCTTCACGATTTGATCATCGGAAATATTCCGGTGCAAAGGATCCAGGGGATCTGAGTTGTTGACTGCTACAGGGGCAGCAGTTCAAACACGGAGCAAGAAGGAGGAAAGGTTGTTAAACCGTTAGTTGTTCCAGGAAGGAAGTCGGGCATAGACGTGTCGCCTGATGAGTTTAGGGCAGCACAGGAACAAGACCCTTCGCTCGTGAAGTCTTGGGAGTTGGCAAGAGGTGGAGAGAAACAGGAGGTTAGAGGAGGTGAGACAGAATTTCTTGTGAAAGGCGGGCTGTTGTACCGAGTGTTCACCAAGGGGAAGACAGGTAAGGTGACCACTCAGTTAGAGGTACCAGCATGTTATCGTGACACTGTCATGTCAGTGGGTCACGAGTCGCTCATGGCGAGTCATCTCGGCACCGGTAAAACGGCTGACCGAGTCTTTGATGATTTTCATTGGCCAGGAGCAATGGCAGACATCAAGCGTTTCTGTATGTCATGTGACGTGTGTCAAAGGTCAGCCACAAGAGGGGTGAAGAGGAAGGCCCTCTTAAACGTCCCCCTTTAATTGACACACCGTTCAGGAGAGTGGCTATTGATCTGATCGGCCCAATCTCGCCCTGTTCCAAAGGTGGGCACAGGTATGAGACATGTAAGGTTGCAAAGAAAGGTTGCAGGAGGCTAGGGTCGTTCAGAGAAGCAATATGAACAGAAGGTGAGGAAGCAATCCCTCAAGGCGGGAGATCAAGTCCTGGTACTGCTTCCCACGGGTCACAACAAGCTGCTGATGCATTGGAAAGGACCATTCACCATCACTGAAAAGGTCGGTCGGGATTACCGAATTGATGTGAATGGAAAACCAAAACTTTTCCATGCAAATTTTCTCCGCAATATATTCAGCGTGAGACTCAGCACATAGGCGCGCAGCAATCATTGATGAGGTGAAAGAGACTCAGCAGAAGAAGGGGAGATTTCGTTGCCTAAGTTTCCAGAGGAGTCATACAGGGATGCGTCACTGTATGAAGGGCTAGACAGTAGGAGTTCCTAGGTTTTGTTGTCGGAAGCGACACAAAGCAGCCGGAAAGAGGAAAGGTGGAGAAGATGATGAATTCAGAGAGACCAAAGACCAAAACAGAAGTCAGGAGTCTGCTAGGTTTTATTGGGTTCTATAGGGAGTTTGTTCCAAATTTCGCAGCAATCACGAGTCCTCTCAGTGATTTGGTCAAGGCAGGGAAACCGGCAGTGGTTCGAATGGTCAGACGCTGCAGAGCAAGCACTGCAGACGGTGTTGGAGAGACTAGGTTCCCGTCCCATCTTGAAGCTACCAGATATGTCCAAACCATTTTTGTTGCGGACAGATGCATCAGGTGGTGGGATAGGTGCAGTATTGTTGCAGGAGCATGAAGGAGTCGAGTTTCCTGTGAGATACGCTAGCAGGAAGTTGACAAAGTGTGAAGAAGGGTACGCAACGGTGGAGAAGGAGTGTTTAGCTGTCGTGTGGGCCGTGCAGAAGTTCCACAAAATACTTGTATGGGAAAGAGTTCGTGATCGAGACGGATCATCAACCACTCAAATTCCTGCAGGAGGCGCAGTTGAAAAACAGCAGAGTGCTGCGTTGGGCAATGGCACTGCAGCCCTACAGGTACCGAGTGCAGTACATTCCCGGTCGACAGAATGTCGGAGCTGACTATTTAAGTCGTGTAGTCTAGCAAGCTGCAACTCAGAGGAAGTCAGTCATATCCAGGGTGCATTGTTGATAATATGTGTTGATTGGATATGGGTTCATTCCCAGTTGGCTATGGTTCATATTTTTTTTGTGTGTGAGACTTGTTCATATTTTCTTTGTGAGACTTGTTCATGTGGATGTAGTTATGCTTGGAGCATACAGTCGCTTGTGTAGTGATGCATTATTTGCAATAAGCGAGGATGGAGATTCCTCAGTGAAGTGTCATGGATCGTGATCATATTATATTGTGCTTTTCATAAGAATTGTGAAAAGAAGATGTGGCAAATCCGCAGGTAGGGGAATTGCATAAGTGTGCACAGAGGTCGTTATAAAATGAGATGAAATAACGCAAGAGCGCACGTCAATGATAACTCATTGGAGTGGTATTCACTAATTGTATATTTATAACTTATAAACCGTTGGTTGTAAAGTATTTTCCAAACTTTGCGCGTTGTAGCTGTGTGTCAGCAAATTCGGTTGTTGTCCTTTTTGTACCGTTGTTTTGAGACAATGCGGAGCATGGTCTTTTGCAAGGGGGAAAATTGTCACGGACAAAAAAATGAAACAACCTAACTTGGGGGAAACAACCTAACTTGGGGGGAAACAACCTAACTTGGGGAGTCGCCAGTCAATTTGTTCGGACCTAAGTCCAAACTCAAACATTCTAGGCGTCAGAAAGACGGGCCCATGGGTCGGGTCCGGCCAATTAAGCTTAGCGGAGAGGCTTCAGGAAGACGGTCTGTCCGGCTATACGGGCTAAGCAGCTTTGACCGACGCCTCGATGTCTAGCGAGACGAGTCGCAGAGCCGAGCTCAAGCTCATCTAGCCACTTTGTGGAACCAACGTCATTGTTACTCGGACGTCGTGGTGCCTACCCAGACTCAGCTGGCCAATTTAGATTGACCAGTGTCCACCACTTAAGCCACACCGCGCCAGTGAAGTAGGGAAGGGGGAAGGTAGTTGTGTGGGGGGGTGAAATCTAGCTAATCAATTAAATGACCAATTGACCACCACAGAGATAAGGCGTGTAGACGGGACTGTCATGATTTGAACGTCCAATGGAATTAGAGGGAGACAACCTCGGGTGTCAGGGGTAAAAATACTGACCAATGGTACTCGCCCGTTTTTGGACAGATCGGAACGAATAAAGGAATGCGTGAGTGAGAGAACGGCAGAACGAGGGAAGAACGAATAGAGACAGAGAGAGAGAGAGAGGAGTTCGGGAGAGTAGGCTCTCGCCTACAGGAAGGCAGGGAGAGGAGAACGAACAGGGACAGAGAGATGAGGAGGTTTTAGGTGTAGTCTCTGCACGAGGGAAAAGGCAGAGAGATGAAGAGAGGGGAGAACGAGGGGAAGAACGAACAGAGAGAGAGAGGGAGAGAGAGGTTCTGAGTGGAGCTCTGCAGGAGAGAAGGGCAGAGAGAGAGAGAGATGAGGAGAGAAGAGAACCAAGTTGAGAGATTAGCATGAGATAGTCTGCAGAGGAAGGACTGGGAGAGATGTGGAAAGAGAGAAAGAGTTGCTAATTTATGAAGAAGAAAAGAAAGAAAAGAAAAAAAAAGAAAAGCAACCATGTCCATTTGATAAGAGCAGACTAGAAGAGAGAGAGAGAGAGAGAGTGCAATGCGTTAATGCAGGAAGAAAGAAAGGAGAACAGATCGATGTTGATAGTCACTGTTCTACCCTAACCGGGGGTTCGACCTCATACCTGGCAGCGTCACTTCGCCAAGCAGAACCACAGACCAACGCCAACAGTCTCACCTGACCAGGCGCCATCAGACCAACACCATGCCGGCAGTTGTGTCGTGTTGTGAAAGTGACAGTGAAAGAAAAAGAAAGAAAAGAAAAGACAGTGATTCGTGAATAGTTAAGATCACCTGGCCAGGTAAAGTAGAAATCTGTTTATACCCGGGTTATGTTAATGATGTTTTAGATAAATGATTTTTGTGAAGTTCAGGAAAGAGAGGATGTTTTATTTTGTTTGATTCTATATGCATTGATGTTCTTTCTATGATCATGTATAGTAAAGTTATAGACTTTACTAGTGGTTTGATGTGACGAATGCATGATATATGAATGAGATTGTAAGCAAGCTGTGAGTGTGTTTGGGCTGTGCGCTAGTCCTTCCTCCACTGACATTACACCGAGGTTGACAAAGAAGAAGAAGAAGAAGACGAAGAAAAAGAAAAAGAAGAAGAAGAAGAAGAAGAAGAAGAAGAAGAAGAAGAACAACAACTACAAGAATAAGGACAAGAAGAAGAAGAAGAAGAAGAAGAAGAAGAAGAAGAAAAAAAAGAAGAAGAAGAAGAAGAAGAGCTTCCCACCTTCGCAAAAACGAACCTCAAGGTGTCCGTCCATTTATTTATGCTTCAAAGGAATAAAGAAAACTGTCTGACTTGGCTGTCAAGGAATTAAAATAAGCTAATGTGCTCGATTCAATCTGGAGATTGCAGCGTGACTTTACTGTCATTTTGAGAGAGAGAGAGAGAGAGAGAGAGAGAGAGAGAGAGAGAGAGAGAGAGAGAGAGAGAGAGAGATTATTAGCGCGCGCGCGTGTGTGTGTGTGTGTGCGTGTGTGTGTGTGTGTGTGTGTGTGTGTGTGTGTGTGTGTGTGTGTGTGTGTGTGTGTGTGTGTGTGTGTGTGTGTGTGTGTGTGAGAGAGAGAGAGAGAGAGAGAGAGAGAGAGACACACACACACACACACCACACACACACACACACACACACACACACACACACACACACACACACACACACACACACACACACACAAGGACAGAGACAGAGACAGAGACCTAAATGAACCGTAACAACGGTTGAAAGCATCGAATCTGGGGCAGAGTCTTGTAGATTTTCTGACTTGTGCGCGAATGCTAATGGCCAAAATACAAATTCACAGACACCACTGAGCGCAAAGTAACACACTTCCTAAAGTCCACTGCGTCTTCACTTGATGTTACAACACACACACAGACACACAGTCACAGAGAGAGAGAGAGAGAGAGAGAGAGAGAGAGAGAGAGAGAGAGAGAGAGAAAGAGAGAGAGAGAGAGAGAGGAGAGAGAGAGAGAGGAGGAGAGAGAGAGAGAGAGAGAGAGAGAGAGAGTGCAAACACGATAGTCCCTGGATAGCAGTCTAACTTGAGAATAAAATCCCCTGTGCTTTTTTTTTTTTTTATAGAAAAACTGATTTAATCTCAAATCGTCAATTTGTTCATTACTTTCAAAGAATGAAGGAAACCATCTGTCGAGGGCTGTCAAGGAATTAAAACAACCTAATGTGGGAAATTCATCTAGAGATTATAGCATGACGTTTCTGTCACATGAGAGAGTGAGAGAGGAGAGAGAGAGAGAGAGAGAGAGAGAGAGAGAGAGAGAGAGAGAGAGAGAGAGAGAGAGAGAATGCAGAAGCAATGCCTGGGTTGTAACCAACCACGGAAATAGAATACCCTATGATCTTCTTTTTTATATTTTAAAACTAACCACAAATTGTTGGTTTGTTCCTTATTTCCGAGGAATAAAGGAAACCGTTTGTCCATGGATGTAAAGGAACTAAAAACAATTTAATGTGGGAAATTCAATCTAGGGATTACAGCGTGATTTTTCGGTCAAAAAAACGAAATGCGAGAGAGAAAGAAAAGGGGGGGGGGGAAAAACACAAAACCCCCAAAACACACACACAACACCCCACACACACACACCCACACACACACACACACACACAAAACAGACGGACATTTTAGACAGACAGGCAGACAAACTGACAGGCACGGGCCCAATGGGGTGAACATTTCTGAAAGAAAAAAGGGGTTTTGAAAAAACAGAGAGAGGAGAGAGAGAGGGGAAAAGGGGAGAGAAGAAGAGGGGAGAGAGAGAA
The DNA here is from genome assembly GCA_018398815.1 of Conus ventricosus. NCBI lineage: Eukaryota > Metazoa > Mollusca > Gastropoda > Neogastropoda > Conidae > Conus > Conus ventricosus. Next base: position 31,061,117 of record CM031602.1, read on the forward strand.
AAGGGGAGAGAAAAGAGGGGAAGAGTTTTCCTTTATGTTTTCAGTGTAAAGGTTCACACCACAGACCCCTTTTGTTCTTTCTTAAAAGAAGAAAACGAAACCTTTTTTGACGCGGGGTGTCTGCATTTTAAATGTCACAACACACACACACACACACACCACACACACACACACACACACACACCCCCCACCCCCAAAACCCCCAAAACCCACACACACACATACACACACACACTGCATACATACAACATAAAACCCATACATACATACATACATACATACATACATCCAAACAACATACATATCAATTATTTTGTTTTTAAAACGTGGTACAGCCCTGAGTCCCCTTTTCGGTGGGCTGGGCTATAAGAAACTTTAAACAAAATCTTATCTTAAAATTTAAAATTTAATCATAAACTTTCAAATCAACAATGCACAGTAGTCCAGTTTTGCGGGGCGCATCGATAAAAGTTTTTTTTTTCAAAAATACTCTCTCCCCCTCCTCCCCTCTCTCCCCTTCCTCCTCTCCCCTTTTCTCCCCTTTCTCTCCCCTCTCTCTCTCTTCTTTTTCTCTTTTTCCCCCCCCAGGGCCCTTTTTCTCTCTCCGGCTGGGGGCTCCAATTTTTTTGCCCCAATCATGCTTAGTCAGCTAAATACTATTTATAGCACATTTTAAAGAGCCATCATCTTTTCAGTTTAAATGCTGGTTCATGGGGGGGTGATTCCCCCTTGCCCAAAAACACGCCTAAAAACCAATCATAACAAAACGCCAAGAAATTTTGCAAAGTTTTTTTGCATTTTTTTAAATGGGCGGGCCCCTAACTTTGAAAGTCCTGAAACCACCCCTTTTATGAACTTCCCCTATTAAAACCTATTCCCAAGAACCCCCCAAAACTTTCGTCCCAAAATTTCCGGCATCACTAAGAGCAAGCAAAAAAGGCATGTACTTTTAAAATTTTGTTCTCAAGAAATTTTTGTATAAAAATGCCCCAAAGGGATTTGAAACCTCGATGCAAATGCCATCGATTTGGGGAGGTCGAGAAGCATAGAACTTTTTTTTAGCCTTGGTAGATCTTCAACCCCCTTTTATTGAACGGCCTTTTTTGAAAAACATCCAAAAAAAATCCTTTCGAAAACCCATTTTGTAGCTCCTTTCTGAATCTAAACCGCATCTGTCGTTCTTTGTGTGTAGGGGCCCCTCTTACGACATCCATTCAAGGCAGGGGAAATTTGTGTCAGAACGAAACCCGACAAAAAACACTCTCCCCCGGGTTTAAGTACCAGATAGAAGATGTTATTCACGAATTGGTCCCACAGCGTAGACTTCCCGGGCTGATAAACCCCGGGTTATTTGGGTCATTGGTGTTGGTTTTGGGGTTAAGGTGTCCCTAGGGAGGGGTCACTGCCGCATTGGGAATTGCAACCCGGTAAATTCCCCTTGTTGTTGCAGCTGCTGAAAAGGGTGTGAAATCTTTGTCCATTTGCATTTTTTTTGATTGCGCTGTACAATTTTTTTTGAATTACTGTACGCATTTAAACCCCCCCCCATCATCAGAAGCGGGAGTACTACCCCCGAAACTGTCGCTGTTTTTCATTAAATTTCCCCCGGGGCTTAAAAAACCAGCGCCCACACGCTAGGGAAAGCTCAACAAAGGGAAGGGAACTTTGCCCAAAGTTGACCTTGCCCCTTTTCCCTTTTAATTTCCCCCTTCGGTGCCCTTTTTGGCATTTTCCCCCAAAAATTTGGGCTGTCGTCTGGATTTTGCGTGGGGCATTTTTTCCCTCTTTTCCATGTGGAATGGAAACGGTTGCGCGCTAAAAATTCGGGCCCATTTGGTCACCGGGTTCAGAACAGAGATCGGGAAAAAAAGAATGCTTTTTGGCGTATACTTTTGGTATTTGGGTTTTTCAACAGACCCAAGGCCCCTTGTTTTTGGGGGGAAGGAAAAAGTGCCTCGTTTGGGTAAAGAGTTCAGTTTTAGATGAATGCAAAACAAAATCAACAAACTTATTTTCCCAGAGTTTTCGGGTTTTTTTTTTCTGTAAATTTTTTAAATTTGCTGTAAAAAAAGGGGTAAATTTTTGAAGAACCCATGACTTTTTACAACCCCTAAATTTTTTTTGGGCAAAACGGAAAAGGGTGAAACCCAAAATTTTTTTTTCTAGCTTTCTTTTCGAATTCCTCGCTCCCTCGCCAGTTGCTCTTTCTCAGAATTTTCCATTCAAAATTTTTTTAAAATCCGAGATACGGGTTAGGCTCATCTTTTCCATACATCGGTTATTTTCCCCCTTTGCAGCGCCCACGTGGACTTTTTCTCACCCACATCTGTAAAAGCCCAGTTTTTTCCTGTGCTTTGTCCATGAACGGGGGCACATTTTTCTTTTTTTTTCACTTCCTTTCCCGGGTGAATGCGGGAAAGGTTTCCGCTTTTTCATCATTTTTTTGAAAAGCCCCCCAAAGGCCCGAGCACGGGGAAAACCATACATCACCCAAAGTTTTGCCTGACATGGAGAAGGAAATTGAAGCTGGTTTAAGGGTTTCCCCAAACCCATAAATTTCCAGGGGGCCAAAACCCCTGAATGAAGACAACAGCTGACCACGGGCACCTTGCACGATGCCACGATCCGGGGGTAATCCGGGGCGGGGACGTGTCCCCCCCGTCTGCACCTGGAATGTGGATTGGTGTAGAATCCGCCGCACGTCAAATAAATGTGCGGGGGGACCCGGGCGCCCCTGCTCGAATCCAACATCACTCGTGTTTAAAATTGCCCCATAGGGGGCCTTGAGCCCAAACGAAGAACATACATTTCAAACAAACAAAAAAAACAAAAAAAAAATAAAAAAATACATACTTCATTCCAAAACTTTAAAAAAAAGTCAAAAAAAGGGGGGAAAAAAATAGAAGAGAAAAAAAGAGAAAGAGAGGAGGGGAGAGAGAGAGAGAGACAGAAGAGCCCAAAGAGACAGAGACAGGACAGAGAGACAGAGACAGAGAGACAGAGACAGAGACAGAGAGAGGGAACAAAGAAAAGGACAAAAACAACCCAACAGAGACAGCCCAAAAAAGAATAAGAGACAGAAAGAGACAGAGAAGTAGAGACAGACAAAACAGACAGCCCAGACAGACAGACAGACAACAGACAGACAGAAGAGGGGGGGAAAATAATGAAAGGAGGACAGGCGTGGAGTGCCCAAAAGAGACAGACTTTAAAAAACGACAAGACATTTCCCAAGCATTCTTTTAAACACAACACCAACAAAATGGGCAATTACTACACCAGTACTACTGCAACACTAGAACTACAATACTATTTACTACTACTGCTGCTGCTGCGCTCCACTTACAAACGGGTTTCAGCACAAAATGGGCAGACGGGGGGGCCAAAATTTGGGGCGAGGGCTTTCTTTTAAAAATAAGTATAGGTGAAAAATAGACTAGAGCCATAGGCGAAGTAAAGTTGGAAAAAATGCAAAGATCCCTATTTTAACGACTCTGAATTACCAGGGAAGGAAGGGGGCACACTGGGATGGCTCCCTGACCCCCCCCCCCCCTTTTTCCTCCCTCCCCCCTCCCGCCCTCTCCCACATAAAGGATAATGAAGCCCGACTTACACTGTTTTCAGAAAGGACTTTTTTTTTGGCACCCGGGGAAAATCAACAACCACAGCTGCATGAATTTTTGTGTACCCGGGCGGGGTTTTTTTTTTTGTTTTTTTTTTTTTTTTTTGATCTTGGGGAAATTTACCGATCAAAAAAGGGAAAAAAAAACAGGGTTAAAACCTACTAGCTGCCCTCTCTTCTCTGTCTCGTTTTCTGCCCTCGTCTCTGTGTCTCTGCTCTGTCCTTTTTTCGGGTCTCTCTCTCTCTCCTCTCCCCCTTCCTCTCTCTTTTCCTCTCCCCTTCTCTCTCCCCTCCCCTCTCCCTCCCCCCCTTTTGGGGGAGGGACAATTTACAAACACCCCGGATGGGGGAAAAAAACAAACCCACGGCCCCGCGAACTAAACGGGCGTGGAACCAAAACATAATCCCCATGGCAACAGCACCCGGCTCTCCGGGGCTTTTCCCCTTTATTTCCTCGGGGGTTTACACAAGGACGCCCAAACAGCATTACCATCCGGGTTTAAAACGTCCGAACCCATCGAATTTTGGCCCAGAGGGGTTTTTTTACATCGATCGCCGTAAATGACAGTAAAGAACGGTTAGCCAAAAAAGTGGAAAAACCGCGGGGGGTGTGTGTGGGGGTGTGTGGGTGTGGTGGTGGTGTGGGGGGTGTTGTGTGTGTTTTGTTGGTGTGTGTGTGTGGGGGTTTTTTTGTGTGTTTTTGGTGTGTGTGTGGTGTGTGTTGTGTGTGTGTTTTGTGTGTGTGTGTGGGGCGCGTGCGGCGTGCTACGACCCTGCTTTGCGGCTTTCGTTTTGGTGTGTGTGTGTGTTTTGGTGTTTTGGGTGTTGGGTGGTGTGAAAAAATTTATTTTTTTTTTGAGGGAAAGAATAAACTTTACAGCTTTTTTTCTTCTGACCCTCACAAAAAAATCATAATCACAAAAAACAAAAAAAACAAACAAAATCATGCATCAAAAACGAAAAGAACAAAATGAAAAAAATACGTGTGTGTGTGTGTGGGGGTTTTGGGTGGGGGCGGCTTTCGTGCGTGCTTGCTTTCGTGCGTCTTGCGTGCTGCGTGGTGCGTGCTTGCTGTGTGTGGTGTGGGGTGTGGTGTGTGTTTGTCCCCGGGGGTGTGTATTTTGTATACGCGGGGCGGGGCGCGGCGTTTGTACGTGTGTGGGGTTGATTGGGTGGGGTGTAGGGTGGTGTGTGTGTGGGGTATTTGGGTGTGTGTGTGTGGGGTGTGTGGGTGGGTGTGTGTGTGTGTGTGGGGTTGTGTGTGTGTGTGCGTAGTACCTGATAATGACTCAAACACCCTGGCCAAAAAAAGGGGGCATCGAAAAATTGGCCTGAAGAGATAAATTTTAACAGACACTTTAAAAAAAGGGCAGGAAAAAATTTTCCCTCAAAACCAAAAAAAAACCCCGGGAATTTTTGTGCATATCAAAAGGGAAAAGGGGCGACACCCGCAAGGAATGTAATAAATCAAAAAATGAAAGACTAAATTTTTTAAAAAAACCCCAAAAAAATAAAAAAATCGAAAAATTGAATAAGTTCAAAATTTATTAACAAAAAAGAAACAAATACCTCGGGCGGGAAAAATTGGACCAAAAAAAGCAACGGGGGATGTTTGCCCGGGAAGAACTCCTCTGTCATTAAAAACCCCGAATGACATTCAATCACACGAAAAAGCCACAAAGAACAGATATTATTTTTCTGCAAAACGGCCTGAAACGACTGAACCAAAACCAAAACAAAGAAGGGGGGGGGGGGGGGGAGGCCCCCCCCCCCCCCCCCCACTCACCCGACAGCCCATAAATTCGTTTGAAAATTCCCACTCTTCTTTAAGGGAGGCAAAGTGTAAACAAAACGGCCATCCGAATTGAAAGATGTGAGCCCCGTGAATAAAAACATTCGTTTTCCCAAATAAAAGAAAAAACCCCTACAGCGCAAATACGCGCCCGGGCTATTATATCTCCATTTTGTGCCATCGTTTTGGGGGGGAATTTAAATTTCCAAACCCTCTGCCCTCTTCTTTTTTTCCCCCCCCCCCCCCCCCCCCCTTCCCCCGTTTCACCCAAAGCTTTCTCTCACCCTGCCCCCTTGTGTCACTTTTTTTTCTATAAGTTTTTGAGAGAAAAGGGGAGGGGAGACAGAGAAGAGACAGAGAGACAGAGAAAAGAGAACAGAGAAAAGACGGGGAAAAGAAAATAGATGTTAAATTGTGTGTGTGTGGGTGTTTTTGGTGGGTGTGTGTGTTGTTTTGGTGGTGTTTTGGGTGTGTGTGATGCGTGTTTTGTTTTTTTTGTGTGGTGTGTGTGTGTGTTTTTTGTGGGGCGTGCCTTTTTGGTGTGTGGGGTGTGTTTTGGTGTTTTGTAGGTTTTGGTGGTTGTGTGCGTGGGGGTGCGTGTGTGTGTGTGTTGTGTGTGGGTGTGTTGTGGTGTGTTTTTGTGGGGTGTTTTGGGGCGCGCGCGCGTGCGTGCGTTCGTGCGCGGGTGTGTGTTGTGTGGGGGTGGGGTGGTTGTGTGTGGGGGTGTGTGTGTGTGTGTGCGTGGCGGCGCTGTGTGTTGTGTTGTGTTTGTGTGTGTGTGTGTGGTGTGTGGGGTTGTGTGGTGTGTTCGTTCGTTTTTTAAATTTTAACGCCCTATCCACAAAACATGATTTTAACAGAATGAAAGTTTAAATGTTGTTTTTGTGCATTGGGTTTTTGGGTGTAGGGCTCAACTTTTTGGTTTTTGATTTTGGGCTTACATGGGGTATGAATAAGGGTGTTTTAGGCCAGATAAAATAAATAAAAATTTAAAAAAAAAAATAATAAAAAAAAAACACAAAAAAAAAAACACACACCCACCCAAAAAAAAAACCCAAAAACAACAACAACAACAAAAAAAAACCCCAAAACAAAACTGAACCCCAAAAACTTTGAAAGAAACACAAATAAAAACTAACACCAGGAGGGGGAAAAAATAACAAAAAACTTTAAAGAAAAATTCCAACGGGGCTCTAAACAACCCATAAACAATTTCCCAAAAAATTTGATTCGTTGGAGTTTGACGTCTTCAAAGGCGGACATCGACTTTTCAGTGTTCAAAAACCCAACAGGTAAGTAGGGCTTAAATTCTACGAAAAAAAAAAAATTAAAAGGGAAAGGGGGGTTAAATTTTGCGGGCCCCCAAAATGCAATCACAGGGGGGGGGGTTTACGGGAATTTTGGGTTTTAAAAAAGGCATCTAGCCTCAATCAAAAAATAAAACTTTTTAAAATCCACTCTTGGAAAGAATTCTTGATACCTGTTTAAATTGTTTTGATATCTTTTAAAAAATATCCCCTTTTTTTTTCTGTGGTTTTTCGCTTATTTAAAATAGAGCCCCCAGGAAAAATAATAATAATAATAATGAATATTTCATAGCGAAAATCCAAAATTAGGCTCTAAGCGTTTTACAATACAAGGACAACGAAAACACGCACCACGCCCCGCGCACAAACGCGCGCAGCCCACACACCCCACACACCCCCCCAAACGCCCCAAAACACACGCCCCCCCCCACAAAACACACAACACACAACACAACACACACACACACAAAACAAAACACACACACACACACACGCACAAAAACCGCAAAACCAGGAAAGGGAAGCAGATCCGCACAGAAACACACGGGAAAGCAGACACGCAAAAACCACTCACGCACACCCCCCGCACACACACACCCCCAAACAAACGGGAAAACTGTGAAACCGGGACTTTTGAAAAAACAGCCGAAATAGACGTAAAAAAAGATTTTAGTTTGGGTTTTAAAAAACGGGAAAAAGCACAGTGCCGATTCGGGGGAAAAATTTTCCAATTTTAAAAGGGAGCCGGGAAAGGGAGAAGGAACCCCCCCCCCTTCTTTTGAAATTTGAATCGGGGAGGAACCAGAGCAACAGCAGAAATAATTTAGAAGGCAGACAGATAGGCTGGAGTTCCCAGTTTTTAAACAGCTTTTTAAAACAGAGGCAGCGTTTTTAATATGTCACCCGGGCTTTGCCCGGGCAACCATTGAAGTCTCAAAATAATAGTTGGGGGGTGTTCTTTAAAGGGGACTTTGGGGATTAGCCCCCCCCCCCTGGCAAAACCCTTTTTTGAACGTCTAAGTTTTTTGGTGAGGATTCGGAAGGCCTCCCTGGGAAGAGAATTAAGAAAACGAGACGCAAAGCCGAAGAAGGGGTGAGATTTTTGGGTTTCCTTCAGGAAAGGAAAAGTCGGATAGCACCTATACTTTAAAATTTTTTCCAGAAAGCATATTTTACAGACATGTTCACCTGTGCCTTCATATCAAATCGCTGTCGATAAAGAACACCAATTTTTTAAAACCTTTTCAGAAAAGGGGAAAAACATTACGAAAGATAAAGAATAAGAATTTACAGAAAGAGGGGGGTTTTTTTTCCTGCTGGTAAACTGAACACCCAAGGCTTCATTTTTGCCCGGGGTTTTAGCTAATTTTTTTTTCAGCCATCCGTCCCGAACGACGGACACACATTCAAACAATTCCCCCCTTCTTTTGGGAAAACTAAAAGAGGCATTCCCCGACCGTCTTAGTTTTTTTGCGTCGGCAAACATCTGGGAGGAAAAAGGGGGAGTTTCAAGGATCGAAAAAAGAGGATCGTGTCCCATTACAAAGATACGGGTCCAAGGACGGAGCCCTGGGGAAACCCCCAGATTTCAGTTTGGGCCCTAAACGAGATCTACTTGTTGACAAACACTGACTGGGCCCATCTAAACGGGGATACGTTTTTTAAAAAAACAATAACCCTCATGAAAGGGAAAAAAAGGGAAATGCATTTTCTTTTTTTAAATCAGTCTCAGGATAGCAGCCTTTTTGGCAAAATTGGTCAACCCAAATTAAACGCAGATAATCCACAATGGGGAAACCCCAAACAAAAATCGACATAGGAACCCGAAAATGAAAAAAATGAATTAAGTGGTAGATTTTCTGATTTTAGTTCTCCCTCACCCCTTTGATTCGAAAAATTTTAAAAGTTTGTAAAAAGGTTTTTGAATCAACCCCAAAGTAGTATTTAAAATGCGGGAAAATTTGGGAAAATAAAGAAAAAGTGTAATCCCAAAAATTTAATGGCAACAATTCCGCATAAATATGGGAAATTTTCTTAAAAAGGGTGGAAACCTATCCCTTTTTTTTTAAGGATGGAATTATGAATGCTAAACCCCAAAACCAAATGTTTGTCAATACAGAACCTTCGTAAAAAAATTTTAAGGTAAATTTATATAATTTTCATTTATATTGTTTTAGCAAAACTTTTGGCAGAAAGGGGTCCATCATTTTTTTAAAAAAAACCTTGTGTATCTATGTCAAAATTTTTCCCTCTACTAATTTCCCATTCGGGAAAATAGTCAAGACCCCCCGAGGAGCAAGGGTTTTGAGGGGCATTGCCTTTTTTGGGAAAATAAGCCCGGATGGTATAAAGGCAAACCCCCAAAAATTTTTTTTTTAGAAAAACCGAAAATTTTTTTGGGCCCTTTTTGGGAAAACTTATTTTTTGATTTTAATTCATTTTTCATTTAAAAATAAATTTGTACTGTAGGATTTTTTTTAAAAAAATATTTTGCAAAATGAAAGTTTCATATTTTCTTCAAAAGAAATTTATTTCCGATCTCCATATAAGTTTTTTAAAAGTTGATTATGAACCGGGAAAACCCAAGAGCAACCTTGTAAGCTTCCCTATCGAAAACCCCTGCAACTTTTTAATTAATTTTTTGGGGGATGAGAAAAATGCCCTCCTGGGCATGGGAAAATTTTTTGATCGTAAAACGCAAAAACCAAAATTGTTTAATTTTTTAAACTGTTTTTTAAAAACCCCCCCAAAGATTGTTGACTAAAATCCCCTTTTTTCCCAAAAAATTTTAAATTTTCGGCTTTTGTTAGAATATTTTGTATGTGATAATTCCACCCAAAAATTTAGAAGTTAAATTTACTCCTAAAAATTTTACGATTTTTTTTATTTTCAAGGCAAAAACCCATCAATTTGAAATGAAGGCATGGGATTAGGACAAAACCCAGTATTAACAAAAACCAAATTGCTTTTTTTCCAGCTAAAGGGGCCAAAACCATTTTCAGTCATGAAACCTACAAAGTTTATCAAATTTCCCCAAATTTTAGATATATTTTTTTAATATAGTTGTTTGATCTAACTGGTGTTGTTTTTTTTAAAGTAACTTTCTTTCCATATACAAAATATAAATCCCATTTTGTACTAGTTCAACATTTTTTGATAATGATTTTGGGAAAAATAAAGGATCAAAATATTAAACAGGATAGGAGCTATCACAGCCCTTGTGGGTTTCCCCATCGGAAATGCCCTTTCATTAAATTTTACAGTTCCTCCCTTTTCGTCGAAATTTTTTCTACCATTTAAAAAAGGGTTTTTCCCTAATTGTACATAAAACCCCAAACCCCCAAATTAAATTTTTAAAATTGAATTCAGAAGTTTTGAATGCCAAAATTTTGGCCCATATGCCTTTCTAATGTAAAAAAAACTTGGCAAGGTAAAATTTTTCCTACGGGCAACTGATATTTAACCTGTTTTTGAAATTTTTTTTTACAAGATTCAACTGTAATCAAACCCTTTCAAAGCCGCCTTTTGAAATTTGGTATTTTTCCTTTTTTTTCCCACAATTTTTGTTAAAGGGCTCTTTAAAAAATAACCCTTTTCCTAATTTTTCCCACATGGAAGTGAGACCCAATTTTCCTTATTTTTTTTTGTCTTTTTTAACTTGCCCTCTTTAGGGATAGGGGTTAAAATTTGTTTTTTTTCCACAAAGAGGGTTTTAAAACCCCTTTAAAACCCAAAACATTTCTGAAAAAAAATTTCCCGAAAAAATTGTGAAATTAACTAGAAAATCCTTTATCTTTTTCTTTGGGAACCCCCGGCTCGGGTTTCCCACGATTTTTTTTTCGAACCAATAGAGAAAATTGCACCCTTTTTACTTCTTGAAAAAAAAGGGGAGCTTTTGGGTGTAGTGACTTTTAAATTTGGATTTTTTTTAAAAAATGCATTTCCTTATCCCCTTTTTCCTCTCTGAAATATCTTTTTTTTTTTCTGTCGGGCCCCCTCCCTTTGGGCTCTTTTGGAAAAAAATTTTTGCAAATGCTTCAGCCTTTTAAATTTTAAAAGGAAACTCATTTTTTTTCCTAATGTTAGGGGATTTTTCGGGAAGACTGTTCCCCTTTTTTTAAAGTCTTTAAAATTTTTTTCCCCATTTTTTCCCTGAAGTCTTTGGGGTCTGACTTCACTTTCCCACAAAATTTGACCAAAAATTCCCCTTCCTTTGACTTTTTCGATTACTCTTTTACTGTTTTTTTTGCTCTGTTTTTTTTCCACAATTTTTTTCCGGAATCTTTCTTTTTTTTTAAAATTTATTTTTTTAAAAAGGCCTGCATCTTTTTTTTCTTGTTTTTTTCACAAGTAGCTTTCCCCACCATACATTGCCTCCCATATTTGTTTTTTGTCCCGTCAAATTTTTGGAAAACCTTGGGGTAGAGAGATCAGTTTCTTGAAAAACAATATCAAAAAAATTCGCGTAGCTTGGTCAATTTTATCAGACATTACCCTCTTCACTTTTGGGTAAGTAAAGATTTTAAAATTTTTTTCAAATTTACCCAAACATTTTTAAATTATAAATTATTTTTTGGGGATTTTTATCTTTAGCGCGGTTTAAAAGGGAAATTGGTTTACCCTTAAATGGTAAAAATTTAAATGGAAAATTTATCACTCCCAAAAGAGGATTTTTGAAGTAGCCCCACTCACAGCTTGGAGCTATGGCGGGAATATAATGTAAATTTAAATTTCCCGTTGTTTCGAGGTGTGAAATGTCATTTATTCTTTTTTTCACTGCCATAAATTTAACAGACTCAATGAACATCTACTATTTTTTTTCCAACAAAACTTTGTGTGTTACTATTTCGCTTCATTATCCCAAAACGGGCAATGTGAGTTAAAATCCCCTGCTTTTAACCATTTTTAAACCCGGGGCCGGTATGGGCGCGAAGCCTTCTGTGTTTTCATTGTCGGGAAACCTTTTTTGGCAAAAAAATTTGGAAACAACTTTTAAATGAAAGAAATTTCTTGAGTTTAAAATTTTGCTGCACATCTTTAAATTTGGTTTTAACATTTTTTTGAAATGGGTGGTTTTATTTCAAAGTTTTTCAAAACCTTTTCTTAAATATATAGTGCGGGATTTAACCCCCCTTGTTTCGTTTTTAGTTTGGAATATTGGAGGGTAATAAAAATTTTTTGGTTTTTTTTGGGAAAATTTTTTTTTCGTTGCATTAAAGACTGAAAATATTTAACACTTAATCCCCTTTTTAAATACGGGAAGATTTTTAATCATTTTCGGAATATTTGTTGATATTTGATCTGCTTTTTCCCATTGCAAAATTTTAAAATTCGAATGTTTCGCCATGTTTCCCCTGAAGAATAAAAAAATGCATTGTCCTAAATAGAAAAAAAACAACTTTTTATAATATTTTAAAATGGCAAATAAAAAAAAAAACCCAAACGGGTTCAATTAGAAAACCTAAATACGGTATTCGCAGTAATAAAAAATTTAAATTTTTAAGGGGATTTTCTTTGATAATGGGGAAAATTACAAAGTAAAGAAAATTACAAGAGGGCCCCCCTTTGAAAAAAAAACAAAACAAACAGTCAAGAAGGTGCTGGTTTTTTTGCAAAAAATTATTCCACCCTCTCTCAGAAAAAAAATCCCCAAAAAGGGGATCAAAAATCACTCAGCACACAAATCTGTTTCACCCCATGAATTGGGGGCGAAAAACAGGTCGCCGAAAAGAAACAGGGGGGAAGGGTTCTGGGGGGGGTGGTGCGGGAAAAAAAACCTGGTTGTTTTTGGGGCTTCCCCCAACAGGTCTCTAAACCGGGGCGCCCGATGTTGTTTCCATTTTGGGGGTTTCCGAAAAGGGTTTGGGGATGAAGCCATCCTAAAAGATTTCCGCGGGCTGGTTGGAAGTTTGGAAAGGGCCCCACGAAACGGGGATGTTTTTGGGAAACAGCAGCTTTCCCATAAACAAAAGCATTAAAACAATCCCCTTTGATGTTTCAAAAATTTTTTTTTAAAAAAGGGGCACACTTTGCTGACCCAAAACTTTGAAAATCGGGATAAACTTTTTAACAATTTTTTTAAAATGTTTACAAAAAAGCCCTCTACACACCCTTCAGGAAAACTTCTTTTTCAGGTCAAAAAATTGCTGTGGGGGATGCCAAAGCGTCCAAAATTAAAGGGGTTTTTGTAAAAATCACTTAAAGCCTTAAACTTTCGGGGAAGTTCCTCTGTTACATCGTTTTTTTGGATTTTTGCTCTGAAGCAGTACGAATTTTCCCAACCTCTTGCATCGATTTTTTTGGGCTGGGAATCGTGTAAAACAAAAACCCGGGGGCAGATCTAATTTTACGCCCCTTTTTTGGAAAGGGGTTTTTTGGTTTTTTTAAAATTTTTTTTCCCCTATGACGTAAGGGGGCCGGTTTTTTGTTTTTTGCGTCATCATTCTTTTTTCTTCAGTTTTTTTTTCTATTTTAAACGCTTTTTCTTTCCTTCTTTCTGGGGAATTTTTTTTTTTGCGTTTGTTCTATTGGGTGGTTAAAAGGTGAGGACTTTTTTAGGGGGACATAACAATGTCCCCACCCTTTGGCAGTTTCGGCAAAAGATGGGGCTTTTTTTCGGTTTCAGTCGGGGTTTCCGCTTTTCTGAAACGATATTTTTTTTTTCCCCTAAAAATTTTAAAAATTTTTTTATAAATTTTGGGGTTTGCGACAAAATTTGGTGCCCTTCAAGTTTTTGATACTTTTTCTTTCCCGTATCGAAAAAGGGTTCGTTAAAGGGAAACATAATTCTATTTAAAGGGCTTTTTCATTTTCTTTTTTTTTTTGCCATCGCCGATTGACTCAGTTTGTTTCTTTTTTCTGGGGCCCCGTCCAAAGCCTTTTGGCCGACGGAAGAAATTTCCCTGAAAGGGGGAAGACCTCGTCCTTCTGGGGCGGTTTGTTGTGTTTTAAAATCATCAAATTTTCTGTACCGTCTTCCCCCCTTTTAGCTTGTTCCCTTTTGGGCCCCTAGCCCAATTTTTCCCCCAAGTTTTTTGCTAAATACCCCAGCACCTTTTTAACCCCTAGGGGTTAAATGCCCGCCGCCATTTTGTGGGTGGTGGGGTGTGTGTGTGGTGCGTGCGTGTTGTGGGGTTGTGTGTGGTGGTGTGTTGTGTGTGTGTGTGTGTGTGTGTGTGCGCGCCGCGGGGTGCGTTCGTGCCCCTGTGTGGGGAAGTGGTGGGTGTGGGTGTGTGTGTTGTGTGTGTGTGTGGGGTGTTGGGGGGTGTGGGTGTGTTTTAAATCACTTTCAAAAACCCAAGTTTCCTCTTTGCGTGTGACGTCCCTCGTTTTTTCAATGCTTCTTTTTAACACCTCGTTTTGTCCATTCGTAGACCCTCTCCTCCAATTCTCCCTCCCCTCTCCTCCTCCTCCTCATCCTCTCTCTCTCTCTCTCTAAATCTCCTCTCCTCCTCCTCTCTCAAAGGGGGTCACCACCTTGTTTTGACAAACGTCAGAGGAGAATACAATGAACAAAAACTGTTTGCAACAAAAAAAAAATTTCCCACAGCAAGAGAAATGCCTTCCCAAAAACCTTTTTATTGATGATAAAAGCCAAAAAAAAAACATTTTCATAAGCTTTTAAACATTCTTTCAAGTTCAGCACCCCGCACCCCCAAAAGGGGAAACAGTGTAAAAAAAAGGGTTGTCCCAGGTGAGCGGGGGGGAAGGTGTGGCCTACAAAAAAACGAACACGAAACCACCAAAAACCCGAAAAAACGTGAAGGGGGGCATAAACCCAGGGGCCATTTTTTTCGTTGTGTGCCACGGGTTTTGGGAGCTTGCAACGTCTGGCAGCGACCCTCCACAATGAAAAATTTTGACTCTCCTCCATGATCTGTGGTGTTTTGGGGGAGATTTTTCTGATTCAATGTCCTCAATGGGGGAGAATAACAAGGCTCCCAAAAGCTTTGAAAGGGGTTTAGCCAAACAAAATTACGCGGGGCCCCAAAATAAAGTGTTTTATCTGCACTGACATCGACACGATAAACGAAGACATGCAGGATCTCCACCAATTTGATGACCCCTTTCGGGGTGATAGGTAATTTTGTCCCCACGGTTTTTAAATTTAAATTTAAGCGTGACAGGGTGCATCTGTAAAACATCCCATGTATGAATAAATGTTAAAAAAAAAAAAAAGGTTTCCTGCATTATGAAAAAATTTTATAAGAGAGAGAGAAGAGAAAAGAGAGAAGAGAGAGAGAGAGAGAGAAGAGGGGGGAAAAGGGGGAGAGAAGAGAGAAGAAAGAGAGAGAGAAAGAAAAGAGAAAAAAGAATGAAAGAATGAATAATGTTTATTTAATAGGCCTCGGGCCCCCCATAGGGGGGAAACGTACAGATAACCACTTTCATCATGCAATAAAAAAAAGGCTTTCGGGGTTAGGGGAAGGGACATCATGCAAAAAAAATTAAGTAAACAAATTTTTCTAAATTTAAAAGCCCTTTTAAAAAAAACAAAGATAAATTAAAGGGAAAAACATCAGGGTTTTGTGATGCCATGAGTAACTTTTGTTTAAATAAACAAGGTTTTCGATAATATTTTTGGCTCCAAAAACTTTTTTCTTATTTCTTTCAAAACCCTTTTACAACAAAGGGAAAGAAGTTTTCTCATCTTTTTTAGACATCGGCATAATGGAACACATCAAATCGCGATCAAAACAAAAATTTATAAAAATCCCATGCACATTCAAGTCAAAATACCTATCTAAACCAAAATCATTAAAACTTTTTCCCTTTTTTGGTCCATATTTTTCTTTTAAAAAATTGCTTCAAGTCATGGGTATTTTCAAAACATTTTAAACAAATGGGAAAAACTTTCACTAGTTTTAAATGTGGTTATTTTCCCTTTTTCCATCTACAGTCAATCAAAAGCTGACAAACATTGCTATAAAGTGATTTTCATTTTTCCCCCCCCCTTGATTTAACCCCACGCCCCCAAAACCATGGCTATATAAACAAACCACGTACAAATTTTAAAAACCCCTTCTTTCCTCCCCCCACATCTAAAACAAACAGCATTTTTTAACGCTTGTTAGGGGAAACCCATGGTTTTACCATTTAAAAGCTTAAAACCCAAAATCGAACGCATTTTAAACCCCAGCATTAACAAAACGTGGGAAATCTGGTTTTTTTTCACCATAAAACTAAATCGTTGGGATTTCGCAGATCTAAAGGGCCCAAATACTTTTAAAGCAAATAAATGAACTGATCACAGTGAACAGGGGGCTTGGGCTAACCCCCATA
The DNA here is from genome assembly GCA_018398815.1 of Conus ventricosus. NCBI lineage: Eukaryota > Metazoa > Mollusca > Gastropoda > Neogastropoda > Conidae > Conus > Conus ventricosus. The sequence continues at coordinate 31,077,120 of CM031602.1, forward strand.
TTTTTGATCCGTAAAAACAGAAAGGGCCCGGGCACGCGTATAAAAATTTTTTATAAAAATTTTAAAAGGAAGTTTTATTTAAGCATAAAGCTTCTGAAATATACACAAAAAATGGGATTTTTCGCTCGACTGGCAAGATCTTTACACAGCATGAAACTCAGACCCAGTGGGAGAAAAATATTCCCCAAAAACTTGTAAACCCAAAATTTCCAAACATTACCCACCCATCATATAGCCAACCTTCCTTCCCCTTAGATAACCTCCCTTTCCCAAATACAATTATGTTTTCTTTTAAAAAATGTTGAAATTTTAATTGAAAACGAAGGGAAACAGCAAGTTGCAATTAAATTTTGCTGTGTCTGCAGCCCTATAAAAACCCTTTTTCTTCTGAAAATAAAAAAAACCCCTCATCTGCCCCAAAAAAGAATGAACAACCAAATGCAGTACGTGAGACAAGCGCCATTTTCCGTTATTTTAAACCCCATGTAATGCTAACTCATTTAAAAAAGCAGAAAAAAGTACAGGGCTACACGCATCCCCCCTGTTTCACCCCGCTGTACATCGAATGTAATCAGAGAGTTTAAACCACACCTTACCTACCTTTTACATTTTCCCTCCCTAACTTGATACACTTAAATAACTTACCACTTAAGCCGGGTTTTTGATAAAATAGGCCATAGCAAATTTCTATTTATTTGAAACAAATGCTTTTTCAAAGTCAAAAAAACGCTAAAAAAAAAGTTTACGATTATATGAAAACGGGTTTTGCACAAAGGGTAACAACGTAAATAAGTGATCAACTGTCGAATATCCTTTTTAAAAACCTGCCCTTTATACTCACCTGAAATATTGTTCTCGTCTACCATTTTTGTAAAACTGTTTTTTAATAAAAAGAACAAAAAAGTTTGCTACTTTTAAACAGTAATAAGATCCCCCTATAATTTATTGGATTATTAACAAACCCCTTTTTTAAAACAATGGTAAAAAATGGATTCTGTCCCCAATTTTTCCCCGGGAAAAACCCCTTGTCAAAAAATGTTTGAATAAATTTTTTCGAGAAAATGTACACATGATCATTTGAGTCCCGAGAGGAGAGAGAGAGAGAGAGAGAAAGAGAGGGAGAGAGAGAAGGGGAGAGGGGAGAGAGAGAGAGATTCAGGGTTTATTCTGGTTTTTAGTACTTACTTAAAATCCCCCCCAAAAAAAAGGAAAAAACATTATGCAGACAGAGGCCCAAAAGAAAAGGAGCACAGTTAATCTGTAAGTAAGTAAATAAGTAGTATGTAGTTTAAAAAAAGTAAGTAAAGCATTCAAAAATAACAAAAAATAAGCAAACAAAAAAATAGCTAAAATACTTTAATGTAAAAGTCAATAAATAAATGAATGAAACAATCAATAACCAACCAGTCAATCTTGAATTTCCTTTTCTGGTAATTTTCGCAACAATTTCGCCACAAAAGGCAAATTAGTGTTTGCTCTGGGGAAAAAAACCCCTAAAAAAAGGTCCCTTGAAAACCCAATGAAAAATTTCAATTTTCCCTCTCAAATCGCACAGCGACGCAACCACGACCAGGGCAATATGCCTGCGAACGGCTCGCAAAACGACGAGAAAGAGGCAGAACCCAAAAGGAAAAAAAAAAAAACCCCCGACTCAACCGCCAACGACAATTAGCAGTCTTTTCCCGCGCTCCTTTTTCCCGATTTTGAAGGGGTAAAATTTCCCCACTTCCTTTACAGATGTCAAGTTTGTTTAAATTAAACACTTTTATCCGAGCAAAGTTAAAACGCAAAACCACACGCCCCCACACACCACACCAAAACCCCATCCCGGGTTTTTTATCGTCCCTTTTTACAATTTTCCCCGGGGGGTTTAAACCCCCCCCCCAACCCCCCCCAAACCCCCCCTCCCCGCCGTCTGTCTGTCATTCCCCTTCCCCTCTAAGCGACCCCCCCCTCCCCTCATCTGCCCCTTTTTCCCCCACATAAATTTTGTAAGCTTTTGAAAGGGGTTTTTTGTGTGTGTGTGTTGGGGTTGGTGTAGGTGTGTGTGTGTGTGTGGGTGTGTGGTGTTTTGTTTTCTAAAGTGCGTGCGTGCGTGCGGCGTGTTGTGTGTGTGGTGGTTTTGTGTGTGTTGGGGTGTGTGTGTGTGTGAGTGTGGTGTGGGGTGTGTGTGTAAAACGCGCGCGCGCGCAAAGTGTGTGTGTGTGTGTGGGAAATCTCTTGTAAGAAAAGGGGGGAGCTTTTATGTTTTCCGGGTGGGGAAAAAATTATTTAAAAGCATCTGTATAAACACCCGTTTTTGACCCAAAGATCTGTCTAGTTTCCGATGCACTGAAATCTCTCTCTCTCTCTTCTCAAACCCCTCCTCCTCTTCCCCTCTCTCTCAATCCCCTTTTCCTCCCCTCTCTCTCTCTCTGATTAACACCTGGGTATCACCACAGTTAAGAAAAATAACTGGGGAAAAAATCAAAAATGGAACCCAAAGTTTAATCTCCCCTTTAAAAATTCATCGCTTTTTTTCCCCCCATGGGCCCATCAATCACCAGCACCCAAAAGCAAGGGGTATATTAAAACCCGCATACTTCGCCCTCAAAAATTTCCACTGATGAAAGATTACAAAAGCCAGCAAAACCCCCAATGGAGGGAAGGGAACAAACTGTCACGAGCCCTCGACATCACCAGAACGACAACACTTTTTAAAAAGAGCTTTTATAAAGGCATCTCTTTACTGGGGGGCCAGAAAATTCAAAGTCGCGGGGGCCCAACCGGGCTTTCCCAAAGTTTTCTTTCTGCTCTTGACCACCCCTCATGCCCAGCTTTTCCCAAAAAAGGGTGTTTTTCTCCACAAAATGTGGAAGTAACGGTTTACCCAGCTCGGGCTCTGCCTCTATATATACAGCCCGGGCCAATTTGAAATAAGAATGGGGACTGGGTACGCAAAAGATTCACAAGAAATCAGGAAACTCCCCCCCGTGGGGGGATTTTAGGGGGTGTGAAGGAAAAAGCCGCGTGAAATTGTCATTTGCTGTGATGAGTGGCATACACCTGTGGGGGATGGGAAAACACCTGTGAGTGAGGGCATACCCCCCGTGAGGAGTGGGAAAACACCCCTTTTAAACCCGTGGCATACCCCCCCTAGGAGCGCAAAAACTATGAAGAGCAGGAAGGGAAAAAGCACTAAAACAGACACTTTTTTAAAAAAACAGATAGGTAGGGAGGGCGGAAGGGAGATTGGAAATAGGGTGTGACAGGTTTGGGCCGGGAAATAGGGTTTTGGGGGGTTTGGGAAGGGAAAAAAAAGAAAGAGCACAAAGTTTGCCCCCTATCGGGGACAAAATTTTTCAGGGACAAAACATTAGACGAAAACCCCTTTTGGAAGAATTCGAGTGAGATATAATTTCCCAGACAAATTGGCAATAAACAACTGAGGGAAAATTAAAAAAGGGAAACGTTCCTAAAACCCTTTCACTCCTGGCGACAAGCAACAACAGGGAAGGGGGGAAAAAATTTTATATATATATAATTTTTGTTTTAAAAAAACTTTTTTAAAAGAAGTAAATTTAAAAACTACAAACCCTTTTTTTAACCCTGCTATCCCTCAGGAAAAATCCGTTTTCCTTGGGTATTTTTGATTAAAAGCAAAACTTGAAACAACTTGTAGAATTAAAAACACGCCAAACTCTTAACCCCCTGGCTGATACCCCCAAACCCCCGACCCAAAACCCCTCCCCAAACACTTTAACCACACCCCCAAAACAACACGACCCTGGGCAAAATTATGGCACTCCCGGGAACACAGAGTGAAAGCTTTGAACGCACAACTCAAGAATCCTATCCCCCTTTCCAAACTGGGCACACTAAAAAACCCCCAAGGAACAATACCCAAAAAATAACCCAAAAACAAAATAAACCCCCCACTTCCCCCATCATTGGCAATATCCCCTACCAAAACACAAAAACATACACACACACATACATAAAAACCACCACCACATCCCCCCTTCACTCACTTCATACAGAAATTACAGCAACCCTCCATTTATTTTTAAACCTAATTTTGTTTTTAAACCTTCCCCTTAATTCCCCCCCCCCCCCCCCCTTTTTTTTTTTTTTTTTTCCTCAGTTTTCCCCCCCCCCCCCCCCCCTTCTTTTTCCCCCTTAAACCCAATAATCAATCCACCATTAAACCCCAACCATCACAAAGATACCACACCAACCCAATAAAATAACACACAACCCTATCACATCACCCCCACAACACACCCCCCCCACGCAAACCCCCCCCCCCCCCCCTCCCCTTTCCCCCCCATAATCCCCCTGGCCCCATTTTCGGCCCAAAACGGATAGTCATTTTTCTTTCCCTTTTTTTTTCGTTCTTTTCTGTTTCTGTCCCCAATTTTTAAAAGGGATTTATTTTTTCGCCTGAAAAAGACCCAAGGGGGTTGAAATGCTTTGGGTCCCTTTTCCCTGTGGTTTGTTTGTCAATGTCCCGGGGGGTAAGGTTTTTTAAACAAACTCTATTTCTAACTTTTTCTTTTGTTCGCCGCGTCCAGTCAACCATTTTTTTAAAATTAAGCCTTTTAGATGTTAAAACTTCATTAAAAAAAATATTTTTAACAGATTTTTGCTCCCCAAGGGGTTGAGCTTTTAAGATTTTTTAAGGGCACTTTTTTATAATGTTCATGAAAAATATATAATTTTTAAATTTTTAAAAATAAAATATAATATATAAAATATATATAAAAATATAATAAAAATATATACATACATTCATACACACATACATGCCAAAGCATGCATGCATGGGAAAGCAAACATTCCTACCCTTTCCCAAACCCACCAAACCCACCTGCCTACATACATACAAAACATACATACATACATACATACATACAACATACATAAATACAACTTCAAACATACAAACATTAGAAAAGAAAGGGACAGACCCCAGAATCAAAAAAATTACCCTTTGGGGAATATTTCGACAGGGTCGCCCTGTTTTTTTCTTCAGGGTCACGTTGCTGTTGTGGGGCGAGGCCTGGGGGGAAAGACTGTTGTGGGGGAGGGGGGGGGGAAAACGGTTGTTTAGGATCTGATTGTAGAGGGGGGGAAAAATTTAAAGCCTAAGCCAAATTTTTAAAGCCAAAGCAAGGGGGCTGTGTTCCTGGTCCAATAACTCTTTTTTCTTAAGGGTAAACCATGGGAACCTGACATTTAAAGATAGTAGCTGCTCTGCAGGGGAGAGTTTTGATTTTCTAAAAGATTGACAAGAAAAAATGGCCTGAAAAAAATGCTGTAGCGTCTTCTTTTCCCGTCGGGCGGTCCCGGGCTGTTTTTTCCCGTCCCGCGTGTCTGTCCCTTTTGTCCCCGTCTGCCTGTCTGTCCCGCTGTCCCCGCCTCTCTCTCTCCCTCTCTCTCTCTCCCTCCCCTCCCTCCTCTCTCTCCCTCCTCCTCTCTCTCTCCTCTTTTCCCCCTTTTCGCTCATGGAATTCAACATTGGTTTGCACCAAAATGAAAGAAAAAGTGAAAAAGCTTTAACTGTCAGGAAAAGATCATTTTAAAATCCCCCCCCGGAACTTCGCCTTTCCTTTTTAAAAAAAATTCATTTTTAAAAAGATGTGGGACTACTTCATTAAAAATTTACCCATGCTTTAAAGGGAAAAAACAAAATAAATAATACAACCCAAAAAAGATAACCAAATTCCCCCCGGCAGTTTGGGGAAAGGGGGGGGGGGGGAAGTTGAAATCCCCAAAGGTTTTTACCTCACCAAAAAAGACCCCTTTCGTAAAGGTTGGCAGCGAAGGTTGGGATTTTAAATTTTTTTGGGGTTTCCAGGGATTCCCCAGTAACAATGTCTTGCACAACATCGGGGCACGAAGACGTATTTTTTGCCCGAAGGCCTTTGATTTCCCCGGGTCCCCCCCCCCCCCCCCCCCCCCCCCCCCCAAAGGGATTTTCCCCCCCCACACGCTGTGGGGGTTTTAGGCCCTTTAAACCCCAACCACCGCACAGGCTGAGCCCCTAACCAATTGGGGAAAACCCAAGACTGAGGAAATATTGGCAAACCCTTTTTCGGATTTTAGAAGAAAGGGGGAATTTTTGCTGGTGAGTCCCGCTTTGGGCGTGAAGTAATAGCTCACTGAGCTGAAAGGCCCAATTTTTCATATTTGGGGGTGACAAAACGTGATTGCCAAGGGGGGCTTGTCTGTGGGTGAGCCCGGAGTGAAAAAGGAAACTGACGTTTTCTCCCCGTTTACAAAAATTTTCAGGGACAAAAATTCAATCTAACTCTACTTTTGATATGCATTCAAAACATCCAACAAAAACAACTTCCCAAAAATAAAAAGGCCTTTCACCCAAAACCACCCCTTATTTTGCCCCCAAAAACCCCCCCCAAACCCCAAAATTTCACCCAATTTTAAAAAAACCCCAAAAAAACAATTTAAATTTTCCCCAAAAAAAAAAAATCCTTTTCCAGATTTTTCTTCCAAAATTTTCCGAAAAAAAAACTGCAAAGGGTTTTGTACTCCTCAAAAACTTTTTATCAAAAAAAAAGGGGGGGAAAAAAGAAAACCAACAAGACAAACCACCCCAAAAAATTCAAAACCGGGGAAAAAAGTGGAAACCGAATCCAAATTCACGGGCTTGCCCAAAAACCCAAAAAAAATTAAATTATTTGGGCCCTTTAAGCCAAAAAAACCCTGGAGACCCAAAATTTTAATTCCCTCCAAAATCCCCCCCAAAGGGCCCAAAAAGATAAGGAACATGGGACCCAAGCCCCCCTTTCACCGCCCGAAAAGGGATTTGCCCTAAAATTAAAACCCCAAGGCCAACCAAACCACAAAGGGGCCCTTTTTTCCGGATGGGGTGTGGGGTTTTACAAGCCCCTATTTTGGCCCCCAAAAGGCACCCTAACCCAGAAATTTTAATTTGGAGGGCCCTTTGGGCCTCCCCAGTGGGTTTTCCCTCTTTTGGGGTTTTGAAATTTCCCGCCCCGGGTTCCGGTTCCCGGCTTGGTTGAGGGGAATTTTTAGGGAAAAAAATTTTAAAAGTCCGCCTTTTTTCCTTTATTTCCCTGGTCCGTTTTCCATCTGTTTTTTTTTTTTGTTTTTGCATTTAACCAAAAAAAAAAATTTATGTTGGTTATTTCCAGGGTAATTTCAGTTTCCTTTTTCCCCTTTTTCCCCAATTTGAAAATTTCCCCTTTTTTGGTTTTTGAAGGGACCTACAGGGGTCCCTGGGGGTGTCAAACCAAAGGTGCCGGGGCCCCTTTTCCCCTGAAAAATTCCAGGGTTCCCTTTCATTTTTTTCCAGGGTTTGGGTTCGAATTTTTTGAACAAAACCCCGGGAAGGTTTAAAAGGGGAAAAAGGCACATTTTTTATGGGTTCCTCTTTAACCAAAATTACCTTTCCCTTTTTTGCCTCCCGGCCTGGTTTTAAAGGGAAAACAAGTTTTGGAAAAAAAAAGAAAGGAAAAAAAAATCCCCCTTTTTTTGACTTTTCCCTTTAAAATCAACCGTTTTTTTTTTTTGTTTTTCCCAAAATAAATGGGAAAATTTTAATTTTTTAACCCGAAAATAAGGCGTTCCCCCCCATTATCCCCATTTAAAAGGCTGCCCTTTTTAAAAAAAAAACAGGGGGTTTACTAACCCAAAAAAAAGCTGGCCCTTTTTGAAAAGGAAAAGTTAAATTAATTTTTAGGTTGTTTTCAAAACTTGAAAAAAAGGTTTTTTTAAAAGGTTTTTCCCCGCAAAAGGGGCCCCCGTTCCCAAAAACACTTTTGCCCCGGGATTTAAAAAAGGAAAAAAAGTTTTGGAAAAAGGGAAAAAAAAAGGGAAAAGAAAAACCTTTTCCTATTTTAAAATCCCCTTTGAAGGTTCCCAAAACAGGAAAATACCCGTCCCCCAAGGTTTATTAAAAAGGAACTCCCCCCTTTTGAAGAAAAATTAAAAAAAACCATAAAAAAATTAAAAAAAAACATTTGGGGTCAAACCATTAGGGGAAAGGGTTTTTGAAAAAGGGAACGGAAAACCCACAAGGAAGGAAAACTGGGAAAAGGGGGTTCCCGGGGGTTGGGTTCCCCAAAAAACCTCCCCCAAACCCCAAAGGAAAAAAAGTCCCCGTTTCAAAGGGTTCCCCCCGTTTTTTAAAAGAGAAAATTGTAAAAATTTTAAAAGAAAATTTTGGGCCAAACCCCTTAAAAAGGGATGAACCCCCGAAAACCTGGAAGTGGCCGGAAAAATTTCTGTTCCCTTGGGTGTCCCCCAAAAAAATTCCCCCAAACGAAATAAGCCGTTTAAAGGGGCCCATCCAAAAAGGAAAAGGTGGAAAAAACAGAAGAAGGGGCCAAACTTGCCCCAAAACCAACCCCCCAAAATAATCCCCTCTTTTCGGACGGGCACAACTAAAACCCCGATCCCCAAAATAGGCTATAAGAGGGGCCACAGGGAAATTTTTAAAAAACAAAAAAGCCAATTAAATTCCCGGGGCAAAACCCCAACCAACAAAAAAAGCAGTTGGGGTCCTTTCTCCCAACCCCCCCCCTAAAACAGCCCGACAGGTTTTAACGAAGGCCCCCGGGGAAACCCCCGAGAAGGGGGCTTGGGTTGGATCCTCCCCCAAAATGGCCGACGGGGGAAAAGGGAGGGGGTGGCCCCACTCTCCTGCTTCAGTTGGGAATGACTGGATACCCCCTTTATGATTGATTGGGGGTTTGGCCACGCTTACGTTTATGGACATTGACTTGGCAATGGTTTTTTCCCAAATTGGTTGTCCCCAAAAAATATTTTTTAAACGAACTTATTTTGAGCAAGGGTAAATTTAAAAATTTTTTGGGCTTTAAAAAACCCCGAGAGGCTTAAATAAAAAAAACTTTAAAAGCAAAACTTTTTTTTCACAAATTAAAAAAACCCGAAAATTGATATCGCATGCCTCCAGGAAAAAAGCATATAAGGGGAAAAAAATGCACCCCCTGTGGGAAAAAGAGTGGGGAGGAAAAATGCTATAAACAGTCCGGGTCTAAACAAAAGCCGGGGAGAAAAAAATCCTTACCGGTAAAAAGATTTTAAAAGGGAGATTAAGGGTTTCTGAAACAGACTGAAAGAATGATGATCGGGTTCAGTTAATATATGTTTAAAATCGTTCACACTAGTAAACCGTACGAAAACCCAAAAGACAAAAGGGAAAAAATATTTTTTTCAATAAAATGAACTCAGTTTTTTTTACAAATTTACCCAGATAACCTAATAAAAACCGGTGATTTTAACACAGGGAAAGCTAATGACATGGACATAATATCAGGGGAACCCCCATTTGGGAGAAAGAGATAGACAAATTTAGAGAGGTAGTTGGGAAACTTGAATTTACAGACAAATGGGGGAAAAGTTTTTTTTAAAGGGGGAAAAATCATACACTGGTGCAGAAAAATCCCTTTTTAGCCAGGAAAGTCTTGTTTTCTTCTTTTCAAACGCGGAAGTACTAATCAAGTGTTTTATGGGGTATACTGTCCCGGGGCCCAAACCCCGACCCCCAGCATTACCCCTTGAAAAAAAAAACCCCCGTTTTTTAAAGGGGCCAGGGTTCTGGAAATTCAATTTAAATTCCCAAATTTTAAAAAACAACATCTTTATAGAGAAAAGAATAGAAAATTTTAAAATTTTGCTGGAAAAAACGGAAATCTCAACTGCGGGGGATATCCAAACCACTGGGAAAACCCCGCAAAATGAAATTAAAAAACCCTTTTTTGGGAAAAGGAAAATTTTAAAAACAGTCAGACGAAAAATGACATAAATTTAAATGCAGGAAGTTTTCAACTGCTGGAAAAGGGCCCAAATGCCAGAGACCCACAAAATTTCAAGGGTCCACCACAAAACCAAAACATTAAAAAAAATTAGAACTGATCTCATTTGAAAAAGAAGAGGGGCACAGAATTTTAAACGAAAAAAAACTGGAAATTTAAAAAAGGGGGGGAAAAACACCAAATTTTTTTTAAAGGGCAGGAAAATTCGGGGCCCAAAAAAAAATACAATGGGCTCAAATTAAAAAGGAAGTGGGGACATAATTTCAAAAATTTAAGCAGATAACTTAAAAGAACAAGTTAAATTTTACTCCGAAAAAAATATAAGCCCAAAACACACCAAAAGGAAAAACCCCATAAAGAAGAAAATTAAAAACATACCTTGCGAAAGAACAATTTCCCAAATTAACAATGAAGAAACCCAACATGCAAAGGAGATCTCGCAAAAAAAAAAGCAGGTGGAACCTAAAATCAATGAAAAAAAGGCAAGTCCCCGGAAAGCCCGGGTTTTACAGTTGAGTTTTTTTTTTAAATTCTTCTGGGAAAATTAAAAATTGGGTTTTCCAATCGTTTAATATCAAAGAAAGGGGGGAAATACTATACACAAAACAAGGCATTTTTAAAAATTTAAATACCCCAAAAGGGGCAGAGCTAGCAAAGGGGTTTCCCTTTGTTTAAATTGGGGACCAATAACACTACCCAAATAAGATTATAAAAAAAATGGCAAAAGTGATTTCGATGAGAATGGTCAAAGTGATTGGCAAATTTAAATTAAAAGAAGACCCCAAATTTATTTTCTAAAAGGGCCCGAAACCCTGCGAGTGTTTTTACGTACAAATTACCCACCCATCGGGAAAATGTTAATGAACGAATAAAAACAGGGTATTTGTTAGCTGTAGACTACCAAAAAGCATTTGAAAACCATATCAAAAGAAATTTATGATGGGGAAAAATTCAAATATTTGGTTTTGGAAGCATTTTGAAAACTGGGTTTAAAATTTTTTTAACCCGAAACTTTCCCTTTAAAATTTAAACCCCGGTGGGGGGATCTCGGCCTCCTTTCCCCCCTCGAGTGCGGAATTTGACAAGGATGTCCAATTTTCTCCACAAACCTTCGTGCTAGCCCTGGAGCTACTTGCAAACAAAAAATTTGAAACAGTCAAATTTTAAAAGGGAAAAAAACTACCCCGAAAATTGATAGCAACATAACAACAACAACAAAAACGACGACACCCATGAAAGATGTTGAAGATGATGATATGATGATGGGATTATGGGTGATAAAAAATAAAAATAAAAAATAATGAATTTTAAAATTAAAAAAAATTTTGGGCGGGCAAAAACACTGTTTTCCCGAAGGAAAAGTGAAGACTTTATCCTAGCCAAAGACATTTTAAAAACCCCATTCAAAAGGTTTCTCGGGAAAAGAAATTGAATTGGCCGTAAGACTAAAGCGAAGAGATTAGGCAGTCAAAGACAAGAAACCGAAAATCTTATATTCAAAACCGGAAAAAAAATTGAAGATACTTTGGGATTAATTTTCCCCAAGTGAAAAACCGGCCCCTAAAGTTGAGGACAACTGGAAAAAAAAGAATCGAGAAAAACGAAAAATATAAAAAAAAACTGTGGAGCCCTAAGCCCTTTGGGGTTTTAAGGGGGAAAATTTAAACATTAATTTAAAAAATTTTTGCTATCACAATTGATTTTTGTCATGCAGGGGGGGGGGGGGGGGGGGGTTGGGGGGTTTACCCCGAAACCTGTCATTACTTTCAGTCCCCAAAAGAATGTTTTATAAATTTTTCTGGCAAAGAAAAGTTAGTAAAAGAAAAGCGTTTTTTTAAAAAATTTAAAAAGGGAAAAATTATTTGGGAAAATGACCAAAACAAATGGGGGCTAAATAAAGGTTAAAAATTTCCAAAAGGGGAAAAAGAAAGGCCAAATTTTTTTGGGAAAGGGCAAAAAAGTTTTTGACGAGTGTAAACAAAAATGGGCTCGGATCCCCCAGATGGCAAAAAAAAGTAGGGTCTTGAGTTTGGGTTAGGATGCTTTTAAATAAATTGTAAACGGAAAAAAAATTTGGGGAAATTTAAAAGATAAAAAAAAACCTTTTGGGGGAAAAAGGAAATACAAACCACCCTTTAAAAAAAAAACAAGTACGAGCCTACTGATGTAAACAGAGTAAATAAAAAACAGACAACTTTTTGGGAAAAACCCTTTAATCAGATTCAAGGAGAAATACTGACTTTCCCCTTGGAAAAAACGGAAAGGAAAAGGGAAAGAGTGATATCATAAAAACAGCGGGGAAAAAAGACTCCTGACCCAGAGAAGAATTTCAGACAGAAATTGGGAAAGGGAAACCAAAGCAATTTACGTTTTTTTCCCAATAAAAGCACTGATTAACGCAAACCAAACCCTCTGGAAACGTGGGCAAAGATGGCCTTTTTTAACTTTCAAACACCCAAAAAGGGAAAAAGGGAGTTATGCCCCAAAAATCATGCAAATGGGCCCCCAAACCTAAACAAAAATTTAAGCCTTTTTTTTAAAAAAAAGATTTATAAAAAAATTTCCCGTTCATCATGTGCAAAAGGCAATTTTGGGTTTAAAAAAAATTTAAAAGGGTTTTTCAGATGAGAGTATATGGGCTTTCTGGCGGGAAAAGGGAAAAATAAGGAAACTAGACCCGAGAAACTGCAAAAGGAAAAACCTACATAATAAAAAACCCAACGAATATATTTCTGGGACAAAAAGAAGGGAACTGACAATAATTTAAAAGCTCCCTGCAGGGACAAAATTTACTTTTTTAGAACATTTTTTTCTACCTTGTGCACCGGGGAAGCGTTCTGGGAAAAAAGGAAAAAAGGTAGGGACAAACAAAGTTGGATCTGAAAAAAAAGTTTAAATTTTTAAAAAACGTTTTCTTTGGGGAAACCAAAGGGGGAAACAGACTTGAAAAAGCAGTTTTATTTAAAACATATCTTTTGGGTCGGGGAAAAAGTGCATTACAAATAAGAAAAAAAAAAAGCCAACACCATTACCCAATTTTTTTGAAAAACAACGTACAAACAGAAACGTTTTTTAGACAATGGGAAGGGAAAAGGGACAGGTTTTGGGTTTTTAGACCCGGGGGGGACGGGGGTAGGGGGGAAACAAAAGGAAAGCCGGGCCGGGGCAGGGGGGAGTGCAAGGGGGTAAAAAGGGGAAAAAATTTTCCCCCCAACGCAAACCAAACCAAAAAAAAGCCAAATAAAAACCCCAAAAAAGGGGCCCTATTTCAAACATAGGACACCCCCAAAAAAAAAAAAAAATTTAAAAAAAAAAAAAAAATTTAAAAAAAAAAAAAAAAAAAAAAAAGTGGATGGGGGGGGGGGGGGGGGGTGGAGAAAGGAGAGAAAAAAAGGAATAGGAAAAGAAAAAAAAAAAAAACAACTAAAGGGGGAACGAGGGCACAGAGAGATATGGATATGGAAGTTTAATCATGTATAGGCCATTGCCCCTCATGATGGGGTGCATATATGTAAACATTTCCAAACTAACAATTATGAACATTGAAATCATCCAATACTTACTTGACCGTAAATTTAAGAAGTGAGAATAGAACGCAACTTAAAGGCTTTATAAAGATAGATTGACAGGTTCCTGACTGTTCTTTCGTGCGTACATGCCATAAGCAATGTAAATTTAAACTGACTTGCTACTTTGTAATACTTCAGCGGAATGTACTGTGCTCTTAGGTCATACAGAACTGACAACATAAAACAAAATGTACCTCACTTTCTTTCTCTTTTAGACAAAGTGGACATATTAATTCACGTTCACTGTGTGCTCTATAACGGTAACGATGTACTGCGATTTCAGAAATTCCAAGTCTAAATCTTGTCAATGTGTATCTTAAATGTTTGTCTAAATTAATTAATAAATACGTTTTAACATCAGGGACAGTACAAAAGGCTCTGTAAACGTTAAATCTATCACTATTACTAATATGGAAATTTCCCAAATCTTGCCATCTGCACAAAATCAATCTACCCCTAAAACTTTTCAAAAACTCGTTAATTCCTTCCACGCCTTGATTTAGCCATACGTATCCGAAACCAAACATATACAATTTACAGCGAATATTTGAGGCCCAATTTTTCTTTCCACGCATATCTAAATCAAGAAGCATTTTGTAGGCCTTATAAGGTAATCTACAGTCGTCCATTCTCGTTAATTTTAACCAAAACCTGATACACTTTATAGCTGAGTTTATGTAAATTGGAAATCTGTTCGTTTCTCCATACACCAGGTCATTAGGTGTTCGCATTTCAACGCCCAAGAATCTTTTAACTGCAAATAAATGAAGCTTTTCACAATAGATTGCTGCGTTGTCAAGACCCCATAACTCTGCACCATACTGAACAATAGGTTGAACCTGTGAGTCAAATAACTTAAAAAAGCACGAGTGAGAGTTGCACTTCAGCTTAAATAGCTTTTGTAAGATACACAATAAAGCGTTTTTTGCTCTGCTTGTAAGGTCGCGACATGCAGCAGCAAAACTAAGCTTTGTTGAAAAATAAATTCCTAAATATTTGTACGCATTCACAACAGGCATCACAATACCGTTATATGTCCACCTTTCTCTGGCAGCTAAGTAACCACCTTTCCTGAACACCACTATATTACTTTTATCTAAGTTAACCTTCAGCTGCAAAGCGGCGGCTGCACGCTGAAGACTGTTTATCTGCGTTTGCAAGCCTATGGCTGTTTCAGAGATTTAAAGCCACATCATCAGCCAGAAGCAGTACGAATAATTCAAAATAATCTGACATAAATGTTGCCCCATGTTTCCCTCCCCTTATCACCTCTAACGCTAATTCATTAATAAATAAAGAAAACAAAACAGGGCTGCAAGCGTCTCCTTGTTTCACTCCACGAGTGCAAGCAATATAATCTGTTACACTACTTCCGCTTCTAATCCTAGCTTTAACACTTTCGTACATGCAGCGAATGCACCTAAAAATCTTGCCTTTAATGCCGCTTTTTAACAAGATAGGCCATAATAAGTTTCTTTCTACGGAATCAAATGCCTTTTCAAAATCAATAAAGGCTACATACAGTTTACGATTAAAACAAAATTGTTTTTGTACGAGTGCTAATAAAGTAAACATGTGATCAACAGTGGAGTACCCTCTCTTAAATCCGGCTTGATGTTCGCCTGTCAAATTGTGCTCTTCTATCCATTCTTGCAATCTACTATTAATAATTGTGCTGTAAATTTTACTGCTTGTATCACATAAAGAAATGCCTCTATAATTGTTTGGATTGTTGATGTCACCCTTCTTGAACAAAGGGTGAACGATAGAATTTGTCCAGTTATCAGGGAATGCTCCTTTATCAAATAACATATTAAAAAGCTTTACCAAAAAATCAATGACACGATCCCCACCATACTTTAACAATTCACCAATAATTTGATCTGGTCCAGCAGCTTTTCCATTCTTCAACTTTGTTACAGCAAGCAAAACTTCTTCTCTTGATATTGGACAGTTAATATAGCTTACCTCCTCTTCGTTGACATCACTGACATTTTCAACCAAACCTGACACATTTGCAGTTACCTCTAATTCAAGTAAATTTTTGAAATGCTTAAACCAGTCATCGACTGTCAGACTATTTGAACAGGTTTTCGTTTAAAGGATATTTTACGTACAATTTCCCAAAATTCTCTTTGATCATTTACTGACGAGACTAGCCTGTCTAACAGTAAATCATTAAACTGTTTTTCTTTTCTTTTAATCAGATGTTTGTATTCTCTTCTTGCTATGCAGTACGCATCATTGTCTTCCTTCTTTCTTGGTTTTCCTACATATAGAAAGCAGTTCCTTTGCTTTAACTTTATCCAGCCTACATTCATTATCAAACCAGTCACTGTTTTTACCGCACTTAGACAGATTAATTCTCTTTTTCATACAATTAGCATGCTTTTTAATACAGTCATTAAACATTCCCAAAGCACCATTGAAATCATGATCAATCAGACTTGTGGCAAGATCAATCACGAATATCGTTTCATCAGAATTCATTTCCTGAATATAAATTTGTTCCAAATCCTTGTTCCACACAAACTTATCAATAAACTGGCAACCCTTCAGGGAGTTTGTGTTTCTTTTATCTTCTCTTTCTTTAACTCTAAAACGTAATTCAATGGGCAAATGATCTGATTCAATTCTCTCTGTAACCAGCAATTCGCATGAAGATACAACAGTGAAAAACAATTCTTTAGACAGGAGAAAGTAATCGTTGACGCTACATCCTGTTTCTGATATATAAGTATAACTACCATCAGTATCTCCGTTGCATGTGCCGTTCATAATACACAATCCAAGAGCAGTGCACATATTCAGCAAACATTTTCCATAATTATTGAGAACAATATCTGCAGACCTTCTCACATTTATTACCTGGAATATAACAATTATGAACAAAGTTATGTGCATCATTATCGTCAACAATATCTGGAGAATTGTCAGAAGTCCTGCTGTTCAAATCACCTGAGAGAATCACATACACGTCCTCAAACTCAAGCAGACAATTAAAAAGACATTCTTCAAGTTCGCTAATGCCGTTTTCCACGTCAAAATAACATAATGAGGTGAACCCTCTGGTGGGACATAAGCACAGACATATAATACATCTTCCACAAAACCAAAAACATTCTTATCAATCAAAAATAGAAGTACATTGGGGCAGTCTGTCTTAATTTCATGAACATAAGATGTGAGATTGGTCTTAATGAGGCACGCTACTCCGCCGGACCTTCTTCCCTGTTTTGAAAACTTCACAGCAGGTTTATGATAGACAGTATAACCTGGAAATAGAAGATTTTGGAAGTCCTCTACAAACGTCTCAACAAGACATATGAAATCAAATCTTGATAAATAAGGAACAAATTCATTATCTGTAAATTTTGACACAAGACCATTCACGTTCCAATGCAAAAAGAAAAGAAAACATCACTTTGTCTGCCATCTTCACGATGATCTTTATGTAGCCCGTTTCCATACACGCTGCTATATTCATTTCACACCTCAATGTAACACTCCCCACTCGTTCATCTATTGGACAATTATCATCCCTGTCTTTCCGCTCCGTGTTACAGATT
>CM031602.1:31111560-31119060 GCA_018398815.1 Conus ventricosus
TGTGTGTGTGTGTGTGGTGTGTGTGTGGGTGTGTGTGTGTGTGTGTGTGGTGTGTGTGTGTGTGTGTGGGGCATACGCCCCTCGTTTTGTATGTGTGGTGTGCCTTTTGGTATTTCTTGTCTTCTGTCTGTCTGTCTCTTTCCCCTTTCGTCTCTCCTTCTGTCTGTTTTTTCCTCTTGTCTGTCTTCTGTCTGCCTTTTCCCCTTCTTCTCTCCTCCCTCTCTCCTCTCTCTCTTCTCTCCTTCTTCTCTCCTCTCTCCCCTCTCAGATTCCCTTGGGTTATTTTTTAAAGCCCAAAATCATTCAGATTAGCATTCTTTTGGCGTGTAGTTGTGAAAAACAGTCAAAAATTTTGTCGATTTATCTTTTTAAAGCGTTCAAACTGGGGTTTGTAGATATTTTAGAATAGGTTATTACACATAGGGTTATGTCTGTGTGACCCTTAGGGTGCTTTTGGTTGTCTTGCTAGCACCCCCTTCAGAGGGGCAATGGCCAAATCAGAAAAAAATTTTATTTTGATCTTGAATTTTGATTTCTTGAATCTTGAGTCTCTCTTCTCTCTCTCTCCCCTCCCCTTCTCTCTTCTCTCTCTCTCCTCTCTCTCTCTCTCCCTCTCTCCTCTCTCTCCCCCTCTCCTCTCTCTCTCTCTTCTTCTCTTTCTCCTTCTCTCTCTCTCTCTCTCCCCTTTTTAGATGCTCCCTGCCCTTTTTTCCCCCCAAAACCCCAAAAACACACCCCCACACCCCACCCCCACACACCCCCCACCCACCCCCCACACCACCATACACACACCACACACCACAACACACAAACACCACCCCACACACACACCACACACACAACAACACCAACACCACAACACACAAAACAACACACACACACACACACACACACACACACACACACAACAACACCCCACACACGTGCGCGTGCGCGCGCGCATGCATGCCGCAGCACGCAGCACGCACGCACGCAGGGCCGCACGCCGCACGCACGCCGCACCCACACACACACAAAAACACACAACACCACACACACACCACACACACACCACACTCCCTCAAACCTATGAGGCTCAACAGCTTTTTGGCTTCCGCAATCTCTGCTATCTAAGCTGTTTCGTGGCCACAGGGGCCCTACACGCGGTGCGGGAGGAAAAAAAAGGTCGGCGCTTCTTCCCTCTTGAGTGGGAATAGTTGTAAAAGGGAGTTGAGTGGTGGGGGGGAAGGAAAAGAATATCTCATGGGGTGTGTGTGTTGTGTGTGGGGGTGCGCGTGCGTGCGTGCGTGCGTGCGTGCGTGCGTGCGTGTGTGTGTGTGGTGTGTGTGTGGGTGTGTGTGTGTGTGTGTTGTGTGTGTTGTTTTGGGTGTGTGTGTGTGCGTCGTGCGTGCGGGCGTGCGTGATTCGTTGCGCGCGCGCGCGCGCGCGTGTGTTGTGTGTTGTGTGGTGTGTGTGTGTGTGTGGTGTGTTGTTTGGTGGTGTGGTGTGGTTTTTGGGTGTGTGTGTGTGTGTGTTGGAAAGACACGACGAGACAGAAGGACAGACGAGAAAACAGACATAATGACAAACACGCGCAAAGCCCCGCAGACAAGAGACAGCGAAAAAAAAAAAAAGGGGACGACAGCCAGACGACAGACAGACGTGGACCCAAAAGAAGAGGGGAAAGACAGAAACAGGTTAGACTAATAGGGCATTTCTTACCCTTTTGGCCCAGAAAGAAGAGAGAGAGAGAGAGAGAGAGAGGAGAGAGAGAGAGAGAAGAGAGGGGAGAAGAGAGAAGAGGAAGAGAAGAAGAAAAAAAAAAAAAGAAAAAAAAACGAAAAGAAACAAAAAAAACCAAAAATTAGGTTTTTGTTTTTTTTGCAAGATATAATCACTTATTCAAGTACAATCCCTTATTCATAGAGCGTATCAGGAATAAACTCGCGCCCACAGCATAAAGAACACATGGAACCATGTGTACAATTTCTGACATAAACGTAAAGGGAAAAGACAACCGTCGGCGGGCCACGTAAAAAATTTTCAGTCCCCCCTGCCAAAAAAACAACCTGGAGGAACTCTGGGGAAAAAGACCACGGGGAAAAAAAAATAAAATAAAGAGGCTGAGAAACTGCAAGGGGGACAGGGGGATTTTTGAAGCGGTCCGGGCTTTGCGACAGCAGCGGAAGGAGGGGGGTGCCTGGTAAACTGTTCTTTTTGGGTTGTGGGGCCCTAAATCACTCTTCAAAACAATTGGGGGGACGAATGGGGAAGGGAGATTTTTTTGTGTCCGTTTTTTTCGTCGACTTAAACCCTTGAGAGAGAGAGAGAAGAGAGAAGAGAGAGAGAGGAAGAGGGAGAGAGGAGAGAGAGAGAGAGACGACGACAGACAGGGGAGAGAGAGAGGTGTTTTATTCATCTGTAGGCCTTTGCCCCTCATAAAGGGGGTAATAAAACAAGTTTCACGCACGGCTTTTTATACAAAGTAAAAGATTAAAGATAGTTTTTTACGAGATAGCAAATCGACGCAGCTGAAACCTTGTACAAAAATTTAAATTTCATGATGGTTTTTCGTTTTTTAATGCCAAAAGAAAAATTTGCGAAAAAAAATTTGGATTTTTAAAAATTTTTGCAGGAAGATTGTGTTTTGAGCCATTTCGTGCTGGGAAAAATAAAAAAAAGGACCCCCATCCCTAGGGAGGAAGAAAGAGAGAGAGAGAGAGGGAGAGAGAGTTTTTTTTCCGATGATTTTTTTTTTTAAGGTTTTGTTACAATTTATTTTCTCTAAATTTGGGAAAAACACACCAAAACAACCACACACACACAGAGAGAGAGAGAAGGAGAGGAGAGAGGAGAGAGAGGAAAAAGAGAGATGTTTTTTTCATCGTAGGCCTTTGCCCCTCTGAAAGGGGAATAACTGAACAATCGTTTCACGCCGGTTGTTGTTTTTTTTTTTTTTTTTACAAATATAAGTTAAAGAAGTACTGAAACTTTGCAAAAAATTAAAATATTCATGTGGTTTCGGTTTACATGCCAAAAGTAAATTAGTCGAAAAGATTTGGAAAAATTTGAAATTTTGCAGGGAAAGTTGTTGTCTTTAAAATTTTGTGCTGGCAACATTAAAAAAAAATGAATTCATCCCGGACGGATGAGAGAAGAGAGAGAAAGAGAGAGAGGCTTTCTTTCCCCCTGTTTTTTTATGAGGAGCTTTTTACAATTTACTTTCCAAATTGGAACACACACACACACCACACACACAACACACGGGGAGAGGAGAGAGAGAGAGAGAGGAGAGGAGAGAGAGAGGGGAGAGGAGAGCGCGCAAAAACAGTTTCTTTCCCAAAAACCCCCGGAGAAGAGAGAACGATCTAAAAACAAATTTTTTCACAAAATTTTTTTTTTTGTTATTTCTGAATCAATTCATTCTCGCTAAAAAAGAAGAGAAGAGAGAGAGGAGAGGGGAGAGAGGAAAAGAGAGAGAGAGAGAGAGCCCCCCCCCCCCCCAAAACCTTTTAAGTGATTAAAAAAAAATTATAAAGTAGCTTGTAACACTTATTTTCGCCAAAAAAAGAGGGGAAAGAGAGAGAGAGAGAGAGAAAGAGGAGAGAGAGAGAGACCCAAAAAGTTTTCTTTTAAGGGATTTTACTGAGATTTTTTGCAGGTTTTTTTTCTTTCAAACAAAATTTTCATTGTCAGAACTGAGAAAGAAAAGAAGGGGAGGAGAGAGAGAGAAGGAGAGGGGAGGGAAAAGGAGAGAGAGAGAGAGAGAGAGAGAGAGAAACGAGGAACACCACAGGGGGTTTAGGAAACCCCTACCCCAAAAATCCGCCGACGAAATTTTCTCTCTCCTCTCTCTGCCTCTCTCTCTCATGGGGGCAACCGCGAAAATGAGGGGGGGCAGGCGTGGCCCGAGTCCCCTTTCTCACACTAAATTCAAAAAAGCCGCACTACTCCCCTTTCGGGCGGCGAAAAGTGCGGGGGCGAAGTGGTGCGAGTTTTTTCTATTCCGTCCGGAAAATAAAAGAGAGAGAGAGAGAGAAAAAAGAGAGAAAACACTCTCTCGAGGGGGAAAAGGGGGAGAGAGACGGGGACGGGGAGCCCAGTCGTGCTGCTTGAGGCCCACCTGTTTCTGGGCCCCTGCGACACCGTCGGTGGCTGGTTTGAACGCCAAACGGGCCCCTGCTTACTGCGCGAGGCGGGTGGCGGTGGCTTTTCCCCCAGCTGATGTGTTTGTAAGTAAAAGTCGAGCTGCCAGTCGTAGAAGCTCTCCGGGGCGGGGGGGTTTGTCGCGGGAAATTTTCATCGTCTCAACAGCGACGGTACAGGGCTCTTGTCAGTAGGGTCTGACCACGTCTAAACCCCCCACCCCCCCCCCCCCACCCCCCCCCTCGCACCCCCCCCAGGACAAGATCCCGCCAGTTAGTTTTTTGTGCTTCGTGGGGTTTATCATCTTTGGGGGTGATTGAGTGTTTGTGGGCCCGTTTTTTGGGGGTTTTTCTCCAAAATTTTGAGTTTCCTTGAAGGCCGCCTTCTCCCCTTTTCCCCCCCCCCCCCTCTCCTCTCGCCCTGTCAACCCCCCCCCCCCCCCCGCTCCCTTTTTCTCTTTCCCTCCCCCCCCGTCCCCGCCTACCCGCCACCCCGTTTGCCCGTTTTGCCCATTTAAGGACCGGAGAAAAGAGAGAAGAGAGAGAGGAGAGGAGTAAAATTTGGGCAAACTGAGTGATAAAAGTGGGGAAATGTGTCGGGTTTATCATGCCGGACTTTTGTGTTGGTTTTTGGGCAGTGGTGCCCGCGAATGGATCATGCCTCAGGGAATGCAAAAAATACCTAAAACACACACACACCACACAAAAACACACCACACACACACAACACACACACACACACGTGCACACAAACAACACACACCAACACACACCACACACACACAACCCCACACACACTTATATATAATATTATATTATAAATATTATAATAATTATATATATAATATATATATATATAATATATAAATATATAGAGAGAAGAGAAGGGGAGAGGAGAGAGAGAGAGAACAACGAAATGTTACTTCATGACGGCTGTGGGATAAGCTGGTGTGTGTGTGTGTGTGTGTGTGTGTGTGTGTGTGTGTGTGTGTGTGTGTGTGTGTCTGTGTCTGTGTGTGCATTTCAGCAGTTTAAAATTAAAACAAAAGTCAAGCAAGAAGCAAGCAGAAGGAAATGAATAAATGTAAAACTATAAAATACATCTAGTACAACTACCCTGGACTGAGCCAGACATATGGAGAGTGGAGACGGAGACACAAAAAAAGAGTTCTGGACGGGTGGACAGGGAAGACAAAAGAAAAATATATCATTGATGGTAGGAGCCAAAACAGAAAGATAAACAGACAGATAGAGAGCCAGACAAACAGACAGACAGATAAAAACAGAGAGATAGGCAGATTGATAGATATAGAAATAGATTGATCGATCGATTGACAGATAGACAGACCGATCGATAGATCGATAGATGCATAGATAAATAGATAGGAGGGCAGGTAGATAGATAGGTAGGTAGGTAGGTAGGTAGGTGGGGGGAGAGAGGGGAGAGAGAGAGAGAGAGAGAGAGAGAGAGAGAGAGAGAGAGAGAGAGAGAGAGGGAGGAATGGGAGGAGGGGTGGGGAGAGAAGGGCAGGGAGTTAAGCTTTTGTGCATCCTTGTAATTCTCCGAGGAGCATGAATAATTCAATTTAATTTAACGAAATAAACACACATAAATGCAGGTTTTTTTTTCCTTCTCCTTTTTGCAGATAAACTTCAGTTCAATGTTTTATTCAGGGTTTGATCTGAAAGATGACTAAAAACAAGAAGTCCAAACAAACCCTTTAGCGTGTGTGTCTTGTGGAGGGAAAGGGCCAAAAGCCACGTAGGAAATTTGAAAACAAAAAGAAAAGAAAGACTCAATGATTGCTCAATTATAGAAACTGTCGTATAGATGAAAGAAACAAAAAAGGGAAAAAAATTTCACCCGGCGCGCGCGCGCGCACACGCACGCACCACGCCGCACGCGCGCCGCCAAACCACACACACACACACACCACAACACCCACACAAAACACACACACACAACCCACACCCCATCGACCTTTTTTCTCCTAAAACCCGAATATTCTAAATTAAAAAAATGGATACAAAAAAACGCCAACCCAAAACAACAAGAAAAAGTAAATGGTTAAAAAAAATGTTTTAGGCGTATGTTACTTCCTTTACGCTGTAGTATTTTTCCCCCCCCCCCCCCCCCCCCCCCCCCCCCCCCCCCCCCTTTTTTTTTTATCAAAAATTTTCGTTTCTCTGTGTGGGTGTGTGGGGTGTGTGTGTGTGTTAAATTTACCTGTTTCCCTTCTTCGTTATCTTTTCATTCTTTTTCGTCTTTTGTCATTTGTATTGGGGTTTTTTCGTATGCAAAAAAGGGCCCCCACCGATCCGCGTGTGTGTGCGTGGTGCGTGCGTGGTGCTGTCTGGGGGTTTTGTGTGTTGAGCGCGCGCCCCGTGAACGTGCTCACATAGTGCTGTTATGAAACAGATAGATAGTTCATTCGGGGGCAAGGGAGAGGTGGGGAATGGGCGGGAGGAAATGAGGGGGAAGGGGGGGGGGGGGGGGGGGGGGGGGGGGGATAAGAAGGGGGGGGTGGTGGAGAAAAAGAAGAAGAAAAGGGGAGTATGGTGTTTTTTTTTTCCCAAGCGCGAGAAATTTGAAGCGTCTTGTTTGTCGTTTCACCTGAGAGGCTATAACCCTAGCCTACTCGCTGTCCCTTGGGTCGGGGCACGTTCGTATATCATACAGGGGATTTCTTGGTTTTTTCGGGAGAAGGTTGGACTTTCCATAAAGTTCGTCTGGGCGTTCGATTAGTTTGATCAGTCGTTGAGACGACGCATTACTAAAATTTCAAGAGTTTTTTCTCTCTCTTCTCCCCTTCCCCCTCTCTCTCTCTCTCTTCTCTTCTCTCTCTCTCTCTCTTTTCTCTCTCTCTCTCTCTCTCCCCCCCAGAAGAGAGAGGTGCGGCGCGGCGCGCGCGCGCGCGCGGGTGTGTGTGTGTGTGTTGGTGGTTGTGTGTGCGGGGCGTGTGTGTGTGGAGGAGAAAAGAGGAGAGAGAGAGGAGAGAGGAGAGACAGCGACAGACGACAGTATGGGGAAAAAAAAGGAAGTTTGGGCAGGTAAGAATTACAGTGTTGACTCCCAAAAGGGAGAGAGAGAGAGGAGAGAGAGAGGAAGGGGAGAGAGAGAGAGAGAGAAAGGGGGAAACAGACAGAAAACAGCAGACGGCCAACGACTGAGGGGCGGAAATCCCAAAAAAGGGTGCACACGATACGTTTCTTTAGTGTCTTTTCCTGGGCGCTCGGTTTTTTTTGCTCCCCTTTTGAATCCCCAAAAATATGAATAAATGAATAAAAAAATGAATAAAACAAATAAAAAATAAATAAGCAATAAAAATGCAAGGGAGCAAGCTAGTTTATTTTCAGAAGCAATTAATAAAAAAAA
>CM031602.1:31126560-31129060 GCA_018398815.1 Conus ventricosus
AAAAATAACAAAATAGAATCATGTCTGACACGGAATCTTAAAAAAAAAAAAAACGAATTTTTCATCTTGGTCACGAAGAAAAACAACGAGAACGAGGGGAGGGGAGAAGAAAGGAAGATTTTTAAAAAAAAACAATAAAAAAAAACAAAAAAAAACATTTATGCCAAAACGAGATAACGTGTTGCCCGGAGGTACGACCTTCACCTTTACCCTGACTGGCTGATCGCTTTCGCCGTGCATTGTCTCGCCCGAAAGGATCTGACTGAGACCAGACCCGCGCCATAGATGCGAGACGGCAAGAACAATTTGCTCGGCGAGTGTCATAATTATAGCAAAGCCGAAGCGGCGACTACAGCTAAAAACACAGGCGACGGTTTGCTAGAGTTTCTGTCTCCCACGAAAAAAAAAAAAAAAAAAAAAGAAAAGGGCCTACATCTGTATTGTCCTGGTGGGCATGAAAGGTGGAAATGTTCTCTGATAATTATGTATAGGAAATGATCAAGATACTAAGCTTTTAATTGCTAAATTATTCAGTGCAGGTTGTTGGGAGTTCATAATAGGAACGTGACAGACCACATTTTTTGTTGTTGTTTTTTTTTTTACATTTAGAAGGTGTCATCGTCTCTCAATGAAAAAAATGTATCCAACCTCTGATAAAAGAGGACAAGACACAACTTCTGGCACATGATCTGCGAGGACAAGACACAGCTTCCGGCACATGATCTGTCTCTCCCTTCCCATACTTGCCAGTCAAAAAGGTGAATAAACATCGAGAACATCTTGAAGAAGTATTATGTTGTTAGTCTGCATTAAAAACTGGGTTCTTGTGCTCCCCTCTCCTTTTACGTTCTTCCCTGCCAGCGAGGTATGGCAACTGGCGATATTTCCTATCTGTCAAAGTGGTTTCTATTAACCAACCCCCATCTTGAGCGTCTACTTGGTCCTGCACTTGGTGTGGCCACACCTACCGTCTAAACGTGAGTGCAAAAGCGAGCACTGGAGCGAGAGGCTGGCCTTGTGTGGCGAAGGCTTTAGAAGCTAATCTTTGAGAACTGGGTTTGTTCGGGAGGGTGGAAGAGGTGGGGGTAGGGGTGTGGGGTGGTCTCGGTTGGGGTCTCAGTGCTGAGTGTCTGAAAGCGAGTGCAAAAGCGAAAGCCAGAGCGAGAGTTTCGCCAAGTATGGCACACGCTTTTAGAAGCCGATGTTTGAGAGTTGGGTTTGCTGAGGTGGGGGATGGGGTGCGGGGGGGGGGGGGGGGGGTGTCTCAGTACTGTGTGTCTAAAAGCGAGTGCAAAAGCGAAAGCTGGAGCAAGAGTTTCGCCTAGTGTGGC
Organism: Conus ventricosus; assembly: GCA_018398815.1. Lineage (NCBI taxonomy): Eukaryota > Metazoa > Mollusca > Gastropoda > Neogastropoda > Conidae > Conus > Conus ventricosus. The sequence continues at coordinate 31,127,892 of CM031602.1, forward strand.
ACACGCTTTAGAAACCGATGTTTGAGAGTTGGGTGTGTTGGGGTGGGGGTGGGGTTGGGGGGTGGGGGGGTGGGGTGTCTCAGTACTGGGTGTCTAAAAGCGAGTGCAAATGCGAGCACTGGAGCAAGAGGGTCGGCTAGTGTGGCACACGCTTTAGAAGCCGATGTTCGAGAGCTGGGTTGGTGAGGTATGGGGGTGAGGGTGGGGGCGGTACTCTAAAGCTCTGGAAATAACTCCATTGAGCACACTCCTAATGTGCGTCAGCCCAGCTACTCTCTACGAAACGTTGAAATGCTATTACCGTCCTCTTTGCAACTGCTTATCATGAATATGCATCGGTTTCATTTGTTGGGCAATAAGAATCATTTGCAGGGATCGATATTCAACGAGAACTACATTTCCCGCAGACGTCGAGATAGCGTGGGGACAATTTGCATACTGAATGTGGTCATTCACAATGTCCAGTCTGCTGAAAGAAATCTCTTTAATCGCCGAACCCCACCCTCCTTCCACGTGTGTGTGTGTGTGTGTGTGTGTGTGTGTGTGTGTGTGTGTGTGTGTGTGTGTGAGTGTGTGTGTGTGTGTGTGTGTGTGTGTGTGTGTGTGAGTGTGTGTGTGTGTGTGTGTGTGTGTGTGTGTGTGTGTGTGTGTGTGTGTGTGTGTAAGTGTGTGTGTGTGTGTGTGTGTGTGTGTGTGTGTGTGTGTGTGTGTGAGTGTGTGTGTGTGTGTGTGTGGTCGTGTGTGTGTGTGTGTGTGTGTGTGTGTGTGTGTGTGTGTGTGGATGGGTGTGTGTGTGTTTGTGTGTGTGCGCGTGTCAGTGATGTGTGCGTGTGTGTGTGTGTGAGAGAGAGAGAGAGAGAGAGAGAGAGAGAGAGAGGGGGGGACAGACAGACAGACAGACAGACAGACAGACAGACAGAGACTCAGAGAGACAGACAGACAGGGACACGCCTGCCTCTCCTGCTTAAATCATTGGCTATATACATTAGCTTACTGGAAGTCATTGGAGAAACCCGGCTTACTTGGTCATAAGCATACGGGCAATCAATAGAAGCGCTGAGAACGAGTTACCACCTGGTGAGGAAGTCTCTAAAGCCTGGGTTTATGGTTAGTTGGCCTTTGGAGGTATTGTACCGTTGTCGATTATAAGTTGTTCCTGCGATGAGTTA
>CM031602.1:31141560-31144060 GCA_018398815.1 Conus ventricosus
GGTTGGCTGGTGGTTGGTTGGTTGGTGGTCGGTTGTTTGATGGTTGGTGGGTTGCTTGGTGGGTGGGTTGCTTGGTTGGTTGGTTGGTTGGTTGGTTGGTTAATTGGTTAGTTGGTTGGTTGGTTAGTTGGTTGGTTGGTTGGTTAGTTGGTTGGTTGTGTGTTGGTTGCTTGGTGGGTGGGTGGGTCGGTTGTTTGATGGTTGGTTGGTTGGTGGGTGGGTGGGTGGGTGGGTTGCTTGGTTGGCTGGTTGGTTGGTTGTTTGGTTTGTTGGTTGGTTGGTTGGTTGGTTGGTTAATTGGTTTGTTGGTTAGTTGGTTGGTTTGTTAGTTGGTTGGTTGGTTGGTTGGTTAGTTGGTTCGTTGTGTGTTGGTTGGTTGGTTGGTGGGTTGGTTGGTGGGTGGGTGGGTGGGTGGGTGGTTCGTTTAGTTGGTCGGTTGCTTGGTGCTTGGTTTCTTTTTTGCTTGTTCGTTAGCTCTTCGGTTGGTTGGTTGATTGGTTGATTGGTTGATTGCTCAATTGGTTGGTTAGTCGATTCGTTGGCTGGTTACTTGGTTGACTGGATGTTTGGTTGGTCAGTCGGTTGGTTGGCTAATTGGCTAGTGTGTTAGTTGATTACTTGGTTGGATGGTTGGTTGTGTATTTGGTCGGTTAGTTAGTTGGTGGGTTGTTTGGTTAGTTAGTCGGTTGGTTAGTTAGTTGGTTCGATGGTTGGTTAGTCGCTGATTTAACTTTTCCCTGAAACCAGGCGTACACAGCTCTTCAGGAAATGAAGAGATGGAATAAGGAGGAGACCAAGAACAATTGAAGAAGAGGAACATGGAAAGAAGAAGAAGAAGAAGAAGAAGAAGAAGAAGAAGAAGAAGGAAGGAGGAGGAGGAGGAGGAGGAGGAGGAAGAAGAAGAAGAAGAAGTGGAGGAGGAGGAAGAGGAGTAGGAGGAGGACAGAAGATGAAGAAAAAGAAACACGAACAACAACAACAAAATGAATAAAGAAGGGAAACAAGGAAAATACGAAAAAGTAGAGAAAAAAGAAGGAAGTGAATAAAAAGGAAAGAAGACAAAGAAGAAAATGCAATACAAAGACCAAATGAAAAAGAGGAGGATGAGGGAAAGAAGAAGAAGAAGAAGAAGAAGAAGAAGAAGAAGAAGAAGAAGAAGAAGGAGGAGGAGGAGGAGGAGGAGGAGGAAGGAGCAGAGGATTAAGATGAAGAGAAGAAGGAGGGGGAGGAGAAAGAAGAAAAAAAAGGGAGGAAAGATGACGAAGATGAAAAGCCTAAACAAAGGAAAGGGGGGGGGGGGGGGGGGGGGGGGGGGGGGGAGGAAGAAAAAGAGAGAAAAAAAAAAAACAGAAGAAGAAGAAGAAGAAGAAGGCGGGTTTCCCCTAAAACTTGATATGGATTATTCCCTGTAGACTGACGGTAACGACGTAGTGACGAGAGAAACTAAGATGTAGCTGTGTACGATGAGCCAAGAGAAGTGGCGTAGAAGTTATATCGCTAGAGGGGAGGGTGGCAGGGGATGAGGAGGGGGTGGCAGGAAGGAGGATGCACAACAAAGAAAAGAGCGAAAGGAGAGAAATAAAAAAATGGGTGGGGTGGGGTGGGGGTGGGGGGTGGGGGGGAGGGGTTGTACGAGGAAGGAAATTGCACAGAAGGAGTTGATGCCTAAAAGGAGAAGAAACAAGAGGAAAAGAAAGAAAGAACGAAAGAAAGAAAACGGGAAAGAAAGAGAGAAAAGAGGAAAGAAAGAAAGAAGGAAAGAAAGCAGGAAAGAAAGAAAAATAGCAGGAAAGAAAGAAAAATAGCAGGAAAGAAAGAAAGAAAGCAGGCAAGAAAGAAAGGAAGAAAGAAAGAAAGCAGGAAAGAAAGAAAGGAGAGAAGAAAGAAGAAAGCAGGCAAGAAAGAAAGGAACAAAGAAAGAAAGCGGGAAAGAAAGAAAGAAGGAAAGAAAGAAAGCGGGGGAAAGAAAGAAAGGAACAAAGAAAGAAAGCAGGAAGGAAAGAAAGAAAATAGCAGGAAAGAAAGAAAGAAAGCAGGAAAGAAAGAAAGAACGAAAGAAAGCAGGAAATTAAGAAAGAACGAAAGAAAGCAGGAAAGAAAGAAAGGAAGAAAGAAAGAAAGACAGGAAAGAAAGAAGGGAAAAAGAAAAGAAAGAAAGCAGGAAAGAAAGAACGAAAGAAGGCAGGGAAGAACGAAAGTAAGCAGGAAAGAAAGAAAGAACGCAGGAAAGAAAGAAAGAGATAAAAAAAAAACAGGAAAGAAAGAAAGAAAGCAGGAAAGAAAGACAGAAAACCGGAAAGAAAGAAAGAAATCAGGAAAGAGAGAGAGAGAGAGGAGAGAGAGAGAGAGAGAGAGAGAGAGAGAGAGAGAGAGAGAGAGAGAGAGAGAACGAAAGAAAGGAAAACTCATACTCAGTTGACCACATACGTCACGGTAATACGCACTGAAAGTAACTAAAGAAGAGTTAAAAACAAATAGATAAAAGTAAACATATAAAAGG
>CM031602.1:31179060-31186560 GCA_018398815.1 Conus ventricosus
CCCCCCACCCCACCCCCTGCCATGTTCCCTTTCCCGTATTCTACTCCTCTTTCCTCCACATATCCCTTCAACTCTTCCTAGCCTCCTTTCCCTCTTTACCGTAGCGTCGAGTGAAAGGGTCGTAAATCGTGGCAGAAATGAGGAATCGGTCGATTGCTGCCCGGGGCCCGGGGTGAATCAGGACAGTGGAGAGGGGAGGGTGGTGGGAGATGAAGTGGGGGGGGGGGGTGGAGGAAGCGACTCGGGGTCTTTTCACCAGACGTCTCTTGCGGACATAGTTGCTCTGGCCATGTCGTCAAAGGCTTGTGGACGACATCAGCAGATGAGCAGGAAACGTTGGCCCTTCTGAGTTCTCCGCTTCTCCAAAGAGACCAAGGGCACCCTGAGCGGTGATCTTCAAGCACAACTGATTCTTCAACGACCAGGAGAAGGTTGAGAAGGTAATAAACTTCACGTTCCCTGACAGCTCTATCAGCAACGCCAATGACCTTCACCACGAATCGGGATCGAAAGGCAACACCAGCAACCAACGAACTCAGCCAAGTGCAAAACAGCACAATATGTTCCTCTGTCCACGCTGCACTATGATGAGATACCTGGCAGCTTCAAACTACCCAGGAGAAGACACTGGACGCCTTTGATGCCAGATGACTGCCTGAACTCCACGGCATCAAATGTAGACATCGTAGTGAACGAATAGCTCAAGGACAGAACCCAATTGACCATTATTTCTTCCAAACGCAGTCTGATCGTTAAAAAAAATAATGTATAGTCATTCGACGGCACTGAATTCTGCTTTTGTCGAAGACGTGTGTGGCTCTGGGGTGATTTATTTCCCAGAAGTTGCAAGCGGTCACGAAAGTAACTTACGCCGGGACTTGAAAATCCTTCAGGTTCTTTTAAATCCTATAAGGAATAACTTTTTTTTTAAACATTTACCACGCGCACACTGGAGGTCTGTTTCCTCAGGGTATATTTTCTCAACTTACAAAACCAATTCTCCCAGAATGCTAGATATTTTAGAGCCGTACGCGGAAATGTAAAAACTGCTCCGTTGTCTCATTCTTTGATTCCGTTCGGAGTGCACATTTCGAAGAAACATGAATTATGTCAAGCGTACTAAAGCAATTTAGAATGCATGTGTGCTGTATACCATGAAACAAATGCATCAATTATTACATCGAACCATCAAATAAACCGCAAGTGTGGCGGGAGTAAGTTGATCCCCTATTGTATTTGGTAACTAATTAACATTTCTCCCGTTACCCAGTTCTCTGGACATTCATATCTATCTATATATGTGTCTATCAATTTATCTATCATATATCTACCTGCATTACTTTCAAAGTGAGGTGACTGCAAAAGGAAACTGAAATAAATGGAAAAGAAAATTGCCTGTCGGCGAACGAAAGAAGTAAACAAATTGTTAGACAGAGGTTTGTCTTGTAGTGTGTTTGTTTCTCTTGTTCGGCGGCATAGTCATCATCTATCTGCATGTCGTCTGTCTATATATTAATGTCTAATGTCTACCGAAGAGAAAAGAGAGAGGACATAGAGGAGACTAAGAGAGAGAGAGAGAGAGAGAGAGAGAGAGAGGAGAGAGAGAGAGAGGGGGGTGAGAAGGGTGTAGGGGGGAGAGAGAGAGGGGGAGAGAGGAGAGAGAGAGAGAGAGGGGGGCGCATAGAGGAGCCTAAGATAGAGAGAGAGAGGAGAGAAGAGAATGGGGGGGGGGGGGCAAAAGAGAGAGAGAGAGAGAGAGAGAGAGAGAGAGAGAGAGAGAGAGAGAGAGAGAGAGAGAGAGAGAGAGAGAGAGTGTGGGACAGACAGACAGAGGTGTAAGTGTGCACGAGTGAGGAGATACGGAAGGGCGGTGGGACGGGGGGTGGGGGAGGGGGAGGGGTGGTGTGGAGGAGATTAAAACCTGACCCCATTTTCCTCCAAAATTCGCAACAGTTTAAATCCATCAATTTAAGTTGCCCGTCTTCCGAAGTGAGCAATCACAGGGGATCCCCCACCCCCCGCCCTCCCCTCCCCCCCTCCTCCACCCAAATCCCCACCGAAATAGCTGAATAATTCATTTTATTGCTTTTTGTACGGATGCTCTTTTCCTCCACCTCTGAGTTTGTGCATTTCATTCTTTCTCTCTTTCCATCCCGCCTGTCTTTGTCTGTTTGGTTGTCCGTCTGTCTGTCTGCTTGTTTTGCTTCTATGTCTGTCTGTCTGTCTGCTTGCCTGTCTGTCTCTCTGGTCTGTCTGTCTGTCTGTCTGTCTGTCTCTCTCTCTCTCTCTCTCTCTCTCTCTCTCTTCTCTCTCTCTCTCTCTCTCTCTCTCTCACGCGTATGTGTGTGCGTGCGCGCGCTTATCTCTCCTTCTCTTCTCTCCCTGTGGTGTGTGTGTGTGTGTGTGTGTGTGTGTGTGTGTGTGTGTGTGTGTGTGTGTGTGGGGTGTGTGTTGTTCGTGCGTGCCTGTGTTTGTGTCTGTATGCGTGCATGCGTGCGCACGTGTTGTGTGGGCGTGTGGTGGTGTGTGTGTGTGGGGGGGGGGGGGGGGGGGGGGGGGGGGGGGGGGGGGGGGGGGGTCGCGCGCGCGCTCTCTGTCTTGATATATACTTAACATGTTCTCCTTAAATGACCATTGTGGAGCATGAGGTGCGTGTAGTTTGTGTTTGTTTGTTTGTTTGTTTTCTTTTTCGTTTTCTTTTCCTTTAAATGTCAATTCCATCTGTGTGTTTCAGATGTGGGAGGACCTTCGTGACGTTGACAGAGGATGTAAGGAGAGCTCGGTGTAGGAACGAGAGAGAAGAGCTTTACGCTTCCTGATACCACCATTCCATCATGGAGTAGACCGTCTTGCCCATAGCTAACGGACACAGCACAGTATAGTTAAGGCTATGCACAGCGTCTGTTAAACCATTTGAGTGACTAAGGCTATGCACAGCGTACGTTATATTGTTTGAGTGACTACTGACCTTGCACATATATCTGAAGCATTTTTTTTTCAATGTGCTGAATCATAAACCAGTTCTTCTAATTTCATTCAATGCCCTCCTCCCCCCATCATTCTTTGGATGGTTGTCATATTAACCGGCTTATGGCGAACACTTCTATCGTGATACTTCCTCTCACTGATGCCAACAGACACTGACAGATTGAAGTGCTCTCATCTGATGTATGTTGTTTTCGTTTTACAAAAAAACGCATTTTGGTGTTCCTGAGTTAATCTGCTGATATTTGCAACAAACCTACAGGCTTACAGAAGAGTGAGCTTTTTCCCCCTCCGTTCTTTTTTTTTTTCTTCCAATCTACCAACTGTAGGGAAAAGGTCAGTATTTAGAATAAAAACGGCTGTTTTTAGCTTTTTGTCTTGACTTGTACTTGTGAATCCACGCATCAGATCATCTACCAATATGGGGATGGGGGAGTGCAGAGTCTGGTTTGCTCTCCTCATTCTGGCGATGGCCGGAGTGAAGCACAATGTCGGCCAGCAGTTCCGGAACGCTGAGTTCCAGCTGATCGAGTCCCAGCCCTCTGGAACCTACGTGGGAGACATCCCCGAAGCCAGCCGAATCAAGCAGGATGTCTCTCCTGCAGAACTGGCCACGCTGCGCTACAAGTTCATGAACCCGAACAACCTTCAGACGGCTTCCCTCTTCAGCATCAATGGAGACACGGGAGTCATCTACACCTCGGCCATGATTGATCGAGAGAGTGTGTGCAAGTACGAAGAGACTTGCGTCATCGCTTTCGACGTCACCGTGTCGTCCGTGGCGATCTCTTTCTTCGAGATCGTGGCCGTCCGTGTGAACATCATCGACATCAACGACAACCCTCCGCGATTCCCCAACGACGAGCTCACGCTGTATATACCCGAAGACACAAACGTTCATTCCGACTTTGAGATCAGCGGCGCCCTGGATGCTGATAAAGGTGAAGGTCACTCGGTGGAGAAGTACGAACTGCGGTCAGATGACGAAACGTTCAGCTTGGACGTGGAGCACAACCTCGACGGCACGTGGGGCCTGAAGATCGTGACCAACCGCTTGCTGGACAGGAGGAAGAAGGACCACTACCGCTTCATGATCCTAGCTCGCGATGGAGGCTCTCCTCCTTTAACTGGAACCCTGGTGGTCAATGTCAACGTCACGGACGCCAACGACAACTCCCGTCTTTCACCAAGAACATCTACAACATCGGCGTCAACGAAAACGCTCTGGTGGGTTCTTCCGTGGGTCAGGTGACCGCCACGGATCAGGACGCAGGGCAGAACGCGCAGATCTCCTACCGCTTCAGCCCCAGACGTAGCAGCACGGTAGACGAACTCTTCTTCATCGACTCCCAGTCTGGAGAAATCAAAGTGAAGAGTCACCTGGAGTATCACTCCGGGAACAGTTTCGAGACCATCGTCGAAGCCAGGGATCGAGGCAACCCCCCTCGAGCAGCTCAAGCTATACTCATTTTGACAATCCAGGACGTGGGCAACAACCCGCCCAAGTTAACCATCACTCCGGTGGGGGAGAAGACTGGCAGCATCGTATCCATGTCGGAGGGGGCAGAGATCGGGACGGTGGTGGCTCACGTGCAGACCATGGACAAAGACATCGGAGCCAACGGGGCCGTGGAGTGTGGCAGTCTCAATCCTTTCTTCAAAGTGGAGAGTTTCGAGGGTCGAGGACGTGGCTTTTTGGTCCGTGTCGCCAAAGCGTTGGATCGGGAGAGCCAGCAGGAACACAACGTGACCATTCAATGTCAGGACGCCGGCACTCCGCCGCTGAAAGCTGCCGATTACATCATGATCCGGCTGACTGACGAGAACGACAACAACCCGCGCTTTGAGAGGCAGATCTACCACGCCAACATCTCAGAGAACAACAAGGTGGGGAGTTCGTGCTGCGGTTAGTGGCCAGAGACACCGATGTGGGTCTCAACGCTCGTCTGACGTACTACATCTCCATGGAGGAGCAGGACTCTATGTTCCTCATCAACCACGATACAGGGGACATAACCGCTGCGGTCTCCTTCGACAGGGAAACGGTGTCCCAAATGACGTTCGTCGTCAGAGCGGTGGATGAAGGCGTCATTCCCAGAACCGGAAGTGCGTCTGTGGTGGTGACCATCCTGGACAAAAACGACAACAAGCCTTACTTCAAGTCCTCCATGGAGTTCGAGGTGCCGGAGAAGCTGGACAGCGGGACAAAGGTGGGTCAGTTACAGCTGGCGATGATGACGAAGGAAGAACGCCAGGATTCAGTTCTAGAACTCACCTCCGACGCCTCTAACATGCGGCAGCTTCCCTTCGTGGTGCTGTCTGATGGCACCATCCGAACTGACCGTATCCTGCTGAAGACTGACCAGCGGGAGTATTCCCGGAAGGTGGGGGCCCAAAGGGAGGGGGGTATCCCTCCCTCAACACCAACGGGAAGGGTTTGGGTAAAAGGGCCCGGGGCTTCCAACACAAAAAACCCCATCTTCAAATTTCCCCCCAACCCTCCCAACAAAACGGTGGGCCCCGCAGCCCCTGATCTGAAGCCCGGGAACATGACCGGGATCGGGGCCTATAAACGGAAACAAGGGCCCTAAAACTCCGGGGCTGAAATACTTCATCGTTGGTGGTAATGAGCAAAGGGGTCTTCTCCATCCCTTATCCAAAAACCCGGGGGCAAAATCATCCTCGTCAAAGACCGGGCCCCCGGACAAAGGCGTTGCCCTTTCGCCTTGAAGATCGGGGGGAAAGGATCAGGTCTTCCCCAAACCCAGACCACACCTGGGGAACTTTGACAAATTTCCAAAGTTCCCGGAGGCCCCGGCCCCCGCGGGTCTTCACCCAAAAAACCCAACCATAACCCCACCACCACCTTTTTTCGGGGACAAAGGACCCAAAAAGTACATCATCATCCCCCGGCGTGGTGGGGGGAGTCACGGCACACTCCATCTAAATCGAAAACCAACATCATCCGCCTGCGCAAAACCGGGTGCATAAACGGGGGAACCGGAAAGGGGGGCGTAATCAGGGAGGGGGTGCAGGAGCAGGGGAAACGGGCGGCATTTCCCGCAAGAAAAATTTTGGGGCACAGTGGGGCCCGGGACGACCCAGCCCCGTGGGGGAACGATTTTGGAAAACCCCACAACACACGCGCCCCGGGAAAAAGCTGGGGAAAAGGGGGGGAAAGGGGGAATGGTGGGGGGGCAAAAATCAGGGCCCGTGGGGCGCTTCTGAAGGAACCAGCAGCACCCCGGACTTTTAAAAGGGAATGCCTACACCCGGAAAGCACGGGGGGGATCATACGGGGGGCCAACAGCACTGTATATTTTTAGGAAGGTGAGAGACTCTCCCTTTGTCTTAAATTTACTGTCGGGCTTGGGTTATCTCGGGTTTTGGCCTACGGTAAGTCCCTGTGTGTCTGTTTTGGGTGCCTGCCCATTGGGTTTTCCCCTGGTTCCCCTTTAAAGTCGTTTCTCCCCCGTATTTGTTTTCAAGCTGCCTAAAAGCATCCCCCCTTTCCCTCCCTCCCCCCCCCCCTCCCTCCCTCCCTCCCTCCCCTCTCTCCCCTCGCCCCTCTCTTTTCCCCTTCTCGCCCTCCCTCTCCTCCCCCTTTTCCCGTCTCTCCCTCTCTCCTCTCCCTCTCTCTTCTCTCCCCCCTGTTTTTGTCTTTTTCTAAGAAATAACAGGGATAACTAAGCATACTTTTTCCCTGCTCCTAAAAGATATCCCGGGAATCTGTTTCGCTCTTTCACATTTTAATACGGGAACAAAAAACCTGAATATTTTTTGAATTTATTGACCCCAACACTCCCATTTTGGGAAACCCCCCCCGACTATCGCCCTGGGTCAAAAACCCTGCGGCATTATAATTTTTGTCGTTACAAAAAAGAGCATTACTGTATTCCAATCAAACATTCCCATTGAGAAACTTGATGCATTTCTCTCAAATTTCCCCCTTTTGTTTGTTTTTTTTTGGTTTTGTCCCCCCCCCCCCCCCTGGGCCCTCCCCCCCCTTTCCCTTCCCAAACAAAAAACGACGAATGGGTATTTAAGGAGAAGAATTTTGTTAATCGGGCTTCACCTCCCGGGGAACCCATTTGACCAAGTTTTAAGGAAATCAGACCCTTTTTAAAAAAAAGAAGGGAAAGGGGGGGCAAAAAATCAAAAATTTTGTGGCCAGCCCACTGGGAACACTTAATTACTTCCCCTTTCCCGGGTGCTTCTATCAGTACAAGGGAAGTCCCAAGCAGGGGAAAACAAATTCGTAGGCGTTAGCCCCCTCCCGCCCCCCCCCCCCCCCCCCCCCCCCCCCCCCCCCCAATCCCGCCCACATCCTGAAGGAAAACCCTAACTAAAGTTTTTTAAAATGGATACCATTTTTTAAGCTGAATCCCTTCTTCAGCTGACTCGACAATTGCCTTAAACGGGTCAGGGTCAGTAAGGCCCAACGAATGCGACAGGAAGAAAAAAAAAGAAAAAAAAGAAGAAAGGAAAAAGGGGACAGGGTGGTTTGGGGAAAGT
>CM031602.1:31191560-31199060 GCA_018398815.1 Conus ventricosus
CGGTCTCATGATGGAGGTGTAGGTCCCTGAAACTTGGACACCCAGGGCTTTTTTCTTTTTCTTTTTTTATGTGGCTGGAATCTTGTTTCGAAAGCTGCCTATTTTTCACTTTTGTTGTTGTTGTTGTTGTTGTTGTTGTTGTTGTTGTTTTTGCAGGGGGGGGGGGGGGGAGGAGGGGGGAGGGGGGTCGGCTTCAGGGTGGGTGGACAGGTTGGGAGGGTGGGGGTGGAGGTGGGGGGAGGAAGCAGGAGGGGTGCAGGCGGTGCAAGTACTGATTCTATATGTCTCATCATATATAACACTGGCACTTCCATCGTCTCTTATCACGCCCGCAGGCATACGCCACCTTCATCACGACTGTTACGCCATGCCTTTACCTATCTCTTCCAATATCGTGCGTCCCATCCATCATTGACAACAGCATATATCTCCATAACCCCTCGCCAATATTCCCTTCTTTGTTTTATACCAGCGTTTACCTTCCTCCTCCCCCTCTTTCTTCCCCCCCCCCCCCCCCCCCCCCCCCTCCACCAACCTCTTCCCTCCCATACCTTCCTCACTGTAACCCCATTATTTAGTCTGTAGATTGTGTTCAACTCTCCGGTTATATCTTACTACGGCACAAGAAAGAACTACACGCAGGCACACTACCGTTTCCTACCCATTTACATGTGCTTACGTAAAGTTGCAGCCCTTGAATCTGAAATGCATGATTATTTGCGTCGTTTTATTCGACTTATTTTCTCTTTTTTTAAAGCTGAAAACGCTGAGAACTTCTAGGAGGTGATTCACCCATTCGAGTATGTTACTCAGTCCTCGTTCTAGATTCACAACAACTGTGCGGTATTGCATGTACAGTATAGGTTCAGGTCGAAGTTAGAGATTGTTCGTGAAATGTAGGGATAGACGGTATGTGGAAAGGGCCCAATGGAGGAAGTTTTAGAAGGTCAAAGCATCTCAAATGTCGAAGAACCTCCGTGGCAGCTGATTGCAAAATACAGCTAGAAAAGAAAGAGGCTTTTCAGGGTAGTAACTCATGTGTTTATTAATGATAAACAATACAGATATTAACCCGAAATGTTGAACAAGATTATGAGTTTACTAAACAACAAAGGACAAAGAAGCGCTTTGTGGTATTGCAGAATGAATAATCTATAATATATGAAAGGAAGAAATAAAGTAAAACATATTGTAGCATAATCGTGTGCCGCGATATGGACCAGTTTACAAGTACTGACACTGAGACTTTCCTATAAGCCGATATTTCGAAGACACAAGCAGACAAAATCTCGGAACATGGACAACTAAACCTCTCCCTTCTTTAAGACAAAAACCACCACCAACAACAAAACCTGCGCGCACAAGGCACACACACACACACACACACACACACACACACACACACACACACACACACACACACACACACACACGCACACACACGCACACACACACACACACACACACACACACCACACACACACACCCCACACACACACACACACACACACACACTTTATCAGGCAGAGCTTGATAACCTTAGCAAATACTTGTTTATAAATGGTCTAAAGCTTTCCCATGAAAAAACTCATATGGTTTTATTCAACAATGGGGATGATCCCTCTGATTTACCATCTTTTAAGCTGGATGGGATAACACTCACATACGTACACTTAATTAAATTCTTAGGTGTCCATTTCACATTGAAACTCACATGGAATATCCATGTTGATTCCTTTTAAACAGGGCAAGAAAAACTTTAAATTTTCTGAAAATTTTGAGCAAGCAAAGCTGGTGCCAAGATGGAAAAACATTAAAGCTCTTGGCTTTGGCATTAATTCGTTCTAAATTATCATACGCCCAAGAGGCTTTCTTTAGCGCACCTAAATATTTGTTACAAAAACTACAAAGTGTGGATAGCAAAGCCTTCAAATTATGCCTAGGAGTTCCGGTATATGCCTCCACTTTGAGGACATACAGAGAAATAGACGTTTTACCTTTAAATGAATATAGGAATCTATCACTTGCAAAATATTTCATGAAATGTTCAACCATGGAAGGTGTAAATGAAACGGAAATATCTATAAACCCAGAGAGTGATTATCCAAAAAGAGCAAAAAATATTGCCTCTCTGTGCACTATCAGTTCATACACTGCTGATTTGTTTAGAAAAGTAATATAGATGTTAAGTCTTTGTCAAAAACGTCCCTTATAGATCCCATTCCAACGTGGGAAAGAAAGAGGGCGAAGTTTGATCTTGATTACACAGATACAAAGAAAGCAAATCAGCCTTACATCTTGTCATATTTAACGAAGATGCAAATGCAAGACAGATATTCCAACCATCTTAAGGTGTACACAGATGGATCGTTGACGAGTAACAAAGAGGCCGGATCAGCATTTGTTATTCCATCGCTGAAAGTACAAAAAGCATATTTCATTGGAAAATATCGCTCCATATTCGTAGCTGAAATGATAGCGATACTTATGGCGTTGACATTTCTAATTGATTTACCGCAGTCAATTTTTCAAGTATTGTTTTGTGTAGATTCGCTGTCAGTGTTACAATCGATCAAGTTTTTTTAATTCAAATTCAGATAACTTTATTTTGAAGGAAATTCAACATTTAATCCACGTCTTGATATGTAAAGGAACAGATATAACTTTCCTCTGGGTTCCTTCACACTGTGGAATTTCGGGCAATGAACTTGCTGACAGATGTGCGAAAAAAGGCGCTGAAAATGGAACGAGGGTACAAACTAAATTTCCATACCGTTCACTTTGAAAGAGAGTCAACAAATTTTAAAACATACAGCTTGGGAATATTTCAGAAATGGGCAGAACAACGCTGTTATTCATGTTCAGACACAAAATAATCCTCTTTTTAGTATTGATCATTTCAAAAGCATCCAAATCTGCACATTTATGATATGCATCAATACAGAAACTTCGTTTCAATATTCCATCGATTGAAACTGGATGCTTTTAGAACTAAATATAGCTCTGCAACAAAATGCATATGCGGGGAAACAAAATTGACAAGAGATCATGTTTTGTTCGAATGTGTGCCTCTCAAGGCATTTCTGCCATATTTATCAGGCATGTCTGTGACAGATATTTTTTCTGATATTGATTTTGCTTTGAAAGTTACTTTCTGCTTGATTTGTAGTCCAGTCAGGTATTTTCTTTAATCTGATATTGTTAGTGTGTGTAGGTTTGTTTGTTTATTCGTTTGTGTGTCTGATTGTTTTCTGATTTTATGTACACCACCCTCCGCTCACTCCCATCTCCACCCCCTCCCTACAACACACACACACACACACACACACACACACACACACACACACACACACACACACACACACACTTGTATGCAACATGAACAAACTCTATCTATCTCCCTCTATTTGCCTGTCTATCTCTCCTTTCTTGTCTAATATCACATAGTTTGTGAAAAGACGTAAAATTAAAGTACTCCTACTACTACACACACACAACACACACACACACACACAGATACAGACACACGCGCACGCACGCACGCACCCCCCCCCCCCCCACACACACACACACACACACCACACACACACACTCACACACACACACACACACACACACACACACACACACACACACACGCACACACACACACACACACACACACACACACACACACACACACACCACACACACACACACGTGCGAACGAACGCATGCACGCACACATGCACACAAATATAGATGACTTTGATTTAGGTTTTTCTCAAAGACGGAATATGAAGTTGCCCTTCTGAACAGTCCAGAAACGACGGCTAAAGTACGTCCTCCTTGTGTGCTCATCTCTACACCTAAGCTTTCTGTTCGAAGGCAGAACGAAGTGAAACAAGGACGGAAGGAAGAGAGAAAATTGGTGCGATACTATTGCAACACGTTCTCCTACTGTGGAGATGAACATCTGCGGTGAAAGAAAAAGGTTGACAAGACACGAAGCAATATTATGCGGCATAGTTTAGAACAAGTCAAAGCATTGTAACATAATACCATACTGTATTATACACCAAACTGCAATGGAACGCAACAATAGTATGGGACACTATTTGAAAATACAGTGTAATTAAAATCAAAATTAAAAAAAAGTTTTTTTCAAAGAGGAGAGTGTTCCACAAAGAGATGTTTGGCAGTTTTGTTTAACAGGGATAGAGAAGACAGACAGACAATTTGACAAGTTCTTCCTCTCTCTCTCTCTCTCTCTCTCTCTCTCTCTCTCTCTCTCTCTCTCTCTCTCCTCTCTCTTAAATATGAACTGTTCCTTTGTATTTGGATTGAAGTTTATGGAAAGCGATCATCTCTCTCTCTCTCTCCTCTCTCTCTCTCTCTCTCTCTCTCTCTCTCTCTCTCTCTCTCTCTCTCTTGTCTTCTCTTCTCTTCTCCTGACTCTCTCTCTCTCTCTCTCTCTCTCTCTCTCTCTCCTCTCTCTCTCTCTCTCTCTCTCTCCTCTCTCCTCTTCTGTTTTTTTCCCCTCTTTTTTCTCTTTCTCTCCGCTTATGAACTATCATCTACTCCATTGTCTCCGAACTCAAAATTCATGGAAAACGATCAAGCGCCAATTACTTACGCAGACTCCCATTACCGGTAACTATCGGTCGTAAATAGTAGAACAGAGAGGGCAAAAAAAAAAAAAAAGGCAGTATCATGGTTACTTTCATAACGATAAATAATCGACACTTTTACGAGAACCGTTTTACCGGGGGTAGGGCCGACAGGGGAGTGGAGCACTATTCCCACGACACCGGTCTCTCCACACAATTTGATGGCAGTCGGGTGATTGTTGTCGCTTAATTTTGTTCGCATTAATTTCACTTTCTGACCCTCCCTGCGGGCGGCTAGAGGTCGGAATGTCATTTGCCATTCTAATTAGGACCTATTGTACTGGCTAATGCAGTGTAATTGTATCTTCCTTCCTGGCCTTGTAGGTTGCGTCATGGGAGTTCGCGTTCTGCTTCGAATTAGCGAAGCGCAAGGGAGGGAAGTGAGAAAGAAGGAGCGAAAGAAAGAACCAGAGAGAGAGGTTGGGGAGGGTCATTCGCGTATTCCTTTTCAACTCCCCACCCCCGCTTCCTCCCCCTCCCCTTTCACTATATCTGCTCTGACAGGTCAACCCTCCCTTCCCGCTATCCCCCCCTCCCCACCCACACACACACACACACACACTTCCTCCCGCCTTAAGCTCGCCTCTCTGCTCCTAGTTTACTCCTTTCTCAAATTTATCGCGTTTGCACTCTTCTCTACATTTGCATGAACCTCTTTCATTACAAGAAGAAGAAAGAGGAGGAGGAGGAGGAGGGGGAGGGAGGGGGAGGAGAAAAGACAGAAAAACAACAGAAAGAAAGAAAAAAATAAAGAAAGAACGAACGAGAAAAAAAAAGAAGAAAAGAGAGAGAGAGAGAGAGAGAGAGAGAGAGAGAGAGAGACGCTTCAGACGCTTCAGATACGTTTTTATTGACAATGGCCTACATGGCCTTTATGTCAAGGGGGTGTACATCAATATTTGCAGCGCCGAAAAACAAGTTTATAATGCAAAGAAACATGAATTGTAAC
Source organism: Conus ventricosus (assembly GCA_018398815.1). Classification (NCBI taxonomy): domain Eukaryota; kingdom Metazoa; phylum Mollusca; class Gastropoda; order Neogastropoda; family Conidae; genus Conus; species Conus ventricosus. Next base: position 31,197,159 of record CM031602.1, read on the forward strand.
GGATTACTATACTAGTAAAGAAAACAAAACCATTTCTTACCAAGGTCATCAAACTTGCGGAATACATGAAAACTCAAACATTAGTAGTTCTTAACGAACATTTCTTTTTCCTAACATTTGATGCTTCTGCCACATACTTAGCCAGTAGAGTTATTATCCTATTATTGTCAGAGGTCAACAAACTACATAGGTTATGATTTTCTGTCGCAATAATATTAAAAAGTTGAGACTTCTGTCTGATATCGTTATAAGCCGCACAAGAGAACAGAAAATGATCTTCATTTTCTCTCATACCATCTGTACACATTACACACAAAATTGTCCACAATGCCTTCGGGATTAAACCATCTTTTGTTTGCATTTAGTCCAAGTGTCCTACTTCTAAATCTAGCAAGCATATCCCTGTGCCATTTATTAGTAACTACAGTCAGAAATTTTTCAGGTTGTAAAATACTTTTAAACGAATGGAACCAGGAATACTTCACATCATCTTCCATCTTGGAATGCCAATTTTGTTTATAACATGCGATGAGACGGTCTTTAAATTCCTCCCGCCTTAAGCTTAGGGGGTGTGTAGCAAGGGGGTCATCCCGATAGATCCCCGCACCGATAGATCCCTGCACCGAACCGATAGATCCCCGCACCGATAGATCCCCGCATCGGTAGATCCCCGCAAAGGGATAGGGTTAGGGTTCGGGTTAGGGATCTATCGGTGCGGGGATCTATCGGGGTGCACCCGTAGCAAGATGGCGACTTGACAGCAGCTGCCGAATGAGTCTCCCAAGTTAAAGTGAATTTGGCGGAGCTGTCCTGAAACTACAGTGAATTATCGTGCTGTGGTGAACATATTTGTGTTTTGGTGCAAGATGTGCTGAATTATGATTGAACTGAATGCGTGGAGGGCCCGTATTGGCCTCTTTCAGTCCTCCAATCGAGGTGTGTTCACGTTTAAACATGGGACAACACAGGTGGGCGATGGTGAAGTGGATGTGACACTGACCGACATTCTTACAGCATGTGTACTCATTGTTATTGCAGCAAACTTTATTTACAGTTTAATATCGAACACAGTGGTGATGTACAATTTTCCCTTTCTTGCTACCAGCCAGGATTACACAGAGAGAGAGAGAGAGAGAGAGAGAGAGAGAGAGAGAGAGAGAGAGAGAGAGAGAGAGAGAAAAAATGGAAGAAAGAGAGAAAGAAAGAAGAGCAAGAACAAACGAAAGCAGCCCTAAACAAATAAAACAAACAAACACAAGCCAACAAAATCCAGCCAATTACAACCCACGTGTTCCGTATTAAACAAAGTGAAACGACTCATCCGCCCCACCCCTCTCCCTTCTACGCCTCCTCCCCCCACCTCCTCCACCACACTCCTCAGGGATGAACATGGGTTTTAGACTGTCAGTCTAGGTAGAGTGGAACGTCTCGGGTGGTCGTGGCCTGCTCTTGCAGGCATTATCTCAAAACTACCCTGTCCTACCCCTTTCGCATCCTCTCTCTCTCTCTCTCTCTCTTCTCTTCTCTCTCTCTCTCTCTCTCTCTCTCTCTCTCTTTCTCTCTCTCTCTCTCTCTCTCTCTCTCTCTCTCTCTCTAATATGGGAAATGCTGTGGTAGATAGACCTGTACCAAACGAGGAGGTACTACTAGCTATTAAGAAAGTAAAAAGTGGTAAAGCTACTGAACGTGACGGTCTAATTGATGAATTTTTCAAGTATTCTGGAGGATCTGTTATTAATTTACTGAAAAAAGTTCTTTGATTGCTTGTCTGATAAAGGACTTTATCTTTAAAGTTGGAATGAATCTCAAATTTTGTCACTGTTTAGGAAGGGTGATGTAAATGATGTGAAAAACTACAGAGGCATTTCATTGTGTAGCATAAGCAGCAAATTGTATGGGTTT
>CM031602.1:31211560-31214060 GCA_018398815.1 Conus ventricosus
GAGACAGATTCAAAAAAATTGAGAAAAAAGAGGGCTCCTATAATTTTGAAAATACGAGGATTAAGGGCGGAAAGGGTTTTGCATAAAACTGCGGTATAAGAGCCCGATGAGGGGAAAAATCCCCCGGCAGAGTCACTGCCCCAAGGGTTTGGGCACTTTTGATGAAAAAAAAAAAGGGGGAAAATGGAGATACAAGCGGCGTTTTTTGAGAAGGTGCCTCCCTACCCCCCTCCCCCAACCCAGGCACCATACCTAAACCCTTTGCAATCACACCACCTCCCCCCCCCAAAAGATGGCGTCGCCGACGGGAAGGACACCCAACCCGGGGCGCGGGAAAACGCCTCGACCCCGATGGCCAAGAAGGGTTAATTTGCGCCCGGACCTGGAAAGTACAGAAAGGAAAAAAGACTGTCGTTATCCTGTAGGGAAAGATAAGAAAATTATTCCATGAAATAGTTCAAGTGTTTTAGTGTATGAAAACTTTTTTTGTATAAACGGGAATGGGGGCGTAAAAGGGGCTGTTAAAAAACCCCTTTTCGATTGTTTATTTTGATGATTGAAAATAAAAAAGTAAATGTCAAAATCTGAGACAAAGGGCAATGGACTGCGAACGGTTCAACAGGCCCAAAGCCCAAACTTGTTAAAGGGTTTGTTGTCGTAAAGGGGCAGAAGCAGTTTTTGGACAGAGCATCTTGGAGACTATGACATGTAAACGCACACCACATGCCCCCCACAGGATTCCCCCAAATTCAATCTACTTTTTTGGGAGAAAAACCACGTTTCCCCGGGTTTCTTTTCCCTTTGGGAAAAGGGGACGTCAGACGAACTCCTGGCCCCCCTAAGTGGCTGATGATAAACCAAAAAGGGCCTCCGGCGGTCCAGGGACACAGCGGGGGAGCGTGAAAGGGAAAAGGCGGACAAAAAAAGGGAAAGAAGTGACCAGGGTAATACGAGTCAAAATCGAGGCCGGGAGCAGGGGTTGTAAACCAAAACACAACAGGATTCTTTTAAAGGGAACCAAACTTTTGGGGGGAAAAAGGGAACTTCACAGCCCACGGGAGGTCCCAAACCCAAGTGTGGCCATAAAACCATCCGCCCCGAGAGGGCCTTTGGAAACGGTCCCAGAAAGGTGAATCGAAGTGAAATACACGATTCTTTCCCCACCAACACCCGGGGCCATGGGTACAGGGGTTTTTCGGGCCCGACCCCCCGCTGAAACGGGAAGCGGAATTGAAAAGATGTGAAATACCTTGAGGGCACATATTTGGGGCCAAAACAAAGCCCACAGTCCCGCTACCGATTCCCCTCCTCCAGTCCAAAACCCCGGGGACACAACGTCGGGGAGCCCAGTCGGGCTCCCCGCGTCTCTAAAAACCCACAACCGGGAAAAACTCCGCCAAATCGGGCCGGAGAAAACAAAGGGGGAAAAACCCCCGTGATAAGGGTAGTACGAGGGCCCGCCAAGAACAATCCATATTTTAAATGAAACCATTTTTTTGGGGGGTTTCTTTTTTGCTGGGAAGCTTTTTTTTTTAGTTTGAGCCCCAAAATTTTTTGTGTGTTTTCCCCAAAAATTGCTAAAACATGTATTTTTGTGTGGTGCCCAGATTGCTTTTTTTTGTTTTCCCGGGGTTATTATTTTTCCCTTGGCTGGTGTCCATTTGGTCATGCGGATCGTTTTTTTGTGATTATTTTTTTGATGTAAAAAGCCGTTATACGGGGGGACCTTTTAAACCGAAACAAATGGGGTTGTTTTTTGTCCTCAAAATTTTGGAAGTTTCAGTACAGAGGAAATGGGGTGGGTAGTGTCTTTTATAAAAAACAAACATGATTTTTGGGCCTAAACGCAATCAAGTTGTCAGTGGCATAAATTTGGGGTAAGAAAATCGGGACTGGTATAAAGCAGTAACCTTTTGACCATGCAGGCAGGGTGGGGGTCCAAAATTTCAAAGAAAAGGAGGGAAATTAAACAGTCACTCCTGTCCGTGGGCTTAAAAAGGGCCCAAAAGAGTAGCTTCCCCCTTTTCCCCTTGTTTAATTTAGTGGGGAATGGACGATCGCCACAAAATGGACTGAAGAGAGTTTTAGAAAAATGGGCCCTGGTTTGGACCCAGATGTTTTTTGTTGTTGTTTTTTTTTTGGACGAATCAAATTTTCCAAGCTTAAAAACTGGTAAGACCGAAGGGCAGGAACTTTTTGTTTTTTTAGTTTCCCTTTTTTCAGTGATCAGTGGGGTCACCTGGGGGAAACTCTCACTTTTATGTTTTTTTTGGGTTTTTTATAAGGGCTTTTTTGGGATTGTTAAAAGTTTACGGGCCCCATGGTTTTTCCTTTTTTTTTTTCGATATTTTTTCTTTTTTTGGTAACACATTTTTGCTCGGGCCCCTACTTTTTGTCGAATCCTTCATTTTAATTAGAAAAGTAGTGACATCTTTCCCTTTTAAAATTCATTTGGGACCATGAATCTTAAACGGGGGGGAAATTTTTGACAGGACAGAAT
>CM031602.1:31224060-31226560 GCA_018398815.1 Conus ventricosus
AGCGATGAGAGGTAGGAGAGTGTGAGAGGGAGAGAGAGAGAGAGAGAGGAGAGAGAGAGAGAGAGAGAGAGAGAGAGAGAGAGATTGATTAAGAGGTGCAAGACAGGGGTAGCGGGAAAACAGACAGACAGAGACAGATAGTCAGATAGACTGAGGAAAAGAGGGGAGGATTTGGAATTTGGTCGCAATGTGTTTTCGTGTGCGTGCGTGTGTGTGTGTGTAGTGTGTGTGTGTGTGTTGTGTGTGTGTGTGTGTGTGTGTGGTGTGTTCGTGTGTGTGTGTGTGTGTGTGGTGTGTGTGTGTCGTGCGTGCGTGCGTGTGTGTGTGTGTGTAAATATGTATATGTATATATAATTATATATCTCGATAGATAGATAGATAGATAGGATAGATAGATTAGATAGATAGATGGATCTGGATCTTGTAGCTTGTTGATATACTTCCGTTTCATTTCGGATCTTTTCTCAGTGTCTGTAAAGAATTTCTAAAGAGAGTTGTGGTCCGGTCTCATTTGAAAGCTGCTTTGAATTAACTGCATTGCATTCATTTGGTTCCAGACCCTGCCTCACATGCCTGGCATGGCAGTGTTTTGAGCCTTTCGATCCTGCAGTCCTTTACCGCTCCCCGTCCCTCCCTCCCCCCTCCCCCCCCATCCACTGCCTAACCCCACTACTCTCTCTCTCTCTCTTTCTCTCTCTCTCCTCTCTCTCTCTCTCTCTCTCTCTCTCTCTCTCTCTCTCTCTCTCTCTCTCTCTCTCTCTCTCTCTCTCTCTTCGTCCCTCCACCATCGACAAATATTTGATTCGCATGTTACCACGTTACTGTATCGACTGTCCCTCCAAAACGGTCACTTGTGTTTTTTCCCTCCTGTGTATGTGTGTCTGTCTCCTTCATAGATTCGTCTTTTCTTCGTCTTCATCTTGGAGCTGGCCCGAGTTCCTTTTCTTTTCTTCTTTGTTCCCTTGGGTTTCCATTATCTGATTGAATGCCCTGTCAATGCCCTTTGGTTTCCCTTTCTTTCTTCTTTGCGTTTCGGTCTTGGAAGATATCTCGCCTGTCGTTTTTTTATGAACTGTGAGTCTATCTCTTGTCTCTTGTCTCTGTCTTCTGTTGTCTGTCTGTCTGTCTGTCTGTCTGTCTGGCTGTCCTGTCTGTCTCTCTCTCTCTCTCTCTCTCTCTCTCTTCCTCTCTCTCTCTCTCTCTCTCCCCTCTTTCTCCCCCCCCCCAATTGTATTTTCCGCCCCACTCTCTGACACCTCTCCGCCTCTCTCCTGGCCTCTGTCCTGTCTTGTCTGTATCTGTCTGTCTATGTGTTTGTGTTTCTCTCTCTCTCTTCTCTCTTTCTCTCTCTCTCTCTCTCTCTCTCTCTCTCTCTCTCTTTTCCTCCCCTCTGTGTCTCGATGGTCTGTCTGTCTGTCTCCAGTCTCTTAATGCCTTTCTTCAGGAGCGGCAGCAGCAATAGCAATAGCAGCGGAAATTATAGAGGTGGATAGCAACGATAAAAAGAGTAGCACCAAAAGCAGCGGCAGCAGTAGCAGTAGTAATAGTAGTACTAACAGCGCTAGTAGTAGTAGCAGTCATCTCCGTCTCCTGTTGTTTGGAGTCACCCGAGGACAGGTTGCTGAGGCGCCGCTGGTGGCTAGCAGACAGACATTCGCCTGTCTTAGTCGATGGTTCCAGACAGTGTCTCGTCGTCGGTTGCGATTCTCTGGCACCTTCAGACAGCTGGTGGAGGACTGGCCAGTCTACTCCTTCACAATTCCGGCCTTAGTAGCTCAGCAAACAGCAGCAGCAGCAGCAGCAGCAGCAGCAGCAGTAGTAGTAGTAGTAGTAGTAGTAGTAGTAGTAGTAGTAGTAGTAGTAGTAGTAGTAGTGTAGTAGCAGCAGCAGCAGCAGCAGTAATAAAAGCACCATCTACAGTAGCAGTAGTAGTAGCAGGCAGCAGCAGCAGCAGTAAGTAGTAGTAGTAGTAGTAGGTGTAGTAGTGGCGGTGGTGTTGGCGGTGGTGGTAGTAGTAGTCGTAGTAGAAGTCGCAGTCGTCGTCATAGCACTAGTCATAGTAGAAGTCCGTCGTCGTCGTCGTCGTCGTCGTCGTCGTCGTCGTCGTCGTAGTAGTAGTAGTAGTATCAGCAGCAGTAGCAGCAGCAGCAGTAGCAGTAGTAGTACATGTAGTGGTAGTAGTAACAGTAGTAGTTGTTGTAGTCTCACACACGGTACATTTCATTCCCGTTCAGTTCCCCAACTCATCCAACTCTGGAAGCTCGCCCAAGCAAGGGGAGGGAAGGGAGGCGGACGGGGTGGGGTGGGGGGGGGGAGGGGAGCGGATGGTGCGGAAGGACAAGATGGATGCGGCAGCCTCCGAGCAAGTCGTCCATCTCTGTCTCCTCCCGCGCTATATTGGAGGCAGATGAAACGTCAGCTGCAGAGCCTGCCAGGAGAGCTCGCTCGTCTGGAACCGTACGCTCCTTTCACTGCTAGCGAGTCTGTCCAACCCCCTCCT
>CM031602.1:31234978-31239978 GCA_018398815.1 Conus ventricosus
AATTTGAGGTTAACGTTAAAAAAAGGCGTATGGAATGTTATTCTCACGTTGACTGTGATCAAGAAAATATTGTTCTTGCATTCTCTGTCTGTTTCTGTGTTTCTCTGTGTCTCTGTGTCTGCTGTCTGTCTGTCTGTCTGTCTGTCTGTCTGTCTGTCTGTCTGTCGGTCTGTCGTCTGTATCTGTCTGTCTGTCTGTCTACCTGTCTATCTGTCTCTCTGTCTCTCTGTCCCTCTCCTCTCTCTCCTCTCTCTCCTCTCTCTCCTCTCTCTCTCTCCCTCAAAATGGCGACACTCGAGGAGGAGGTTTTGACGTTAAGTCAAGCAAAGAAAGCCCTGCAAAGTGAAAATGAAATGTTAAAAACTAGATGTGAAAATCTTGAGCGCAGAACTGATGAACTTGAAGACAGATCAAAACGGAACAACCTCATATTCCATGGAATACCTCGCAAAGACAATGAAACGTGGAAGGATTGTGAAGACAGTGTCCGGGAACTGATTGTGGACCAACTGGAACTGACAGAGAGTGTCAATTCGACCGCGTGCACCGTGTATCCTCCAAGAAGGACTCTCCGATTGTGGCTAGGTGTACATTTTTCAAAGACAAAGAAGACATTCTGAGAGCTAAAGGTAAGCTAAAAGGCACATCTATTTTCGTTGGAGAGGACTTCAGTAGAAGAGTCAGAGACATTAGGAGAAAACTTGGTCCTTATTTAAAAGAGGCAAGAGAGGCGGGAAAAGAGCCAGTATGGTCTTTGATCACCTTATTATCGACGGAACCAAATTTACCTCAGTGCTAATGGAAATCTTGTTCAGACAAAATAGGGATTAGGCCGGCCGAATGTGTTCAAAAGAAATTTAGCCTCTGTTGATTATGATTCAACTTTGCAGAATTTACATTGGGGATCACTGAACAAGTTACACCGGTCGAGTTTGTGTCAAAACCAGATCGTGCGAAACATGTGCTTTCCGTCGTTGGCGAACATGCTAGCGTGCCGCAGAAATCAGTGGGGGTAGAAGAAAATGGTCACATTCATTAGGGGCCGTATTGAAAGTGTTTTTGAAAAAAATGTTAACAATAAAAAGAATGGCCCAAAGAATACACATGTAAATATGAACAAGAATATTCATTTTTTGCATTGGAACATATCTGGTATTTTGTCCAAATTGAATGACAATTCTTTCACTTACTATCTTTCATCTTTTGACTTTATTTGTTTAGTAGAGACATTTGTTGATAGCTTTGATCCACTAGCATTTCCGAATTACACAGCATATTGTAAACCAGCAGTTAAGCTGTCCAAACAGGAAGACGTTCTGGGGGGGGGGGGGGGGGGGGGGGGGGGTTCTTTGTCTCATTAAAAACGAAGTTGTTAATTATGTAACGGAAAGAACAGTTGAACGTGGGAATTTCCTTTGTTTTTCTATAAACAAATCATTGTTTGGTACTGATAAAGATATTCTTTTTATTTGTTGTTATATCCCGCCAGAGCATTCTCCATATTATAACACTAGTACATAGACAGTGATGTGGAATTACTTGAAGATATTCTTACTGATACCGTACTAAGTGATGATATGTATATTTTGGTGTGTGGGGACTTAAACAGTAGAAACAGGAGATACATTTCCAAGGAATATTGGTGGTTTTGGCAACACTGCTGTAGATGATGAAATCAACGAAGGAATGATTCGAAATTCGCAAGATAAAGTAATAAATTCATATGGAAGGAAGCTCTTAAACCTTTGTAATTCATAGGAATATGTATGCTGAATGGTGTTTGTGATGGAGATAAAGATGGTCATTTTACTTACATTTCTGATACTGGCAGTAGTGTGAATGATTATTTTTTGGCATGTGATGACTTTTTCTCTGTTTTGCATTCATGTTGTGAAATTCATGTGTGGAAAGGATAGAATCTGATCACCTCCCTATAGAATTATGTATTAAAACACAGAATAAGAATACATCTGCATTGTTAAACTGTAGATCAAAGGAAACATGCTTCATTGAGAGGTATAGATGGAAAGTTGACTGTGCTGAACAATTCATTGAAGCCATGAGTCATCAGGATTTTCAAGACACTTTAAGTTGTGCAGCTCAAATGATTGATGCAGACATAGATGGAGCTCTGGAATTATTTAATGACTGTATTTTGCAACACGCTGGTTGTATGAAAGAAAAGATTTATTTTGATGAAGATCAGACAAGAAGAGAAATAAATGGTTTGATGAAGAATGTAAAATTGGAAGAAAAAATGTGAGAATGTTACTTTCGAAGGTTTGTAGAACGTTAAAAGATAATGACAGGACCGAGTACTGTAAAGCTCGAAGAGAATACAAAAATCTCTTGGAAAGAAAAGAAAAGGAATATAGAAATTTGCAACTTAATTATCTTGTGTCCTCTGTAGGTAATCAGTACAAGTTTTGGGAAGCAGTGCACAAAATTGTTCCCAAACGACGTGGTATATACAATAACATTAGTACCGATGACTGGTTTTCGCATTTTAAAAATATTCTTGACAAGCAGGTTGATAATACAAACTTAGAAGAGGAGTATGACTATTCAGTTGAAGACAATGAAGAGAGATGGTTTAATCAGCCAATTACGAAAGAAGAGGTTATTGGTGCATTGAGAAATTAAAGAATTCAAAATCATCGGGTCCAGATGGTATAATAGGTGAATTTTTAAAGTTTTCCAATGATCATGTTGTTATGTTTTTGGTGAGGTTGTTTAATGCTCTGTTTGATAAAGGTGTATATCCTGAACAATGGACAGAATCCATAATTTGTACATTACATAAAAAGGGAGATGTAGATGACCCGAATAATTACAGGGGCATATCACTGAGCAATATGAGCAGTAAACTTTACAGTTCAATAATTAATGTAAGACTGCAAAAATGGATTGAAGAAAATAATACCACTGTGAGTATCAGGCTGGATTTAAACAGAATTATTCAACAATAGATCATATTTTCACACTTATGGCGTCCGTTCAAAAGCAGTTAGTGAACAATAGAAAGTTGTATGTTGCTTTCATAGATTTTGAAAAAGCTTTCGATTCCATATCAAGAAAACTTTTGTGGCCAATACTTGTTAAAAATGGAATAAGGGGAAAATGTATGCCTGTATAAGAAGTATGTATGATAATGTTAAAGCAAGAATAAGAAATAAGGCAGATCTGACAGATTTTATTACTTGTTCAAGAGGGGTAAAACAAGGTGATGTGTGCAGTCCAGTTTTGTTTTCTTTTCTTTGTTTATTAACGAACTTGCTTTAGAAATAATTGAAAATGGAAGGCATGGAATGACATTTTCGCCTGATTTCTCTGAGTTGTTTATTTTATTATTTGCAGATGATATTATTTTGATGTCAGAAACAGTGGTTGGACTACAAACTCAGTTGAATTATTTGTATACAGCATCCAGTTATCTGGAATTGACGGTGAATATGAATAAAAGTAATATTATAGTGTTCAGGAAAGGTGGTTACTTAGCTTCAAGGGAAAAATGGATATATGGTACAACAGAAATGAAAGTTGTAAACAGTTATACGTATCTAGGTGTGTGCTTTTCAACCAAACTTAGTTTCTATACAGCATGTGATGAATTGTAAGTAAAGCTAAACGAGCATTAATAACAATTCAGAGAACATTGTATAAACTTGAGAATAATTCACCTGAACTGTTTCTTAAGCTGTTCGATGCGCAAGTTTCAGCCTATTGTACAGTATGGCGCTGAAATATGGCTTTGGATAAGGCGGCTTTAGAAATAGAAAAGGTGCACACATATGGTCTTAAAAAGTTCTTAGGTGTAGATATAAGAACACCGAACGATTTCTTGTATGGCGATTTAGGTAGATATCCTATATACTTAAACTCGTATGTACGTTGTATTAAATTCTGGTTAAAGCTGACCCGTATGGGGAACATAGATTACCATATAAGGCATATAGAATGTTACGTTGTCTTGACGAAAAGGGAAGTATACGTGGGTTACACATGTTCGTACAGCTTTAGACAAACATGGATTTTCTTATGTTTGGGATAATCAGGGTGTAGAGTCGGTTTCAATGTTCATTAAAGAATTTACACAGAGAATAACTGATTGCAGGTGGCAGGAATGGGACAATCATACGCAAACAAGTGAGAGATACAGTTTTTATAGAGCGTTTAAAAATAGTTATCTAAGGGAGCCCTATGTGTCTATGAATATAAACAAATTTGTAAAGAATGCCCTAAGTAAATTTAGATTTGGAGTTTCACCTATATGACACATTCTTTAAGGTATACAAGACCAACTGAGTCACAGATGTTATGTCCAATATGTTCATCTGCTGAGGAAGATGAGACTCATTTTGTCTTTATGTGTCCAGCTTATAGTGATTTAAGAAAAGAATTCATTCCCAAAAAATACTACATTAATCCATGTATGTTCAGGTTATGTCTTTTACTTTCATCGTCTAACATTGTAACGATGCGAAACTTGTCATTGTACTTATATAAAGCCTTTGCAAGACGTGCTGTAATCATTAGCTAGATGCCACTATTTTGCATTGTACCGGTAGACATGTATTTACACTGTGTGATTATAGTTTGTAACTGTATTTTGATTGAGGCCCCATCAGAATGGCCAATGGCCTTCTGATTAAAGAATTCATTCATTCATTCATTCATTCATCTCTCTCTCTCTCTCTCACTGTGTAAAGGTCATTCTCGAGCAACAGGTAAAAATCACAGGCGTCTGGAAAGATGTTCGACGGTTCCCTTGTTCCCCTGCAAGTTAGTATACTGCAAATGATCGATTGGCGCGTAATTCAGATGCAGCATGGCTGACTCATGTATTCGGCAGGTCTAAAGTCAAGCATTGATGAAAGATTTCATGGCCTGGAGAATGCCATCGGATTTTTTTTTCACAGAAGTCAATCAACTGAAAGAGATCATGTTTAAAAGCGTCGAAGACCTCAGTGAGCTAAATGAAGACAATGTATGAACATTCT
>CM031602.1:31254978-31257478 GCA_018398815.1 Conus ventricosus
CTCTCTCTCTCTCTCTCTCTCTCTCTCTCTCTCTCTCTCTCTCTCACTCTGATGTATAATTAAGTCAACATGAGCAGCTTTTTTTTTCTTCTTCAAACCACTAGGAGATGTAGAACCGAGACAAATATTCTATCGCTCATCCATCCAGGCTGAAAAACACGACATCCGAGGACTTGGCACGAGGTTTGACGCAGCCCCATTGCATTAAATAGCAGGGGCAAGGAGAAGGGGTGGTGAGCTGGAATGCACTCTGAGACTGTTTTTCGCGTAGCTGGCACGCTTGTATATTTTTCCACTGGGGCGATAATAATCATATACGTAAGTCGCATCTCCGGAGCGGAGGTTAGGGAGACGGGGGTTATGTGACGCTCTCTAATGCGGCGTAAGGTTTTCTTGAGCGCCTGAGCGGAGGGGAGCATCAACCGATATTCTTGTGATCATTATTGTAAAATAAAAGCAGTTTACACATCACTATCTGTGTGAATTGCTTTAAGACTGATGGCGAACAAGAGATGAATAGTGTATCTCATTTTGAAACAAACTAACAGAATCCCAGTCATTTAAGAGGTGCAGATTCTAATCCAGGAAGCGGAAAGAAAAAGGCAACAGCAGAAAGGCATTCAAGAGTTATGGATTGAAAGTAACTCTCCCCATTCCAGCCCTCCCCCTTCCCCGTGTTCGAGGACTTAGGCGCAAAAACAACTGTATGAGGGGTGTTAAGAGGTATAGTTCTAATGGCCTTTACCACTTATCTATATAATCCCACATCCAAACACGTGTAAATATGTGTTTTATGTTAAGAACAATTATAATTATGACTCAGATTCGAAATTCTTCTCAGTTGTAATCAGCTTCGAATAGTACGATCTGTACGAGAAAATGCCAGCTGTTTCTCCCACAGATCCAGTTGGAACTCCCCCAGCTGTCGGTGCCATCGCCTCTACGGTTCTGGTCTTCTTCTCGGAAATCAAGATTTTTTCCCTAATATCAAAAGCAGATGTACCTCATCCACCCCCTCCACCCCACCCCACCCCCACCCACCCCCGCGCGCCTCATCCTTCCCTTACTCCAATCTCAGAGGCAAGGACAGTCAATTGGAAGCCAGGTTCCCCCACGCTGCTGGCTAAACAGGTATACGTCTGTCTTGCGCACGTAAACTTCCCCCAGTCTGTTTAATAAGGCACAGTGAGTTATATCACAACCACGTGTGTTGACAAACGAGAGTCTTATATCTGATCTTAGTCAACTCTTTTTTTTTAAAGATTTCTTTTCCTTTTTCATTCTGGACGGTTTCCCGTGCACTCCCGGTCACACTTTTTATGTGCATGTATCCTGAGAGTATTTTTGTTCTTTATGGAACGAAGAGTACGTTGAAAGGAAGGCGGTGTTGACAGCCTGTCCACGGAGCCCGTAGTCGTGTCTTTCCCAGTAACATCCGATGTTCTCCAGACTGGTCCTGTGAGTCAGTGGTCTGACCAAAGACTGTACGCCCTACGGACTTTCCGTAGGGCGAACTATCTTTGGTCTGACTACGTGCCAGTGGAGACGCAGTATGGAGAAAGCTACACAGTAGAAGGTCTCCAAGGAACAAGTCACACCCCCTCCGCTCCCCCTCTCTAGGAAGCATAATCCTCATGAATGAACAAACAGATAATCCTTGTCACTAACATCTCCTGTTGCTAGCCGCCTGGGGATTTCTAGTTTGTTCATTTATGTCTGTTACTCGGGATTTTGAAGGAGACAGCCATATTCGTCATATTCGTCGGAAATTCACTTGTCTGTTTCGTACTGTATATAAGTGTTATTTGCACGTTGTGCGGAACGTACGTTTCTGTTTAGAGAGAGAGAGAGAGAGAGAGAAGAGAGAGAGAGAGGAGAGAGAGAGAGAGAGAGAGGGGAGTTGTGAATTAAATTTGATTCATGGATCAATTCTGTGGAGTTTTCATGGTTTTAAGGCACAAATATCCACACTCATACCCACACACACACACACACACACACACACACACACACACACACACACACACACACACACACACACACACACACACACACACACACGCAAATCGCATCGCAAAAATACCTATCGTTGCCAAACAACGGCTGTATTTAACGATAAAAATATGCTTGCATTTCGTTGTTCAATTCGCCTACAAGTAACATGGACCATGACTACCTGAAGCTGACGAGGAATGCAACACACCAAATTGCCATTTTCGTTCTTGTATTGTTCAGTAGACAAATGGATGGCGTTCTGTTGATTGATGTTCATCGATTTAGCATGTCACCATTTAATCCTATTACTTTGAAAGTAATGGATACCAATAATGTGGAGGGAAAGAGGAATTAGAAAAAGAAAGAAAGAAAGAGACATAAAGGAAAGAAAGAAAGAAAGAAAGAAAGAAAGAAAGAAAGAAAGATCATACAGAAAGAAAGAAATAAAGAAAGTCATACAGAAAGAAAGATAGCCAAGAGATTAAAAAAATACCCGAAGGAGCGA
>CM031602.1:31262478-31264978 GCA_018398815.1 Conus ventricosus
ATCCATTTGTTAACAGCAACGTCATGCCATATTCATGCCATAGGATATTCCAAGACATGGCGTGCAAATCAGCGCCGAGAAGATCAGGCTGACGGTCTTCTTCTTCTTCGCTTCTCGATCGCCTATCACACCTGTAGACAGGGCTCTGTAATGAATCTGGTGGTCCTCCGCAGGGCCTCCACAGACCCGTACAGCTTGTCATTGATGGGCACCGGCTGCGGCCATGTCCTATCCCTCAGACACTGCAGGTCCCCACAGTCCTGTAGAATGTGTTTTGTGGTTTTGTTCTGCCTGCCCACCCGTGCACATTGGGGATGGTTTCAGGTACAGCTTGCGGTGTAAATGGGAGGCTGACGGTCAATCACAATACTGATGATACTGTCCACAGTCAGAATCTGTTCAACAGTGTACTTACCTTGGAATCATCATTTGCGTTGAGAGATGCAAACCAGAAATCCTCTCAAGGGCAAGAAAGACAACCGTAGCACCGTCCAAATTTAAACCTGTATGGATGAACGAAAACATCTCCATGAAATATAAGATCAGGGTCCTGCAAGAACTGGTGCATGCCATCTCCCTGTACACACGCGAGACCTGTAGCCTACCAGCCGATCTGAAGAGAAGAATGCAAGCCACGGAAATGAGGCAGAACCATCAAGTGCACTGATCATGCACAAATCAGCACGAGTCAAACCATCAGGTGACATGCAGAACCATGCGAAGCTCTACTGATGTCGGTGATAAGATCGCTACAACAGTCTTCCAGGAAAGTGCTGAAGAGAGACGTTAGGAAAGGCGATAGACATTGACGACGACGACGACGACAACAACAACAACAAGAACAACAACAACGATGGACTTTCATTCTGAAGCGCACAGGGAAACATTTGCAGAGACTCATACCTCGGCACACAGCCAACAGAACTGGAGGATCCTAGTGAATTGTTCTTCAGTGTGGTGCCCCAAAGACTTTCCAGAGAGAGAGAGAGAGAGAGAGAGAGAGAGAGAGAGAGAGAGAGAGAGAGAGAGAGAGAGAGAGAGAGAGATAGATAGAGAGAGAGAGAGAGAGAGAGAGAGAGAGGCAAACAGACAAAGAGAGAGAGAGAGAGAGAGAGAGAGAGAGAGAGAGAGAGAGAGAGAGCAGAGCAGAGCTGAGAGAGAGAGAGAGAGAGAGAGAGAGAGAGAGAGAGAGAGAGAGAGAGAGAGAGAGAGAGAGCAGATTTGTGTGTGCGTGTGCGTGCGTGCGTGCGTGCGTGCGTGCGTGCGTGCGTGCGTGCGTGTGTGTGTGTGTATGTGTGTGTGTGTGTGTGTGTGTGTGTGTGTGTGTGTGTGTGTGTGTGTGTGTGTGTGTGTGGGAGAGAGAGAGAGAGAGAGAGAGAGAGAGAGAGAGAGAGAGAGAGAGACAGACAGACAGACAGACAGACAGACAGACAGACAGACTGACATACAGAGACAGACAGACAGACAGACTGATATACAGAGACAGACAGACAGACAGACAGGGAGTGAGGGCTCTTCACAGTGCTCACGTACAGCGGGGAAGCTGCATACTAATCTTGCTGATCAGGCCTCGGCCCTGCTGTTTCATCCGGATGATCACCACGCCGCATCTGCACCACCATTGACTGGCTTTATCCTTGAACCAAATCTCATCGTATCATCGAGCGCCTTTGGTTAGCATTGTTTCTGTAGTATTCGATGTAATTTGGCAGACAGACAGACAGACATACAGACAAAGTGATGGCAGAAAATATCTACAGAGACACGAGTGGAAACATAACCTCCATAGTGAAGGGAGCAACAAAGCAAGGTAGTTGAAAGACCTTTGGAGTGTACTACTATACCAGCGCTTTCCCGTGCCTAGTGTGCGTCATTATCAGATCCATTCAAAGAGGCACATCACACACCAGATTTGTCCGCTTTCTCACTTTGTCGAGCGGATCAGACTCTCTGCAATGATGCTTTCAGAATGTGAGGATTATTGATTCAGGTTGTAAGATAGTATCTTACAGCTTTGAAGTTTTGGAAGCACCAATGATAGGGTGAGAGTTACGGTGATAGGGACGAGTCATTCTTTTTCTTTTTTGGGGGGAGACGGGGAGGGGTGTGTTGAAATGGGAACCACAATAGAGTGGATGATGGGTATGGGGTGAAGAAGTGGAGGGCAGGAGGAGAAGGGGGTGGGTTTGGGGGAAACAGACAAGAGAGAGCTGAAAGTAAAACCGTTGTCATCTGCGCTGACGCGAATCAGTATCTTTCATTGCCCATCTCATGTCTTTGTGACCAGAATCAGCACCACACACACACACACACACACACAACTTATATTGGCCGGCCTTCCAAAATATCTGATAGAAAGATTACAACGAATCCAAAATCATGCAGCCCGAGTCATCCGTAGAGCAAAAAAATAATTATTATCACATTTCGCCTCTACTTCACTCCCTTCACTGGCTATCTGTCTCAAACCGTATCTCGTACAAAATGTCAACTCTCACTT
>CM031602.1:31274978-31297478 GCA_018398815.1 Conus ventricosus
CAACCCCACCCCTCTCCAAACTTTTAAAGACAGAAATTTCAAATATCATTGTGAACGGTCCCCCAAATTTTCCTAGTGGAAAGAACTGTAATTTGTAAAGCTTCCTTTTTAAAACCTTTTTCCCCTTCTGGGGGGATGAACTTTTTTTTCCCATACGGTTTTTATTTAAAATCTCTTCCGACTATTGCCCCTTGCATAAACTTACATGAAAGGGGCCCATTTTGAATGTTTTTCGAAACTTTTTTGGGCCTAAAAAAGTAAAGGGGCTTAAAAATTAAAATTTTTATGTCCCATTCAAATAGGTTCAATGCCATTTGCTGCGGGTTTTCGAACTTTTTTTATATCATACGGGCCAGCAAAATTTGCTTCTACATTGCGTGTTTTTTTCTAGTTTGGAAACCTTTTGCTGTCCCAAACCTCTTTGCGTTTTAATCACCATTTTAGTGTACTCAAACCATACAAAGGGCGCCTATCCCCCGTTTGTTCAAAGTCCGAAACGTCTGCAAGGTCTTTTAAAATTTCAAAGGGTTTATACACCTTACAGGCGCCAATGTAACCCCCGTTCTTCTGGCCCCCCGACTTTATTTTTTAGAACAACAAATTTATTTTATTTCAAAACAATGTGTAGTTATCAATTTACGATTTTTCCTTTTTTTGCTGCGATTTTTATATTAAATGACCCCCCCTCCCAAAAACAATTTTTAAACTGAAAAATAGGGAATTGTATAATTTCAAATCGCAAAAACAGTTTTCCCAGAGGAAGAGCTCTTAAAACTTTTTGGGGGCCTTTCCCACATAAATTTTTCATCAGTGCTCACTCACCCAAATGAACTAGAGTAATAAATGTAATGAAAGATCAGCGGTTTTTCCCCCCTCAAACTAGTTTTATGGGGCAAACACAAAACTATGAGTGGAAGATTGTCTTGTAAAGCCAACATTTTAGCAGCCCTTATCAAAATAGAAAAGCTACTTTTTCAGGCTTGAATTTTAACATTTTTTTTTAGTTTTTGCATTGTTAAGTTTGAGAGTAATGTCGAAGTTACTCATTGCTTCTTTTAGTGAGAAAAAACCCGTAAAAACCATCAGGTAGTTAACTGCTAACTTTGATTCCTGATTTGTTAATTTTAAATCTTTTATTCTTCTTGTTTCGTTTATATTAAACCTACAATTTTTGAAAATTTTCATGAACCCAAAAACCATTCGTTTTTGCAATTTTTTACAAAACATGTTCTAAAAACAAAAGGAAAACGGTCTGGTGTTTTTGTTAAAAAAAATTTTTTAAACGAAAAAAAAATGAGCGCATTTAAATAACGATGCAAAATATTCTTTTGGGGCCGCACTACAATCTTAAAAAAATATAACAACGATACTCTTGACATTTCTGCGCCCCGACGGGACGCCTTTAAAGTAAAGGTAGTACTCCTAAGCAATATTTTAACCCCCCTTTTAAAAAAAAACACATCGCGAAAGTGGGTAAATCATCCGTGCAGTTTTTACAAACCAGTTAAACTTGCGGGGTTTTTTGTGCATCAACTGGGTGGGTGTCGTAGCTGAAAAATTTTAAATCACCGACCCTTTTTGGTGAGCATGTACAGATTTCATTTTTTTACCCCTTCAACGTATTTGACTGAACTGCAGCACCATTACCAAACGAAAAACCTTTTAATCCTTCAGCAACAGAAAGACATGAAGGCTTTTGAAAGGATCTTACGAATTCAATATTAAGGCCAAGACAGACTTTAGACAAAATTTGGATTTTAATCAGGCCTAGGCACCCCTTAAATTTTGGGGCGTGCCAGAAAGTAAACTATATGGAAATTCCCCCTTTACACATCTTTCCTTTGGGCACAACTGTTCACCTAGGGTCCATAGAGAAGACAAAAAACAGCAGGACAACATTTATTTTAGACATTTAAAAGGGCCAAACCTAAAGCGGGAATAAAACGAAAAAACGACCTTTTTCGTACTTACTTTGGGTTTGCTAGGTTCCACACAAACGAATCGAGCAAACTGATCCTTCACGGGTTTTTGACGCAAAAAAACAATACTAGCAAATTTAGAGGACGCCATTAATCAACATTGATTTACCTTCAAGTATTAAAAAAGGACCAAATGTTTTCAATTCGCAAGATCAAAGTAATTTTGCTTTTGGCACTGGTTTATACATGCTCCCTTCTGACTCGGGCCCAGAAGGAACAAAAAAAACACAAAAAAGAAATCCTTGGGCAGGCAATGACCAAAAGTCGGAAAAAAACGAAATAAATTTCTGCCAGTAATATTGCAAGCATAAAAAAAACAATGCCCCCCCAAAAATAAGTCTTTCCAATCCCTGTGGCCCAAACCCCGAAACCGTTGAAAAAACACGAAGTCCACGAAGTCCCAAACCCAAAAAAAAAAAATATCCATAAAATGAAAAGACAGCATTTTGGTTTTTTTTTAACTGGCCTGGGAATTACTTGGTCTTATCTTACAAAAAATTAACCCCAACATTAAAGAACTAATGTCCATAAGTCCCCATAAACCAACACTTTGCCTGCAGTAGACAAAAGCCAGCTAAAAATTACCCCCTAAATCCCTTTGGAAAGCGTCCATGGCTTTACGGGCTAATTTTTTTAAAAAACCCGCAAGATATCAAGCTTTTTTTTTTACCCATGATTTATCAGGGGGCGATGGAGGCAGGCGGTGGAGCACGGGGTTTGACCACCGCCACCTGTAAACCCCTCACCAGGTACTTATTGAAAAATCCAAAAGGCCGTTATAACGCTTGCAAATGTGTCCTTGCCTCTAAACAGTGTTCGTATTCGTTCTCAGCTTGTGTCTCATATAAAATTTTTTTGGATATTTTCTTTTTCTGCTCACTTTGAGTTCGAAATTTGTTCTCGGTTAGTAGCGCCGCTTCTATTTTTAGAAAACTCAGTTTTTTCAAGTCTTTTAGTCTTTGGGTTTTTCTTTCTTTAACACCAGGTCCCTAAGTTGGCGTCATCACCCAACGATTTTTTTTTTTTTCTTTTTTTATATCCTTTTCTATTCACCAGTTTTTGCTAAATTGTTTATTAATTCGCCCTGAGGTTCCAAAGCACATCAAGGGCCCTAATTCTCGCGGGGGAAATCGGGGGGTTGTGTAAGTTTTTAATTTTGTTTCTTGTGAAAAACGGTTTCTGCTTCATTTTTTCATTTGCTGTTTGTTTTAAAATCTTAATTTTCCAGTTTTTTATTTGGTTATCTGTTGGATCTTGTAGTGGTTTTGAATTTCGCAACTGCGTCCCTATCTAATTTTGGTGTTTGGGGAATGCCAAGCGATTTTTTCGCTCATTTTGAGACTCCCCTAATTGTACCCAGGGCTAAAAACTTAAGGGTCTCTTTTATTGAACCGAACACGTTCACCTATCGTTTTTAAAATAAAAGGGCCATTTTCTCGTTTAAAATCTTGGGGCTAAACTCCAGGGGGTTCAGGCCTAAATTTTTTGTAAAATGATCTAACATGATTTTCGTAATCACTCCGACTGAAGCGCTGAGCTATGCTGTGTCAAAGGGATCATTCGCTCAGTCGTCCCCAAATCGGGAAATACAAATCTTTTTCACGTTCAATTCCTTTTGCCATTTTTTAAATATTAATTTTTATTTTGTTTTAAAAAAAAGTCACAAGCATAGGCTCTTTTCTTGCCCGCAAGAAGACTGAAAGAGCCCCTTGGCTAAAGGGGAAAAAAAACGAAATATTACTTTTCCCAAAACAATCCATCTACTTTTTGAGCAGATAAAATTTTTACTGTAAAATTTTTCCAGCCCTAGGAGCAATGAAGGATTGGCCAGGCTCTGCGCAATTTATTTTCAAAATAGAACTCGAATCAGAAACGACCCAAACAGGAAGTTGTCCAAATCGGGGGCGGGCAATCGTTGGAAAATTTCATAAAACTTGAGGGGCAAAAATTTTTTCTTTACCAAGCGAAAATTTTTTTAATCATTCGATCAGGGCTAACCGCGAATAAAAGGGGCTGATCTTGCGTTTCAAAAATTTGAAAATGAAAGGCTAAAACACAAAAATGGGCCTGCTTTGATAAAGACAACAAAAGGTATGCAGCTGAAGTTATGGTAAGGAAATCGCTTTTCCATACCCTTAAATTTTTGATTTGAAAAAACGCAGCGCCATACTTTAAAGGAGCATTAAAAAAGACAGATTGTCATATAACTAATTTTTAAATGAATACAAACGTGTTACAATCATCAACCCGAAGCAAAGTACAGCATTTCTGACATCTCGTTTAGAGTTTACGTTTTTAGCAACCCAAATTTTAGCAAGGTGATTGAGCAACAATATCGGGTCAAATTTTAGCAATATATTACAAAGAGTGATTCATCATACAACAAAAACCCAGAAGCAAGGCCGACGCTAATGGAATTTTTTTTTTGGGCGAGCAAAAATCGCAAAGGTATTTTATTGCTGTTGAAATAAAGAACCATTAAAAAGGGGAATAAAAAAATTTTTATAAACCCTAAAATAACAAAGCCCAAACCCAAAACAGCTAGGGGGCTAACCTTATCGAAATTTTGACAAAATAAAAAAAAATTGTTTGGGGGGGGAGGTTAAAAACCAACATAACCTTGTGCTAAAGACTACCCTTCCCCAAATTTTAGACTCGATGTTATTTAACAACGAAAAAACGGCTTATGGATTGACCAAAGTCGAAGAGGATACTTGCGGAAGTGGAGAACGGTAAAGACGTAAAAAACTTTAAAATTTGATAAAAAAAAAAGAGATGAAAACCACTTAATGCACATTTTGTTTTTTAAAAATTGATGCGCACGAATATTAAAGAAAACAATTAAAAAAACGATACAAATTTTTTTTTTTTTAAAAAAAAGCATGTCTGTTCAGGTTTATCCAAATGTCCCTACAGCGCCGGGTCGCCAAAGAAGGGAAAGAGGAAGCTCGCTGCTATAAAACCCCCGACATAAAAACCTTTAGTTTAACAAACATTACGCAAATGAAAAAAAAACTAGAGCAAGACCTTTCAAAATACAGCAAACCCAAACAAAGGGTATTCTCCCCTTTTAATGCGTTTACATATTTAATACGGGAACATCGACTATTTAGTGCTCTATCGCAGGAACAATGTAGGTCTCTAGAAACAGGGCGTGGGTGCACCCGCAGCTTTACCTCTAGGCGGTTTTTTTTAGCTTTTTGGCCGTGTTCTTACGTAAGTGCTGTAGCAAAAAAAAAAAAAACAAAACCAAAAAGCCACAGCAGGGTTTCAAAAAATAACACAAAATTTATTCGTTCAAACTGACAAAAAAATAAAGCGCAGTTGACTCAAACAAGGGATGAAGAATTTAGTCTTTTTACAGGCCGTTTTTTGATGACAAAAAAAGACAAAAGTTTGATCTTAAAAAAAAGGGCGGGGGCAAGTTTTCTAAACCAGCCAACAGGGGAGCAGATAAAAAAAAATGTTTAAAAAAAGAAACGAGACATTTAAACTCTGTTCTAAACAACTCACATTAACAACATAAAAAGGCGTTTTTTTACTTTAGTTTATGACCCAACACAAAAAGACCGTTAAATTTGATTTTGATTAAGACGATTTTGGATCGATGTATTTTTTTATTTAAAAACACATTTAGTTAGAAAAAAACCCAACAGGCAAAGATATATAAAGGGGCCAACAATTGTTTAAAAGGAATCTTAAGGGGGGCTTTTTTCAAAAGCTTTAAATGAATTAATCTAGAAGTCATTGACCAACAAACGTACAGGCAAGTGTTTTCATGAAAATTTCTCAAGTTCCAGGAAAAACAACATAGACCCCCCATAAAAGTAATGTTAGCTGTTTTAATCGACTATTAACAATAAATGAAGAAATCTAAAGTCTGGTCTCGACTAAACAAGAGACTTTTCTTTCTCAAATATTTAAAAACCCCCCGGGTTTGGGAGCCCAAACTCTTCACAGTTTGTTTGGGGCCGCTGAAGAAGAAAAAAAAAATGAGGCTCGTTGGTCAAGGGCAAGTCCTAGAGATCAAATTAAAACGGGCAAAGTATCACCGATTTGGGGAAAGGGTTTACATTCCGTGCCCCCCAGCATTGTCGCAAAAAGAGCAGTTCAAACATAAAAAATTCAGACAACAAATTTTTTTATGTGGTGTTTTTTGCAAGCGCATTTATGTCGGCAAAAACCAGAGAGAGTGGCTAACTAAAAACCCTTTACATAAATGATCTTAACTTTAGGGGAAATCCTTTCCTGTTAGCGGGAAAAAATTGATCAGTTTGAAAACAAAAAAAACCAATAACTGTTAATATCTACAAAAGGGAGAGGAAACAAATCTCAACCCATCAGAGTATCCAAAAACACCCCAAAAATTTGGCGCACCAGAAAAAAATCATTTTGACTTCTATGAGTTTTCATCACGGGGCTACCGCATTACACTTTGATACGCACAATGATAGACTAATGCAGCTACTTCAAAAATGGGCCAAAAAAATTCTGTAGAAAATGTTTAACAAAAATTCCATCCCCTCAAGCCCGTTTTGAACATAAAAACTTGTTAGCCCATTACGTAAAACAGAACAATTTTACGCCCCCCCCCTGGATCTAAATTAGTTTTAAGAACGGGAAACGGCTGCAAACGAGCCCATATTTTTTTACGCAGATTTTAATCACTCATTTTTAAAAGGGGCCAGCCCAAAAAAACTTAAAAAAACATCTTAATGATAATCACAGTTTGTTCTTTTTTTTTTTTGCTTTATCATTTGCAGGTCGGAGGGCGCCCATTAAAAACCCAAAATTTAATAGAGGACCAGATCTGCGAAACTTTTTAAAACGCATGCAGCAAGTACTAACGCCGTTTTAAAAACTAATTAAAATAAATCAAATGACGCCCTGAAGACCAAAAACAGAAGACTCAGCCCACATTTTTGGATTTGTGGTTTAGGTCTCTCCTCAGACGCAGCAAATCCGACAGGGGCCTTTGGGGCCAGGGGGTAAAGACCATGATCCATTAGCGAAGTTCAGAGGAGCACGCACAACACGCAATCTTCAACTAAAGTTTGACCCGCGAAGGGAAGCTGCCCTTTTCTTTCAAACCGCGAGTTACGACCTCATTTTAAAAGCAAGCAGTAACCGACGCCTTCGGGGTAACAGCATTGCACAGTCTCAAAAAAGACACATGTTCCTTTTAAATAACAGTCTTTTTATACTCTATGCGCACATGAGGGGTTCATTAACCGGCAGCCTTAAACCTGCCCAATAACGAAAATATTTTACCCAACACTTTTTAAAAAGGCGTTTACCCTACGAGTACATGAACAGTTTGGGAAAGGTTTTGACAAATACACTTCCACCTAAAGAACGTTCTTTTCTAGCTTAGGGGAAAGGGATTAGTGATTCTGATTACCACAGCTCAAGAGCTGGCAGAAGTTAGAGTGTAAAACGAGGGGGACTACAGATGAATACGATGGGTGAACATGTTTTTTTGGGACATTTTTGAAAATTCGAAGACCGCATGAAACTATAGCCCGGATCCCGCCATTACATTTTTTGCGCCAGGGTTGAGCGGGACGCTTTCTTAAATTTCTGAGTAAAGATTGATTTATTGTAATTTACCAAGATTCAGATGATTGAAAAAGGGTTGCGTGGAGGAAAATTTGTATCGTCGCACCATTACTGTAAAGCAAACCAAAAACTTGGCACTATGATCCAAATAAAAGTCCTAACTACTCAGTATTTAGATGCAAACAAACGTATGGATGGGCTATGGCCAATCATTCCATTACGAACTTTTTAAAAGCACAAAGACGGTGAACCAAAAATACAAGGACATTAAAATTTGGGTTTAGCAGTTTTACGCCAATCAACAGCGCGGGTTTTATTCAAAGTTGACTTTGAATATCCTCAGGAACCCATACCTCATAATGACACCTTACAGCAGAAAGTCCCAAAGAGGCAAAACAGAGCCGCCCCAAACTTGTGCCAAACTTTGGGCAAAAAAAAAAAATGTCTGTCATTACAGACTTCTACAATTTTTTTTAAGACAGGTTTTTAAAGCTAACAGTATTCATCGTATAATTTTTTTTGATCAAGAAAATTCATAAACCATCTCATGAAGAACACTGATCCCCAAAAAAAAACCACAGACTTTAGAGAAAGACTTTTCAAGCTATAACAAAAGCTTTTTTTGGAAAAACTATGGGAATCCGCACAAGCGAAAGATGTTTGATTTGGGCACCAAGAGAAAGAAGCAAATAAGCAACTTCAAAACCCAATTATCGGGCTTTGAAGATTTCAGACAGCTTTTTGGGATAAAGATGAAAAAAAAAGAAAGTCAAATTGGGGTAACCCGTTTTTATTGGGTTTACTGTTTTAGAATTTTCAAAGCTTTTGATTTAGAATTTTATTATGACTACTTTTAAAACCCTTTTATCCTGATCCAGAGTACTTTTCCAGATACAACGTTTTTTTATAATTCCCCCCTGAAGAATCAAAAGCAGGGGAAAAAAAAAAGTAGCTAAAGGGGATGTGGGATATACGACACATCGATTATCCAAAAGATTCGCCTTTGCATCAAACCTTAACAAGAAGGTTTAGGAAAAATGAAGGGTGAATTATCTGGAAGGGGAACAAAGGGGTTTGTTGGGTTAAGGTAAAAAATGTACAGTGATTTCGTTCAAGAAAAAACCACAAAAAACAAAGGGAATATCTCGCAGTGTTGTGCAGTCAAAAAATCCATGACAACTATAAAAAGCATTGTTTACAAAAAGACTTT
The DNA here is from genome assembly GCA_018398815.1 of Conus ventricosus. Taxonomy (NCBI): domain Eukaryota; kingdom Metazoa; phylum Mollusca; class Gastropoda; order Neogastropoda; family Conidae; genus Conus; species Conus ventricosus. The sequence continues at coordinate 31,283,727 of CM031602.1, forward strand.
TCGTCATGAAACGTAAAACACGACTAATCTACAGAGAATTGGATTACATATTATGACTTATAACAAAACTTTAGGAAAAATAGAAGAAGGGAGTATTTAAAGCCGTTTTTCCAATGCCCCAATTTTCATATAAAACTCGGATTAACAAATCTCTTTTTTTTGTTCTATCTAATGATTCTTTGTTTCAACTGTTTTTTTAAAATTAACAAAGAATCATTAGATAGAACAAACACAAAAAATATTTGTTAACCAAGTTTCATAGCAAATTGGCATTGGAACGGCATAAATACATACCCTTTATATTTTCCTCAAGTTTTTTTAAACTCATACTACGTAATCCAATTCATCCCAAAATTTTTTCTCATTTTGCTTTTTGCGTTTTGAATTTTTTTTTTTATTTCAAGATTTTTTTCCCCATACTTTTATACAAAATTTGGGAATTTGGGGGTTTTGGTGACGGATGCTTGCCATGACCGGGGAATCCTCATAAATGCTTCCCTTTAAAAATAAATCGTATCATATGATTCCTTATAATTCCAAGGTCTCTTCCTTTTTCATTCTTGTTTCGTTCTGTGCTTCCTTCTGGGCTTCCATTTTTGTAAATTAAAAATTAATAAACAACTGGAACGTTCGGTGGGTTATCTGCAGTTCTTCTTCACAAAAGAAACTTTGAGGGGCGGTTTTTTGTTTGTCAGTTTCTCGTAAATAAAACACGGGGTTCATCTTTACAAATTTTTTTTATTTCATATGGAACAAAACCCAAACGGATCTGTTCCCTGATGCGAGTGCCCCTTCTGCTTCCCCCGTAAATAAGGTACCTTACTTTTAAAACCCAAAAGGGAATATTTTTCTGTTGTACGAGTCCCTTTTACACATTTTTTGTTTTTTTTTGATTGCTTGTACTGGTTTTTTGACCTTTAAATTCTTCATTATTCTTTCGCATAGAAATGAGGGGAGTCCCTTTTTTAACCCATTCTTGTTGCAGAATTGTCAAAAACCTTGTGATACTGTAGGGGAAAATCTTTCAATAACTGTTTTAAAGTTTTCAAAAAAGCCTGTATCTTGAACCCCCCGAATGCCTCTTTTAATGGTAAAATCTAGTTTTAACAATAATTGATTTACTTGGCCTTTAAATTATTTCCCCCATCGACTTGAATCATGCGAGGGTAAGTTGCGGGCCCCGTTGGTATAACAGTTGTATGGCAACAGCAACAGCAAACACTCTTTTTGTTAAAAGGGTTTCCCCATCTTTGAATCTTAAGCTATGTCAAAAAACTGAATGCTACTTAAAACTGTTTCGTCTAATCGATCATGGGGGAAAAATAGAAGGCCATTTTTCGGGGTGTCGTTCGTAATTTTTTTTCACAAAGTTGGCTTTTTATTCGTCTAGGGCGTTAAAAAAATTGCCAAAACGCTTGTTTTGATAACCATTTTCTTTGCGTTTTTTTTCACTGAGTCCCGCTGCTTTGGGTAGCTTTTTTTTTGCCTGATTCCCTTCCCAAAACCTTTTTTAATAAAGTTTTGTTCAAATTTTTTTCACCAATATTATGCGCAACAAAATACACAACGGTCATACCAAAAACATAAACACGATTTTTTTTGCATCTTTTTTTTTTCTGATGGTTTATAAAAGTCGCTGAATTTTGGTGGGGGCAATTTTCGATTGGTTTTTCCTTTACAAGATAATATCTTTTTTTTTGCTTGATTAACACTTTAAAAGTGTAACGCATGTCCCTGTTTTTCAGGGTCGTTAAAAAACAACTGCTCAATTCCTGCTTTCATAGTAATCTTTGCAGCTGCTAGTTGTCAAAACTTTTTTTTGTCTTTTTTTTTTCCCGCCTCATCCCGCAGTTTACTAAATGCGTAATTACTTCCCAAAAAACAACGCATTAACCACAGCGCCACCAAAACATCATTACGAGTGAACCATTTTTTTTAAAAGTATTTTTTTAATTTTACAATTGATACTGTCAAATTATTTTCCCTTTTAACTAGAAAATCTTTCGTAGCAAATGATCTGTAAACAGCATTACTTGCTGAACCCAAAATCTAGTTTTTCCAAGATCTGCCGGTTTTATTTTTTAAAAGGCTTTTACCAGCATTGTGTATCCTACACTTAGGCCTCCAAAACAGCAGAATGGTATACAAGGGTTTGGGAAAAAGTTTTTTCGGTGCTCCCTTTTTTAAAAAAATAAAAAAAATATAATTAAAAAAAACAAACAGCGATGATCACTCGGGACAGGCACCTAAACCTTTCCTGAACTTAAATTACAAATGATCAGTTGAGACCAAGCTATTATGCTAAAAAAAGAAAGGCTGTATTCTTTGGCAGCATGTGGGGAAAAAAAAACAGTTCCCGGGAAAAGAATTCAGATAGAAAAATTCAAAAAGATGCGCCACAAGACATTGTAAAGTATCATAACAGGAGAAGCGCAAATAGATCAAGAAAGGAAAAAAATGTCGGGGAAACGTTCTTTGTTTTACACTAAACAGAAGTAAATTTTCGCCTAGATTTTGAACAAGACTTTAGTATGATTTAACGCAAATCCAGTTTTAACAAAGTCTTAGAGCCCTTAGGGCGTACTGTATTAAATTTGGGAAATTTTGGACGCTAATCATGGGGTTAAAATTTTTTTTTTTTTTTTTTAATCATATAATATTTTTGTTTTCCCTTTAAAAAAAAGACTGAGCCAGAAAAACAGCAAACAGAAAACATTGAAACAGTGGAGAAAAGGCCAGTAAAAACCTCCTCATCCTGGGGGCGTTTCAGCGGGGAAAAAAGTAGCAAGGGAACAAACAAAGAAAATTAAAAGTTACAATCAAGAATAGCCCCCTATGAAAAAGGCTGAGCCCCAGCCAGCTAGAAAACACCAAACAAGATGATTCAAACCTAAACAGGGGTTCCTACCCACCAAAGTCTTTATGGAATATTTTACTTAAGCAATTGCATTTTTTGGCGCATGCGCTGGGGGTGGTTTTTACTGTTTAAAATTAAAAAACAACACAGCAAAAACCCCCCAAGCAGTCAAAAAAATCTCAACCACTAAATACAGAAACCGAACAAAAAAGCATGCAAAACCGCCAAAAACAAAAGAACATTTTGATTTTCCAATTTTAGATCAAAATACTTTAAGAACTTAATAAATAATTAAAGTTGACTTTAAAAAACTTGGGTGTATTAAGGATGACTTGTTTTTGAACTTGAGGGACTTAAGTTAAGAACTTTAGTGACTTGACAAGACTTATTAAGAAATTGAGGGACTTAATTTAAAACTTAATTTAAAAACTTAAAAAAAACTTGAGTGACTTAGTAAAAACTGATTAAGAACTAATTTAAAAACTTGGGGTGACTGGATTTAAAAAAAAAATTTAAAACTGGGGGGGACTGGGGGACTTTGGGCAAAAGGTGTCGTGTTTCAAAACTCGCACAGCAGGGGGAGGGAGCAGTGTGTGGGGGTGAGAAGGGAGGGAGTGTGTGTGGGGTACCAAGCTTTTTTATTCGTTATTTAAAAACCCACTTGGGGCAAGACGGCGCTTCGTTTTTTGTGATTCATTGGCTCTTTTGCGCAAATTCAAAGCGCCACCAGGGGGCATTTTTCAAAACCGATTGAAAAAAAAACTTGTAAAAAATACACCCGGCGGCCGCCCAAAGGGAGCCTAAAAGGGAGCAGGGTGTTGGGGGGGGCGTTTTGGGGGGTGAGGTGAAGAACAGGCAACCCCACAGCAAAAAATCATTTCATAAAGTAAGAAAGTTTGCAGGCAGGGTACGTTCACCGGAACGGTCGAAAATTTTTTGTAATGCGTCTGAACTTGCCAGGTCATACATGTGCATATCAATTCTACCAGCCGTCATGATGAACAGTTCTTTTACTGGGACGTTGGGCTCGCTTGGTATGCATGGATCTTGTTTTCAGAACTGCGCAAATTCGGCACTTCAGCATGGCTTTGATTTTATTTAGCTTGCCAAAAATGAAAAGAAAGGGAAGGCCTACACATAAAACCCTGGGGACCAAAAAGAACGCTCGCAACGGCGGTAATTTTCGTGCGTGAATATCAAATAACGGTTTTTTTTTTTTCAACCAAACAGCCCCCTTTTCCCTTTCCCCTCCCTTTTTTCCTTCTTTTCATGGCATTGTTTTCACAAAAACAAAAAGTTCCGAACTGAACGTAAATTAGCAAGGGCTGTGCATCTTCCTCCCAAATTTCTCACCCCTTTTTGTATTTTTTTACAATTTTAACTTCATCGCTGTTGTGGAAAATATCTATCCTAAAAGCTTTTCCCTTTAAATAGTTTTTTTAAAGTCAGCCTGATTTGCCCCAAGATAGTTTGTGAATTTTTGGTGTTAAAGATTTTTTCTCATTTTTTTACCTCCTTTCTTTCTTTGAACAATTTTTCAGCTTTTTTTTTAGGCTTCTTTTGGGTTTTTGTGGGCCCTTTTGTTTTTTGCTTTTTCAATTTTTCTATCATTTTTTTTAAAGACTTTTTTCCGACAAAAAGAGTTTTTCTTCTTCAGTCCCCCAATTCGTTGATGATGAGGGTGGGAATGGAGATTTTGAGCTTGTTGAAAAGTAACTTGATCCATTTTCCGGGAGAATTAAAATTGATGGGTGTGTTAGAAATCAATAGATTTTTTATACAACTTTCGATTCCAAAATTTTCCCTCTAATTTGAAAAATGCTGTCTTTAAAACTAAAATTTCTGGAAAATCACTTCTCTCACAAAACGCCGCACGTCACACAGTGCAACACCCCCAAAAAAAATGACGGACAGGAGTGCCCCTGAAAAATAGTGGCATTGTTTTGGGTTTTTGGCATTGACAACTAAATTGTTGGGCTGTTCGTGCGAACAAAGACGTCTTTTAGCGCCAAGTCGTAAAACCCTAGCAAGAAGAGATAAATTAAGTGATTGGTGTAGCCTAATAACGGGTCTCAAAAACCCCAAAACCCTGCCCGTGTTTTGTCGTCTGTATGCAAAGTGTGTAAACTTTTAAAGATATAATGCAGGAGAAGCTAGCTGGGAAAATGTTGGATTTTAATCAGAAATAAACCCGTTTTTTAAAAAACTTTAAGAACAGTTAAAGACTGAGTTTTATTTCACATGAAAGACAGAGACGCATTTGAAAATGAATGCGCAAAAGAGTTATTGAAAATGATCAGGAAAAACGCAGGATTAAGCAAAAAATAAAATTGAAAAGTTTGGTAAATTAGTAGAAAAGGGTAATCCTAAAAAGTAGTTTGTTTGTAGGGGTTTTTAGGAGAACTGATAAATACCAATTCCTAGCTCACCCCCCAAACTTGTTGAGGGCGGGGGACTAGGATTGGGATTTATCATTTTTCTCTTTCCATCCTACTCGTGCATGTGAAGTTTTTGAGTATGATCTGTGTGTGAGTGTGTGTTGGTGTGGGGTTGTGTGTGTTGGGGTATGTGTGTTGTGGTGTGTGTGTGTTTTGTGTGTGTGGTTGTGTGTTGTGTGTGTGTTGTTTTTTGTTTTTTTTTTTTTGTTGTTTGTTGTGTTTTGGGGTGTGTGTGTGGTTTTTGTGGTTTTTGGGGTGTGTGGTGGGTTGGGTGTTGTGGGTGGGGTGTTGAGAGAGAGAGGAGAGAGAGAGAGAGAGAAAGAAGAGAGAGAGAGAGAGAGAGGAGAAGAGAGAGTGCATGTGTGTATGAGTGCAGTGTGTGCGTGTTTGTGGGTTGGTTGTGGGTGTTGGTGTGGTGTGGTTTTTGTGTGTGTGTGTGGTGTGTGTGTGGTTGTGTGTGTATATTGTTTGTTGGTGTGTTTGTGTTGTGCACCGCGCGCGCGCGCAGCTCGACTCATCCGGAGTGACGTTATCAGTAATCATGTGCCAAAGAAGCCAAAATGTGTTCAATTAATAAGGGGCCACAAAAGCCCCCACTCTGGGGTTTTTGTCCCCCCCCGTCCGTAACACTGACAAAGGGAAAAGCAAAACTCACAGACCTTTAGTTTCGTGGAAAAAAATAATCCATCTCCGCCTTCATCCATCTCCCCTTTAATTGGGTTTGTCCTTTTTTTTGTGGCCTTCATCCATCTGCACCTCTGTGACTGCTGGGCTTTCCTTCTCTGTTTGCTCATTTTGTCTGCTTTTTTCTTCTGTCTCTTTCCCCTCTCTTCTCCTCTCTCTCTCTCTCTCTCTCTCTCCTCCTCCTTTTCTCTCTCTCTCTCTCTCCCAATCCCTAGCATAATTTTCCAAACCACTTCAGTTTTCCCCCAACCACTTAGTCACGCTTTTCCTTGTGAACGGGGGGATGACTTTTCTTTTCCCCTCTCTCTCTCCCTTTTCCTCTCTCTGTGGCGTTTTTTAATTTTGGGGGACATTCGTGCACTCTTTCTGGGTTTTTTCGTTATTCGTTTTTTTTCTTAAATTTTTTTGCATTGGAGCCCGGGGAAGGAAAGGATGGGGGAATACATAGAAGGGGAAAAGAGAGAGAGAGAGAGAGAGAGAGAGAGGAGAGAGAGGAAGAGAAGAAAAGAGAGGAGGCGATACACAACAGCAGAGAAGACAGACGACAACAGACGGGTTCACCACAATGGAAATGCACTATAACTCTGATCGTATCCCTTCCATTTCCTCCTCAATTTTCTCTCCTCATTGTGTTTGTGTCTCTCGTCTCTGTGCTCACTCGATTGCCCCCCCTCTCTGCATCACCTGTCCTGTCGTCTGTGTGTCTGTTCCTGTGTGTGTGTGTGTGTGTTGTGTTGTGTGTGGTGTTGTTTTGGGGGTGTGTGTGTGTGTGGGTTTGTTTTTTCTCTGTCTCAATCCTGTCTATTTGTCTGTCTGTCTGCCCTTTCCTCGTCTCGGGCCTTCTGTCTCTCACTGTCGTCTGTCTGTCCGTGCTTCTGTTTTTTTTCTGTTGTCTGTTTTTTTTTTTCCGTCTTAAACGCGGGGGCGGGCGACCGCAGGTGGTGCGCGCACGCACGCACACAAAACGCACGCACGCACGCACACACACACCACACCCCACACCACACACACACACACACACACCACACACCCCACAACACACACACACACCCCCACCACATGCGCGCGGCGCGCGAACTCCTTCCCCGTCTTTTTCTGACTGTCTGTCTGCTGTCGTTGTCCCGTCGTCCTTCCCACTCCTCTCATCATTGCTATATGGGCATTTCCTCACTATGCTCGTTTTTTTTGCCGTTGAATGTTGCTAGATGGCGCGGTCTTTTCACGGTGATAGAACCAACACAATAAAAAATAAAAAAAAAAAAAAAAAATAAAAAAAAGTTGAAGTGTGATGCACTGCGCCGCTGCGTTAATGCTTCCGCTTCGCCCCCTGTTGTTTTTGCCTCATTACAGCACGGCAGTTACTAAGAGACCGGCGAGCTAGAAGAAAATGCATTACAAAAAAATTACCCTTTTCATTAGTGGGGGCCACCGCCCCGCCACCCCCCACCCCTCCCCACCCACCCTTCCCCACCCCCACACACACATCACACAGCACGCACGCAAAGCCATCACGCCGCACCCATCCAGCCCCCCAACCATATGAATTTGACCCTTAAGGGAACAAGAGGGCCAAAAATTTGTTAAAAGCTATGGCTGTATTGTATATTGTGTGGTGTGGTGGTGGTGGGTGTGTGTGTGTTGTGTGTTGGATGTGTTTTTGGGGGGTTACTTTTGGGATGCGCGAGTTAATGTTTTTTTACCGGAAAGAATGATACATTTTTCCCCCCCCTAATACTCCCCCCCCTTTTATCGTTTTTTTTTTTCTTTCTTCGTCTCTCTTGTCTCTATCTTTCTGTCGCTGTCTGTCCTCGGGGGCCGTGTGCCTGTTTTTTTTCTCCGTCTGTCTTTCTTTCTATGTGCATGCGTGTCTGTCCATGTGTCCGTCCGTGTGTCTGTCCATGCCTGAGTGTGTGGTCTTTGTCTGTCAGTCTGTCTATTTGTCTGTCTGTCTGTCTCTCCTTCGCTCAACTGCCCCCCCCCCCTCTCTCTCTCTCTCTGTCTCTCACTTTTTGTTTCTGTACTTGTTTCTCTGCTTGTCTTTTTCTCATCCTCTTCTTTCTCTGTTTCTTTTAGAGCCTCTCACACACTCTTGTTTTCTATTTTCTTTCTTGTTATTGTTTAACCGTTATTCGCTGGTCTTTCAATGAACACTGATATTGACTGTTAGAGCAAAAGGGCCATGAGTTTGGTAAAAATATGGATTGTGTTCCTAGTATTTTTTCTTCATTGTGGATGATCTGTTTTGCTGTGTGCATCCGGCCAGATGTTGTTTGCGGTATGGTCCATATGACTACGCTGTAGGTCTGTTAAACTGGAAAAATGTGTATAATCATTCTTCCTCGTTTTCTTCTGTCTATCTTTTATGTTCTTCTTTCTTCCTTTGTTTCTTTATCTTTCTCTGTCACTGTCTGTTTATCTGTCTCTATCTCCCTCTCTCCGATTCTCTCTCTCCCTGCCTCTCTCTGTCTCTGTCTGTCTGCTTGTCTGGTCTGTCTCTCTATCTGTCTGTATGTCTGTTTGTCTCCCCGTCTCTTTCATTATGCCTTTTTTTCTCACTGCGTTTCTTCTTTTTTTCCTCATCGTTATTCTTTATTCCTCTCAGATGCGCATTCTTTTTTTTCTTCTTGTGATTGGTTTTAATCTAAATCCCGTTTGTTGATCAAACGGTTTCAGCAATGTTGGGATGTTTATGCTCCTTTAGACATAAACTTACTTGAAGACCTCAGAGACTTTCATGGACTTCCAAACAAAGAATAATACAATAAAGTGAACCAATTCTATGTATAAAAGATGCATAAGGTTGAACATGCATTCACGGCATGATGTATTCTGTAAAATGGGATGTGTGTTTTTATATATGAACGTATGTATGTATGCCTCCAGATGAGATCTTTTAGAGGAGTATTCAGCAACTCCTACACTGGGCAAATTACAAACGACCAAATCCTCAGACTCATGAGGCAGACTGCTGGTCGCTACCTGTTGACCACAGTGATAAAAAGAAAGTTGAAGGTGTATGAACCTACGACAAGATCAAGTTTATGTAACTCCATCACCATCCTCAGGCTAAGAACAGTGAAGGGGTGGGGTGGAGGATACAGGTCTGACAGAAGAAGAGGCGGATAGACAAACATTTTTAAGTGGACCAGGAGGGAAGAACTATGCCACAGTCCAGACCTTTGCCCCATAACCACCAGAAGTGGAGACAACTGGTGCAATGTTCCTCATTACAATGCCCCCACAAACCAAGTCTATTCTGGAAAATAGTAATAAATGGAGGGATGTAACGATTAAAGGTAATCAATTCTTCAGTCATTATGGCAATGACTTGGCACATGTTTGTGACGGGAATTGTTTAAAAAGGGAAAACAAAGTGGGGAAGGAGTAAAACGCTGGTGAAGAAGACGTTCAAATGTATATTCTAAATCCTTCAGTAGCACCACATGGTGGCAATCAAAGTCTGTATAATAACAGAAGTGATTGTATTGTCTGTCATGAATAGACTGGTGTCGCTTACCTGGGACTCAACAGTGTATCATGGTTGGTTGTGTTGAGTATGCCTTTGCATCAGAGGCTAATTTACCATCGCAAGTTGTGTGTATTCTCAGAACGGAGGGTACAAATCAAATTCTAATGGCCTCCCATAGCACCTAGTGAAAGACAGAAGAAAAGATAATGTGAAGAATGTACTTTCAGGAATTAATCTGCACAAAAAAAGAAGAATGTATGGAACATTTTTGAGCGTTTACCTCAAGATCTCAAAAGGATGCAAGATAGGTCAGCATGCGACAACAATGTGAGTGATACTAGATGCTGAACGATTTGTTTTCTCTTTCGACTGTTAAAACTACTCAAGAATGGCTCGGGTGTACTGTCCTCAAGCTTATGCACTTTAAAGTGTTTGTGGTCCGAGTGACAGACATAAATAGGGTCAAACATGAAATGATGTATGTACAACTAACAGTTTGCCACACGTGCAATTTCACGCACAGAATGTTACTCAGGAATCAAATGTAAAATATGTACAACATCTATGACTCGGTCAAACATTCAGTTTGGCCTCACAAAACTGACCTGTTCTCACTTGATAATTATGATCATGAAGAGAGGGCACGAAAAGCCTCTTTGATCTGAAGTGGAATCCAGTGGAGGCATGAGGGCTCATCTTTTGGGGCACCCCAGTGGGAGAGGCTAAAGAAATCTCTCTGATGTCACCACCATAGGTAGGCCTGCTGGGTAGTCCCCTTGGTCATGTGATAGAATGGATTCTTGTTCGTGTGCTGCGCCTGTTGTTTTACAATGGATCCTTGTTCCTGTACTGCACATGTTGTTTTAGAATGGATTCTTGTACCTGTGGTGCGCCTGTTGTTTTAGAATGGATTCTTGTTCCTGTGCTACACCTGTTGTTTTACAATGGAATCTTGTTCCTGTGCTGCGCCTGTTGTTTTACAATGGATTCTTGTTCCTGTGGTGCTCCTGTTGGTTTAGAATGGATTCTTGTTCCTGTGGTGCGCGCCTGCTGCTTTAGGGTGGATTCTTGTTTCTGTGCTGCACCTGTTGGTTTAGAATGGATTCTTGTTCCTGTCGTGCACCTGTTGTTTTAGAATGGATTCTTGTTACTGTGGTGCGCGCCTGCTGCCTTAGGATGGATGGTTGTTCCCGTGCTGCACCTGTTGTTTTAGAATGGATTCTCGTTCCTGTGATGCGCGCCTGCTGCTTTAGGATGGATTCTTGTCCTGTGGTGTGACTGTTGTCATGGCCATAGTAGTGTTCCAGGGTCTATGGAGGTTCCAGATCCTGACCTGTAGGTGAAAGGCTAGGCTTCTCGCTTGAAGAGTCCTCACGCATGCTCTGTGAGCTTTCAGGTAAGTGTAAGTTCTCAGTCAGCGTAAGTGAGGCTGACATTTAGGTATCATCTCTATTTTTTTCCCGTGTACACTTTGGTTTCTTTACTCAGGTGTTGAGTAGATTTTAACAAGTGGCGTGAGATGATAAGAAAATGCTAATCAATTGAAGGGAAAGCTATTGAAAGTCAAATATTTATTATGTACTAGAATGCACTTTGATAAAGCACACGCTAATTTAGACTCACTTACTTTTCAAATCATTTGGACGATCAATTTCAGTCGTAAATCATTTTAAGAGATTTTAACATGCTTAGGCGTAAACCTATCCCTTTAAAGTATATAACATAACCACAACCAATATATAATAGCAAGACTTGAAACAAATCAGATACCACATACTTTCTTTCTGGATGAAAACGAGAAACTTGATACACAGGATCTCGGAGTAGCAGGGGAGATAAGCATACCCCCGCCCCCCGCCCCCCTCTCTCTCTCTCTTACAGGCGTCGGGATTTACACACTGTCAAGAACTGTTTCCAGCTTCATGGTTTGTCTGATCGACAGGTTCTCAGAGAAACATGAACGCCAAGGTGAAGGACGAGTCGCCTTATTTGTTGCTGAGGACTTCTCAACACGCGCAGTGTGGCAGAATGCAGTTTGGGTCAAACACGACGATCTCTCAACTGTTTGAAGCCTTCAGCTTTTAACACCAAAGTGTGAGGTTATGGTGCGTCCTACCCGGGTCACACGTGCAAAATCAAGTGACAAGTGAAGGATTCAGTCTAGCGTCGGCGGTCTTTCGAATGTGGCGAGGGTGGTGTGCAAAGGAAATACTCGCCCAGTCTACAAGATTTGCGTTACCTACAGATTTGACTGGGAAAGTCATGGCACGTTTCGTACAGCGGTGAAGGCCTGCTCACATGCAGGTGACACGTGCATGATGTAATATTAAAAGTTGTGCTTGTCATAGTCGTCATGGAACCGAATCAGACGGAGAGATGTAGGGAAGGGAATTGGACGGAAAGTAGGGAAAACTGAGGCAGTGACGATAGCAGCAGAAAAGGAAGTTAAAAATGATAAGAGAGAGAACAGAACAGAAGTGAACAGAACAGAATTTTATTCAAAAAGGCCAAATCCCTTTTTGAAGGGGTTGAACAATAACAATGAATATATGATACCAACATGAATGAAACTGTCATCCCAATATAAGCATGACAACTAGGTCAAATGCAAGACTGAAAACAGTTTACCAACTTACAAAGGAAGAAATGGAAATTCAAGAAAAAAAATAATTACGTTCGCACATTTACAGATTCGATTCACAAATTCAGATTCATACAACAACAAAGTTAATATTTCAAGATATAGCTATTTCCCTCCTTTTAAAGACTTTGCGAAGATATACAGAAAGATTTTTAACTTCTGCCTTTCGTGATGCTACAAGAAATGTTAATCTGAAATCACTAGGATTATTATGATGGTTTGGATGTATTAAACTATGTCTTAAATCAAAGAGAGAGAGAGAGAGAGAGAGAGAGGGGGGGGGGGGGGGAGGGGGAGGTGTGTCTGGCAATAGTTACAAGAACAGTCTGCACCTGTATCTGCTACGGAATCGATACAGATCTTGTTGCCCAAACAACATATCTTGAAACAACAAATACTGGAGTAAAACAAGTCCATTCAAACACATCTTGTTGCCCAAACAACATATGTTGAAACAACAAATACTGGAGAAAAACAAGTCCATTCAAACACATCTTGTTGCCCAAACAGCATATGTTGAAACAACAAATACTGGAGAAAAACAAGTCCATTCAAACACATCTTGTTGCCCAAACAGCATATGTTGAAACAACAAATACTGGAGAAAAACAAGTCCATTCAAACACATCTTGTTGCCCAAACAACATATTTTGAAACAACAAATACTGGACAAAAACAAGTCCATTCAAACACATCTTGCTGCCCAAACAACATATGTTGAAACAACAAATACTGGAGTAAAACAAGTCCATTCAAACACATCTTGTTGCCCAAACAACATATGTTGAAACAACAAATACTGGAGTGAAACAAGTCCATTCAAACACATCTTGTTGCCCAAACAACATATGTTGAAACAACAAATACTGGAGAAAAACAAGTCCATTCAAACACATCTTGTTGCCCAAACAACATATTTTGAAACAACAAATACTGGACAAAAACAAGTCCATTCAAACACATCTTGCTGCCCAAACAACATATGTTGAAACAACAAATACTGGAGTAAAACAAGTCCATTCAAACACATCTTGTTGCCCAAACAACATATGTTGAAACAACAAATACTGGAGTGAAACAAGTCCATTCAAACACATCTTGTTGCCCAAACAACATATGTTGAAACAACAAATACTGGAGAAAAACAAGTCCATTCAAACACATCTTGTTGCCCAAACAACATATGTTGAAGCAACAAATACTGGAGTAAAACAAGTCCATTCAAACACATCTTGCTGCCCAAACAACATATATTGAAACAACAAATACTGGAGAAAAACAAGTCCATTCAAACACATCTTGTTGCTCAAACAACATATGTTGAAACAACAAATACTGGAGAAAAACAAGTCCATTCAATTACGTGAATGCATGCAGATTTTACAGCCTTTACACTTCGATTTCATTGCTAGGAGTGCAAGCCAAAAATTGAATGGAAATGTGAGCTGTCGATTTTACAGACATTAGATGATGTCATCAAATGGAAGAAAAAATTATTGGCATGCTTCCGTATTCTAACAGGCAATCACCATGCTAAAGCATTGACAAATTGCAAGAACGTTTATGAAAATGGGCTATTCGTGTATCCTAGAGAGAGAGAGAGAGAGAGAGAGAGAGAGAGAGAGAGAGAGAGAGAGAGGTTTGACAATTTGGCGTGTTATGT
>CM031602.1:31302478-31304978 GCA_018398815.1 Conus ventricosus
CCATTTGAGCCTACACGACTTGGGGTAGGAGCTGGTTGGATCTGAAAAAACAAAACCTCAGACGGGGTTTAAACCCATAACATCCCAGCCCGAAGGTCTTTGACCCTAACCACGACACCATGCTGAATGCTGACTAGTGTGTAAAAACGATAGATCGTTGTTTCTTTTGAGATCAGTTAGGCGTTACTCTGTTCAGAACCTGGAGAATGAGACTTGCTGGTCAGTGTCCAGTTGAAGGATCTTCTAAGTTCAATGCAAAAATCGTTCCTTCCGTGTGGTTCTAAAACGGATTCCAAAGGGTTTACTGCTAAATGAAGTGATTTCAGCTCCGGCTTGAAATATTTGTCTCTCTCGTCAGGAACATCCTTTTTATTTAGTACGTGTTTGACACGCATGTTTGTTTTGATTTTTTTTGTGAAGGGATAACTAATGTGACTCAGAGTGTCAAAAGATTATCCTTTGTCGACAAAGAGATTAGGGTTACCATTTTTTCAAAAGCGCACTGGGGTAATGTTTTCATGTCTGAGGATGACGAAAGAACAACACGTTTCCGAGAGGCAGTCAGCGCTTGTATGTTGAAAGAAGTCGTCAAGTTGATGCAGTTGTTGCGGCTGTTGCTATTCCTGTTTCTGCCGATATTGTTCTCCCCGGTATTCTTTCTGTTGTCGTCATTGCTGTTCCGTTCCCTGTCGATATCACTGTCATGATTCTTGTCTTCGACATCGCTTTTCATTGATGTTGTCTGGTCTCCTGCTACCGGAGCGTTGCACTATTCACTCATCTGTTGACTGGCTTACTTTTATAGGAAGAACACAATATGATTCACTGATTGAATGAAGGAATGAAATGCGAGAAGGATGTGAATGGGTATAGAGCATGGGGGAAAAATCGGAGACAGCTCCTTTTCTTCGCTGATCACTTTTTAGAAAGGAAAAGAAAATCCAGATGTTTTTGCTCCTGATTGAAGATGTGCCAATGGTGCCATGTGAAATGTGTTGGGTGTTGAGCTACAGTTTGCCTGATCAGAATTTAAAGAGAACTTCATTAGAAAAGGAGAAGTACTTGTTTCATGCGGGCATGGAGAATCTATAACGCAGTTTTAAGTCGCTCGTTATATGCTTGGTTGATTGTTTAATCAATCGATTGATTGAATGATGGAGTTTTCATTTTGGCATTACACCAAAAGCTGACATTTAAGTATTTCCATTTTCTTTTTCTTTTTCCTCTTTCATAAGATATATTTCTTTAATCATTTTTTTAATCAAAGGAACTTGTCTCATTCGTTTTCTTTCTTTCCTTTTGCCCCCATGTTCCCGTTGGTTCTTAATTTCTTATTTCTCTTCATATTCTTTAGGAAAAGGAAATTTTTGTTTTTCTGTACTTGCAATTTATCCAGCTGTTTGTTTTGTTTCGTTTACTCTTTCTTGCTTTTCTCACGTTTCTAGTTGTTGTTTTTTTCAAAATTAATACCAGTACTATTCACCTTTTCTTATCACTTTCTTTTCCCTTTCTTTGTTTCTTTTAAAACAAAAGAAACCAGAACTCTTCCCTCACTTCTCACTTTCTCACATCCTTGCTAAACCCTTTCTGGAGTCGGAATCAAAGGAGAACAAAAGCAACAAGCAAAATAAAACACACAAACCAATCACCAAACGAATATGAAAGCAGGAATTTTGGATTGGAGCGAACAGTAGTAAGGATGAGGGAGTGGACAGGAGGTTGGGGGGATGCGGAGGAAGGGCGGGGGGGGGGGGGGGGGAGGGGGGGGGGGGGGGGGGCAGAGACAGCGCATGGCATAGGAGGAGAGGGGTAAGAGGCCAAAGTATGGGTGGGACAGGAAAAGAGAAGCTGGGCACCGGACGGCAGTTGCAGTGAGACGGTTGCTTTCAAAGTCTGGTGGGGCCTTTTTCTTGGCACCGACCGCCATCGAGAGCGGAGAGTACGTTTTCACTGCAAGTGTTGTCTTTGCTTTTCCAGTCTCGGACTGGATGTCTGTTTCTAAACCTTATGGATCCATTGAACCCGCCACTCACGCCCCTCACACCCCGAACTTCTTGCCTTTCACCCAATCCCAAAAGTGGGGAACCCAACAGCAAACCAACCAAACACTTGTACAATTGTAGAGGCTTGTGTAAGATTCCAATGAAGCGTTCAGAAATCTTTACATTCAACCAGGACAGCTCTAGATCTACGAACAAATTGACTCTTCACTGAGTTATAAACATTTTGATCTGTGTTCTGATACGCTGTGACGTTTTATGATGATTGCAGCAGGGGACAAGGAATAAGCCAGATCATAGTTATTGTGGTACTCGCCAACAGCTCGTCTTCGATCGGTATCTACTGGAATTCACAGATGAAGAGGAGACAGGATAAGTTTCTCACTTTTCCTCCCAAAACATTCACATTTGCTGGAGTCCTGTTCGCTCTATTATGTCGCGAAGCACTCCAAGGCACCACAATCATTGTGCGTATGAACAGAATTGTTGCCCACTGAGCA
>CM031602.1:31309978-31312478 GCA_018398815.1 Conus ventricosus
TTTTTACCCTTCCACCTCCGCCATTTTTGTTTTTGTTTTTCATGTTCCGGTAGTTTCGCGCTTCTGTGTCTGCTTCCCCTCTTCACTGTATCCAGTCCAAGGGCTTTTGTTCTCCCTGGTTTGATTTCTCGTTAACGGCGCACACTAAGAGCCCTTAAAGAAGCACTGCTGTTTGTTGTTGTTCTTGTCGTTGTTGTTGATTTGGTGGCGGTGATGATAATGATGGCCGTGGAGTGAGTGAGTGTTGCAATGCTCCTTGAGTGTGAGTGAGGTGTGTGTGTGTGTGTGTGTGTGTGTGTGTGTGTGTGTGTGTGTGTGCGTGTGCGCGTGTGTGTGTGTATGTGTGTGTGTGTGTGTGTGTGGTGTGTGTGTGTGTGTGGGGGGGGGGGGGGGGCGTGTCCATGCGTACATGTCAGTTTGTGTACGTGTAAGCGTGTTTGTTTTTATAAGTGTGCGCGTTATAATGCGTACATGTTTTTACTTGAGATAACCAGACACTGAAAAAAATAATGAAAAGCACAAAAAGTTAAAAAAAGACAGATAAATGAACGTGCAGAAAAACATGACTGAAAAAAGGAATAATCAGAGAGAGAGAGAGAGAGAGAGAGAGAGAGAGAGAGAGAGAGAGAGAGAGAGAGAGAGAGAGAGACAGAGAGAGAGAGAGAGAGAGAGAGAGAGAGAGAGAGAGCGAGAGCGACAGGCAGACAGACAGACAGAGACAGAGAGGAGTCAGGGGCTTACAAACAAGGCAAAACGAAACAGTTCATGGAGTGTCGGCAGGACAGGAGGACGTGGGGGATGTGTACGTATGTGTGTGTGTGTGTGTGTGTGTGTGTGGGGGGGGGGGGTCATAGGAGAAGAGAAAAAGGAGGGGCAGGGGAGGGGAGGGATGGGATGAAAGGACCTCACCACACATGTGCAGACAGCACCCAGTTGCAAAACATCAGAAGCAAAGCAGTTACTGATCTCAATGCTCTTTGCTTGTGCCTCTCTTGGCGTATTATCAGACACAATCAGATGGACGTTCAGCCGCCAGCAAGCCGAACACACTGGAACCCCGATAGTAGCCTTTCTCTCGTTACTGATCAGACACAACCAGCGGGGTTTGTCATCGGGTGATGCTAATTCATTTACCACCACAGGCTTTTTATCTTAGGGCCTGAAAAGTGGGAAAAGCATCGATAATGTGTCGGATAAGGCGTGGAAGAGGGATTGGGGTGTGTAGGGGGGACGGGGAGGGAGCAAGGGAGAACGAGAGAGGATAGGATGGAGTCGGGGGGAGGGGGAGGGGTATGGAGAGCTTTGGGTCTTCTGTCACTGCATAATTCTGGGCATCAGCAATTTGCTGTAAATGCAAACAAGGAAGAAAGCATGTCTGCTTCCTCTCTCCCTCCCTCCATCTCTGTGTGTGTGTGTGGGTGTGTGTGTGGGTGGGTGTGTGGTGTGTGTGGGTGTGCGTGCGTGCATGTGTCCCTCCCTCCCTCTCTCTCATTCTCTGTCTCTGTCTCCATCTTCTGACCGTCTCTCTCTCTCTCTCTCTAACGCCTCTCTCTCTCTCTCTCTCTCTCTCTCTCTCTCTCTCTCTCTCTCTCCTCCTCCTCCTCCTCCTCCTCCTCCTCCGTCCTCTGTGCCTCTGTCTCTGTCTTTGTCTCCATCTGTCTGTCTGTCTCTTTGTCTGCCTACCTGCCCCCCTCTGTCTGCCCATCTGTCTATCTGTCTGTATAACTCTACCTACCTCAATGTCTCCATCTGTGTCATTTTTCTGTATATTTGTCTGCCTGTCTATCTGCCTGTCTGTCTGTGTGTGTCCCTCCCTCCCTTCATCTCTCTCTCTTTCTTTCTCTCTCTCTCTCTCTCTCTCTCTCTCTCCTCTCTCTCTCTCTCTCTCTCTCTCTCTCTCTCTCTCTCTGTCGTTCTCCATCCCTTTCTCCCACCCACACTCTCTTCCTCTACTTACATAATGCATTCTATTATTCTAGACTGCTATGTATTCGTTGTCGTATATGAGTTGACATGCAGTTTTATGCAATGTTTTCTTTCATGTATTTCGGTACCTGCCCCTTGTTTGAGGGCTGGATGAAAAAAGCCACTGACTTGTGCTTATTCCTTTATTCCTTTCCCTCAATAAACATTTCGCTCTCTCTCTCTCGCTCTCTCTCTCTCTCTCTCTCTCTCTCTCTCTTCTCCTCTCTCTCTCTCTTCCTCTCTCTCTCTCTCTCTCTCTCTCTCTCTTTCTGTGGCTAGCTATTATCTGAAAGCATGTTCCTTTTGTCGTGATGTTTTCATATAATGCATTAATGGTGCCCAGTCACGGTGGTAGAAAAATGAGACAATAAAAATAACAGAACAGAACTGAAAATATCGATAGCACTGCTACTGCTGCTACAGTCATTACTGCTGCTTTTACTGTGTTGTTCGTGCCGCCATTTGCAGCACGGCAGTTACTAAAGAGGCAGGGCGAGCAAGGAGAAATGCATTATCATGAAGAATACCTTTGCAT
>CM031602.1:31322478-31327478 GCA_018398815.1 Conus ventricosus
CGGAGGAAGGGGAGCTGGATTGGACACACTGTCAGGAAGCCAGCATCCAGCACCACACGCCAAGTCCTGACATGGAACCCGCAGGGGAAAAGGAAGAGAGGCCGACCTCGCAGGGAGCTGGAGGCGAGACACTGAGGCAGAGATAAAGAGGCAGGGGACCAACTGGACAGGCATTCAACGAGCAGCCCAGAACCGAGTGCGATGGCGGAATGTTGTCGATGGCCTAAGCTCACCCCTTGAGCTATGGGCCTAAGTAAGTAAGTAATGTTCCTTTCCTTGTCGTTGTGGTTTCGAATGGTAGTCTCTGTATGCATCAATGGTACCCACGAGTCCAGTCACCACTGGGATGAAAATAAGACAATAACAATAACAAGTCGAACTGAATGTATCATTGCCATTGCTGCCTCTGCTGTTAATACTGCTGCTTCTGCTGCTGCTGTTGCCCGAGTGGCGCCTTTTGGTACACGGCAGTGACTAAGGAGGTAGGGTGAACTTGAAGGAAATGCATAACCAAGAATTACAACTTTCTTCAGAGGTTACCATATTGTGGAAAGCTCGACGACTTCCTATCCTTCAAGTAACGGAACAGAGGGTCCATAAGAATGTGTCAAAAGCAAAGTTGAATTCAGGTGATTTGTTGTTGTTGTTGTTGCTTGGGATCTGTTTCTTCTTCTTCTTCTTCTTCTTCTTCTTCTTCTTCTTCTCTTCTTCTTCTTCTTCTTCTTCTTCTTCTTCTTCTTCTTTCTTCACTCTGTCTGTCATGGCTGGCAGAATGACTGCATGTGTTGTTTCTTTCTTTCTTTCTTTTCTATTCTCTTTCCTCTTTGCCAGTTTTTCTCCTTGTTTTGCTTCTGTCTGCCTCTCTCTCTCTCTCTCCCTCTCTCTCTCTCTCTCTCTCTCCCCTCTCTCTCCTCTCTCTCTCTCTCCTCTCTCTCTCTCTCAGACTCTGTCTCTGACTTTCTCTCTCTCTTTCGCCCCTTTTCTCTCTCTCTCTCTCTCTCCTCTCTCTCTCTTCTCCTCTCTCTCTCTCTCTTCTTTTATTTTATTGTCTTCTCTTGATGCTTCTGTATCTCTTTATCTGCCTTTTCTGTAATCTTTTTTACTTTCTTAATATGTGTGTGTGGGGTGTGTGTGTGTGTGTGTGTGTGTGTGTGTGTGGGGTGTTTTGTGTGTGTGTGTGTGTTTCTTTTGCTGATTCTTTTTCTTTCTCTTTTTTATCGAAATCTCACACAGCCACTTTCTTCTTTCTTTTCTAAAGCAGCATTTTTGGGGTTTCATTTAATTTTTACAATCAAATCTCTCTCGGATCCGAACGGAAACGAGAGTTTAATTATAGAGTTTGTCTTCCAGGTAGCCACCTTTTTAATTTTGAAGACCTGTCTTACACTGTACATTTAGTCAAGTTTATATTTTAGTGATTACCCATGCTTTGAGTTGAAGTTCTGTTTAGTCGGAAGAATGAAGGTCTCCGTCTCTGTCTGTGTATCTGTGTGTGTTTGTGTGTGTGTGTGGTGTGGGGTGTGTGTGTGGTGTGTGTGTGGTGTGTGTGTGTGTGTGTGTGTTTTGTGTGTTGTGGGTGTGTTGTGTGTGTGTGTGTGTGTGTGGGGGTGTGTTTTGTGTGTGTGTTTTTCTGTCTGTCTCTGTCTCTCTCTCTCTCTCTCTCTCCCCTCTCTCTCTCTCTCTCTCCTCTCTCTCTCTCCTCTCTCTCTCTCCGTGTATCTTTTTTCTTTCTTATAAAATTCTTCAACAGTTTTCTTTCTTCCTCTCCTTTCCCGTTCTCGTGTTGTTGTTTTTCCTTCGCTTTCTTAGACCCGCATTTGTTATTTTCTTTCCTTGTTTTTTCATTTAAATGTCATCTGAGGGTGCAACTGTGTAATTCATGTTGAAATGTTGGGCCTTTTAGACATAATTTTGGCAGACTTTGACGATCGTCTCAACAAAGTGCAATGCGAGTATTGTACCAGTTTTGTTTCTTTAAATTGGTAGTAAGTGTTTTGTGTATGCATGCAAGGGTGGATGTATCTATGTAAAATCATATGCATGAATATGTAAATGCTGTGAGTATATTGTAACGCTTTAGAAAACTACACGGTGTCTCCGTATGCTGAGCATATGACAAACGACCAAGTCCTCTGAACTAGAGGATATCATCATGCAACATAAAGATCTACTGATCACAGCGTGGAAAAGAAAGCTGAATGGATGTGAATTGCAGTGAGATCAAGTGTATCTCTCCAGCACCATAATCTGCCCTTAGAACTGAAGGGGTAGAAGTAGGGGGCAGATAAAGAGAAGGACAACAACATTGCTGAGGGGACCAGAAGGGAAGAGCTGTACCACAATCCAGAACATCGGGGTGCCACCCTAGGATTCAGCATACAGGTATATATAGAATGGTAAAATGTTGAATGTTGGAAATGAAATATGCCGTCGTTAGTACAATGGCTCGGCACAGATTTATAAAGAAAACTTAAAGAAAGGAAAACAAAGAAAGGGGGTGGAAGGGGATAAAGTGTGAAGAAGAAAGAAGTGTAATTTCAGATGCTCACTTGTAGGAATGGAGACAGTTTCAGTCTGTTATTGTATTATTATTAATTATTTTTATTATTATTATTATTATTATTATTATTTATTATTATTATAATTATTATTATTTTTATTATTATATAGCGCCTATCCTCGGCAAGAGCCCAAGCTCTAAGCGCTTACAATGCAGACTCGTTTACACGACGGCTACCTACCTGGGTATGCCGACTGAAGAGCTGCCAGCTGGCGCTTCTTTTCAGTCGTTTCCCGTATCACCCCCGTCAATATCGTTCACTTCGTTTTCTTACTTTCCTTCATTCTGTCCTTTCTCACCAGGGTGCATGCTATGTGTAACGTTCATCCATACCAATGGCCACCTGGCCTTCTCTTCCGAAAGGCGGTAAATGGGATTTTACGTGTGTGCAAGATGTTATGTGTGCGTTCATACACTGAACCTCGGTTTTTTAGTCTCAATCGAAGAACTGTATATAAAATGGAGTCAGAACCAATTTTTATCTCCAAAGGAAAAATCCTCCTGTACCGAACCGCCCAGCGGAGATTCGAACCCGCAACCCCAGGATCACCAAGACTATGGGGCCGGCTTTGTACGACTGAGCTATTCCGGCCCCGTCGTTGCCACAACAGTACAAAATTTATCGCTGTACAAATCGGCTGACTTTCGCCTCCTGTCCGAAACTCATTAGCGGAGTGCTCAGACGGGTTGTTTTGGATGGCAATCTTCTCCTACAAGTGTGTGGGTTGTCTCACCACCCCAGGGGACAAAACAAATTATTATGGCCTCCCACACACCTTGCAAAGGGCAGACAAAAAGAAAAATGAAGAAATATCTTAGGAAGAGTTGCACAAAGTAACGTAAACAAGTAAAAACATTGTGAAATATCAGGGAAAATCTCCAACATGTGCTTGAAGATAAAAAAGGGAATGCGAAAGAGGTCAAAATGTGGCAACAGTCAAAGGGGTCAGGTCTTCTCTTTAATTATCCACATTCGACACATTAGGGCTGAGGGCCACCTAGGAACAGTAAAGGGTAATGGGAAACTTGTATCTGGTTCAAGATGCTATATTCCATTGTTGAAGAAGCAAAACATTTTTGATAATGAACACTGAAGAAAAACGGGTTTCATTTGTATGTATGGATGTAGGTAAATTTTAAACCTTTTACACTGTGATCTCACTCCCAGGGTTCTGAGCCAAAAAGACCGGAAATGTGAGCATTTTACTGACCCGGGTATAGTGTCATCAAGGGGTGAAAATCGCAAGTGGCACATTCCTCATTTAACAAACAGGCAAACGCCACGACCAAGCATCGGACAATGGCGAGAAATTTATTGTAATGGGGAAATCGGAGCCCGGACAAAAACTAAGAGAGAGAGAGAGAGAGAGAGAGAGAGAGAGAGAGAGAGAGAGAGAGAGAGAGGGGAGAGAGAGAGAGAGGAAAATGAGAGGACAAAACCGTTCATTTCAGAGTATGAAAAATAGCCGCTTTAGTCGTTGGGGTGCGTGACTTCCTTTCTGAAAAAGAAGGAAAATCGCAAATCATGTTGAGAGAGAGAGAGAGAGAGAGAGAGAGAGAGAGAGAGAGAGAGAGAAGAAAAGAGAAAAGAGAGGACAGACAACAGACAGACAGACAGACAGACAGACCGACCGAAAAAACGTTCAGACAGACAGTGTGTATGTTGTGTGGGTGTGTGTGTGTGTGTGTCTGTGTGTGTGGTGTGTGTGTGGTGTGTGTGTGTGTGTGTTGTTTCCATCCATCTTTACTGTTCGAGCTAGGTTTTTTTCCACTTCCTGAATGGACTCATAACTACTTTCAGAAATGGGGCTGGTTTTTGTCCTTGAAGGAGCAAACGAGCGAAAAGAATGCATGCCCATACCCATCAGCCACCCCCTTCCTCCACCCCCCTCTCTCTCTCTCCTCTCCCCTTCCCCTCTCTCTCCCATCTCTCTCCCTCTCTCTCTCTCTCTCTCTCTCTCCTCCCCTCTCTCTTTCTTTGTCCGTAGTCCCCCTTCTTTCTGTCCTCTGTCTGTCTGTCCTGTCTGCTTTTTTTCTTTCTTTCTCTCCTCTCTCTCTCTCTCTTTTCTCTCTCTCTCTCTCTCTCTCTCTCCCCTCTCCACCCACACACACCCCACACACACCACCCTCCTCTCTCTCTCTCCCCCCACCCCTCTCTCTCTCTCTCCTCTCTATCTTCACCTACTAAAAAAAAATGGAGTTCAAGGTGGTTTTCCCCCCCGTAAATTTTCCTTTTTGCAGTGTTTTCGCCTTTGATTTCGAAGATGACCTTTACTTCAATCTCAGATGGGAGATCGCGAGGTGGTTCCCGCAGGGACTGGGGAGCAATCGGACCCGGAAGAAGCCCACATGGACACTTGGGTGGGTGCTACAGTGGAGGGGAGGGAGCTCTGGGCCTTGCGCGCGGCTCGCTTCTCTCAGTTTTTGCTGTGGCGTCTCT
>CM031602.1:31334978-31349978 GCA_018398815.1 Conus ventricosus
ATATTATATATATATATTATATTATATAACAAACTAATAAATTCCAAGGATAAGTACCGAGCACCGTTCCAGCAACTTACAGAGCAGCTTGGTGTTGCAATGACTGCAAGAAATATTGAATTATAAACAAAGCTTGCTCTTATGTCTTAGATTGAAGAAATAGGGGGAGATACGCATTCATACCTGCAGTGGTAGAGGATTCTGCCTAACTAACAGTATGTGCTTGAGTGGGTGGATGGGGAAAAATAAAATAAATGCTTCTCAAAATGAGCCTTCAGCAAGCTTATATTCTCCAAAGGGGAGAGACATCCTCCAATAGGGAGGGAAAACTCACTAACATATAACTCCTGGTCATATACCGATATTTCGAAACTTGGTGGTTTCTCCTCAGTGACCGCGGAAAGTGGTAATTTGACTCCTCTGCCTTTTCAGTTTTTAGAAGAATGCAATCCCAGAAAAGGCTGGTGTGCATACTGTAGTATGTTTGTTGAGTTTTCAAAAAAACCAACCAAAGGTGCCATCTAAGAAGCAAAAGAAAATCATGAAAGAGCAAAACAAGCTACATTTTCTTGTGAAAAATAGAAAATATAAAAAGATATCCTCTAAGACACAAGTGCTGAGGGCCAGTTCTTGGAATGAATCCGCAAGGGACTAAAATACAACAAACTAATAAATTCCAAGGATAAGTACCGAGCACCGTTCCAGCAACTTACAGAGCAGCTTGGTGTTGCAATGACTGCAAGAAATATTGAATTATAAACAAAGCTTGCTCTTATGTCTTAGATTGAAGAAATAGGGGGAGATACGCATTCATACCTGCAGTGGTAGAGGATTCTGCTAACTAACAGTATGTGCTTGAGGGGTGGATGGGGAAAAAAAAAAATAAATGCTTCTCAAAATGAGCCTCAGCATGCTTATATTCTCCAAAGGGGAGAGACATCCCCAATAGGGAGGGAAACTCACTAACATATACTCCTGGTCATTACCGATATTTCGAAACTTGGTGGTTTCTCTCAGTGACCGCGGAAAGTGTAATTTGACTCCTCTGCCTTTTCAGTTTAAGAAGAATGCAATCCCAGAAAAGGCTGTGTGCAATACTGTAGTATGTTTTTGAGTTTTCAAAAAACCAAAACCAAAGGTGCCATCTAAGAAGCAAAAGAAAATCATGAAAGAGCAAAACAAGCTACATTTCTTGTGAAAAATAGAAAATATAAAAAGATATCCTCTAAGACACAAGTGCTGAGGGCCAGTTCTTGAATGAATCCGCAAGGACTAAAATACAACAAACTAATAAATTCCAAGGATAAGTACCGAGCACCGTTCCAGCAACTTACAGACATTTGGGTGTTGTAATACTGAAAGAAATATTAAATTAAAAACCCCTTGCTCTTATTCTTAGATGAAAAAATAGGGGGATAGCATTCATACCTGCGGGGTAAATTTGCCAAACTAAAGTAGTGCTTGGTGGGGGAGGGGAAAAAAAAAATAAATGTTTCTCAAAATGAGCCCCAAAAGCTTATATTCCCCAAAAGGGGGAGAGACTCCTCCAATAGGGGGGGAAAACTCACAACATATAACTCCTGGTCATATCCCGATATTTCGAAACTTGGGGTTTCTCCTCATGACCGCGGAAAGTGGTAATTTGACCCCTCTCCCTTTTTCTTTAAAGAAGAATGCAACCCCAAAAAGGGGGTGTGCAATACTGTAGTATGTTTGTTGATTTTTTAATATAGGGGGGGTGGGGGGGGGGGGGGGGGGGGGGGGGGGGGGGGGGGGGGGGGGGAGGGGATTGTTGGGAAAGGGTTAAAAGAACTCCAGGACACAAGTGCAGATAGCATTAAACTGCGAAACAAAAACGTAAAGCAGTTACGTCTAATTTTCATTACCTTTCCCCTTCTCTGCGCTTTTTTTTAACACTTTTCACTGGCAAACAAAATAAAAACTGGCCCCTTTTAGTACAGTTATATCCTTTTGTGAACTATCAGTTCGTCAATGGGGTTTGTCATTGAGTGGTTATTATTTACAACCACGGCTTTTTTTTTTATTTTTTCATCTATTGCTGAAGTGGGAAAGCATCAATAAAGAGTGGAAGAAGGACGTGGGGGGAAGGGGGGGGGATTGGTGTGTGTGTGGTGTGGTGTGTGTGTTGGTGTGTTTGTGTGTGTGTGTGTGTGGTGTGTGTGTGGTGTGTGTGCGCGCCGCGCGCCCGGCGTGGTGCGGCGGGGTTGTGTGTGTGTGGTTTGGGGGTGTGTGGTGTGTGTGTGTGTGTTGTGTGTGTGGGGTGTGGGGTTGTTGTGTGTGTGTGTGGGCTAGTGTGATGTTCTTTTGTTGCTGATTACCCTCAACGTACCTATTTGTCCATTTGATGAAACAAATTTTTAAAGGGGGCTTGGGGGAGGGAGTAAGTGGGGTGGAAAAAGGGGGTAAAAGCCCGTGATCATTAGAGGGGGAAGAGAGAGAGGAGAGAGAGAGGAGAGAGGAAAGAGAGAGAGAGAAAAGAGGAGAGAAGAGAGAGAGAGAAAAGGGAAGGAGAGAGAAGAGAGAACAGACAGACAGACAGATAGACAACAGACGACAGAAGACGACAACAGACAAAAGGGGCAAAGCAAGGCAGAAAAAAACAGGCGGGTAGGCAGCCGGGCCCCTGCCAGACAGACAGACAGACAAACAGACACATCACATCAAAAACAATAAAAATGGGTGATGATTTCTGTTCATAGCCTTCTCTTTTCAAACTGCGCAAAAAACGACCCCAAAACCAATTTATTCTTCAAACCCTCACTTCCCTCGAATTTTATTCTGAACCCTTTTTCCTGTTGAATTTCCCCCTTTTTTGTTCGTCCAGTCCTTCTTTGCCTCTGCTTTCTGTGTCAATTTTTCTTCTGTTTCTCCCTCCCCGGGTGTGTGTGGGGTGTGGGGTGGTGTGTGTGTTGTGTGTGTGTTGTGTGGTGTGTGTGTGTGTGTTGTTTGTGTGTGGTGTTTTGTGGTCCTTTCTAACTTTCTTCTCTCTCCCTTCCCATGTTGTCTCCACCCCCCTCTTTTTTCCTCTTTTTCCCTCCTCTCTTGAAAGGTATAAAGAATTTTTTTAAGCATGCTCTTTTTTGTGGGCGTTTTGCGAAAAATGGCATCTGTGTGCTTTAATGGACCCCGTTTCAGCAGTTGCTGAAAAATAGACAATAAAATGACAAAGCAGGTTTAATGAGGAATGCTGCCGCTGCTACTAATGCGGCCCTTTTGCGGGGTTGTTGGTGCTGCCATTGCAGCACGGCGGTTTAAAGGAGAAGAAGCTAAAGGAAAAAGCGTTCTCGAAAAAGTACCACTACATAGTGGTGACCATTTTCGGGAAAAATCTATGAATTTTGTTCTTTAAAAGGGAACAAAAACACAGTCCAAGGGATCTTAAAAGCAAGGTCGTATTCCAGATAGATTTGTTTTTTAAAAAGTCGACGGGTTTTTCGGTTACATTCTGTTGACTTTGTTTTTTGTACCACCCAAAAATATAATTCAGATGTTCCCTTCTTCTTCTTCTTTTTCTTCTTCTTTTTTTTCTTTCTTCTTTTCCTTCTTCTTCTTCTTTTCTTTCTTCTTCTTTCTTCTTCTTCTTCTTCTTTTCAATTGTATGTTCCGTCTATGCATTTTTCCCGTCTTTTTGTCTGTCTTTTGCTGCGTCTGTGTGTCGTCGTTTGTCGACTGGCTCTGTCGCCATCGTCTGTCTGTCAATCTCTGTTGTCGCAGGGTCGTGGGCTACTGTGTGTCTGTTTTTCTGTCTGTCTTTCTGTCTGCGTCCTCTCTATCCCCCCGTTCCTTCCTCTTATCCTTTTTTTCCCTCACCGATTTTTTTACTTCGCTCTTTCTTTCCTTTTTAGCCTTCTTTCTGGCTTCAACCCACATTCTTTTTTTTTTTTTTTTTTTTTTTTTTTTTTTTTTTTTAGTGTTCTAATGTTCATCTTTGGTGCAACTGTTTTTTGTTCGCCCAACTTGATGGTCTTCATTGAATATTCGGGGGCTTTCAGATGTCTCGACAAAGTTAAAAAGCAACTAAATGGACCGGGTTTTGTTTGTGTAGCAGTACATAAAATTCTGCCATAGAATGGGTAGAGTACTATGTAAATGTGTGTGATAAAAATGTGAAGTTTGTGTGTGTGGTTAAAGATCAAAGCTTCAAAAGTACTCATATCCCCTACCCGACATATCGCAAACGACTAAAACCTCTGAACAATGGAAAACCTTTGATCCCCCTTGAAGACCTCGACCCCATGAGGAAAGAAAGGGTAAGGGGAATGGACTTTTTCCACAGGTCAAGTTTTTTCTCTGAAGCAGCGCTTCTGGGAAGAACAGGAAGGGGGAGAGGGAAAAGCGCAATAACAAAGAGTGAGCACGAAACATTTCTAAATAGGGCCGGGGAAAAACTGTGCTACGACCCAGACGTTTGCCCCCTATCATCACAAAGGGGGGGGGGGGGGGGGGGGGGACAACTTTTTGCAACGCTAAACACTGCGCGCCTTCACAGCCCCCCCGTTAAAAACCCTGGGGGATATAAAGGGATCGGGTAAAATAATTAAGGGAAAAAAAATATTCCATATTAAACCATAACCGGCCACATTATCAGGGAAAAATTTAAAAAAAGGAATGGGGGGGGGGGGGGGGTAAGAATACGGACTTTTAAGCTAAGTTACAGAAACTTTACGTCAGGCCATGTGGACAGTTAAAGTTGTAATAACAGAAACAATTTCATTACCAATCTGTAAAATTTATTTTTTTGTCCCCCGGGGGGGACTCATCTGTGGACTTGGCTGGCTATTGTCTATCTTTGTTCAATGGATATAAAAACCAATTGTATATTCCATATCAAAGGGACCAAAGCTAATCACTTTGGCCTCCCCCCACCAGTCAGCAAAGGGCAGGGAAAAAAAAATGAGGAAATACTTTGAGAATTAAGTTGCCCCGAAATGATCTGAAAAGTGTCATCATTTTAAAGAAAATGTAGAGTGTATGGTTGAGGATCGCATAAAAGGATGAGAGGCAGAGAGTTCAAAATGTGTCAACAGCAAAGCAATCAGGTCTGTTTTCTAATACCCCAATTTTCATTAGTCACCTTAAGGCTAACAGCAGCTGAGTATCGAAAAGAATATTCTGTACTTGTATCTGCTACAAAAGGTAATACCCTACTTGCTAACGAAATAAACAATGGGTTTAAATCATCAATTTGTGGAGAAAAAACACGTGTATTCATATCGATGAAATTGTTGCTTTATAACTTGTATACAGGGATTTAACTCCTAGCAGTGCCAGCCGAATAGGAATGGAAATGTGACCCATTTATTTGACTGATGGCGGAGAGTGTCATCAAACGGAGCACAATGCAACTGCAGCATTCTGCAGAAGACTAACGGGAAATCGACGCGACAAGCAAATAACAATCGCGAGAAAAGTTACTGTAAATGGGCAAATCGTGTACCTGGGGACATAAATAAGGAGAGAGAGAGAGTGAGAGAGAGAGAGAAGAGAGAGGAGAGGAGAGAGCGGTTCAGTAATGAGTATGATAGATAACCATTTCAGTCCTCGATCAATGACAATCTATACTGACGTAGAGAACATAGTCCAAATTGCGTTGAGAGAGAGAGAGAGAGAGAGAGAGAGAGAGAGAGGGGGAGAGAGAGAGAGAGAGAGAGAGAGAGAGAGAGAGAGAGAGAGAGAGAGAGAGAGAGAGAGACAGAGAGAGAGAGAGAGAGAGAGAGAGAGACAGAGACAGGAGAGAGAGAGAGAGAGAGGATATGGAAAATAAAGAGACATTTCAAAGAACTTTGTTCTTGATTCGATTTCTTTCCATTTTCTTAACAGTCGTATTGTATGATACAAACTAGATGCATGTGGTCTTGAAGGGCTCGATGAGAGCAGAAGAGAGAGAGAGAGAGGGGAAGGAGAGAGAGAGAGAGAGAGAGAGAGAGAGAGAGAGAGAGAGAGAGAGAGAGAGAAGGAGAGAGAGAGAGACAGACAGACAGAGATAGAGACAGAGAGAGAGAGGGCAGACAGACAGACAGACAGACAGACAGAACAGACAGACAGACAGACAGACAGATAAAGACAGAGGCAGAGACAGAGAGAAACAGAGGCCAAGACAGTGAGACCGAGACAGAGATCCTTGGATAATTTTTTTTATGGCCCCTGTGTGTGTGTGTGTGTGTGTGTGTGTGTGTGTGTGTGTGTGTGCGTGCGTGGTGCGTGCGTGCGTGCGTGCGTGCGTGCGTGCGTGCGTGCGTGCGTGCGTGCGTGCGTGCGTGCGTGCCTCTGTGTGTGTGGTTGTGTTGTGTGTGTGTGTGTGTGTGGTGTCAGAGAGAGAGAGTGAGAGAGAGGAGAGAGAGAGAGAGAGAGGGGAGAAGAGAGAGAGGAGGGGAGAGAGAGAGAGAGACGTTTATTTTTACAGCGCCATGTTTATGTTGCCGCTTCCTGAATGGGGTCCTTAATCGTTTTTCAGATTGAGACGTGGTTTTGTCCTTGAATGGAGCAGGGCCAAGGTGGAGAGGAAATGTCGGCACCAAACTCTCTGTCTCTGTCTCTGTCTCTGTCTCTGTCTCTGTCACTGTCTCTGTCTCTCTCTCTGTCTCTCTCTCTCTCTCTCTCTCTCTCTCTCTCTCTCTCTCTCCACCCGTTTGTCAGTCTGCCCATCTGTCTGTCTGTCTGTCTGTCTGTCTGTCTGTCTGTCTGTCTGTCTCTCTCTCTCTCTTCTCTCTCTCTCTCTTCTCTCTCACACAGTCTCTCAAGCAGAAAAGGCTCCAGGACCAGATGTATTTTGCCAGAAATGTTGATATTATTCCTTGGATCAAACTTTGCCTTTTCTTTTGCACTTATTTAATCATATATGTGACACACAACAATATCCATTGTCCGTGGAATGATGCAATCGTTGTGCCGATATTCAAATGGGGGAGTACCGTTAATCCAGCAATTATCGTGGTATCTGTTATTATGTATACTTGAAAAACTGTTTGCACAAAAAATACTTAAAATAATCGTTTGTTATTGGCCGATAAGGACTGGGAAGATTGCTGAAGAACAACGTGGCTTCAGAAATGGTTATTCTCTTAGTTAACATTTTTGTTCCTGTATGCTAGTGTGCAACGATATCTTTTGAAAAATTCAGGTAATGTATGTTTGCTTTTCGTCGACTTTAAAAAAGCTTTTTGATACTGATAAATAGAACTATCCTGTGGAATGTACTTCGAAATATGGGGTTGGATGCAAAATGTTAATGGATGCTGCCAACAATGTATCGTTGTGTGCGATCGTGTGTACGCTGTCCAGTCGCTTGCCCGACTTTTTTGAATGCAATGCGGCGTGAAAAGGTTGTGTCCTGTCCCCTACATTATTTCCTTTTTCCCATACCGAACTGGCGCTTCTCGAGCTTGCGGCCGAATTGTCAGCCCCGGTGTTCAATACAACGACCGTGACTCGCTTTAATAATCCTTTAATCTCCCCCCCCCCCCCCCCCCCCCCCCCCCCCTCCCCCCCCCCCCCCCCCCCCCCCCCCCCCCCCCCCCCCCCCCCCACCCCCCCCCCCCCCCCGCCACCCTTCCACTCCCCCACCGCTCGCCGCCCCCCTCACCCTCGACCCCCCCACCCCCCCCCCCCCCCCCCCCCCCCCCACCCCCACCCCCCCCTCCCCCCCCCCCCCCTCCCACCCCCCCCCCCCCCCCCCACCCCCCCCCTGCCCTGCGGTCTACAAAAACATATTGACATCCTCAAAGGTTTTGCTGGATAACTTTCCCTTAAAACTAACTTAGACAAGACTACGCTATTGTATTAGAAAAGGGGGGATTTCTGGGGGCTAATGAAAATGGAAAGATGGAAATGTAGATATGAATGAAATGGTAAACAGTTATAAGCATTTGGGTCTACCATTTACAACCAAAATTATCCTTGAATGCGCTGTCGAAGAACTTGCAAAGAAGGGTAAGATCAGAACTAGCAATTACTCAGGTGCCTCCTTAGGAAATAGGGATGTGCCAGGGAAGGTTTTTCCCCCCCCAAACAAAATGGTTGTACAAGTGTACTCCTATTTTACTTTATGGGGCAGAGATATGGGGTTAGCAACCACTCGCATGTTATTGAAAAAACCCACTTATTTGCAATTGTAAAAGGGATTGAATTGTTGGGATGCAGGTCACCGCACAGTATGGTCTTGGGGGACAACTCGGTCGTTATCCCTTGTAGTGCTGGCAGCAGAAAGTAGCATCCGCTACTGGCTTTAGAGTGTGCAACATGCAGCCAAGTTGCAAGAAAAGCTATATTATGTTAAACTATTTACAAGATGTTGGGCAAAAGAACGTGGGGCATTTCAAGTCAAACAAGTGCTTTGTGGTTAAACGGATTCGGTGATCTCTGGCAAACAACCCATATGTGGTGACGTAAGAAGTTTTCTGTCTTTATTTAACACAAAGCTTGAATGACCATATGCCAAATATGGCATGACAAATTGAAACCAAAGATCGTTTTGGACTTTTACAGCTGCTTCAAGCATACTTCGTTCCGAAAACTGAAAAATACTTAGACTATAGTATCCAAAATGTACAAAGAAAAATATGCGACGTTTAGATCCGGATTTCCCCCCATCTTTGTTCCCAAACTGCGATACAAAAAGATGGGGTACCACGACACTTGCTGTGTTCCTCTTTGTAAAGCAGATATTGAAGAGGAATCCCTCTGTGTTGTTTGATTATGAGGGCTTATACCCCTTTGCAGAAAAGATGCCAGTGTTATCTATAGAGCAAACCGGCAGCAGGGTGCCTTTGGATGTCGTGTGACGATGAATCAGTGTCCGTAAGTCAGCTGTCTCGGTTTTTGTATAAGATTTCAAAAACGATCGAAATTTCGACTTGTAGAGCTAGCAGCATAAATGATACTGATATGGCAAGAAAAATACATATTGGAATATATTGCTATAGTGGAACTATAAAAATGAAAAATGAAGAGGAGCGAGACCGGAGAGAGAGGGAGAGAGAGAAGAGAGAGATTGAGACGAGAGAGAGAGCGAGGAGAGAGAGAGGCGAGAGAGAGGAGAGAGGAATCATATCACTAACGTTAGGACACTCTTACAAAATTGGATAGATTTTGTGTTTGATCCCCTTGAAAATGAACATTTTGTTTACTTCAATAAAATTGTCATTGTCATTGTGATTGCCTTCACATTCTCTCTCTCTCTCTCTCTCTCTCTCTCTCTCTCTCTTCTCCTCTCTCTCCCCCCCCCCCCCCCCCCCCCCCCCCCTCTTCTCGCTCTGGATGTAAAAAAAAGTAAGATGCTTTTGTATGTTAATAATATATTCGATTATTTTCCCTCTGTTTTTCCTTTCCCCAGACCTCATTTAGGAACGTATAAATTAGAATATGAATAATGTTAACAGGTGACCATATTCTCGAATTTATAAAACATATTATGAGGAACTGATAAGAAAAAAAAACAAGGTCGAGGGGGAGACCGACGATGGAAGGAATGAGCCAGAGATACGAGAGAGAAAGAGAGAGGAGAGGAGAGATGAGAGAGAGAGAGAGCTGAGAGAGGAGAGAGATGAGGACGGAGAGAGAGAGAGAGAGAGCAGACCAAGACAAGACAAAACTTCTTATTTTACGAGGATAATAGATAAGCACTGATGTGCTTTTTTCCATCCAGTCCTCGCCCTGTGTGGGTCAACAATATAAAATAAAAGGTAACAAAGGAAAGCCTGCAAAAAGTGACTAGAATACTCATAAAGACGGGATTTACACCCTATTCCCCAGGGACCCAAAAAAACGAAAGAAAGAGGAGAGAGAGAGAGAGCGAGATGGAGAGCGAGCGAGAGAGAAGAGATGGAGAGAGAGAGAGAGCCAGGAGCGATGGGAGGTGCGGGGTAAAGCCTGCCGGAGAGGAGTAGAGCGGGAGGGAGAGAGAGGAGAGCGAGAGAGAGAGGAGAGGAGAGAGAGAGAGGAGAGAGAGAGAAGAGAGAGCGAGGGACGGGAGAGAGCGAGCGCGCCCCCCCCCCCCCCCCCTCCCCCCCCCCCCCGGCCCCCCCCCCCCCTGTGCGAAGGGCTAGAGTGGGGTGCGCATAAGAGGAAATGTTAGGAATATCTGACACTCAGAAAATTCAACTAGATTACCAAAAAATTCAATTTTGAAAAACGGGGGATGGGGGGGGGGGATAGAATAAGCCACAGATGGAGGTGGGCATGCATAAGGATAGCCCCCGGTCGCCACGGGTAGGAGGGGTTATCTATGGATAAAAATTCAAAGTCATTCCAGCCAGAACGTCGAGAGAGAGAGGAGAGAGAGAGGAGAGAGAGAGCGGAGAGAGAGAGAGAGAGAGAGAGAGAGATACGGAGAGAGGGGGGGGACGGAGAGCGAGAGAGGTGGAGAGGTAGAGAGAGAGAGAGAGAGTCAATAATATCCAAGCATTTCGACAGAATGACAGAGAGGACAGGAGGTAGAGTGGAAACACCACCGCCACAACCACCACACCACCACACACACAACACACACACACACACACACACCCACCACCCACCACACAACTCCACACACACACACAAACACACCACACACTCACACACCACACACACACACACACACTTTCAACACACACACACACCACACACACCACAAACTCACACACAACACACTCACACCCCACATACATATACTTAAATACTCATATCAAGACATAGTACTAAAACCAAAATAACATTACCTGTGCATTTCACGTACCCCCCAAAAACACCCTTTCTAAATAGTCAGGTACCATACATAAGGCAAAGAGGGGGGTGGTGAATTCGTAGGGATTTATGGCGGGTATGCAAGTACGGCACTTCCGTTGGTGGAAATAATGGTGTTTGAAGGTTGATAGGCATTGGCGGTTGTTTGGTTGATTCAGGAGCGATTCCCATTGACAGGAACTGATATGTTACACTGGATTTGATAAGTCTGTGTTCGTCTATAGGAAGAGGGACATGAGTATTGGGTTGAGTCCTTGTGGAATTTATTGAGAATCTGTGAACTAATGTTGAGGGTGCTTCCCAGACACAATCCTGTGGCATTATGATCCCTTTGTTGTATTCTATCTCAGACTTAATTGGGAGAACTGTGAATCTTTTGATAGTCCGAGTCCAGAAGACTACTGCTTTTGTAGGTGGACTAATTAGAGTGCTCGCGTGTGCAGGCTTAACAATGTTTGAGAGTGTTAGCGCTAGCACAGTCCTAGAGTAGAGCCCTAGTTTGTATGATTGAATAGAGACTGGAAAAGAGCATTGCAGTGAATGCAGGTCGCGGAAGGTTGATTTTGGTGAGTTGATAAACTTTCTGTGAAACGTTTTGTGCATAGTGAGGTTATGTGAGCTTGCCAACTCATATTGTTATCAATTGTTATTCCTAGCACTTTGAGGCATGTAACCTGTTCAACGGGTTCATTTTTAAGATGTACAGGAGGAAACTTAAGAGTGAGATTTTGTCTTTTTTGCCTGGTTGTGATAAGCATGGATTTAGTTTTTTGAGGGTGAAGCGACATGTGATTTAGTTCAGTCCATTTCACGAGATCATTCGCACTTTCTTGTAAAGTTTGTGCAAGAACAGTAACATCAGAATGATTTGTGTGGATTGTTGTGTCATCAGCAAAAAGTTCACAGGTGGATGTGATATGTAGAGGGAGATCATTGATGTAAATTGTGAATAATAAGGGACCCAAGATAGAGCCTTGTGGGACGCCATAGGAAAGTGTTTGAAATGAAGAGAAGGTTGTATTAATTTTCACACATAGTTGCCTATTTGTGAGATATGAGTGAAAAAGCGTAAGAGTTCTTGTGGATAAGCCATACAATTTTAATTTTCTAAGAAGAAGGTTGTGGTCTGTCACATCAAATGCTTTTTTGAAATCAATAAATAGGACACCACATATTTGTTGTTGTTAATGCTGTTTAGCCAGTCATCAACCAGGTTGATTAGTGCTGTGTGGCATGAATGGTTGTGTCGGAACCCGGACTGTCTTGGATGAAGCAAGTGGTATGTATTAAGGTGGTGTAATGTGTGTTTGTTTATGTGTTTTTCCAAAGGTTTGGAAAGAGTGAAATGATTGAGATTGGTCC
This sequence comes from Conus ventricosus, assembly GCA_018398815.1. NCBI lineage: Eukaryota > Metazoa > Mollusca > Gastropoda > Neogastropoda > Conidae > Conus > Conus ventricosus. Next base: position 31,347,081 of record CM031602.1, read on the forward strand.
GTAGTTTGCAGGGTCTGAGCTGTCACCTGCTTTGTAGATAGGAATGACTTTTGCTTTTTTGAAACTATTGGAAAAATGATTTTTGTCGATACATAGATTGAAGACGTATGTCAACGTATCTGTAATTGCTGGAGCTGATAGTTTGAGAATTTTGCCGTCTAGAGAGAGAGAAGAGAGGGAGGGAGGAGGAGGAAGAGGAGGTGGAGGAGGAAGAGGAGGAGGAGGAGGAGAGGAGGGAGGAGGAGGAGAGGAGGAGGAGGAGGAGGAGAAACAATATAATGTTACAATGTAAAAAAGAATTAAATGTCAAAATCATATTGAGGTACGACCAGCACAAAGATAGGCCACTCATACTCAATTAACACAAGATTTAATTTCAGGAATATTTTTATTTCGTGAACAGATTCAACTGTGATATTTTTGCAAGTATGCCAAAACTCTAACAGTCAAGCAAACGAAATTGAACTCTGACACCTAGCCAAAGAAAACTGAATTCTGACTATCAGACAAACACACTGAACTTTAACACACACACACGCACGCACGCACGCACGCACGCACGCACGCACCCCCCCCCCCCCCCCCCCCCACACACACACACAAGCAGATCTGAACTCGGACACCCAGACGAACAAACCGAAACCTTACTCTCAGGCAAACACGCAGAGACATTTGGTTTATTTTAATCTTCTTGTTCATCTGCCTACACGGCGATCGTAGACAGCAAGTTCGGTGAGGTGGACGAAGCTGTGCAGTCCGCCGTACTGATCCTCCAAGTCCACCACTGGGACAGGTTGATGTCTGGCACCTCAGATTTGACAGGAGTATGACATTTTGTTTAGGTTTTGTAGACGTGTGTCACACAGGCATTCGTCAGTATAATATTTCTTTTCTTTACCCTGTCTCATCTTCGAAGGGCCACAAGATTTAATGGTCGGAATTTGTGGACCATTGAGGATGAGCATGATTTTGGCGTTTATGCCGTGTGTCGTTTCAGTCTGAGAGAACTGTACTCCACATCTCTTTTCACAATAAACCCCGGCGTCAGCCAGGCTCGAGAATCATAGACAACTGCAGTGTTGGTGAGGTCATTTGAGCGATGTTATAGAGGCGCTACCTTTGAGGCGATGAAACTCGACTGTGTGGATTCACTCTTTCCATTTTAGCCCATGACGCACACGACACCACACCGGAGCTAGCTTCGACTGAAAAAAAAATCCCTTAAATGGGATTTAAACCTACAACCACCCTGGCAGCACGTCCGCGATCTAACCATTATACCATGGCGGATGATCTGTGTAAAATGTCTTGAGTCTGTTAAGATCTGAGAGAGGTTGTACACTTCATGGGACTTGAACCCACGATCTCCTGGTCAGCAAGCCTGCTACCCTAACCACGACACTACGGTATCTATGTAAACGATCTTGATTCTGTTGATGTTAGAGAGGAGTTGTCCTGTTCAGAGCCTGGAGACTGTATGTGCTGATGGTTCTTTCAGTCTAGAGGCGAAGTCCTTTCCTCCTTGTGGTCCGAAAAAATGAATCCAAATGAGTCACTACACTTCTCCATGGTGTGATGTCTGGTCTGGCTTGCTGTTTACCTTGGCAACTTTGTCTGCCTTTTCAGAGAATCTTAATCGCTTTGTACGTCTGACAAACCCATGTCTGGATTTGTGGATGAGGTAATTATTGTGCCCCAAGTGTAAAAGGAGTTCCATGTGTTGATATGAACAGTATGATTACCATGTGTTTATAGGCGGATCAGTGTGACGTTGTCATATCTGCATTTGACGGGGAAACCGCACACTTTCACGAGACAATCAGCTTTAACGTGTTGGAAGTTCTAGCTGTTGCTATTCCTGTTTCTGCCAGTATTGTTCTCTTTGTTATCCTCGCTGTTGTCGTCACCAATGGGTTTTTTTTTTTGTTACTGTCGACGTCACTGATTTATGTTATTGTCATTTTTATATTGGAAATGAAATGAGGCAGGGAACAGCAAACGATAAACAGTAAACAAGTGGGGTATGTTTTGCTCCCATAAGGAACCTAACACAGAGTAACTTTTATTCAAGACTGGCACAGCCTTTTAACTTGAATAAAGTCAGACAAATACATGGACGAACAATCTAATAGTGGGGAAAAACAAGCGCAGGCCAACAACTGAACTGTCTGGCAAAGATTTGGACTTGAGGGAGGGGAGAGGGGAGTTTGAAAATGGAGAAACTGGGAAAATGAAATAATTAAAAAAAAAAATGTTATAGATATGAAAACTCTTCTCTGGCTGCATAAGGGAACCATCAAAAGGGATTGCGATGGTTCCCTTATGCAGCCAGAGAAGAGTTTTCATATCTATAACATTTTTTTTTATTATTTCATTTTTCCCAGTTTCTCCATTTTCAAACTCCCCTCTCCCCTCCCCTCAAGTCCAAATCTTTGCCAGACAGTTCAGTTGTTGGCCTGCGCTTGCTTTTCCCCCACTATTAGATTGTTCGTCCATGTATTTGTCTGACTTTATTCAAGTTAAAAAGGCTGTGCCAGTCTTGAATAAAAGTTACTCTGTGTTAGGTTTCCTTATGGGAGCAAAACATACCCCACTTGTTTGCTGATTTTTATATTGATTTTGTTGGTCTTCTGCCGCCACAAACAATATATTACCCACTCATTGATTGATTCTGTTACTTCCAAGCGTAATGACAGGTAGTGCATCATTTTATGGAGTATAATAGTAAATTGGAGAATTGAACGATGAAGGGTAGAAGTGGGTAAAACAATGGTGGAAAATCATATTTAACTCATTTCAGTTGCTTACTCTAAAAGGAAAAAAAAAGGTGGGGGTGGGGTGGGTGAGGGTGGAGGAGTATGTGTGTGTGTGGATGTGTGGTGGTGGTGGTGGTGGTGG
>CM031602.1:31357478-31364978 GCA_018398815.1 Conus ventricosus
TTAGTTAGGCAGAATCATCTACCACTGCAGATATGTATGCGTATCTCCCCCTATTTCTTCAATCTAAGACATAAGAGCTAGCTTTGTTATAATTCAATATTTCTTGCAGTCATTGCAACACCAAGCTGCTCTGTAAGTTGCTGGAACGGTGCGGTACTTATCCTTGGAATTTATTAGTTTGTTGTATTTTAGTCCCTTGCGGATTCATTCCAAGAACTAGCCCTCAGCACTTGTGTCTTAGAGGATATCGTTTTATATTTTCTATTTTCACAAGAAAATGTAGTTTGTTTTGCTCTTTTATGATTTTGTTTTGCTTCTTAGATGGCACCTTTGGTTGGTTTTTTGAAAACTCAACAAACATACTACGGTATTGCACACCAACCTTTCTGGGATTGCATTCTTCTTAAAACTGAAAAGGCAGAGGAGTCAAATTACCACTTTCCGCGGTCACTGAGGAGAAACCACCAAGTTTCGAAATATCGGTATATGACCAGGAGTTATATGTTAGTGAGTTTCCCTCCATATTGGAGGATGTCTCCCTCTTGGAAATAAGCTTGCTGAAGGCTCATTTTGAGAAGCATTTATTTATTTTTCCCATTCACCCACTCATGCACATACTGTTAGTTAGCAGAATCATCTACCACTGCAGATATGAATGCGTATCTCCCCTATTTCTTCAATCTAAGACATAAGAGCAAGCTTTGTTTATAATTCAATATTTCTTGCAGTCATTGCAACACCAAGCTGCTCTGTAAGTTGCTGGAACGGTGCGGTACTTATCCTTGGAATTTATTAGTTTGTTGTATTTTAGTCCCTTGCGGATTCATTCCAAGAACTAGCCTCAGCACTTGTGTCTTAGAGGATATCGTTTTATATTTTCTTATTTTTCACAAGAAAATGTAGTTTGTTTTGCTCTTTATGATTTTGTTTTGCTTCTTAGATGGCACCTTTGGTTGGTTTTTTGAAAACTCAACAAACATACTACGGTATTGCACACCAACCTTTTCTGGATTGCATTCTTCTTAAAACTGAAAAGGCAGAGGAGTCAAATTACCACTTTCCGCGGTCACTGAGGAGAAACCACCAAGTTTCGAAATATCGGTATATGACCAGGAGTTATATGTTAGTGAGTTTCCCTCCATATTGGAGGATGTCTCCCTCTTGGAGAATATAAGCTTGCTGAAGGCTCATTTTGAGAAGCATTATTTATTTTTCCCCATTCACCCACTCATGCACATACTGTTAGTTAGGCAGAATCATCTACCACTGCAGATAGAATGCGTATCTCCCCCTATTTCTTCAATCTAGACATAAGAGCAAGCTTTGTTTATAATTCAATATTCTTGCAGTCAGCAACCCAAGGCTCTGTAAGTTGCGGAAGGGTGCGGTACTATCCTTTGGGAAAATTTTTTAGTTTTTTTGTATATATATTTATTATATTTAAATATTTTTTTAAAATATATTTTAAAATTTTGAAAAAAGGTTTTTAAAAAACAAAATCTACAAATTTTTTCGAACCGTTGCGCTGTCTAGGTGGTTTTTTTGGTTTGCCCCCCGCCGATGTTTTATCGTGTGGGCTCCGTTTGCGGTTGTTTGCAGTGGGGGTTTGGCGCACGATTTTTTTTTTTGGGGGGGGGGGGGGGGGTTTTCAGGTTTTTTTGGGTGTGTCACAAAACAACGATTTCCATTTATCCCCTGCAGTTGTTTATTTTTTCTTTTTGGTTTTTAAAAGTTGCTAAGTGTGGTTTGCTAGTTTTAACCTTTTTTCAGTTAAACATAGGTTCCCCTTTTTTTAAAATATTGCTGTAGGTGATGCTCTATTATGATTTTCCGGGTTACTTAGCTTTTTTTTGCGCTTTAAATTTCCCCGAATTTTTTGTCGTTTGTTTTTGGTTTTTTTATTTTTCTTTATTTAAAAAACCCAACAAATGTTTCTCCCCCAAAGGGGCGAGCCCATCAAAAAAATTTTGGGTATTTTAACTACATTCAGATAAATCCTTAGAGACAGCTACAACACACCGACCTATTCACAAAACCAACGGATTCGCACGCCTATTTGCATCATAGTTCGTGCCACCCTGCCCATGTTATGAAGAACATACCGTTCAGCCAGTTTTTAGGGATCCGCAGATTATGTACAGACGAAGAACGCCTTTCAGCAACGCTGCAGTGAGTTGGAAAAATACTTCAAAAGCCAGGGGTATTCCTCCACCTGCATTGCAAAGGCCAGAGAGAAAGCAGCCCAAAACCCCCAGAGCAGAAACACGGGAATACCGGACTCCCAAAGCTACCAACCGCTCCCAAATGTTGTTGTCACCCATCATCCCTCCCAATCCTCCCCTGGCGGAATGGTTCAGACAATTGCAGTCCAACATCATCAACCACAGTCCAAAGATGTCCAATGTTCTACCACGCGTGCCCATCCTCGGCAGAAGGAACAGCTGCTCACTGAAGTCCATCCTGATCCCTTTCCCCATCCCCCCCTGATCCACCAGATGAGTCACCAGGATCTTTCCGATGCACAAGGCACAGTGTGTCATCTGTGACAAACACCTTGTAGAAACGGACAGATTCTTCAGAAACACAACTAGAGTCATTCAGACACAGACACAAGTTTACATGTGAAACTGGGAAGCATTATCTATCTCCTGTACTGTAACACCTGCAGGTTCACACAATACTGGGACAGACTGAAAACTCTCTAAAACAACGTTTCTATCTACATAGGTCTGACATCAAAGCAAATAAAGGAACTCTGGTGAAAAAAAAATTTCAACTTACCAGGCCACACACTGGATGACCTCCGGTGTCTCGGCATCGAGAGAGTAAGTCTGATCTCCTCTGCAAGAGACTTAAGAGGGAACAATTTTGGATTGATAAACTATGCACACTAACACCAGATGGCCTGAACTCAAGGGACAGAACATACAGTGTGGCAAGTAGTGTCACCCCAGTCTTCCAGTAGAGTGTGCGTGCATGTGATTGGTTTTTTTTTTTTTTTTTTTTTCTTTCCCCACGACAGAGTACAGCTGAATAGAATCTCATGAAATGCGACAACTTTTTCCCAAACCCGCCTACCACACTTTCCCCCTTTCCCTTCCTTTTTTGTCCCCTCCCATTCCCCCCACCCTCTTCCATCACTATGCCCCTTTCACCTGTTCCCCCCTTTCCCCCCCCCCCCCACCCACCCCCCACCCCCCAGTTGCCCTCCCCTTTGGGTTACTTGAATGACGTCTCCTGGGGCAGCAGGGGACAGCTGAATGAGGGTCCTGTGAGAGAGAGACTTGCGAGATTGAGTATGAATGTCGTGAATGCGAGAGTCTATCGTCCTCACCCCTCCCAATATCCCCTATCCCCCAACCCTTTCCCCTCACTTCCCCTTCCTCTCCAACCGCCTTTTTCCCCCTTTCCCCCTTGCCCCCGCCCCCCCCCCCCCCTCCCCCCTCCTCCACCCTCACCTTCACCTCAAAACTTCCCCCTCCAATTCAAGTGAGTGATGTTCTTTATCCCTTAGTTGTGGTTGTGATCTGTGTTTGTTCATTTAGTAGTAAATAAAGTTTCTCTGAGGAAGGCAAGATTGCCGAAACGTCAAGAAAAATACGTACAACTTGTTGTGTTGTCTGCCCATCACTGTGATCGGCATACATTATCCACGGACAAACTCGCATCAATGTTCACATTGATCCAAGTTGTACATCCTTTCTCTTCCTCCATGTGAGTCCTTGTGCTTTTAAAACCCAGTACAATTCCCGATCTCACCTGCACCCTTTTTGGATCCAGCGCAATGGACTCGACAGACCTTGATTGTGCATTGACTGCACTATCAAGGATGAGGAACCGTCTGGCAAGATACAGATCACATTCAAACTTCCTAGACAACGTGCCCAACAGAATGTCATCCCACGTGGGATGAGAATTAAATTTGGAAAGGATGCTCTTCCCCCCTTCCAGTTATCTCAAAAAAATTTATAGATGATCCCCTCCACAGTGCGAGCAGACACATTTGATTGCCTGCAGAGACGCTTACCGCTTCCTTTCGAAGAAGGTGCAAGAACAGATTCACGGAATTCTATATCAAAATTCAGCAAAACTCAAACTTTGACCACTTTCGAATCGGTTTTATGTGAACATCGTCGTCGATCCAGGAATCAGCTACAGCCTCAGGAAGAAAAAAAGACAAAGCTCTTGAGACTTTTGGAGGAAAAGAACGGGTCAACTCCTCTGTTTTCCCGATCTCCCCCTCGCCCAGAAACGAAAAACAAGACGCTTCAAGAGGAAATCCAGCACAAAGGAAGTAAGTGGCCTCTCATCCAAGCCACCCCACAGCAGTGGATTGGTTATTAATCTCTCCGACATCCATCTAAATATGGCTCAACAAAACCTTCTTTCACTAGGTCCAAAATTCTGCCCCACTCCCAAGTCTTTCAACAAAAAACAACTCATAAACGATAATTGCAGAGGGATGTCGTAAGGTGCGCTTAAAGGAGTACCATTATGCCCCCCCTGTTGGACTCTGAAATGACACAAACTCTGCTCCCCCTAAATTCTATAGGCCAACTGGCTTCATGCCTCCTGTGGGTAAGACAGATCACTGACACCTACTGCGACTTGTTACAACTTGGACAGAAGCTTACGACGCACCCAAACCAAAAAGGGACAACCTGACTAGGGAAGAAAGAGAAGCCTGAAAGAACTTCGAAGACGGTGAACAGCCGTACGATCCGCATCTCCAGTGCTGACAAAAGGTGGAGCAGTGGTGATCCAGAACACACAGCTTTATGTTGAAGAGGCAAACAGACAGCTCAGCAACAATCTCAACTACCAGAAGTTAGCTAGTGACCCAACATCACGGATAGCCAAAAGACCCAAATGAGTTGTAAACAGCTTACACTCCAAGGGTTTTATTGATGACATTTACACTCAAATGGGCCTTGGTGAATCCGAAAAGTGTTTGGGGTGTCACCAATTTCACCCCCTACCGAAAATCCACAAAACTCTCATTAACCCTCCAGGCAGACCCATATTTTTCATGTGTTGGTGGCCCCACAGAGAACCTGTCCCGATTAATTGACCAATGGCTTCAGCCGTATGTAGCGCTTCTGCCCAGCATGTCAAGGACACAACACATTTACTGCGAATGCTGGAGAACTGGAATCTTGAGTTCGGACCCTTTGATGACAGTGTTAAACTAGCGACAATAGATGTGGTCGCCTTATATTCGAACATACCTCAGGATGACCTCCATCGTGCTCTCGTCCACTTTCTGAAGGACAATCCTCAAACTCAACACCCCACCCATAGAAGAACTCATTCCTCTAAATCCATCATGTCCTCACCAACAATGTTCTCAAATTTGATGGAAATATTTTCCCAAACCTTCGGTACCGCTAAGGGCACTCCCATGGCCCCTGCGCTGGCCAACCTGTTTATGGGTTTTGGCTGGGGGAACAACTTCTCTCTCAGAGTCCTGTGCTCGTCAATAGTCGTTCTGGAGACGTTTCATTGATGACATATTCCTGTTGTGGTTTGACACAGATGAACGCTTCCAGGAATTCGTAGACTTCATCAACTCCTACCACAAGACAATCAAATTCACTTCCCCTTGCTGTGAACACCATTCCCTTCCTGGACATTCAGACATCCTTAGAGACAACTACATACACACCGACCTATTCACAAAACCAACGGATTCGCACGCCTATTTGCATCATAGTTCGTGCCACCCTGCCCATGTTTTGAAGAAACATACCGTTCAGCCATTTTTAAAGGATCCGCAGATTAAGTACAGACGAAGACGCCTTTCAAACAACGCTGCAGTGAGTTGGAAAATACTTTCAAAGCCAGGGGTATTCCTCCACCTCATTGCAAAGGCCAGAGAGAAAGCAGCCCACATCCCCCGAGCAAAACACTGGAATACCGGGCTCCCAAAGCTACCAACCGCTGCCATGTTGTTGTCACCCATCATCCCTGCAAACCTCCCTGGCGGAAATGGTTCAGACAATTGCAGTCCAACACATCAACCCCAGTCCAAAGATGTCCAATGTTTCTACCACGCGTGCCCATCCTCGCAGAAGGGAAATGCTGCTCACTGAAGTCCATCCTGATGCCTTCCATCCTCCCTGTCCACCAGATGAGTCCCCCAGGATCATTCCGAGCACAAGGCATCATGTGTCATCTGTGACAAACACCTTGTAGTAAAAGGACAGATCTTCAGTCACACAACTAATGAGTCATTCAGACACAGACACAAGTTTACATGTGAAACTTAGAAACATTATCTATCTCCTATACTGTAAAACACTGCAGGGTTTACACAAAAACGGGGACAGACTGAAACTCTCTAAAACAACGTTTCTATCTACATAGTCTGACATCAAAGCAAATAAAGGAACTCTGGTGACAAAACATTTCAACTTACCAGGCCACACACTGGATGACCTCCGGGGTCCCCGGCATCGAGAGAGTTAAGTCTGATCTCCTCTGCAAGAGACTAAGAGGGAACAATTGGATTGATAAACTATGCACACTAACACCAGAGGCCTGAACTCAAGGGACAGAACATACAGTGTGGCAAGTAGTGTCCCCCCCCATCTTCCAGTAGAGTGTGCGTGCATGTGATCTGGTTTTTTTTTTTTTTTTTTTTTTTTTTTCTTTCCCCACGACAGAGTACAGCTGAGATAGAATCTCATGAATGCAGGACACATTTCCATCCCGCCTACCACACTTTCCCCCTTTCCCTTCCTTTTTGTCCCTCCCATTCCCCCCAAACCCCCTTCCATCACTATGCCCCTTTCACCTGTTTCCCCCCCTTCCCCCCCCCCACCCCCCCCCCCACCCCCCAGGTTGCCCCTACCCTTGGTTACTTGAATGACGTCTCCTGGGGCAGCAGGGACAGCTGATTGAGGGTCTCGTGAGAGAGAGACTTGCGAGATTGAGTATGAATGTCGTGAAAAGCGAGAGTCTATCGTCCTCACCCCTCCACAATTCCCCTATCCCCAACCCTTTCCCCTCACTTCCCCCTTCCTCTCCAACCGCCTCTTTCCCCTTCCCCCTTGCCCCCCCCCCCCCCCTCCTCCCCCCTCCACCCTCACCTTCACCTCAAAACTTCCCCCTCCAATTCAAGTGAGTGAAAGTTCTTTTTCCCTTAGTTGTGGTTTTTGATCTGTGTGTTTTTCAGTTTGTAGTAAATAAAGTTTCTCTGAGGAAGGCAAGATTGCCGAAAACGTCAAGAAAAATACGTACAACTTGTTGTGTTGTCTGTCATCACTGTGATCGGTATATATATATATATTAAAAAAAATAATAATATTATATATAATATATATAATTATAATATACAACACACTAATAAATTCCAAAGATAAGTACCGAGCACCATTTCAGCAACTTTCAGAGCAGCTTGGCGTTGCAAAGACTGCAAGAAATATTGAATTATAAACAAAGCTTGCTTTATGTCTTAGATTGAAGAAATAGGGGGAATAAGCATTCATATCTGCAGTG
>CM031602.1:31368886-31371386 GCA_018398815.1 Conus ventricosus
GGAGGTGGCAGACAGACAAAGAATCGAAGCAGACAGATTACGGGCAAGACAGCGAAACAAAAGACAGGATAATTGTGTGTATGCGCGCGTGGGAGCGCGTGCATGTGCGAGCGTGTGCTCGTGCGTGCGTGCGTGCGTGCGTGCGTGCATGCGTGTGTGTGTGTGTGTGTGTGTGTGTGTGTGTGTGTGTGTGTGTTGTGTGTGTGTGTGTGTGTGTGTGTGCGAGCGTGTGTGTGTGTGTGTGTGTGTGTGTGTGTGTGTGTGTGTGTGTTGTGTGTGTGGTGTGTGTGTCGTGTGTCCGCATGCGAGACAAAGAAATTGTTAGTTACCGGAGAGAGGCAATTTGGGTGAAAATTTGGGGCAGTTATGTGGAAATCACTTCTCGCTGAGAGCTTGAGCGAGTAGTGATGGTGTGATGGTGTTCAACATGTGTTGTTTGTTTTAGGGGTGAAGAGCAGTGGGTTGCACACTGAATTTGATTGCGTACACAAAGAATAATTTCCTTAAGTACGTGTATGCCTGTGTGCGCGCGCGCGTGTGTGTGTGTGTGTGCGTGCGTGTGTATGTGTATGTGTATGTGCGTGCATGCGTGCATGAGTGTGTGTGTGTGTGTGCGTGCGTGCGTGTGTGCGTGCGTGCGTGCGTGCGTGCGTGTATGTGTGTGTGTGTGTGTGTGTGTGTGTGTGTGTGTGTGTGTGTGTGTGTGTGTGTACGTGTGTGTGTGTGTGTGTGTGTGTGTGTGTGTGTGTGTGTGTGTGTGTGTGTGTGTGTGATATTCTGACTCTCTCAGAGAGGGACAGACAGAGAGACAGTAATAGACAGATATTCTGAGAAAGAGCTTGGCAGCTACAAAGAGAGAGAGAGAGGTAGACACAGTGTGGGCGCAAAGTAAGAGAGAGAGAGAGATAGAGAGTGAGAGGAGAGAGAGAGAGAGAGAGAGAGAGAGAGAGAGAGAGAGAGAGAAAGAGAAACAGACAGAGACAGAGAGACAGAGAGAGAAACAGAGAGAGACCGTCAGCTGGGAGAGAGAGAGAAGAGAGAGAGAGAGAGAGAGAGAGAGAGAGAGAGAGAGAGAGAGAGATTGATTGATTGATTGATTGATTGATTGATCTTTAATACCCAAGGATGAAGATTTTAGGCCAAAGCCTAGTCTTACAATCTGTCCTTGTCATGCATACATTATTTCAGCACATATCATTCATACAGACAATTGAACATAGCAACATGATAATCTAATTCTACAATGATAAGCAAACTGCTCATAAAAGCACTAATGAGATGGGGGATGGTAAAACAAAAGGAAACTTACAAGCAAACAAACAAACAAAAACTACAGAGAGAGAGAGAGGTCAGAGGAGGGTGGGGAAGAGAGAATGGTAGGTAGGGGGAGGAGAAAAGGGATGGTAGACAGAGTGGGAGTGGGGATGAGCGATTTTAACGGAGTAGGTTTTATGTTGAGACGATGTATTCAAAGTATGGTTCACAGAAGACTTAGCGAATGGACGCTAATCATTGTAATCGAATAATTTAACTACTGAGACATAAAATGTTTATGCAAATGTTCCTTGAAAGGTTTTAAAGTATTCATGTTTTGTAGATTCGGTGGAAGTGAGTTCCAGACATATGGTCCAGAGTAAGCTTAGACTAGAGAGAGAGAGAGAGAGAGAGAGAGAGAGAGAGAGAGAGAGAGAGAGAGAGAGAGAGAGAGAGAGAGAACAGACAGACAGACAGAGACAGAGACAGAGAGAGAAACAGAGAGAGACCGTCAGCTGGGAGAGAGAGAGAGAGAGAGAGAGAGAGAGAGAGAGAGAGAGAGAGAGAGAGAGAGAGAGAGAGAGACAGACAGACAGACAGACAGACAGAGGACAGAGAGACTCACCACATTCATCGCACACTTCCGAGTCCACACAGCGCTCCCCATGTCAACACAACTCTACCCCTCCACACTCCCAATGACCATAGCTCCTTCCTCTCTTAGATCCACCCTGCACCTCTTAACGAGTGGACTACTAGCAAACTGACCCGTCCCATCCCATCACTCTTCCATCACTCCTAAGTCTTCTCTGATCGTGCGTCTGAGCACACTCGGTGTACACCTACATCGAATCCACCGACAAGGATAAGAAAGGGAAAGGCGAGGAGGAGGGTATGGGGGTGAAGGACGCGTTTAGAGAAGGACAGGAGGAAGAGGGATGGTGTGATGTGGGGTTACAAATAGTTGACGAGGACCAGCCCCGACAGGATCAGCGGCAAAAGCCTGCAGCGATGGTTGTCAAAGGCGCTTTCAAGGTCCAAGGTTGTTCTCGGTAAACACGCGTGAGAGGACAGACAGTCATAGTAGGGACGGAGAAGAAACAGAGAAGAGAGAGAGAGAGAGATGCGCGCGGTAGGCGTACGGAATATGCACAAGCACGCACGTGCATAAAGTAGGAGCCCCACTTGTTCAAACTCACTCTGTGCGCCGTCATGCACGCACACACGCACGCGCAGACAGCCACAC
>CM031602.1:31373886-31376386 GCA_018398815.1 Conus ventricosus
AATCTTTCCAAACTTTTTTTTTTTTTTTTTTTTTCGCTTTGCTGTTGGTATTGGCATACGCAATCTAAAAAGAATTTCTCTGCTCATCCTGGCTTGTTCCAGATTGTTCAGTCTCCCAAAGCGTCGCACCTCGTAAGGAGGATGTACAATCTGCGGAAACTGTTTTTCTTCGTATCGTGCGCTTCAATGTGAAATTCTGGAAACACTTTCCTCCGAAGTTTATACCGAAATTCCCAAACTCTGAACGCTCTCTCTCTCTCTCTCTCTCTCTCTCTCTCTCTCCTCTCTCTCTCTCTCTCTCTCTCTCTCTCTCTCCCCCCTTTCCACCTCTCCCTCTTCCTATGGACATAACAAGGATCAATAAAAATTTAAAAAAAGGGGTAAATGCAATAGAAGGACACAGGGACAGAGCGTCCCTCAGCCAAGGTCGCCCATTCCCTGAACATCAATCCGACCCGCACTCCCAGTCCATCCAACGCCTGCAATCTTTGCTGCATCCTTCCTTGATCTGAATGGGCCCAGTTCTCTCTCTCTCTCCTCTCTCTCTCTCTCTCTCTTCTCTCTCTCCTCTCTCTCTCTCCTCTCCCCATTCTCTCTCTCTTCTCATCATGGTTGTTGTGTGTGTTGTGTGGTGTGTGTGTGGTGTGTGTGTGTGTGTGTTTTGTGTGTGGTGTTTGGGTGGTGTGTGGTGGTGGGTGGGTGTGCGCGGGGTCCTTGTGGTGTTGTTTGGTGTGTGTGTGTGTGGGTGTGTGTGTGTGTGTGTGGTGTGTGTTGTGTGTGGTGGTGTTTGCGCGCGCCTGTGTATGTGTTTGTTTGTTTGTTTGTTGTTTGGGGTGTGTGTTGTTGTGTGTGTGTGTGTGTGTGTGTGTGTGTTGTGGTTGTGTGCGCGCGCCGAGCGCGGGGTCTGCTTTCCCTTGGGCTATATTACTTTTCTCCATGATTTTTGTTACCGTTCAATTCAACAGTTTTACACAAGTTTGCTACAACAGACAGACTAGACAGAAGACAGACCAACAAATGCTAGAAAAAAAAAAAACTGTTTTCTTGGCAGAAGTACGAACACGTTAACACTAACTGTGGACCCTTTTTCTCTGTGTCGGTCAGGTTGAGGAGTGGACACCCCACCCGTCTCCTTTCACCACCCCATCCTTCCCCACTTTACACACGTCCTTTAAATCCACCCCCCTACCCCCACCCTCACACACCAATCCCCTTTCCCGCACCTACGCCTCCTCTCTCGTCTACTTTTATTCCCCCCCCCCTTCCTTTTCCTTTCCCTTCTTCCCTTTTCCTCCTCCTCCTCCTCCTCCTCCTCCTCTTCCTCCTCTTTATTTTCGTCTGCCGAAGTCTCAAAAGCATATAAAGGGGCCATGAAGAAGAAGCAAACACACACAAAGAGAAGATGAACTAACCCCCTTTTCAGACGACGGGCGCAAGAGTTCCAAAATAGTGTGATGGTTCATGAGAACTCGATAGGAGTGGGGGTGGGGGGTAGGGGGGGGTGGGGGGGGGTGCGGAGGTGGGGGGGGGGGGTTGGGGGGGGGGGGGGCGCAGAGACGATGACGAGCGGAGACTGATGTTTGTATGGGAGTAGGGAGAGGGGGGTGGGTGGGGAGGGGACAGGGAACGAGAGTGAGAGGACCTATGTGGATAGGAGGTGGAAAATGGGGGGTGGTGGAGGGGAGTGGGGTGGGGGGGGGGGTAGGCAGTAGGAGGGAGGGGAAGGAGGTAGGAGGTGGTGGGTGGTGGTGGTGGTGGTAGCCTACTGCTGATCGTCTGACGTCACTCAGACGACTGCCCTTAAAAAGAAAAAAAACTTTGGGGCGGGAAATTTTGGGGATGGAGAGGGGGATTGTCGTTAGTAGCTGTTGATGGTGGGTTACAGCGTGCCTCTAGGGGGGTTTTAATGCCTTTGTGTATCTCTCTGTCTGCGTCTGTTTGCGTACTTGTGGTCCCGTCTGTGTTTGTCTGTCTCTTGTCTGTCTTCTTCTCTTCTATCTGTCTCTCTGTCTGTCTCTTTTGTCTGTCTGTCCTCCTCTTTCCTTCTCTCTCTCTCTCTTCCTCTCTCTTCTCTCTGTCCGTCTGAATGTGTCTGTCAGTTGGTCCGTCTGTGTGTCTGTGTGTATGTTTGTCTGTTCTCTGTCTGTTTCTCTCATTCCCTCATTCCCTTCCCCTTCACCCTCCCCCCTCTCCCCCTCTTTTTCTCTTTTCTCTCTCTCCCCTCCCCCTCTCTCTCTCTCCCTCTCTCTCTCTCTCTCCTCTCTCTCTCTCTCTCTCTCTCTCTCTTTCTCTCGTATTGACCCCCCGGTAAATGTTTGGGTTTAGGGTTACGTTCCTCGTCAAGCAGTGAAAATGTTAAAAGTGTTTTTTCCGTCCTGTCTTTCTGTACCTCTTTCTCCAAGTCAGCAGTGATCTGTTGTGAGAGAGACGTTGTGCTGAGGACATGGTGCAAGAACAGAGGGAATTGTCCATCTTGGCAGTAAGATTCTTTGTCATTCAC
>CM031602.1:31388886-31393886 GCA_018398815.1 Conus ventricosus
TGTCTGTCCCCTCTCTGTCTCTCTCTCTCTCTCTCTCTCTCTCATAAATTCCTGTTATACATCCTCCCCTTCCCTGTCCTTGTCTCCATCTCCGCCCCCTCCTCCTCCCCTCTGCACCCCCCACCTCCAAGACCCCTCCCCCCCCCCCCCCCCCCCGCTTCCATTTCTCTCACCCTCCCTCTCCAGACAGCAAGTTTGTTTTCACTCTTCGTTTCATAATCCTCCCTTTCTCCGTTGTTGTTTGTCTACAAGTGTGCGCTGGTTTTGGATGAAACCGTTTGGGTGGGCTGGGGCTGGCGTGGGCTGGGGAAGTGGGGTAACATTGGGAATGGATGGGCACATGTGTGTGTGTGTGTGTGTGTGTGTGTGTGTGTGTGTGTGTGTGTGTGTGTGTGTGTGTGTGTGTAAGGGGGGGGGGGGGGACTCCTGAAGTTATTTCGCCCATGAACTACCATTCATCTGTATCTCCATTTTAAAGGACAGTGCTCAAACTGCTTATTGTAAGATTTATCTGATCGTTTGGAATTGTATTGGAGGTACCCAATCTGTATTCATTCATTCGTGCGTTCCTTCCTTTCCTTCCTTCCTTCCATCTTCTTTTTCTTCTTCCTTCTCCCCCCCCCCCCCCCCTTCTCTCTCTCTCTCTCTCTCGGGCTCTGTCCCTGTCTGTCTGTCTGACTGTCTCTCTCTCTCTCTCTCTCTCTCTCCTCTCCTCTCTTCTCTCTCTCTCTCTCTCTCTGTGCGTGCGTCCTTCTCCCTCCACCCCCTCCCTTTCTCGCTCTCTGTGCGTGTGTGTGCGCCCCCTCCCCCACCTCTCTCTTTCTCATGCTTTCCCGTCCTTTTACCCTCTCCATCCTCTTCCATCGCTTGCCCCATCCCTCCTCACTCCTACTTCTCTCACACCCCCACCCCCCTCCACTCCCCTGTCTTCCTCCTTATTATCTGCCCAGTCCATGCTCTCCAGGGACTGTGGGAGAGAAAGAAGAAGAAGAAAGAAAAAAAAAAGAAAAAGAAAAAAAAATGTCCTGTCAGCTGTGAATCTCATCGTCCATTCAATGCCGTGTCTCCAAGCACTCATGTCCTCTTCCAGTCCACTTCGCACAGGCTCGCAATATGGCTGCGCGTCGCCTCGTCCTACGGTTCGACTGCGCCTGCGCGGACCTGCGCAGTGAAGGGGACAGAAGGCTGGATGGCTTGAGTGACAAGTTAGTCTTGTGAGGGACGAGGGTGGGGGGTCGGGCCTGGGGTGGGGGTGGGGGGTGGGGGGTGGGAAGGGAGCTGGAAATGAAAGCTCCGCCGAGGTCTTGATTTGAAGCGAGATGTTTGGTTTGTTAGTGCTTGTGGAGTTCAGCGCGTTTGAAAGCCTACCTTTCTCTGTCTGTCTGTCTGTCTGTCTGTCTGTGTATCTGTCTATGCGTCTGTGTGTCTGTCTAAACTGTCTGTCTGTCTGTCTGTCTTTCTGTATATCTATCTACCTGTCTATATTTATCTATCTATCAAGCTGTCTGTCTGTCTACTTGTCTGTCTGTCTCTCTGCCTGTATACCGGTCCTATATATCCATCTGTCTGTATGTTTATTAATCCGGCAGTTTGACTGACTGTCTCTTGGTCCGTCTGTCTGTACGTCTGCCTATCTGTCCGTCTCTCTGTCTGTCTATCTGTCGGCGTGCCTGCCTGTCGGTCGTCTGCCTGTCTCTCTGTCCTTTCTGTCTCTGTCTGTCTGTCTCTCTCTTTGTCTCTCTCTCTCTCTCTCTCTCTCTCTCTCTCTCCCTGTCTCTCTCTCTCTCTCTCCTCTCTCTCCGCTCTCTCTCCTCTCTCTCTCTCTCTCTCTTCTCTCTGTTTCCTGTCTCTGTTTTCTGTTTGTCTGTCTTCTGTCCCTTCTCTCCCCTCCCCTCTCTCTCTCTCTCTCTCTCTCTCTCTCTCCTCTCTCTCTCTCTCTCTCTCTCCTCTCTCTCCTCTCTCTCTCTCTCTCTCTTCCCCCGTATGTGAAGAAGTAGTTTGCTTATCCGATGTTCCTTCAATAAAACTTTGGCATTCGGATCCCCTCTCTGTCCACGGAGACCACCTATCCATCTTTAGATCCATTTGATGCTCTGGCTATTTAGCTTACCTGTCTGTTTGACTGTCCCTTCCATGTTACCGAAGGTCGCCCTAGGAATCATAGGCTTAGCAAGCAGTGGACGTAAAGTGACAGACAGTAGGTCGTTATGCAATGGGCAATGATGCAAGGGAAGCTCTGGGGGGCTGTGTATTTGGGATGTTCTCTCGTGGGAAAGGGCGTCGCTATTGAAAGTCGTAATCCACCATCTTTGTTTGTTTGTTTGTTTGTTTGTTTGTTTTGTTTTTCCCGTCGCTTTGGTCGATGTTCTTTCTTCTATCCACGGAGAAAGGAGACGACAACTCCATTCACTGACATACAGTGATGAACAGCCCCCATTGCCCGCCCCCCCCCCCCCCCCCCCCCCATCCCCTGATTAAGATTTCAAACAGTTAAGGTTGGGATGACAGTTTAGATTATGTTGATTAGCACTACCGTTAGGGTCAGGTTAGGATTACAGTTGTTAATGTTGTCATCATCATCATCATCATCATCATCATCATCATCATCATCATCATCATCATCATCATCAACAACACACTTGGGGCGGGGTGGGGTGGGGTGGGGTGGAGGGGGCAGAGGGCAGGAGGGGGAGGGGTCGGAGATGGAGACAAGGATAGGGAAGGGGAGGATGTATAACAGGAATTTATGGGAGAGAGAGAGAGAGAGAGAGAGAGAGAGAGAGAGAGAGAGAGAGAGAGAGAGAAGAGAGACAGACAGACAGACAGACAGACAGACAGACAGACAGACAGACAGAGACAGAGAGAGAGCCGGAGAGAGAGAGCAGCCCCCCCTCCCCTCCCCCCCCCCCCCCCCCCCCCCCACACACACACACACACAACAAAAACGCAAGATTTTCTACACCTAAATTCTCTGAAAACGACCTGTCATTAAATACAGTGATGTCTCAAAAACAATAATTCGAAGAAGTCATTTTGCTATACTATGATAAATCAAAACTACTTCATTAGTAAAAGTGACTTTGAACTCATTTGCAGAATAACCGATGTTTGACAGGAATCATGTCATAAACGATTCCTGAATGGACATTGGAACTGAAAGATATATTAGTCCCCTCGCGCAGCCGCTAATGGCATTGGTATGGTTTGCTTCCTGAAACATGATCTGTCAGTCTGTAGCATAGTGTGCTGTTCCAAAGCCCTGTATCCCATCACACAAAAAAATCACACACAACCACACACACACACACACACACACACACACACACACACACCTTTCCACCCCATCCCGAGGTTTACCCCGCTAGTCACTGGAAACGCGTTAATGAGGATTTTGCACCATACCACTATATAACTCATGTAATCATCTTGAGGCCGAGCATAAGTTTCAGTCAGCATTTGATATTAAACTGTTAATTGATCAAAAACAAACAAACAAACACAAAACCTCAATTATTTGACTTGTTTCGGAGGGTTTCTACCCATTACATCATGTACAATCTTCGAGTACATCATGATCTTCCCCATAGCTGACGGAACGTTTCAGGCTTTCGCACTCATCAGTGACCCTATCTTTGCGCCGGGTGGTTCCCCCCAGATTGTCCCATTCCTTTCATGTTAATCTGTCTGCTTGGGACCGCTTGGCATGTACATTGATGGCCATGTGACAGAAGCGAGGAGAACCAACTTTCAGACACAATAAACATTCTCGAAACGATTTAATTGTGCCAGTCTGTAAATACTCGAATCTTTAATGCACATTGGCACTTAATTTTGGTGTGCAGCCACGGCAATCACAAATTCCTTCTGTTCCCCCCCCAGACATGGCTCCCAACGTCACTCAGAGCGTCGTCATTCCGCCCACTTCCAACACGCACAGTAGCCTGGTATGGTCGGCGTTTTCTCTCCATGCTTTCGTTTGCGCATGCGTGGACCTGCGCAGTGATGCGGAAGCGGATGTGAATGGCCAGACTGGCGGGGTAAAGAGGACAAAGGGCGGCAGGCAGTCTGGTTCCTCTGATGGCGTCGGTTCCACTGACTGGGGCCTGTGTGTGGAGAATGGGTTAATGGCGTTGATGAAGGCTTCTGTTGGTGTGTGTTTGCTTGCGTGATTGGGCGGGTTCTGATTACCTAATAGCATGACTTTTTTCTTGATATTAAGCACGCGGGTGTCTTCATTTAAATGATAATGTTTCATAGGGGAACAAACTCTTTGTTTCCTTCCATTATTGGTTGTTTCTCGACTAGATGTTCTAATAAATTTGTGGAAATCAGTATTCGTTTATCTATTTATTCATTTTTTTTATCTATCTCCTTCCCCTTCCCCTTCCCTTTCCCGTAACCTGCTCTCTTTCCCCAGCTTCATCTCTCTCTATATACTACTGTATCCACTCAGACTTTCTAGATATGCTCCTGGCCCCTTCATCTGCAACAAATAAAATACCAGTCCATCTCTTTCCCTCGACAACACCCCCACCCCCACCCCTCCTTCTTCCGTCTCTCTTCTACCCCCCACCCCCCATCTCCTCCTCCTCTTTCCCTCCTCCCTCCCTCCTCTCCTCCCCTCTTTCTCTTCTCTATCCCCCCCCCATTCTTCACCTCACACCCTAACCCCCGCCCCACCCCGCCCCACCCTACCCAGCCCCCGTCCTCGCTCCCCGCCCCCAACCTCTCCCCCCTCCCTGCCCCCCCCCCCCTCCCCCCTCCCCTCGCCCTCTCACTTCTCGCCCATCTTCCACAAATCATTCGGGACGTCTTGCCACTCTTCTGCCTCGGCGGCTTCAAGGAACCGCCTTCCCCAAGTGGAACAGGACTTAATATTCAGCGGCGCTCATGATTATTCATGATTAATTGGATTCGGACCCCCATGGCCAAGACGAGAGGAGCGGGCAATGGCAAGAAGCCGAGGAGTGTGCAAGGGGGGGGAGGGGGTGGGGGGGGTG
>CM031602.1:31406386-31413886 GCA_018398815.1 Conus ventricosus
ACACACACACAACACACACACACACACACACACACACACACACACACACACACACACACACACACACACACACACACACACACACCTCTATCAAACAAGAGAATTCTCACTTTGGAAAAGACAAACGGATTCCTTTCGTTCAAGATATGGGAATGATATTATGAGGCCCGTCCCATTCTGTGACTGCACGAGTCATCGTGTAGGAATGTAAAGCACCCTTTCTCTTTTCCAATACGCCCCCCCCCCCCCCCCCCCTTTCGCCTTTTCTTCCACTCATTTCTTTCCTCCTCCCCCCCCCCTCCCATCTCCACCTCCTACACACGTCCACTCCTCTCCTTTAACACCCTGTCCACCGCCAACCCCCACCACCCCCACCACCACCATTATCCCTCCCAGATACACAGAGACGCGCGCATGCGCACACACTAATCTCCGTTCCACAAATTACACGAACTTTCTTATTTGAATTGTTGATTGAACTATTTCCAACGAGCTCTGTCCCTGTGCATTTTGAATTGAGGTTTTACCCTTTCGGCGCAAACGGAAATGCCGTTTAAATGTGAAGTTGAAACTCCATTCGTTTAAGAGAGAGAGAGAGAGAGAGATAGAGAGGGAGAGAGAGAGAGAGAGAGTGAGAGAGATGGAGAGAGAGAGAGAGGTGGGGAGGAGGGGAGAGCACAGGAGGTAGATATATGGAATGACAGGACACGGTTGAGATCAGTGCAAGAGCTCTACCCTCTCCTCTCTCTCTCACTCTCTCTCTCTCTCTCTCTCTCTCTCAGGAAACAAGTCAAATCGTCATTTATCAAACAGGAAAGGTTGAGTAATTTGCGGATTGCACACACACGAAACCGCACACGACCACGACGCACCGCATACTGCATACATGCACGCACTCACGCACACACACACCCACTCACACACACACACACACACACACACACACTCACACATACCACACGCACGCACGCGCGCGCGCACGCACAGCCACTACATACACACACCACACACACACACACACAACACGAACACACACACACACACACACCAGATAGATAGATAATCGAAGATAGATAGATAGATAGATAGATAGATCGATCGATCGATCTTGAGACGAAGACAGCAGACAGCAGACTGTTGCCGTCAATGTAATCGGCGGTTGGATCTTTGGTAGTAGACATCAGGGAGAAAGATGATCAAGTGAGCAATGGAAGTGGGTCCCGTCACTTCTTCTTGTTGCACTGCCACTTGTCCTCATCCTCGCTGGTGGGAAGGGGGGTGGGGGGGGGGGGGGGGGGGGGGGGGGGGGGGGGGGGGGGAGGGATTGCTCAATGAAATCTAATCTGGAGTGAAGAGTCGCAACTATACTGTCGACGTCCATTCTGTGAGAGGGAGAGAGAGGGAAGAGAGAGAGAGAGAGAGAGAGAGAGAGAAGAGAGAGAGAGAGAGTGAGAGAGAGAGAGAGAGAGAGAGATGAGATGAGATGGCGCTCACACGAAACACACACACACACACACACACACACACACACCCACACCACACACACACACACGCACCGACACACAGACACACACACACGCACACACACAGACACACACACACACACTGCACGCACGCACGGCACGCACGCACCGCACCACACAACGCACGCACGCACGCACGCACACACACACACACGCACACACACACACACACACACCCACACACACACACACACACACACACACTCGCACACACACACACACACACGAAGTTTCTCTTCGCATTGAAGATCAAAAACAGCGGTTGTTTGTCCCAACCACAAGGTTTTCTCAAACAGCATTTCTTCCAATTCTTACGGGAACCACCAGTTCATCGTGACATACATTTGCTGCTAACGATTAGCGCGTACTTCAGTCCGGAGATCCAAAATACTGTTCACGAACGAATCGATGCTATGTAAGAAACGAACACAAAAAAAAAGGAAGTATGAAGAACTACCGATTCCACGCACCACAAACTCAATACTTATCCAGGATTGATGAGGTAAACAAATTTCACCTCACCCCCTCCCCAACCCCCCCCCCCCGCTTCCATCCACAACCCCACAACCCCACCCCACCCCTCCACCACCTCACGTTGCCTACCCAGCAAAAATCCCTTCATCCCCCTTCAATGTGCCACCCTTCCCCAGTCCCCCCCCCCACAGTGTACATTATAATATACATCGTGAACTGTTCTCTAGCAAACAAACTGGATGTCTGTTGCACAAGATTCAAGATTGAGCAAGCACACACTTCCCGCATGCAGGATAAAGTCCTGGGGAAAGAGGCACAAACACACACACACCACACACACACCACACACGCACGCACGCGCGCCCGCGCGCGCGCACACACACACACACACACACAACACACCACGCACGACTGACTGACTGACTAAAACCAATGTATTGTCAGATAACTCAAGGTTGTACTGACAAACACCACACACACACACACAGACACACACACACACACACACACATACACACACGCTGGGGGGGGGGGGTTTGCGAGGACAATGCATAAGTAACTTGGCATTACAATTAGGATTAGATTGGATGCTAAGCGTCTATCCCCGGTACGGTGATTTGAGGTTTAGTTTTTTCAGATTTGAGCAAATCCCCCACTCCACGTAGAGGATAGAACGACCAACCGTCTTTCCTAAGATGACAAATACCAACCAAAGGGGGAGCTCTTCAACAAGAAATCGTCAAACAATTTCGATTCCTTTGTTTGCTCTTTTTTTTTCGTACGGACTCTCCTCTCTCATCTCTCTCGCTCTCTCTCTCTCCCTCTCTTCATCTCCCTCTCTCTCTCTCATCTCTCCTCTCTCTCTCAGTTCTCCGAAGTACACGAGAGAGTTATCACTATTCACGGTTCTCTGTGCGTGTGTGTGTGTTGTGTGTGGTTGTGGGTGGTGGGGGTGTGTGTGTTGTGTGGTGTGTTTGTGTTATGGTGTGTACGTGCATGTTGTGTTGTTGTGTGGTGTGTGTGTGAGTGTGTGTGTGTGTGTGTGTGTGAGTGGGTGTGTTTATGTGTGTACGTGCATGGTGTTGTGTGTGTGTGTTGTGTGTGTGTGTGTGCAGGTGTGTGTGTGTGTGTGGTGGTGGTGTTTGGTGAGTTTATGTGTGTATGTGCATGAGTTGGTGTGTGTGTGTGTTTGTTGGTTGTGTGTGTGTGTGTGTGAGTAAGAGAGAGAGAGAGAGCAGAGAGAGAGAGAGGGGGGTGGGGGGGTGGGGGTGGGGGGGGGGGTAGTTAAGGTAACCATGGAAGATTATCTTCACGCCAGCCCTACTATCACGCCTTGCCCACCGTGTGTGTTTTAGCCCCTCTTTTGTTTTCTTTTTTTTTTTTTCTGTCTTTTTCTGGGTGGTTTTTTTTTTCTTTCTTTCTTCTTTCCTTCCCTCTGTCTTTCTTTCTTTTTCCTTCTTTCCTTTCTTTTGTGCTTTGCTGCTTTCGTTCTTTCATCCTTCCATCCCTTCTTTCTTTCTCCTCTCTCTGTCTGTCGTTCTTCTTCATTTGTCCTTCTTTCCTTTCTTTCCTTCCCTCCCTACTATTTTCTTCCTTTCAGACGGTTATTTTTCTTATTTTTTTCTTTCAGTCTTTCTTTCTTAACTTTCCCCTTCTTTTTTCCCTTTCTTTCTTCTTTTCTTCTTTCTTTATTGTCTTTCTTTCTTTCTCTTTCTTTCTACTGGTCTTGTCTGTGTTCGTCTTTCTTCTTCTTTCCTCTTGTCTTTCTTTCGTTCTTTCTTCTTCTATAGTTTTTTTATTTCTTTCTTTTTCTTTCCTTTCCTTTTCTTTCTTCTTCTTCCTTTCTTTCTTTTCTTCTTCCTTTCTTCCTTTCTTTCTTCTTCCTTTCTTCCTTCGTTCTTTCTTTCCTTTCTTTCTTCTTTTCTTTCTCGATTTTCTTTTGTTTTTCTTCTTATCTTTCTTTCTTTCTTTCTTTTTTCTTCTTTTCCTTTCGTTCTTTCTTCTTTCTTCTTCTTTTTCATTCTTTTCTTTCTTTCTTCTTTTTCTTTCTTTCCTTTTCTTTCTTCCTTTCTTCCTTTCTTTCTTTCCTTCCTTTTCTTCTTTCTTCTTAGTTTTCTTTGTTTAAGTTTTGATAATCCTTTGTGTTTCATTTCTTTCTTTCTTTTTCTTTCTTTCTTTCCCTTTCTTCTTTTCTTCCTTTTCTTTCTTTCTTTCTCCTTTCCTTTCTTTCTTTCTTCTTCTTTTTCTTTCTTTCTTTACTTTCTTCCTTTTTTTCTTTCCCTTCTTTCTTTCTTTCTTTTCTTTCTTTCTTTCGTGTCTCTTCTTTCCTCTTCCTTTCTTCCCTTTCTTTTCTTTCTTTCCTTTCTTCCTTTCTTCCTTTCCTTTCTTTCCTTTCTTTCTTTCTTTCCTTTTTCCCTTTCTTTCTTTTCTTTCTTTCTTTCTTTCTGTCTTCCTTTCTTCCTTTCTTTCTTTTCTTTCTTTCTTCCTTTCTTCCTTTCCTTTCTTTCATCATTCTTATTTCTTTCTTACTTCCCTTTTCTTTTCGTCGTGCTTTCTACTTTCCTTCTTTCTTTCTTCCTCTCTTCCTTCCTTTTCTCCATGTCTTTCTTCTTACGGTTTTCTTCTTCCTTTCTTTTTCTTTTTACTTCTTTCTTCCTTCTTCCTTCTTGCTTGCTCTTTATTTCTTTTTGTCGGTCTTTTGGGGTCGTTTTCTATTTTCCTTTAATTTTCTCATCACCGGCAATAGACGAATGGCATGGCCCATGCTTTCCCTGATTCTCAGCGGAGGCGGTATTTAAGCCCCGTTCACAACGTCACGCGGATCTGGCCCGACCTGACTTTTGCTTTTCCTGCCGTCTCTAGAGGCAGACATAGCCCTCCAGGCCTTCGCCACTGCCCCTCTCCATTCCTCTGTTACCAGCCCCCATCCCCCCTTACTTTCTCCCTCCATCCCCTGCTTACACCTAATTTTCCTCAGTGTCCCGTTTTCCCGTTTCCGTGATCCTCCCCGTGTCTCCTTCTTCACCTTCGTCCTTTCTCCTGTTTTCCTGTCCTCCTATTGTCTGTGTCTGTCTATCAGTCTGCTGTCTGTCTGGTATGTCTGTCTGTCTGTCTGGTCTCTTATGGTCCTGATACGTCTGTCTATCCCTATTGTTTGACTTGTCTGACTCTGTTGTCTGGTGTGCCCTGTGTTTTAATCTGTCTGTCGGTCTGTTATTTCTGTCTGTCTATTATGGTTTGGGGGGCTTGGGCACGGCTGTTGGGCTGTGCAGGCAGAGGATAGGATGGTGAATCGTTGATTGCTGTCGTTGCAGACCCATCTTACTACCGTACCCCCCTGCCATCTGGCTGTCTTCTCTTTGTCCCTGTGTCTCTCTTCTGTCTGTGGGGGGGGGGGGGTGGGTGTTTCTGTCTGTCTGTCTGAGGGTAGCGACAGGGACGTTTGGGCTGGTCTGTCCCTTCTGTCTGTCTTCTGTCGTCTCTCTCTCTCTCGTCTCTCTCATCTCTCTCTCCTCTCTCTTCTCTCTCTTCTCTCTCTCTCTCTCTCTCTGCTCGCTGGACAACTCGTTTCCATAACTTCGCTCTCCTGATCATTCGTTTGCTCGCTCTCAACCGTCTGTCTGCTTCAAACATCAGCTCTGCATCCTTGCCCTCTCAAAACCCTTCCTCTCACCCTTTCCTTTGTCCCCCTCTCTCTCACCCTCCTCTCTCTCATTCTCGCTCTCCTTCCACTCTCTCCCTCTCTCTCTCTCTCTCTCCTCTCAAACCTCTCTCTCTCTCCACTCTCTCTCCTCTCTCCTCCTCGTCTCTCGATCTCTCTCTCCTCTCTCTCTCTCCCTCTGATCTCTTCTTCTTCTTCTGCCCAGTCTCCCACACCCTTTCTCAGCCTCGTCTCTGTTTTTCTCATCTTTCTTCCTCTTACTCCCCCCTTGCCCAAACTCCCACCCCCACTGCGCTCTCCTCTCTCTCTCTCTCGCCTCGTCTCTCTCTCTCGCAATCCCCGCTCTCCATCTCTCTCTAGCTCTCTCACTCTCGTCTCTCTCACCTGCCTTCTCTGCTTCTAGACTCTTTTTATTTGCCCAAGGCTTAGCCATGCTTCCTCTCGGATCCTCTCCTTCCTTCACCAGCCAACACTTCTTCCCCCCCCCCCTACTCCACACCACCAACTCCCCACACTCTACAACCTCCCCGATTTCTGACCCACCGCTCCACCTCCCTCATGGCTTCTCGATTCATGCGTCATCACTCTGTCGTTCCTTCCACCTCCAGGATGCTGGGGGCCGATGGTACTTCCTCTCCCCTACCACCGCCCCCCTACCCCTCCGGATGCTGGCCGATGGTACGCTCTTCCCCTACCACCGCCCCCCTCCAACGCCAGGGTTGCTGCCCGATGGTACTCCTCTTCCCCTACAACCGCCCCCCTCCAACCCAGATGCTGCCGATGGTACTCCTCTCACCCAACCGACCGCCCCCCTCCAACTCCAGGATGCTGGCCGATGGTACTCCTCTCCCCTACCACCGCCCCCCTCCAACCTCCCTGGGGAGACAGGAGGAGAGGAGTGAGGCGGGCGATGGGGGCATCGTAAAACCTGTATTTGGATGGTGATGATGTCGGTGCCATTATGACCACACTGACCGATCGTGGGGATGGAGAAATCGTTTGAAGCCTTGGGAATAACATTGAGGGAGAAGGAAAAGGGAGAAAGGGGTGGGGGTAGGGGTGAGTGGGGATGGAGGTGAGGGCTACAAAAAAAGGAAGTAAATAATGAAAGCTTGGTGAGCATTACGAAAGAAATAGGTAATTTCAGAAAATGTATCATCTGTCTGTCTGTCTGTTTGTCTGTCCGTCCACCTCTCTCTCTCCTCTCTCTCTCTCTCTCTTCTCTCTCTCTCTCTCTCTCCTCTCTCTCTCTCTCTCTCTCTCTTCTCGTTCGCTTGCTGACTTACTCGCTTGCCTGATCAGTCACTTGCACTCAAGCATATCAACATAATATCTTTTTCTCCACCCCCTCCATCAAATCCTTCTCTCTTCCTCTCACTCCCTCCACTCTCTGTCCCTCTCCCACGCGTCTCTGTCTCTGTCTGTCTATCTGCCTGTCTGTCTGTCTGTCTGTCTGTCTGTCTGTCTGTCTCTCTCTCTCTCTCTCTCTCTCTCTCTCTCTCTCTCTCTCTCTCTCTCTCTCTCTCTTCTTTCTCTTTCTGTCTCTCCGATTTCTTCCCTCTCTCTCTTCCTGTCCTCACCCACCCCCCATCTCTCTCCTGCCATCTCTGCTTCTAGACTCTCTGTTTTGCCCACAGGGCTGAGATCTTACTCTTTCTTGTCATCCTCTCACTTCTTCCATCAGCCAGCCCTTCTCCCTTCTCTCCTCCCCCCCCCCCCCTACACCACACCACCATCCCCACAGCATCCCACTCCACCCTGACCTCCGACCCACCTCCTCCACCTCCCCATGCCTTCTCAACTGCATTCCATCGTCAATCTGTCCTTCCCGTCCATACTCCA
>CM031602.1:31446386-31464381 GCA_018398815.1 Conus ventricosus
TTCATTCGTCCGACTTGACCATAAAACGCAGCCTCTGTCACCTCCGTCGTAAATATGGGTTCACTGGTTGCCTTCGGTGCTCCATTGAAAGGTATTCTCGTCCACGACTCCTCAGCCGAAAGATCGTTTACGACGACAAGGGACTATGTTAGATAGTATCGTTCAGATTTAAGTCCACACACACACGAAAAATAGGGCAACCGGGTGAAACCGTTCAGCAGAGAGAGAGAGAGAGAGAGAGAGAGAGAGAGAGAGAGAGTTTGGGTTGATTAATTAATCGATTGCTTTTATAATTGGTCGACTGTTTGAATGATCTTTATACCTCCAGGATGAAGATCTTAGGACGAGGTATACTTTTACAAGATGTCCTTGTTATGTATACATCATTTCAACATATACCATTCATACTGACAAATCAACATAAACACATTGTAATGTAATTCTAATGATAGCAAGCAGACGTTTCATAAATGTAATAATAATGTGTTGGGTCATCAGACAAAAGGAACAAAAACAGAGAGAGAAGCGGCGGTGGGGGCGGGGGTGATGCGCGCGCACACACACACACACACATATATATATATATATATATATATATATTGAATTATAAACAAAGCTTGCTCTTATGTCTTAGATTGAAGAAATAGGGGGAGAGATAAGCATTCATAAATGCAGTGGTAGATGATTCTGCCTAACAGTATGTGCTTGAGTGGGTGAATGGGAAAAATAAAATAAATGCTTCTCTAAATGAGCCTTCAGCAAGCTTATAGTCTCCAAGGGGGAGACATCCTCCAATAGGGAGGAAAACTCACTAACATATAACTCCTGGTCATATATCGATATTTCGAAATCTGGTTGTTTCTCTTCAGTGACCGCGGAAAATGGTAATTTGACTCCTCTGCCTTTTCAGTTTTAAGAAGAATGCAATCCCAGAAAAGGCTGGTGTGCAATACCGTAGTATGTTTGTTGAGTTTTCAAAAAACCAACCAAAGGTGCCACCTAAGAAGCAAAAAAAAAATCATGAAAGAGCAAAACAAGCTACATTTTCTTGTGAAAAGTAGAAAATATAAAAAGATATCCTCTTAAGACACAAGTGCTGAGGGCCAGTTCTTGGAATGAATCCGCAAGGGACTAAAATACAACAAACTAATAAATTCCAAGGATAAGTACCGAGCACCGTTCCAGCAACTTACAGAGCAGCTTGGTGTTGCAATGACTGCAAGAAATATTGAATTATAAACAAAGCTTGCTCTTATGTCTTAGATTGAAGAAATAGGGGAGAGATAAGCATTCATATCTGCAGTGGTAGATGATTCTGCCTAACTAACAGTATGTGCTTGAGGGGGTATATATATATATACAGAGAGAGAGAGAGAGAGAGAGAGAGAGAGAGAGAGAGGGGGGGGGGGGGTAACTAGCGCTACACCGACTCCATCAGAAAGACCAAAAAAAGTTGAGATGGAAAGTGAAAAGTCCTTTTTCTTTATACGGGGCGACAGCGCTGTTCGAACTGGCAACGTCGTACTGCGAACTGGGCCCTGTTGTATTAAGCCAATCAGGGACCCAGAAACTGTGACAGGTCGCAGACTTTGACAAAGGAGAGAGAGAGAGAGAGAGAGAAGAGAGAGAGAGAGAGAGAAATGCCACGCCAAGAAAAGAGTCGGGGGTTGGGTTTGGGGTGGTGGAAGAGCCCACGTCCGATCGCGTTGATCCGTCCACTCAGTCGTCTGTAAACATTTTCATTGTGTTCCAGACTGATTGAACTGAAGGGACAGGAGCGGGGAAGATGTAGGCCAGGGAGTGTAGAGGTGGGAGGGGGGGGAGGGGGGGGGGGGGGGGGGGGGGGGGAAGCAGAAGGGAAATGAGTGGAGATGGACGAACTAAGGGGACTGTCTTTGGACAGAGCAGACTGGGATAATGATTCAGTCTGTGGTCTTGTTAAGGGAATTGGAGAGAGAGCGCGTAGAGAAAGGATGGGTGAGGTATGAGTGTGTGTGCGAAGTGGGAGGGAGGGGAGATAAGGGGGGAGAGGGTGGAGGAGACTGGTGGCGTCTGACTTCTAACAGAGGCGGTCTAGCTATCTTGACACCGAGAAAAGCGATTGAAACTTCCGTTATTGAAGAAGGTGGGAAAGAAATCTGCGAGGGCGAGTCGTGTAGTTCAAAGAATCATCTGGCGAGCTATGTAGTAGACCTCGAAGTTCACGGCAGACACTTTACCCACAGACTTACCTCCCCTCTTTCCCGCCACTCCAGCCACCCGTTATAAGACCCTGTACAGTTCAGCGCCGTCTGGCAGGTACTTCTGCTGTAGATCTAAGATTTCACGGCAGACATCCCACATACCTGACGTCCCATCTGCCACCAGTTTGTTTTCTTCCAAAGACTCCTTGGCAGAAGCTGTGTGTGTCTTACGTCTGTGTACGAACTTCCAAACAGGATGGGGAATCCATCGATCGTTCGTCACATTTTCTGGCGTAGTCGGCCTCCGGAGTAAATATGAGTGTTCACATATACTTGCAGTAGTAGCGGTGGAATGGTGGCTTAGTGGGTAACCTGATGCCTTAGAAGGCAAGATTATTCTCGGGTTTTGGATCGAATCTCGGTGTGTGTGTGTGTTGTGTGTGTGTGTTGTGTTGTTTATTTGTTTTTTTCCTTTCAACCAGCTGATGAGACTGTGTGCAGCATGCTATAAATGCACGTTTGAAAAAAGAAAGAAAGAAAGAAACAAACAAACAAACTAAAAGAAACAAACAAACAACGAAGCTAACGCAACAAGGAAGTTGACTCTGGCAAAATGTCTGCGACAAATTCTATTATAGATGAACAAAAGTTATACCTAGATAGGCAAACAGTATGGATGGACCTGTACTGTGGTGACTGACTGTCCCCATGTATTTCTTATTTCTTCTTTATTTTGTCTTTTTGTTTGTTTCTTCAAACATGAATCCCGTGTTGTAGTGATCAGGACACCTCGCTGAATAACAGTTCACCAGGTTCTTCCACAGCTGTGTGCCAAGGCCCGGGCCTTTGCAAGTGGCTTCCCTGTCCATTCTGCTATATTGTCAATGGGCCTTGCAAGTGGCTTCCCTGTCCATTCTGCTATATTATCAATGGGCCTTTGCAAGTGGCTTCCCTGTCCATTCTGCTATATTGTCAATGGGCCTTGCAAGTGGCTTCCCTGTCCATTCTGCTATATTATCAATGGGCCTTTGCAAGTGGCTTCCCTGTCCATTCTGCTATATTGTCAATGGGCCTTTGCAAGTGGCTTCCCTGTCCATTCTGCTATATTGTCAATGGGCCTTGCAAGTGGCTTCCCTGTCCATTCTGCTATATTTTCAATGGGCCTTTGCAAGTGGCTTCCCTGTCCATTCTGCTATATTGTCAATGGGCCTTTGCAAGTGGCTTCCCTGTCCATTCTGCTATATTGTCAATGGGCCTTTGCAAGTGGCTTCCCTGTCCATTCTGCTATATTGTCAATGGGCCTTTGCAAGTGGCTTCCCTGTCCATTCTGCTATATTGTCAATGGGCCTTTGCAAGTGGCTTCCCTGTCCATTCTGCTATATTGTCAATGGGCCTTTGCAAGTGGCTTCCCTGTTAATTCTGCTATATTGTCAATGGGCCTTGCAAGTGGCTTCCCTGTCAATTCTGCTATATTGTCAATGGGCCTTTGCAAGTGGCTTCCCTGTCCATTCTGCTATATTGTCAATGGGCCTTGCAAGTGGCTTCCCTGTCCATTCTGCTATATTGTCAATGGGCCTTTGCAAATGGCTTCCCTGTCCATTCTGCTATATTATCAATGGGCCTTTGCAAGTGGCTTCCCTGTCCATTCTGCTATATTGTCAATGGGCCTTTGCAAGTGGCTTCCCTGTCCATTCTGCTATATTGTCAATGGCCTTTGCAAGTGGCTTCCCTGTCCATTCTGCTATATATCAATGGGCCTTTGCAAGTGGCTTCCCTGTCCATTCTGCTATATTGTCAATGGCCTTTGCAAGTGGCTTCCCTGTCCATTCTTGCTATATTGTCAATGGCCTTTGCAGTGGCTTCCCTGTCCATTCTGCTATATTGTCAATCTATATCGGGTTTTCCTTTTCTTTTCTTTTTTTCTCCGTTTTACCCTCTGTCTCCTTCCCTGCAATTCTCTCGCTAAAAGGACTGTTTTAAACAAGGCCAATGGATCTTCATAATTATGTGTGGCCGTACTTACGCGGTGTTCTTTTCCTTGTTGATATCGGTAGAATCTTCATAATTATGTTCCAAATGTGCTGCATGATGGCTTGATAAACATCTTTATGGGTGATACAATCAGCATGTTCCATGTTTGCTAACTTTCGCATAGAGAAATTATGTTGCGGAGAAGAATACAACACCACACAAAGCAGTGCAATACCGGACAATGTTAGTCCTTTCAGCCTGTAAGCTGTTATTTACAGTAACATACTAATGGACAGGATTGACATTTTTAAGATGATATTTCCATTCATCATATCCAATAAAAGCACAGCTGTCGTGTGCGCCTTTTCTTATCTCCGCTCCCCGCTCCCAGTTTCCACACATTCCTACCCCGTCCCGTATACACACCACGTTCGCGCGTACGTATGGATACTGTCACACACACGCGCGCGCGCGCGCACACACACACAGAGAGAGAGAGAGAGAGAGAGAGAGAGGAGGGAGCAGATCAATAGGAGAGACGATCTTAAGGAAATGAGGCGGAGCAGAGAGGCACTGTCCGCCGCCGCTCTGTCTCCCGGACAACGCCTGTCAACCCTAGTCCGTCACTCACCCTGTACCACAACCTCCTAAAGGTGCCGATACACCATTCCTGTTTAAACGCACGCACGACACGAGGATGAATAATTATCACCGACTGCTAGAATCTTGTTACCATCCACGAAAGCAACACGTTCACGCGTCTTTTGATTGACTTTCGTGTTGCTTGACTTATCCAGTTATGTGACTTTTCAGCCGCTGGATTTCGGAGGAAAACAAAACAAAACAAACAAGCAAATCCTAGTCGGTTTACCAATGTGGAGGATGACAATTCATGTTTATAACTAGCATCACATTAACTTAGAAGGAGCGTACAATACGCTATTTCAGCAAATGAGAAAGGACAATTGCATGGAAGTGCAGAGCATGATAAAATCATTGTCCCATAGAAATAAAAGCATAATAATTGATTTTAAGTTAATTGCGAAACTGTCAGGGGGAGGGATTTGTGCGCCATAATCAGCACGTACTGCTATCTTCAAATGATGTTGATTTTAAAAGTGAAAGGTGTAGCAGTATTTGTTTATGTCTCACTTCCCCCTTCGTGATATTACATCATGATTTGGGGATGTTCTGATTTCCGGTATCAAACGTTCTGTGGTAATAAGAAAAAGAAAAAAAAAGAAAAAAAAAAAGAGAAAAAAAAGGCCCTCGAAGGGTTTGTTCCATTTCAAATAATTAGTCGCTCATTCTCGATACAAACAGTGGCGCAAATGCAATACGCGCAAACGTTGAGTCTCGCAAGACATGTTCCCCCATCTATTGTGTGCAAGGTCAGTCAGTACGAATCAAAACGAATCCGATCTTTTGATCGAATGTTAAGCCTGAGACTGATCTGGCATTGATAGGAAATTCGACCAGAGATAAACAGCGTATATTATCACCTGTTGACGGATAAACCTTTGAATTATCTCCCATTAAAAGCCTTCAAATTATCTCCCATTAAAGGTTTAACCTATTAGATTATCACCAATTAAAGGCATAAACCCATTAAATTATTGTTCATTGAAGGATTAACCTCTGAAATTCTTACACATTAAAGAATTAACCTTTTAAATTATCATGTATTAAAGGATTAGTCTATCAGGTTATATCGCATGAAAGGGTTAACCTATTAAATTATCACCTATCAAAGGATTAGACCATTAAATTATCACGTTTTAAAGATTAAGCGATGACATTTAGGTGGCGACGCGTGGTGTGGATCAAGGTGTGGACCCAGGCTCTGTTGAGCAAGATTAAGGAGAAATCGCTGAAGCGTGGCCACTCCAAGAAGTTAACCCAGCCAGCCGTGTTCCACAAGACCACGACACTGTGTTGTGCACTAGTTTTGAGAAATGTGGGGGAGAGAGAGAGAGAGAGAGAGAGAGAGAGAGAGAGAGAGAGAGAGAGAGAACAAAAAAGAAAAACAAAACAGAACAAACAAACAAACAAAAAACAACAACAACCGACTCCCCTCCCATACAAACAAAGAAGGGAAACAAAATTCAACAGAAACCATTTTGTCAGTCTTTTGAATTTGCTTCAGAAAAAATATGTATTTTACCAGTTTGCATTTGCTTTTAAACATAGCAGTAGTGGTGGTGGTAGTAGAAATAGTAGTAGTAGTAGTAGTAGTAGTAGTAGTAGTAGCAGCAGCAGCAGTAGCAGTAGTAGTAGTAGTACTACTACTACTGCTATTACTACTACTGCTACTACCACCACTACTACTACTAGTTGCAGCAGCAGCAGTCGTGGTAGTGGACAATCACCAGCAGCAGCATAGGTAGCAATAATGATTGTGTTATTGTCGTGTAGTTACTATAGTGGAGATGATAACTTTGTGAAAAGTAGAACACTGCTGCTGCTGCTGCTGCTGCTTCTTATGCTACCACCACTACTACTACTACTACTACTACTACTACTACTACTACTACTTTTAATACCACCATCAGCACCATCACCGCCACTACTACTACTACTGCTGCTACTACTACTACCACTACTTTTACTACCACCATCACCGCCACTACTACTACTACTACTGGTGGTGGTGTTGATGCGCTAGCGGTGCTGCTGATAAAACTACTACTACCACCACCACCACAACAACAACAATTACTCTCCCCCTCCTCCTCCTCCTCCTCCTCCTCCTCCTCCTACTACTACTACTACTACTACTACTACTACTACTACTACTGCTGCTGCTGCTGCTGCTGCTGCTGCTACAAGAACAACAGCAACAACAACAACAGCTACTACTACTACTACTACTACTACTACTACTACTACTACTACTACTACTTGTATCACCACCACCACAACAACAACAATTACTACTACTACTACTACTACTACTACTACTACTACTACTACTACTACTACTACTACTACTACTACCACCACCACAACAACAACAACAAAAACAACTACCACTACTACTACCACCACCACCACCACCACCACCACCGGCGCTGCTTGTCTCCCCGCTTTTGCTTCATTCTGAACAACGGTGTAATTTTCGCCCCTTTCCAACCACCCCTGTTCCTCATTCTAGTACCCTGCGGGTCTGTAGACACGTGACCTCGTCTCGTCTGGAAGCCCCGTGGTTCTTACCGCGGATCCCATTACACC
Organism: Conus ventricosus; assembly: GCA_018398815.1. Lineage (NCBI taxonomy): Eukaryota > Metazoa > Mollusca > Gastropoda > Neogastropoda > Conidae > Conus > Conus ventricosus. The sequence continues at coordinate 31,453,772 of CM031602.1, forward strand.
CTGTCCCCTTTTCTTCGCCATTACCACGACCCCAAACTTACACCCCGCATCTCCCAACACAATTTGCCGTGTCTGTCTCTCAGTGTCTGTAAAGTTACATGTGCCTGTGGTCTGTCGGTAGCCTGTTCTGTCGGCCCACTTGTCTGCTGCTTTGTCTACGCGTTTGTCTGCTGTTGTCTCTTCCTGTGCGTCTGTCTGCTGGCAGTAGCTTGTCTGTCCCTGTCTACACCTTTTTATCCGTCTTTGTCCCGACATCAGTCTGTTTGTCTGTCTGTCTGTATTTTTCTGTCTGTCTGCCTGTGTGTGTGTCTGTCTCTGTTTCTGTCTCTCTCTCTTTCTCACTCTCACTCTGTCTCTCTCCCTCTCTCTCTCCCTCTCTCTCTCTCTCTCTCTCTCTCTCTCTCTCTCTCTCTCTCTCTCTCTCTCTCTCTCGGGGTATTAGTAGTAGTAGTAGTAGTAGTAGTAGTAGTAGTAATGGTGGAAGTGGTGGTGGTGGAGGTGGTGGTGGTAGTGGTGTTGGCGGTGGTGGTGTCAGGAGGAGGAGAAAGAGGGGAAGACGTGGAAAGGAGGAGGAGGGAAGAAGCAGCTGCAGCGACAACAAACAGAAAGATCAAGGGAAAAGTTTAAACGTTATAAAACAAAGAAATCACGATGTATTGACAGCTATGTAATAAGGAATCTGGATAATTGTCTGCCTCGCCCGCACATGATCGGTCATTCTCATCATTTGTTTCACAAATGTTTCGACCCACCTCTCTCTCTCTCTCTCTCTCTCCTCTCTCTCTCTCTCCTCTCTCTCTCTCTTCTCTCTCTCTCTCCTCTCTCTCTCTCTCTCTCTCTCTCCCTCTCCTCTCTCTCTCTCTCCTCTTTCTCTCTCTCTCTCTCTCTCCCCTCCTATGTCTTGTTTCTCTGTCTGTCTGTCTGTCTGTCTGTCTGTCTGTCTGTCTGTCTCGCTCTTTCTATCTCTCTGTTTCTCGTCTCTGTTTCTCTCTCCGTCTCTGACTGTCTGTCTGTCTGTTTGCCTGTCTGTCCGTCTGTTTCTCTCTCTATGCTGATGTAACAATCATATCCTCTCTCTCTGTGTCTTTGTCTGTCTGTTTATCTGTGTGTGTGTGTGTGTGTGTGTGTGTGTGTGTGTGTGTGTGTGTGCGCGCGCGCGCTAAGGTGACAATCATAGCTCTGCCTCTGTCTCTGTTTGTCTGTCGGTCGGTCGGTCCCCCCCCCCCCTCTCTCTCCTCTCTCTCTCTCTCTCTCTCTCTCTCTCTCTCTCTCTCTCTCTCTCTCTCTCTCTCTCCTCTCTCTCTCTCTCTCTCTCTCTTTCTCTCTCTCTCTCTCCCATCCTATGTCTTGTTTCTCTGTCTGTTTGCCTGTCTGTCTGTCTGTTTCTCTCTGTGTGCTGATGTAACAATCATATCCTCTCTCTCTCTGTCTTTGTCTGTCTGTTTATCTGTGTGTGTGTGTGTGTGTGTGTGTGTGTGTGTGTGTGTGTGTGTGTGTGTGTGTGTGTGTGCGCGCGCGCTAAGGTGACAATCACAGCTCTGCCTCTGTCTCTGTTTGTCTGTCGGTCGGTCGGTCACCCCCCCCCCCTCTCTCTCTCTCTCTCTCTCTCTCTCTCTCTCTCTCTCTCTCTCTCTCTCTCTCTCTCTCTCTCTCTCTCTCTCTCTCTCTTCCACCTTCCACCTTTCCCCCGACCCTCCCAGCCGGGCTTTTTCTCTCACTTCCTCCTTCATTTCCTTCCTCTGGCTTGTTGTCTAATTAGTTTCCCAAAATTGGATATGTGAGGCTGGACGCTGGCTGCTCCTGGAAATGGATGGAGCCAGACAAATGGCGGTTTCCTTCAGCCCTTGAGCCACTCTCTCTCTCTCTCTCTCTCCTCTCTCTCTCTCTCTCTCTCTCTCTCCTCTCTCTCTCTCTCTCTCTCTCTCTCTCTCTCTCTCTCTCTCTCTCTCTCTCTCTCTCCCTCCCTCCCTCCGTCCTCTCTCTCTCTCTCTCCTCTCTCTCTCTCTCTCTCTCTCTCTCTCTCTCTCTCTCTCTCTCGTACTGACCCTTTTTTCCACACAATATTCTGTACTGGAAACGCAGTGACTAGTGTGCGTCTGTTACTGTTCCTGTACTGATGATTGAAAAGAAGCTGAGCAAAAATATTGTAATCTACGATGAAATCAAAACAATTTTCGGGACCCAGCAGAACGAGAAACTGCAACCCCAACATCCCCGTCACAGACGGAATGATTTCTACAATCTGCAGGAACGAGAGGAACAGGTGACGTTCTTCCGCCTAAGGAGTGGACACCATCGCCTACGCTAGCAGCTGCGTACACAGTTTGGTATTGGACCGTCTGGAGTGTGTGCTGTGGTCAATGACCTACGACATTAGACTACAATCCTTCAAAGCTGTCCAAAGCACGTTGCTGCTGTGGACAGAGTCTGGCCCACAGCAACGACTCTGGACGTTCTGATAGACCTGAGGACAACAGACCACACGCCACAATTGGGATTTCGAAGTAGATCACTATATACATCCATTTAAGCGTTTTGAGGCGCATAAGAAATTCCAGCCGTAGACTGATGTTAAGATTGTAATCGATCAAGTGAACAACCCCCACCAATCTTTTTACATATTATTTTTTTAGGGAATTCTACCAATGACATCACTCACAATCTAGAAATGCATGAGCAGTCCCTTACCTCACGTGTCATTTCAGGCGTTCTCACTCTCAAGTGACACTATCTCTGCACCAGGTGCCCGCCCACCCCCCCCCCCCCCCCCCCGCGCCCCCCCACCCCCAAACAAAAAGAAAGAAAAAAAAAAAATAGTCTCATTCTTTTCATTTTAATTCGTATGCTTAGCTGGCATCCACCTTGATAGGCATATGCATGAAAAGAAAGAGAATCAACTTTCAGACACAACAAAACTTCTCAAAACAAGCTCAATGTGCCTGTCCATAAAAAAATACCCGACTCCTCAAACAAGGCCTGATCGCACTAGTTTTAAGGTGTGCAGCCATTGTGGCTTTCATCGTGCGTAACATTGCATGATAACCACCTGGCCTGAAAGTGCTTTCCGGCGCAAGAGAAAGAGCGCGTGCCTGAACGTTTCCTCCTTGAAAAAAGAATCGAGACTGATTTCCCCTTTGTTCCCAAATCCGTCAAAATTCTCCTGGTTTCTCAAAGTATAAAACATATAAATTTTTATCGCATTGTGCCTGGATTCTAGAGGCGAGTGGTTCTGGATCACAGCCAGAATCACCCCCCCCCCCCCCACACACACACACACACACATACATACATACACACGCCTTCTCGCCCCCACCCTGTCCTGTTCCAAAGCCACTTCCCGCTATTCAGTTTGGGGCATGGTCCAGAATAGTCCAAGGAGTGATATGAGTACGTGCCCCTTTTTTCCTCCTCGTCGGGCGTGTGATTTGGGGCGCGTTGCTAAAATTCACTCCAACGGATGATTCTGAATCATACTTCAAATTTCTCACAAGGAAGAGGTTGTTGCATACAGTGTGTGTGTGTGTGTGTGTGTGTGTGTGTGTGTGTGTGTGTGTGTGTGTGTGTGCATGCGCGCGCGCGCGCGCGCGTGCGTGCGTGCGTGCGTGCGTGTGTGTGTGTGTGTGTGGTGTGTGTGTAGGCGGGAGATGGGAGAAGGGAGAAGTCCTGGTTCAGGTCCAGAACCGTCACCCACAACTTCAGATGCAGTGAGCTTTGGTTCATACATTTTTGTGGTTTGGGACTCGGAGGCCTGTAATCGAAGTAAATGATTTGGAATAAAGTAGAAGGTCGTTCTGGATTTACGCCCCTGAAGAGAATGGGGGTAAATTGGTCCCGTGCTTTTTCTTGCCGAGGAGGGCGTTAAGTGAATACGGATCATTAAACGACGACACTTGAATGAACATCTGACTTAAGGAATGAGAAAGAAAGAAGATTTAGGTCATGAATGTAGATACTCGCTATGCTGTGTAAACGACTGGAAGGATTTCTGCACTTATATATATAATATATATATATATATATATAATATTATAATATATATATATAATATATATATATATATATATAATATATATATATAACATTATATATATATATATAATATTGAAGGGGGCTTCTCTTCTGAGGACTCTCTGCTGCCACGCTCTCTCACGAGTTTCTTTCTACTGATGCATGGGTAAACCATTGACTTCCGGGAATAGGCCGGAGGACGTCCGGAAAGACCGGAGGACACTGGGAAAGACCAGAACCAAGGCTCTGTGGGCTGGCTCCCCACTTGCCTTAAACATGTGCTACCAAGAATAAAAGGAAAAGATGCTCCCAGGATTCACCGAAAGGGGAGAGAATGATGAATCCATCGGTGCTCAACCAATCACGACTGCAAATTCCAAACGGACTATGAACATGGACCAAATGGAATATCCATTGTCTGTGGAAAGCGTTTCGCTACCACCCGTGGCATGAAGATCCACAGAACAAAGATGGGATGTGTGAAGACTCATCTGAATGAGCAGCAGCGCACTGCATCAGCAGATAAGACGTCGGAAGACCAAGGCCAGGATTTAAACCACAGTGCCAAGACATCCACGCTGTTGGTTCGGATGAGGAATTTGCACAGGCCCTCGATGCCAGGCGCCTGAAACTCAACCTGCCACGAGCAAACGAAACTGAAGATTGGGAGAAACTGGATGCAAAAATCGTCCAAAGACTCGATGCACTGATAGGGAAAAGCACCCTGGAACACAAACTAGCCACATAGGGGACATTGTGTATGCCACATGTAGAGACGCCTATGGAGTAAAACTACCCAAAGAGAAAACACCTCCAAAGAAATCCAGACGCCAAGAAAAGATGGACAACATCAGAGTCCAAAAGAACAACCTCAAGAAGCAAATGAAGACCGCACTGCCAGCTGAAAAACAAGGCTTGGAAAAACTGTGGGAAGACCTGAAAGAAAAACACAGCGCCCTCAGCAAAGCGGAATCTGCGAGGAAGAGGAAGAGCAAAAAGAAGAAGACACAAGAGCGCTTCTTCAGAGACCCCTTCCAGTTTGCCAGAACACTGTTTGAGCAGCCAAAATCTGGACCCTATGTGTGGACAAAGGAGTTCTTGAGCAGCATCTGAGAAAAACATACTCTGACTCACAGAGCAAAGCACCACTCGACATTCAAGGTCTGGTGTGGCCAACCAACCCTAGGAACAGTTCAATGGCAAGCCTCCAACGTTGGCGGAAATCAAGAAGGTGGTCGACAAAGCCAGAGCCAAATCATCACCAGGGCCAAAGGGAATACCTTACCAGCTTTACAAGAAATGTCCCAAGGTGCTGGAGTGGCTCCACAGGCTGCTGCGATCGGCTTGGAGAAACCAGAAGATCAGCGGCCAGTGGATGACGGCAGATGTGTGTACATCCCCAAAGAGCAAAACTCAAGTGACATCAGCCAGTTCAGGCCAATATCACTACTGAACGTCGAAGGGAAAATCTTCTTCTCTGTCATGGCAGCAAGGCTGACCAAGTACCTGATGGAAAACAAGTACTTGGATGTGTCAGTCCAGAAAGGTGGCATCCCAGGCGTGGCTGGCTGTGTAGAACACGCCACAATGATCTGGGACGCAATCCAAAAAGCAAAAACAGAAAAGAGAGACCTGGACGTAGTGTGGCTTGATCTGGCAAACGCATATGGATCTGTGCCCCATGAGATGATACAGTTGGCTCTTGAGATGTACCATGTGCCAAAGAACATCCGCGACATGCTCAAGAAGTACTTCAATGGCTTCTCAATGCGGTTCTCTACCAAGGAGTACACAACTGATTGGATCAACTTGGAAGTGGGCATTGCAATGGGCTGTGCAATTTCCCCGAAAACTGTTCGTGCTGGCAATGGAACTCATCTTGAAAGCAGCAACAAACAACGCAAGACAAACAGACCTTGGCGATGGATACAAGATGCCTCCTCTCAAGGCCTTCATGGATGACACTACAGTGATTTCATCCAGAGAAGACGGACACGTCATGTGCTGGAGAGGCTGGACGACATAGTTGCCTCATCCAGAATGAAGTTCAAGCCAAGAAATCACGGAGTCTCTCACTGAGGAAAGGAAAAGTGGCCGAATCTGTGGTCTTCAGTGTTGTGAACCAGGCCATTCCAACAGTCACAGAAGAACCAGTCAAGAGCCTTGGAAGATGGTATGATGATACGCTGAAAGACACACAAAGACAAAAGAAACCAAGCAGATGGCGGAAGAAGGCTTGGAGACCATTGACCAGTGTGGGCTCCCTGGCAAATAAAAGGGTCTGGTGTCTGCAGTTCATGCTGATACCAAAGCTCCTATGGCCTCTGATGATATACGACATCTGCACCAGCACAGTGGAGGCAATGGAAGCCAAAATCAACAAGTTCACAAGGAAATGGCTTGGTGTCCCACCCTGTCTGACTGACATCGCGCTGTACTGTCGCCAAGCAAAGCTCAAACTACCACTGAAATCCATCCTGGAGGAATACAAAGCAGGGAAGATCAGACTTCAAAGCATGCTGGAGGACTCAGGAGACAAGTGGTAGAAGCAATCAAGCCCCAGCTGAAGACAGGCAGAAAATGGAAAGTTCAAGAGGCGATGGATTCTGCAAAAGAAAGTCTCAAGATCAGAGAAATAACAGGACACACACAGACCAACAGACAAGGACTGGGGTGACCAAAACTGAATGGTGGTCAAAGGCCAAAGGAAAGCCAAAAGAGACATGATGATTCAGGAGATGAGAAAAGAAGAAGACCAAAAAAGACTCCAAAAAGCAGTCCAGCAGAGCCAGCAAGGGCAATGGACAACGTGGGGGAATGCACTCCAAAGAAGTCTAACTTGGAATGACATTTGGCACATGGCCCCTCTCAGGATCAGCTTCATTCTCAGATCTGCATATGACCTTCTGCCCTCAAATGCAAACCTGGTGAAGTGGGGGAAAACAGACGATCCTGCATGCCCCCTCTGCCATGAAAAACAAACAGTGGAGCATGTTCTAAGCTCATGTAAAGTAGCCCTGGCTCAAGGAAGGTACACATGAAGGCACAACCAAGTGCTCAAAAGAGATTGTACAAGTAGTCTGGGCTAGTACCAACACCACAAAAGGGAGAATCAGGACTCCAAGAGCAACCCGCAACATTCTTCACGGCAGGAGGCAGCAAATCATGGCCAAGAACAACAGTGCCACTCGAAACATGCAGGCAGAGTCTGCTGGATGGGGCAGATGACTGGGAGTGCACTGCAGACCTCCCAGAATGGAAGAGTCACCCAGAGATCATCAGCAAGAGTGGCATGAGACCAGACATAGTAGTCCACTCTCATCAACCAAGCAGCTGATCATGATCGAGCTCACGGTACCATATGAGAACAGAATGGAGGCAGCTCAAATCTACAAGACTGAAAAGTATGCTGATCTGGCAAACAGCCTGAGGAGAGAAGGCTATCAGGTCAAAGTCCTCACTGCAGAAATTGGAGCTAGGGGATTTGTAGGGAAAGTCTGCATACAGCCTCATGAAACAGCTCTCAGTTGCAGGAAGGAAAAAACCAGAGCCCTGAAAGCAATGGCAGAAGCGGCAGAGAGGTGTTCAAGCTGGATCTGGTCAAGGAGGAACAAAAGTGAACTTCATAAGGCTTAATTACCCTACAAATATCAGGTGTCCCTGTGGCTCAGTGGTTAAAGCGCGAGTCAGTAAGTAGAAAATGAGCATGTCCAAGGTCATGGGTTCGAATCCCAGCCATGGCTCATCCCCAAGATGGGGGGAAAAAAAAAAAGGGGCAGCAGAGGGACATCCGGAGTCATGAACCGGGTGGCCCAACCCCCCTAGAGTGTCAGGAGATAAGGGCCGAAACACTTGCTTGAAGGGGCTTCTCTTCTGAGGACTCTCTGCTGCCACGCTCTCCACGAGTTTTCTTTCTACATATATATATATATATATATATATATATATATATAGATCAATGTGATTAAAATACCCAAAACGATTTTTAGAACGACAGCGATACGCTCGAAACAAATTTGTAGATTACTCCTTTTAAAACCTTTTTTTTTAACAAAATATATATATATATATATATATATATATATATATATATATATATATATATATATATATATGTCTTCGTATCAATGAAATGCTAACAAAACAAAACACAAAAGAGAGAGAGAGAGAGAGAGAGAGAGAGAGAGAGAGAGAGAGAAGAGAGAGAGAGAGAGAGAGAGAAAAGAGAGAGAAGAAGAAAAACAACCACCAAAAAAACAACAAAAAAAAAAAAACAAAGAACAAAAAAAAAAAACAAAAAAGAAAAAACCAGCTCTCTCTCTCTCTCTCTTTTCTCTCTCTCTCTCTCTCTCCTCTCTCTCTCCTCTCTCTCCCCTCCCAACGCTTTGTCACGATACTCCCTGTCTTCTCCCCCCACCCCTCTCTCCTCCCCCTCCGACTCTCCCCTCTCTCTCTCAAACACAAACACCACACACACACACACCACACACACACACACACACACACACACACACACACACACATACACACACACACACACACACACACACACACACACACACACACACACACACACACACACATGTACGAGTGTGAAAATAACTTGCTATGTCTGCACCATCTGTTACCACTTTTAGTGATTCACACAGATACTAATGCTACCGACAGCTTGTTGCGTCCTGTTTGGTTCGTATTTCAGGCTGCTAACGGAACACAAATAAATGTCTTGGTTAGAAACGGTCGGGTGTGGTAATGTTCCTACCCCAGCCCACCCCCCACACCCACACGTTCCTTCTCACCTTCTGCCCTGCACATACACACACATCTCTCTCTCTCTCTCTCTCTCTCTCTCTCTCTCTCTCTCTCTCCTCTCTCATCTCTCTCTCTCTCCTCTCTCTCCCTTTCTCTCTTCTCTCCTTTCTCCTCTTCTCTCTCTCTCTCTCTCTCTCTCTCTCTCTCTCTCTCTCTCTCTCTCTCTCTCTGTTCTCTCTCTCTCTCTTTCTCTCATTCTCTCTCTTTCTCTCATTCTCTCTCTCTCTCTCTCTCTCTCTCCATCTGACTCTCTGTCTGTCTGTCTGTCTGCTGAGAGAGAGAGAGAGAGAGAGAGAGAGAGAGAGCGAGAGAGAGAGAGAGAGAGAGAGAGAGAGAGATTTACGCTATCTTCGTCAACACATAGTATAAGACAGTGACAAGCTGTGCGAGTAGCTTCAAGAGACTGGCATCTTTCAGCCTTTCATCCAGCTTCTTTCCACAGATCTCTCTGTAACTTCCTGCGTTGTTGGACAACGTTTAGATTGATGAGTCGTGGTAGCAGTTGGTCAGGTGATGAACTCAGGTGTTTTTGAAGCGTGCCTCCTGGCATGAAAAAGGTAAGCATATTTATTGAGGCGGTTCAGTTCACACTTACAACTTCTTTCGCTCGCGCCCGCGCATGTGTGCTTGTGTATATGTGATGAATGAGTGTGGTGTTGTGTGTGTGTGTTTTGGTGTGTGTGTGTGTGTGTGAGTTGTGGTGTTGTGTGTTTGGGTTGGTGTGTGCCGAAATCGGTCAAAGGATATTGTGTGTGGATCTGTGAGAAGGCTAAACACAGAGAGAGAGAGAGAGAGAGAGAGAGAGAGAGAGAGAGAGAGAGAGAGAGAGAGAGTAGAGGAGAGAGAGAAGTAGATTAAACTTGGTCTTCCAACCCTTTTTGAATCTAAATAGAAAAGCAAATCTAAAAATACAAATTTATCCACTCTGTGAAACGTAATTCAAACAGAATTCCGCCAAAAGGTGATATCCATATCAGAATCTTTTTGAAATTGAACAGATGAAGAATAATGAAGTCTAGAAATGTTTGATATTTACTAAATTTTTATCCACAGATTGCGTACATACGCAAGTTTCGCGTGATTACTGTTGAAGAAATGCATTGTACCTTTAAGCTTAATGGATTGATTTCATTACTTTGCTTTTATTTGTTAATTATGGAACGTATTTGGACGTAAGGTGTGTGCTAAACATAAGTAAACAAATAGATAAGCACATAGCCTAAAATGAATGTATAAAACACCATCAAGTGAATTCCAATCATGCAGCAACAGCACTTCTCTGCTTAAAATAAATCATGTATAGGCCAACATTTTTTTTCTGTTTCATATGAACTTTTGGAAGATACTTTTTTTATTTTTAGAAAAGAGTAGTTACTTTTTTTAGTTTCTTTATCACACACATCATTTCCTCTAAACTTTTTTCGATTCCTGGCTCTATACTAACTCGCCCCCCCCTTCCCTCCCTCCACCCCCCCCTGGCCTTTTTCCCTCCTCTCTTCCGTTTACTTCTCTTTCCATCTTCAACTCAGTTCCGCTCCTCAACTTAGGCATGAGGCCAGAGGTGAGAGGTGAGAGATGATAGGAGGGTGGGGTTGTGTGATGGGGCGGGGGGGGGGGGTGGATCAAAAGCGAAGATATGATGATTACGTGCAAACCGATTGTCATGCTATATGGTCGTCGTCCTTCCCTCCGAGCTGGCAGCGATCAGTCTAATCATCATGGTAATTCATGATTGTCGCAGAAGCAGACGTTAGAGCCCGCAGTGAAGGACTACCGTAAAGAACTTCGGT
>CM031602.1:31464481-31469481 GCA_018398815.1 Conus ventricosus
TCCGGTCCTGGGTCCCCCCCCTGCCCCCCTTTACTCCCTCGCTTGCCTCGCCGGCCTCCTCCTTTTAATCACAGGTTTCGCCTTCAACCCTTCCCTTCAAGGAGACAAATTAACCCGTGTGAGGAAATGACGATCAGCAGGAAATGATAGTGCCAGGATAGAAATCAGCGCGCCCAAAGTACCAATCCCAAACCCTTCTAAAGGGAAGGTCACCGACAACATCTTTCTGCTTCAGAGACGAGGTTCTGAATGGGATACAAAGGCCGTTAGAGGAGACTGGGAGAAAGAGGGCTGGGAGGGGGTGGGGTTGGGGTGGTGGGTGGGATGGGGTGGAGAGGGGATGACCAGAGTATAGTGAAGAATTGTGGAGGAGAAGGATGGGGGTGAGGTGGGTTGGGCTTAAAAGCCCAAGATTCGTGGCCTTGAGGTGGGGGGGGGGGGGGGAGGGAATGTGCGATGACGAGGTCGGGAGCTGGGGGGTGGACTGTGAAACGGAGGACTGACCCTGTTAGGCGGTTCTACGATGGGGTATAGCTGTGGCAGGCTGCGAGGACCGTGGTTAAGTCGCTGCTGCCCTTCTGGTCCGCTGACTTTAGTAAGAGCTAATGGGCGATAGCGAGGTACGGAAACTTCAGAGTGACTAAAGTGGTTGACTTCCGCGCCCGGTGTCCCGATAGGCCCGCAAGTGCGTGGTGAGGAAGGCAGGGTTAGTCCCCTGTTGACCAGGCTACACAAACTCGAGTGCCGGCGTGCCGTAATGCTCTTTGTGATGGTGTTAACTCAGAGGGGGGGGGGGGGGGGGGTGGGGGGGGGGGGGGGGGGGGGGGGGGGGGGGGGGGGGGTGGGGGGGGGGGGGGGGGGGGGGGGGGGGGGGGGGGGGGGGGGGGGGGGGGGGGGTTGGGGGGGGGGGGGGGGGGGGGGGGGGGGGGGGGGGGGGGGGGGTGTTGGGGTGTGGGTGGGGGGGGAGGAGTGTCTGTCCTGGCAGTCTGTCTGTCTGTCTGTTCTTTCCCTCTCTCTCTCTCTCCTCACTGTCTGCTCTCCTCACTGTCTCTCTCTCTCACTGTCGCGCTCTCACTCTCTGGACTCTCGTCTCTCTCTCTCTCTCTCTTCTTTCTCTCTCACTGTCTCTTCTGCCCCCCCCCCTCTCGTCCTCCCTCTCCTTCATCTCTCAGGAATACACTCGAAACACAAACTTTGAAGAGAGGAGAGAGAGAGATAGAGAGAGAGAGAGAGAGAGAGAGAGAGAGAGAGAGAAGGAATACATCTCAACACACAGTGAAGAGAGAGGAGGAGAGAGAGAGAGAGAGAGAGAAGAGAGAGAGAGAGAGAGAAGAGAGGGAGGAGGGAAAAAAGCAAGGCAGGTGGGATGGAGTAGCAGAGACATGGGAGGATGAGGTGTGAGGCGAAAAGGAAGTATGAGACAAGAGAATAGGAAAGCAAAAAGAAAAAGAAGAAGACACCGGCAGAAGTGTATGTTTGACACGATGACCCTGCGACGACGACGAAAACGACGACGATGAAGACGACGGCGACGACGATTACGCCGATGATCATGATCAGAGAGATTATGATGATGAGATGATGATGATCATGATGAGATGATGAGACATCACCATCAGCATCATGATTATCATGAAGGATGAAACATAATAAGAAAACAGGAGGATACTGAAAGATAGAAATGAATTAAAAGCGAAATAAAAGGGCGGGAGGGGGGGGGGTGGGGGCGGGGGGGGGGGAAGAAAATAGAAAAAGAAGCGAATAGAAACGAAGGAAAAGACGTACAGGCTTAGGCAAAGGGAAGATGGGGTGATCCCTTAACTTTGGCCCTCGTCTGGGCTTGTGTGAAGCGAGTGAAGAGTGGAACAACCAGTTTCTTGAAGACCACACGGATTTCATTTCGCCTTGTTCCACCTCTTTATCCAGTTCGTTTTATACGTCTCAGCGCCAACATGTTTACCCCCCTATGCATACATTCTTTTACGAAGACCCACACACGCACATGCATTACACCCTTAAGAGCCGGGCGAGTTAAATGCCACAGAAAGAGAGACGAAGAGACGAAAATAAAACGGAAAAATGAAAATTAAAAAAAAACAGAGAGAAAGAACAGAAGCAAACAGGAAGACGAAGAGGAATGAAAACAGTACTAGGCCCTGTAAAAAAAAAAAAAATACAGGCAACATTATAGCGAGAGAGAGAGAGAGAGAGAGAGAGAGACAGAGAACTAGACAGACGACAAGGACAGGACTGACAGACAGGAGCTGAATGTCAGAAATAGAGGGCAGTTTTTAAAAAAAAAGAAGAAGAAAAACAGCAGAAGAACTCGAAAAAGAAAAACAAGAAAGAGCGTTAAAATAAGAGCCACAAAGCACACACACACACCTACACAACACGAAAGGAAGAAATAAAGAGAGGAAGAAAGAAAGAAAGAAAAAAGAAAGAATGGAAAGAAATACCAGAAGGAAGAGCGACGGAAGGATAAACGGGCGTTTCTGGGCCTGTAGCTTGGTCGCTAGTGTGTGAAGCGAAAGGACAGAAATGAATCTCAAACCCCACCACACTCGCTTTTTTTTGTTTTTGTTTTCTCTGCGTTTTTTCTCCCTCCTTGCCTTTGCTTTCACTGTTCCGCCATTCCATCTGCCCGTACCGCTCCACACGAAGGGATGACGAAGATACACAGTATCACACACGCGAGGCCTCACTGTCTTTTAAAGTAACGACAGAGAGATAGAGGAGAAGAAGAGAGGAGAGAGAGAGAGAGAGAGCGAGAGTAGTGAGAGATAGAGAAGGGGAGTAGTAAGTTGGTTTGAAGGTGCGCAAAAAAGGAGGAGGGGAGGAGGAGTGGCACAAAAAATTCCATTTCATTAAAGGAAAAAAGGTGGATACCAATGATGTTGTGGAGTCCTATCAGAGGACAAGAAAGAAAAAAGCACAAAACATAAGAAGCGCAGTAACCTCTCCTGACAACCACCATGCTGCACGGAGCGATAGAGAGAGGGCTCTGAGATGAGAGAGCAGAGAGAGTAGAGAGAGAGAGAGAGAGATGAGAGAGAGAGCGAGAGAGAGATTGACAGACATACCAATACATAGAGACAGACAGACAGTTGCCGTGAGGAATGACAGTCGAGCTACACGCACGCCGGGACGCAAAACACACCACACGACAATCACCCTCACAACAGCACGAGACACACACTACACACACACACACACACACACCAACACACATTTCACACACACACACACACACACACAACACACACTACACACACCTTACACACACACACACACACACACCCACACACGACGGCGCGTCGCGCCGCGCGCGCGCACGCACTGGCACCCGCGCAGGAGAGAGAGAGAGAGAGAGAGAGAAGAAGAGAGAGAGAGAGGGGGAGGTTAGATGGTAAGGTAATGGTAGCTTAAAGCCCAGCCGACCCGGCAACGGTTCATATCATGGCTGTCATCAACTTTAAAATCACTCTCCAAGTCACTTCAGACTACAACAAAAAACACGTTCACACACATCTCTTTCAAATGCATATTTCTAAAAACGCAACTGCACCAGAAAACTTCGTAAAAATCTTTTTTCATAAAACTCAAATGCAGATGAAAAGTGTTAAGCTCTTTCTAGAAACTGCAAAGATTACGTCAGGGTGGGACATCTCTAAACCAGGGTTTTCATGACCTCTGCTGTAAAGCGTTTATGTCTCAAATCGTGGAAGTCGCCAACAAAATCGTAAAAGAAATATGAGAGAGAAGAAGCGAGAGAGAGAGAGAGAGAGAGAGAGAGAGAGACAGACGCAGACAGACAGACAGATGCAGTGATGAAGATTGTTGAGAGTAAAGGTGGGGCAGTAGGGCGTAGTGAGGGTCGGGGAAGGATGGGAGGATTGGGTGTCTTAGGCAGAGTGAAGAGCGACAAAGAGGGCAGATCTGAGAATGGTGTGTAGTTACCGTTATCAGAACCAGACATTCTCGTTTCCTGAATCGCTCCCTTGCTCTGTCTCGCTGTCTCTGTCTGTCCGGACTGTTCTGTCTGTCTTTTTGTGCTGTCTGTCTGTCCTCTGTCTCTCTCTCTCGTCAGAATTGGGTCCATAGGTGTACATATGTACATGTGTACACAACACCGAATTATGTACGCGCGCGCGCGTTCGCGAATGTAAGGAAACATAGAAATAATAGATATATAGATATATAGATAGATAGATAGAAAGATAGATATATAGAAAGGATAGATAGATAATAGATAGATAGATAGATGGAAAGAATGATACATACATACATAAATACATATGAGAGACTAGCGCGATCGCGATGTAAGAAACATAGAATGATAGATAGATAAGATAGATAGATAGAATATATAGATATATAGACTAGATAGATAGAATAGATAGATTAGACAATAGATAGATAGATTAAGATAGTAGATAGATAGATTGATAGATAGGACAGACAGACAGACAGACAGACAGATGGAGAGAATGATACATACATACATAAGAGAGCATAGAGAGAGATCAGACAGATAGAGATATAGACAGATGGAGTAGAATAGACGGAGGAGCAATCGAAACAAATAAAACAAGAAAAGACAGAAATCAGAAGGAAGATGGAAGAAGAAGAACACAAAATGAACGAGAGAAACAGAGGAAGGGCTGGAGGACCGAGAAAAGAAAGAAAGTGAAAAAAAGAATCAAGAGAAAGACTGAATAGGATAAAGAAACAGTCCAAGTCGAAAAAACTGAAAAAGGATAAGGGGAAGGGGTGGGGTGGGGACCCAGGTGAAAGAAAGAAAAAGGAAAAAAGAATCAGAAATCAATGAAAATAAAGGAGAGACAATAAGAAAAAGGAAGATGAAAGGCAAAGAAAAGACGACACAGCAAAAAATAGAAAGAAAGAAAAAAAGCAAAGCAAAGAGAAGAAAGAACAAAGACTGATAAAGAATGAAAGGAAGAAAAGATCAAAAGCACTAAAAAAGTAGGGAGGAAAGG
>CM031602.1:31486981-31489481 GCA_018398815.1 Conus ventricosus
AGAAAAAAAAGAATCCTTCAGTGTAAAGGGTTTGACAGGGAAAAAAAAAAAAAAAAATGATCCCCCAGTTGACTTGAAAAAACGTCAAGTTGTTTTTTTAACTTGTACGAGTGTATTTTTTAAATAGAACAAAACCAAAGAATCATAGCAAGCCAGTTCTAATAAAAATATCATTTTTGCATCATTTACCTTTTACATTGGTGGGTTTGTTTTCAAATTCTAAGACTACAGGGTGTGTATGTTTGCCCTTCTGAATCCGGGGTTTTGTCTCTTTTTTTTTTTTCTTAGTTACACCACGTAAAAAAGCGAAAGCTTATTGCGTACTAAAATCATTCCATTAGCGCCGATCAAGGTTCGTTTCCGGTGATTGAAGGGGAAAAATGACTGACTAGGAACGACGCTTTCGCTTCCCTTTAAATTAAGGGCGACCTTTTAAATTCCGCCTACTTTGGATTTTCGCGGTTCTTTTCTCTGCTTTCACCGGCAGTGTTTTGCTGCTCCAGGTACTCATCTTTGAAGGGCAATTGTTCACTATAAGGTATTTTTTGTCCTATGAAACAAGTTTCACTCAGCGGCGGAAAAACACAGTCGGCGAAAGCATGGGGGGGGCAAGCAGAAGGACCCCTCTGTGTATTTCACCTTTGGAGGGACTACTTCACTGCCCCCGGGGGACGATCAGCCACCTCCAGAAACCCCTTCCCCAGCCCCCAAACCACGCCTGCCCAGAGATGTCGATCGTACTAAACGAGCGAAGGAAAAGAATGAATGAATTGAAATAATGAAAAAAAAAAAAAATGGATGTATAAATTTGGAGGAACAATTCTTTTCTTTGTTTAAAATGTCAAGTCCCGGGATGGATTTCATCTGGACATGATTCCGTGAATAAAAGGAAGGAAGAGGACCGGTGGTTAACTCGAATTACATGTCCCTGAGAAGCTTGTTTATTTGCAACTTTGTTTTTTTCATTTCATTTAAAAAAATGATTTTCATTTGTACTCCCAATTCACCAAGTTAAAAGTTTGGAATATATCACAGAAGCACATAAAGGCAGAGTGACAAATTAACACAAAAAACAGAATCTTCAGATCTAGATCAGATGATTTCTAATATTCGTCAGAAGGGAACCGACTCGTTTGACATTAAAAAAAATGCTTTGAAAAAAAAGTTTCGGTTTTTTGGAGTGTATTATTTTCATGTTTTTGTTTTTTTAAAGGTTTTATTTATTGTTCTAACGTTTCTGCTTCATACAGTTTACATTTAAACAATCACAGTAAATTCCACAGATTGTCGTGCGATAGTCAGCATTCGTATGAACATTGTTAGAAGAAAAAAAAGGTGATGTTATGTTCAAAACTCGGAAAGACAAACTTGTTAACTATAATGTTCTATAAGAATAAATTGTAGTGTGCGTTTATTGTAAGAAAGAAGAGCATAAAAACAGGGAAGGTGGTGAGTAGGAGGGGGTAGGGGTAGTCGATTCTGAAGGATATTTGTTTTCAGCTTCTTTGATCTTATTCATTTCATGACTGACGCGATGCTTATAAATGTTATCATCAAAACCAATCCACAGACATTCATCATCTTTTGAAGCTTTGTCCTGAGCCACACGCTCCTAAAAGGTGATTCGGTGAGTCATCTTTCTTGAGCCATTGCATCCTCCATCCACACATCCACCCACCCGCTCACCATCCGCCACCCACCTTCCCTCAACACCCACTCACACCTCCTCCAACCCGCACCCTCGGTCTAATCCCAATCGCCGCAACCACCATCACAAGTTTAATCACCTTCTGCATCCCTTGCCATTGTCAAGGGCGACGGCCAGTAACTCATTGCGATCGAACCACGAACTGCGCTTAAGGTGTGTTGACACTGTGCGACGAGCCACGGTGTTTTGAAACGTTAGATTAACGGCAAGGGCAAATGTTCTTTTGTATTTCGTTTCATTGTATTCGATTTTAGAGATCGGTCAGTCAGTACTGTTTGTTCGGTTGAGGCACTCTGTGTGTTTCTGTTGTGCCTGTTGCTTGCTGACACGGTTGATGAGATCACTTGCTGCAGGGCATTTTTGAAGAGTAAGTTTTTAACTCCTCTGCCGTCATTTTGAACAACAAATGATGCAGGATGCGCAAGACACAATGCAAAATTGTCTGAACTTTCACAGCAGAACATGTGTGTGTGTGTGTGTGTGTGTGTGTGTGTGTGTGTGTGTGTGTGTGTTTCCAGAACGAAAACTAGAAGTTGCACTTTCACAGCAGAACAGATGACAGGACTTGTTGGTCTGTTTTATGTGATTAGTTTACACCCGAGTTTGTTCATTGTGTTATTTTGTGTACAACCAAAATATGTTATGTACAAGATACTCAGTCCAGTAAATTCAATTATAAGGGACCAACATTGATTTTTGTTACACTCTTTCCTCTTCTTGTAAGATCATTCTTTATGATCATGCTGCTCGTTTTGCAAAGCGTACGAACAACAAACAATACCCCCCCCCCCC
>CM031602.1:31491981-31494481 GCA_018398815.1 Conus ventricosus
TGCATGAAAAGGCAGTTGGATCACACAATCACTATTTTGTATTCATTTATTTATTTATTTATTGTAATTGAAGGTCAGCTTCTAAACAAGAAGCTTAGGGATGTACAACTATGCCATTCTTTACTCCAGGATCTCCAGCAAGTTTCATTGTGATATCTTCAGTCATTTATGAGGTAGGTGGGGGAGTGGGGGTTCATAACGGTGTTGGAGCACAAAATCACTCACAGACACAGACACACACACGCACGCACGCACGCACACACATACACACACAAGCGCACGTACGCACGCACACAACATGCACACGTACACACGCGCACACACGCAAGCACTCACACACGCATGCACGCACGCACGCACAGAGAGAGAGAGAGAGAGAGAGAGAGAGAGAGAGAGAGAGAGAGAGAGAGAGAGAGAGGTGGGGGGTGGACTGACTGACTGATTGACTGACTGACCGACAGGCAGAGATAACTCTAAAAGCACTGTCCTCGTCAGTTCCGTCCTACAGGACGGCAATTAAAAAGAAATGAACCTAACAGGAGTATCTAACTGGGGGATCTATCAGTGTGGGATCTACCGGTGCAGGGTATTGTCGGTGTAACCCAGCTATTTCCACCTGCAAATGGACATAATCACATGGAACTGCGAAGCAGCGCATGAAAGCGTATTCCATGAAATGAACTCTTTCATCGCTTAAAACCCCAAAGCGGGTTTTGGGGTAGGAGTGGGAATGGGAATGGCGATGGGGAAAAGCGGACCGGGAGGGGGATGGGGGGACTAAGAGGGGAGGAAGTGTGCGGGTGAGATGGGGGAGCGGGGAGGAACAATGGTGGGTGGATGAACGGTGCTACAATGATGATATTAACCCCCTCCCTGGCAGGTGTGTGTGTGTGTGTGTGTGTGTGGACTGCATGACTTTCCCTTGTGAAAAAAACGCATTTCATTTTCACCTGGCTTCAGCCGACTTTTATTTCCTGAGCAACAATTATTGAATATCGTGGCAGTGCATGTGAGCCTGTGTGCGTGAGTGTGTGTTCAATCCCAGAATTCTTAGGGGGAACCAAAAAAAAAAAAACACTTGCTGTGGACTAGGTCATCATGCAATCAAGTATGATAAAATGGAGATTAACGATATGTTCACGTGCGCCTCACAATAAACGCGCTGCACTCTAGCGGAGGTTGTGCTCCAAAATTACACGCTCTGTCGGAGTTTATGCCGTTTCCACACGAACGGCTTCGCGGCAACCGGCCTTGAACGGTTGGTTAGCTCGGGGCGAGGTTGGAAACGCACTGCCTGCCTGCCCACAAGATGGAAATCCCGTAATGAGCAAATAATCGGTTGGACAGTGTCGTGGCAGTGTCAGAGATAATCAGAGGTGATCTTTGAGAGAACGGTGCAGTTGAACGTTGAAGGTGTAAGGTTGTTTCGCATAGTCCTTTTGTATTTTCCACCCGAGGTTTGTTTATCTTGGCTGTTGTGACCTAAAGGTCGGAGAGCGGTGCTCTTGTTCCTCCTGCCCCCCCCCCCCCCCCCCCCCCCCCCCCCCCTTATTTTTTTTTCTCCTAAATTTCTGTTCATTTGGTGATCTAGTTATACAACTTTCATTCTCTCAGCTGCTTTATCCGTTCCTCCTCCTCCCAATCCCGCTCACCCCCATCCCGCCCCATCCCTACAATTGTCTGTTTTTTCCCCATCCACTTCCTCTCATACCTTCTCATGTCGCCATAAAGAGAGAGAGAGAGAGAGAGAGAGAGAGAGAGAGAGAGAGAGAGAGAGAGAGAGATATTATCTTTGTTATAGATCTGATCATAGATATTTTCTTAGACATGCTTCGAATCCCAACACCACTTCACCTTGCAATACTGTCCCATTAAAAAAAACACGGTTAACAAAACTGTTTTGCACTGGTGATACGTCCAGTACACTACTGAGTCTCCATAGGAGATAACATCGGAAAACATCGGCAAAAAACTGTTGATTGTCTACAGATTAAGAACGGAGACATATAGACACACAGAATGCTCTTGCTATATTTAATAGTCTGGTTTTTATGTTGTTGTTTTTTTTGCTCCGGGATCTTAACACTGGACCTTGTTGGTGGTAATCTTTATTTTGGGTCTATCCTTCAGTTACAGCGCTTGCATTGGGTTTTTAGTCTTGGTATTTAAACTAACCTACGATGTTGTTGAAACTTGTATGTATTTATCTTTTCCCTCTCCCCTTTTTTGACGTGCTAACAGTCCATGTTTGGTCGGCTGGCCATACTGAAACTTCAACATTAACACATTAGAATGAACATCGTGTTCGTTCCTATCGTAAGGCGGAACAGTATAGCGGGGGTATCATTTAACGCGTGCACGCGTGCACACACACACACACACACACACACACACACACACACACACACTAAACAAAACAAACCAAACAAACAAACAAAAAAAACCGGTGGCGTTTCATCATAGCTGCTTGTTTAAAGTCCGCTGAGAGAACTGTCCCCAT
>CM031602.1:31501981-31506981 GCA_018398815.1 Conus ventricosus
CAGAAAAAAGAGGGTAATAACATAGATCAAAGCAGCATTATAAAAAAAAGTGAATCAGACTGGAGTGTTGCTAGAAACAGATTGTAAATACCAACAAAGTCACAAAAGCAGAATACAGATCATTGTTCATTTCTACTTGATACAAAACAACAAAAGAAGGACAATAATGAACAATCAGGGTAACTCTTGTTATCATCATGAGATGAGAGCACGCCCATCATGATGGGAGTGAGAGTTAGCCTTCTTGTTTGTTATTTACTGTTTCCTGCCTGATTCAAGATTTCCTTTCAGACAAATGGACATTCGCGCATTGTGTCCTCTTCCAACGTCACTGGTAACAGACGCAACAAATATAGGGGGGAAAAAAAGAGATCTGAAATGACAAATCCTTAAATGGAAGAATATTGTCGTTGAAAAACATTCCTGCTTGTAACATAGAGATAATGTGGGCCAGCTTCAGCGGCAGGCTTTGTGAACCATGGCTTATTTCAGAAACACAATTTCCGGGCATGTAAAGCAATCTGCAGTTGCGTCATGCCGCAGACCTTTAAAGAAATATTAGATCAACTATTTTTTTTCTAATGACAAAATAAAAACAGAAACATGAAATGTCATAACAATGGAATGGTTAAAAAAAAAGACTATTGTAGAGAAATGATGACATGCAACTAAATGTTAATGTCAAAGATGTTCGAGACTTAACAGAAACGTAAAAAACAAACAAGCAAAACAAAACAAAACAACGCGCTCGCGCTCACACACACACACACACACACACACACACACACACACACACACACACACACACACACACACACATTTACTGATACATACAGTACAGAAACGAAATTATGTTATGAAATTCAAAATTTACATGAATATAAACCAAGTTCTTGTTCCAAATGGAACACAGATTAGATTGCAAGGTTCTTTGGGAATTTTTTTTTCTTTACATGCATACATATTTTGATTTGAAAGTGGTTACAAATCTGTTTTTGTTTGATAGTTTATTTGTGTGTTTGTGTCTGTTTGTTTTCGAGGATCACAGCCATTGCATTTCAATTTTGTGTGTGTGTTAAACTGAAAATGTCAAACTACGGTAGCATCGGTCTGAAAACTGCGCGCGCGCGTGTGTGTGTGAGAGAGCAGAAATCAAAATCGAGTGAATCATTCATAACCATTACGTTGATAAAGACAGTTCCTCGCAACATGGAAGCCATATTATGGTGATAAGGCGCTAAACATTAAACAGATAACAATTATTATAAGTGAGTCACGGCCATTTTTTAACGATGCATCCAGGCAAGCATATCCTTCCTCACCAGCACGTAAACGCAAACTACCTTCTTTGTAATCACGGAAACTCCCGAGAATGCGATCTACGAATATTGCATTGCTTATTTAAAACACATCATTATTTGCTGGCCAATACTGCGATGTTGGACTGTCTGCTCCATGAATAATGGTGTCTTCTGTCTGTTGTATCTGTGTGTCACAGTCTGTGTCTGTTCATTGTGTCGTGTTTTCCAGGGAATTGGGGGCAGAGAGAGAGAGAGAGAGAGAGAGAGAGAGAGAGAGAAGAGAGAGAAGAGAGAGAGAGAGAGAGAGGTAATATCAAGAGTGTAGAGATATATGTATAAATGTTGAACAACTTAATGGTGAGGGAAAACAAGTGCAGGCTAACAAATTATCTGTCGTTGTATTAATGACTTGGCAAAGATTTGAATTTTTTTTTAAAGTGGGGAGGAAGTGGGGGGGGGGGGGGGAGAGAAAAATCGTAGAAATATACATTATGAATATATAATAATATTACATAAATGCTTCACAACCAGCCTATGGGGACCATCGTAACTCATCTTGAAGACAGAACCATTCATATCGCCTGCTCCGTGGCCTTTCCTCCGCTGGATTGGACTCATCTGGAGACAGGGCTAATTGTTTGTGTGTTCCCTAGCATCAAATAGAGATAACACAGTCTACAACTTTCCGACGGGAAGAGCCTTAAGTCTAATATAGATTTGATGATACCTCCACCCCATCATAGGTGTCTGCTGTTTTTTGTCGTTGTGGTTATTGTTTCGATGTTTCTTTAGTTTTGTTTGGTTTGTGTAGCTTTGTCTACACATCTATTCAACATCATCATCATCATCACAATCGACATCACACCGTCACAGAATCCTTGCCTACTAGTCCTTTTCTTTATCTTTGTCTTTGTGTGTAAAAGTTGTCTGTTATTTTTCCATTCTGTACGCCTCTGTCTCTGTCGTTACTGCCTTCTCTCTGTCTGTCTGTCTCTCCCCCCCCCTCTCCCCCCTCTCTCTCTCCCCCTCTGCCCCCCTCCCCATCTGTCTCTGTCTCTCCCTCCCTCCCTCCCTCCCTCCCTCTCTCTCTCTCTCTCTCCTCTCTCTCTCTCTCTCTCTCTCTCTCTCCATGCATGTCTGTATGACTGTCTTTCCTGCCCTTGTTTATGTCGCTCTGTTCTGTCTAGCTCTCATATTTCACATGCTTGCATCTATCTCTCTCTCTCTCTCTCTCACACACACACACACACACACACACACACACCACACACACACACACACACACACACACACACCACACGTCCTACATCTTAGTCTCCCTCCTTCACCGCGCCCCATCCCCTTTTCTTTTAATCCCCCCCCCCCCCCCCATCAAAATTTGACCCTCACCACAGTTCCACCCCACCCCATCGCTCACATGCTCTTTGCCCCCCCCCCCCCCCCCCCTCCACCCCATACACACACCTTCCTCTCCTCACAGCACTTACCGCCATCTTTGCCGCTCTACGCCTACGTCCTTAACTTAAAAGGAAGGGGGGTGGTTAGTGATGAGAGAGGCTATATTCTGGTATTGGTGCCAGCCTTTCACTCCACACCTACATTCTTAACTTAAAAGGAGGGAGGCGGAGGTGGAGGGGGGGATAGGGGGGTGGAGAGGGAGGCTGCATTCTGGCACTGGTGCCAGCAGATCGATAGTGTACCCGGGTACGTCGGGTGGCGTGTCCTTAGACAAAGGCCCCCCTTTTTACCTGAGGGCTGGCGACCTCGGTGGCTGAGGAAGCGAGGAAGGGCAGTTTCATTGATCAGGTTGGCTGGGTTTTGTTTTGGTTTGGGTTAGTTTTCTTTCTTTTGAGTTTGTTTGCCACGGTATCACAGAGAATTAGCGGGCGGGGGGCGGAAGGAGATAGACGTATGAAAGGACCGAAGGAGGGAGGGGAGAGAACGAGAGAGAAGAGAGAGAGAGAGAGAGAGAGAGAGAGAGAGAGAGAGAGGAGAGACGGACAGGGAGACAGAGACAAAGAGAGAGGGAGACAGACAGAGAAACAGATATATACTCCCAGAGACAGTTGAGGAGGGCGGGGGGGGGGGGGGGGGGGGGGGGGGAGGGGGGGGGGGGGCAACAAGACAAGACAGGATAAACAGTTTCATTCATAAAGGCCGTGGTCCTCGAAAAGGAGGAAACTTTTAAGTGTGTGTGTGTGTGTGTGTGTGTGTGTGTGTGTGTGTGTGTGTGTGTGTGTGTGTGTGTGTGTGCGCACTCTCTCGTATGTATGAGTGTGTGTACGAGAGAGACAGACAGACAGACAGACAGACAGAGCAGACGGTTGGTTGAAGAGTGGGGGAGAGGGGGTGGGTGAGGAGGATGGAAAGGGGAGTGGGGGTGAAGGGGACAGGATGTACGGGTGAGAAGATATGCTGATTCTAACATGCACTGAGTACAGACAGGTTTTGATTGTCACTGTCTCCTGTGTCTCTCATTATTTCTGCTGTGTCAAGATCCGTGTTTGCCTGGATATTAGATCTCATCATATTTGCTGGTTTGTACTTTTCCTCTTCTTCCCTGTCTATATGTCACTGTCGTTTTTGTGTTGTTGTCCCTGTTGGTATCCTTTGTTTTTTGGTCCCCATAGTGGGAATTCAGTGGGTTTTTTACCATTGTAATTGAAGCCCTTTTGTGACAATAATAATTAATCAATGCCTGTAAAAGGTGTGTGTGTGTGTGTGTGTGGGGGGGGGGGGGGGGGGGTTAGGGAGGGAGAGTGTTGGGGGGAAAGAAGGCAGGTAAATTTCATTCCTAAGGGATCCTAAGTCAGATGAACAAAGCCGGTGTGCAAAAATCTGTGATTGCTAATCTCATGAACAAGGGATGAAATTTTTGTGAATACTGAGTTTTCTATTGTCTCATCCATTTTCCACTGAGTCGTCTGTTTGTTTATGCTTTTCAGTCATTATCATCGTATACATGTGACTGTTGCTTATGTACATATCTATTCAAATATCCTCTGCAACATTTAAGTATGTATCTATCGGTATTGATTGATTTGTCTGGCTTTGTTTGTTTAAGTGTTCCTTTGCTTTTTGTTTGTTTGTTTGTTTTTCATATGAGTATATGGAAGAGAAACAGTGGGTGCAATCCAGTACGGCCTTTACCAGTCTGTGGTAATCTTCTTCTTCTTTTTTTTCAAACCTGCGCTGCCCAGGTGGGAACGAAGACAATGCATTTAATTGATTTAATTGTTCTAACCTTAGGCGGAGAGAGAGAAAGAGAGAGAGGGGGGGGGGGGGAGAGAGAAAGGGGAGAGAAAGAGAGACAGAGAAGAGAGAGAGAGAGAGAGTGTGTGTGTGTGTGTGTGTGTGTGTGTGTGTGTGTGTGTGTGTGTGTGTGTGTGTGTGTGTGAGAGAGAGAGAGAGAGAGAGAGAGAGAGAGAGAGAGAGAGAGAGAGAGGAGAGAGAGAGAGAGAGATTCAGATTCTGAATCTGAGAGAGAGGTATTCTGAATCCGTCTGTGGGAGAGAGAGAGAGAGGAGAGAGAGAGAGAGGAGAGAGAGAGAGAGAGAGAGAGAGAGAGAGAGAGAGAGAGCCCCGAAAGCTTAAAAGCCTAGCTTCCTGCCTTATCTTAATTAGGCTTTTACAATTACACGCCGCAGTGCCAAGGAAGCATGCAGGCATAACGGGCAAGCCATGCGGTCTGATAGCAGC
>CM031602.1:31514481-31516981 GCA_018398815.1 Conus ventricosus
GCACGGTTGACAGGAATCATTGTGTGCACGGTTGAC
The DNA here is from genome assembly GCA_018398815.1 of Conus ventricosus. Lineage (NCBI taxonomy): Eukaryota > Metazoa > Mollusca > Gastropoda > Neogastropoda > Conidae > Conus > Conus ventricosus. Next base: position 31,514,518 of record CM031602.1, read on the forward strand.
AGGAATCATTGTTGTGCGATTGTCTGATAGGAATCATTTGTGTGCACGGTTGTCTGATAGGAATCATTGTGTGCACGGTTGACAGGAATCATTGTTGTGCGATTGTCTGATAGGAATCATTGTGTGCACGGTTGACAGGAATCATTGTTGTGCGATTGTCTGATAGGAATCATTATGTGCACGGTTGTCTGATAGGAATCATTGTGTGCACGATTGTCTGATATGAGTCGTTGTGTGCACGATTGTCTGATGGGAATCATTGTGTGCACGATTGTCTGATAGGAATCATTGTCTGCACGATTGTCTGATAGGAATCATTGTTGTGCACTATTGTTTGATAGGAATCATTGTTGTGCGATCGTCTGATAGGAATCATTGTGTACACGATTGTCTGATAGGAATCATTGTTGTGCACTATTGTTTGATAGGAATCATTGTTGTACGATCGTCTGATAGGCATCATTGTTGTGCGATCGTCTGATCGGGATCATTGTTGTTCGATTGTCTGATAGGAATCATTGTTGTGTGCACGATCGTCTGATAGGAATCATTGTTGTGTGCACGATTGTCTGATAGGTTGTGCGATCGTCTGTTAGGAGTCATTGTTGTGTGATCGTCTGATTGGAATCATTGTCGTGCGATCGTCTGATAGGAATCATTGTGGTTCGATTGTATGATAGGAATCATTGTTGTGTGCACGATCGTCTGATAGGAATCATTGTTGTTCGATTGTCTGATAGGAATCATTGTTGTGTGCACGATTGTCTGATAGGAATCATTGTTGTGCGCGATTGTCTGATAGGGATCATTGTTGTGCGATCGTGTGATAGGAATCATTGTTGTGTGCACGATTGTCTGATAGGAAGCATTGTTGTACGATCGTGTGATAGGAATCATTGTTGTGTGCACGATTGTCTGATAGGAATCATTGTTGTACGATCGTCTGATAGGAATCATTGTTGTGCGATTATTTGATAGGAATCATTGTGTGCACGAATATCTGACCGGAATCATTGTTGTACGATCGTTTGATAGGAATCATTGTTTTGCGATTGTCTGATAGGAATCATTGTTGTGCGATCGTCCGATAGGAATCGTTGTTATACGATCGTCTGATAGGAATCTTTGTGTGCACGATTGTCTGATAGGAATCATTGTGTACACGATTGTTTTATAAGAATCATTGTGTACACGATTGTCTTATAAGAATCATTGTGTACACGATTGTCTTATAAGAATCATTGTGTACACGATTGTCTGATAAGAATCATTGTGTGCACGATTGTCTGACAGGAATCTTTGTGTGCACGGTTGTCCGTCGGCAGTCATTATGTGAACGATCATTTCCCGACCAGAATCATTGAGTGCACGATTGTCCGACAGGATTCAGTGTGTGCTCAATTGCACGACAGGATTCAGTGTGTGCTCAATTGTCCGACAGAATTCAGTGTGTGCTCAATTGTCCGACAGGATTCAGTGTGTGCTCAATTGTACGACAGGATTCAGTGTGTGCTCAATTGTCCGACAGGATTCAGTGTGTTCTCAATTGTACGATAGGATTCAGTGTGTGCTCAATTGTACAACAGGATTCAGTGTGTGATCATTTTGTACGACAGGATTCAGTGTGTGCACAATTATCCCACAGGGATTATTGTGTACACGATTGTCCGACAGAAACCATCCTATGCGGGATTCTCCGACAGGATTCATTGTACGCCGTATATTCCAACAGCAATACTGGTGTGCTGCACCACGTCTGCAGAGCTATATGAGGCCAAGGTATGTAGGGGCTCATAACTGTGTAAATAAGTTAAAAAAAAAAAAAGAATGAATACGTAAATGAATAAAGAATCAACTATATATATATAATCACATAATCATAAGTAAACTAAGTAGTCAGTTAATCGATCAGTTAATTGGATTTGTGAATAGATAAATGAATAAATAAATAAATCGATAAATCAATAAATAAATGATTGAAAAGATGAATATTTAAAGACGTAAATAAATAATGAATAAATGAATAATAAATAAATGATAAATAGATAGATAGATAAACGAATAAATAAATAGATAAGTAAATGAATAGATAAATGAATTAATGAACGAATAAACAAACAAATGAATAGTTAAATAAACAAATAAACGAAGAAACAAACAAATAAATAGGTAACAAATAAATAACTTGATTAAATTAACAAGAAGAAAGGTAAATAAACAAGTAAACAAATACGTAAATGAATTAATAAACAAAGACATGAATACATTAAATAATAAATGAATACATAAATAAATAAATAAATAAATGGGGGGGAAAACACACAAAAAAACACGGAAATAAGAGTGAGTTCAGTGAGTGATCTCTTGGGCGAGAGTGGTCACCATAGTTTGTACATTGCATGGTGCTAATGGCTGTCATGGACAGCTTTCTATTGCCTCCCAGGGTGGTCTGCTGTAGAGGCTG
>CM031602.1:31526981-31534481 GCA_018398815.1 Conus ventricosus
AAAAAACAAAACAGTAGATATTTTCCAAATTATCGGCTTTGCTGCTTTCTTCAGGAGGAAACAGAGTGTAAAATTTACCATTATATAGATAGATAGATAGACAGATAGATAGACAGATAGACAGGCAGGCAGGCAGACAGACATCCAGATAGACACACAGATTGACAGACAGACAGACAGACAGACAGATAAGACAGATCAAACACACAAGAGAAAGCAAGTTCTATCAACATCAAAAGTACATCCATGTGGATGAATTTCCACTGGAGGTGGAGAAGCGGAACGTCGGTGTGTGTGGGGGTTGGAGGGTGTGTGTGTGTGTGTGTGTGTGTGTGTGTGAATGGGGGGGGGGGGGTTAGGGGGTGGGGGAGAGGGATGGGAATGAGCGTAGCAATGTCAGAGGGCTAAAGCTGTAACCAGAATCCCAAGTGACATCGACAGTCGTTCCACCCGTAGGCTGCCACAAGTTCTGTCCGGTGTCTGAGCCAGCAAAGTCCGCCCAGCCTGTCAGTCTGTCTATCACTCTGTCTGTTTGTCTGTCTGTTTGTCTGTCCCATCTGTAGTCAAAGAGCCGATGTGTGATTGGCGCTGAAAGCCGAGCTGTACAGCCGCTGGAGAAGGCCACGCTGATTGGCGCGCGGGAGCTGAGAGTTCGATTTTCCGCATCAGACGTTGACTGGTCTGAATTAGTGGCGATCTAGGCTGGACAGCGACCTTCACACGGGGAGCTTTTAACTCCCTTTGCCCACCCACTTCACTCTCTTCTCATCTCTCCTCCACCCATGTCCTTCCCTTTCCTTCCTCCCTCCCCTCCTTTCACTACGTCTGTGTACACGCCACCCCTTCTCTCTCTCTCTCTCTCTCTCTCTCTCTCTCTCTCCTCTCTCTCTCTCTCTCTCTCTCTCTCTCTCTCTCTCTCTTTCTCACTCTTTCTTCTCTCCTCTCTCTCTCTCTCTCTCTCTCTCTCTCTCTCTCTCTCTCTCTCTCTCTGTCTCTCTATGTCTCTATTTCTGCCTTTCAGTCTGTCTGTCGGTCTGTCTGTCTCTGTCTCTCTCTCTGTCTCTGTCTCTGTCTCTCCCTCTCCTCTCTCTCTCTCTCTCTCTCTCTCTCTCTCTCTCTCTCTCTCTCTCTCTCCGCGGTGCACTCATCGATTCCAGAATCAGACGGACCGCCAGGGGCCGGTGACATGTGGGCCTCTCTTTGGCCTCTGGGTGCTTTGGTGTAAAGTGAGAGAAGAAAACTTCCCCAGCTAGCTGCGCGCGCGCGCGCGCGTGTGTGTGTGTGTGTGGGGGGGGGGGGGGGGGGGAGGGGGGTGTGCGTGCATGCGTGCGTGCGTGTGAGTGAGTGAGTGTGTGTGTGTGTGGGGGGGTGGTGGTGCGTGCGTGCATGCGTGCGTGCGTGTGAGTGAGTGAGTGAGTGTGGTGTGTGTGTGTGTGTGTGTGTGTGTGTGTGTGGTTGTGTGTGTGTGTGTGTGTGTGTGTTAATCTAGGTCCTGAATGGAAAGGCAAGTCATCCGTGTGTAAATATCCCTCGTGAATCCATCCAGACTTGTCTCTGGTGAATTTGGAATTGCCTGTCGTTTACGTGGGATTCAGATACGCTGTTCTGTCTCCTACATCTCTGTCTGTCTGTCTGTCTCTTTGACCCTGCCTCCCCCTCCATCCCAACGCCTGCCTCTCTCTTTCTGTCTCTGTCTCTGTCTCTGTCTCTCTGTCTCTGTCTGTCTGTCTCTGTCCGTCCTTCGTCTTCCTGTCTGTCTGTTCTGTCTCTTCTCTCCCCTCTCTCTCTCTCTCTCTCTCTCTCTCCTCTCTCTCCTCTCTCCCCTCTCTCTCTCTTGTGTCGTTGTACTATCTGTCATTTATTTTTCTCTTGATCTCTATGTATTGGCTCTTGTTCGCAAGTGCCTTCTCCCCAATCCACCGTTTCTTCCTGACAATGTATACAATCAATTGAGCAATTTGAAAGTCACCTTAGGTTACAAGGAAAACGAACTTTGGACTCTGCACTGAACAACATAGGTTGTTCTCATCAAAGCTGTATTGTTTACTGAGATGAGGACATGGATAGGTTTCAATCCATGCCAAAAGGGCCATAGTTCATTTCTCCCGATTATCTTTAGTCAAAATGAATGGGTCAAATCTTATGAAAAAATAGCTGACTCATGAGAAGTCAGTTCATAGTGTTGACTAGGTAACTGTGATGTTTTCAATGGGCTAATTCATTAATGTCAGTCGTTGTATTAGGCTAGACAACGGAAAGTGATATATGCAAAGTTGCCATGCCAGCATTCGACCACGCCAACATGCAAGTTATTCTCAGAATCGTGTTTTTTCGCATTTGCATTCTCCTCTGTCATTACATCCGCGAATGAGTCCACGAAACGTGCTGCATTAAGGCATGCACGGCAATTCCAATACCACTACTTTTGTGTACACCACTAAACCTACATTTGCTGTTGCTAGCAACTCTCCCACTCCCTTCAAGATACCACGTCCAGAACCCGGGAAGTAATTGGTTTCAAATGTCGGTGTATATTTGAACATCCTAATCACTGTGTGCTTTCACCTATCATTACAGTTTCGCGTGATGACTGCGTAACACTGGTTCTTCCTGATGGTAATTCTTGTTTACATACTAGAAATACGAAATATGATTTTTGAAGCTCATGACGAGCCATAAGGCTGTCCACTCCAGGAGTAGACGGGCTGCCAGGAGGCTCTGACATGTGGCCCCTGTGGTCCCCTCTGTTTTTTGGGACACTTCTGGTGTAGCGGAAGAAATGTTCCCCATGTCATCTCGGTCCCCGGTATAAATCCGAAATACGACCGGATCATCCTACACGTTGTCTGAATTTATTAAGATTGCCCCTTTCACCTACCCCCTATATCATGGCTGAAAATTGCCCATCTTCCACTCTGTCGCCCAGCGTCCCCGTTTGTCGATTTCTTTTTCTGCCGTCGTGTTTTTTTTTTTTTTTCTTCCTTTTTTTAAATACCCTCTCTCTCTCTCTCTCTCCTCTCTCTCCTCTCTCTCTCTCTCTCTCTCTCTCTCACTCTCTCTCTCTCTCTCTCACACACACACACACACACACACACACACACACACACACACGCACACACACGCACACACACACACACACACACACACACACACACACACACACACACACACACACACACACACTCCTAGTGCACCCATTCACGTCCCTTCCGCAAGTACTGAAAACTTGAAAGTAACTTTTAGTCGGGGGGGGGGGGGGGGGGGGGGGGGGGGGGGGGGGGGGTGGGGGGGGGGGAGTGGGATGCGGAGGGGGGGGGGGCACTGAATGGGCAGGAATGGGGAAGAGAAGAATGACACACGAGTAGATAGTGGGTAAGACTCAATGATAGTCGTGTCTCTGAAAACCAGGTTTCCTGTCCTTTCCATGCTCTCAAGTATCTCGACAGATCCAAATGGAGACTTGTTAAAGAACGTCTGAGCTGTTTGTCTAGGAGGTATACGGAGCGGTGGAGGGACTGACGTCCAGTGTGGGTAGTGCGTTTGGCTGTGGATTGAAAGGCCGTGGGTTCGAACCATTATGTGAGGTAGGACTTTTGCAGACTTGAAAACGTTCTCTGTCCCTTCAGCAGTAGTAAATGGGTGCCTGGTGGAGGTCAGAGAGGATAAGGGGCGGGAGGAGAGGGATGGTATCTGCAGAGCTGCCAACCATCCCGCTTTCAACAGAATATATTATGGTCAAACGCGCTTCATTCCATTATTCCGCTTGACGCACACACACAAAAAATTCTGCTCGCGAAAAAAAGGGAAGAAAAAAAGAAAAGAAAAAAAAAGTTCGTTAATTCCGCATAGTTTGCACATCTGTCGTTCGTACGGCCAAAGAGCTGTTTGGAAACTTACTTCCAGTTCAGCGTCTTCCTGTGCCATCATATCGAAACGACCTAGTAACCAATTTACCCTGAGGCAGAAAATAAAAAAAGGAAAAGAAAATTAAGAAGAAAAAAGTTCATTTGTTTGCAGAGTTTGCACATCTGTCGTTCGCATAGCCAAAGAGCTGTTTGGAAACTTACTTCCGTTCAGTTTCTTCCAGCGCCATCCTATCGAGACGACCTAGTAGACCAATGAATCCTGAGGCAGAAAAGAAGGAACAAAAACATACAGCAGATGCAGATTCAGGTTGTTTTTCTGCTGTCATAATGGAAGTGCTGCTGATCCAGTCGACAATTTGGCCTATGGAAGTGTTCAGGTTTGTCAGAAGAATCTTACAGACTTCCGTCCCTCCTTGGGTCGAGACTCAACAGAGCCACTGATAATCCTGAAGTGCAAAAATGAACAGTTATAAGATGAAACTTTGAGACAGTGTGTTTAAAAAATGCGGAAGATCAACAGTGTGTTGTTTGAGAGGGTGCTAGTGATTCGATGATAGCATTTGACAAAAGGATAGAAAATAAAGTGTCTGGAATGTCATTGTTTTGTTTGGGGTGCGATAGCATATGTGCCTATGTATTCCTCTCAACTGTCAAAAATTCCTCTCAGTTTTAAAATGTATTCCTCTCAAGTCTCTTCAGAGGTTGGAAGCTCTGGAGCCGACTTCCAAAATGGCGCGGCCTTGACACTGGCCAGTCGGTGTTTAACGAGGCTTCGTACTTCAACATTGTTCTTATAAGCAGATGGTGTTTGGGTGTGAAGTTAGTGTTATCGCAACTTAAATAATCACAGTCCTATCATCTATAATGTCACGAAAACATTTGTAATGTGCGTGCGATCCTACTTTTGTTATTAATTGCACTTCTTAGTGGAGCGTCCGTATTTCTATTTACCACAAAATTTCCTTTGTGTTCTTAGTTATACACTCTGTTTTTTTGCCGTTTACTTTCAGAAATAATAATGCCATCTTATTTGTTTAATGTTTTTTTTTTTGGTCGAGTTTAGTCATGTAAATGTTTACGTATAATCAGAGGTTTCTTTCGTTCCGTTAGTTACTTTCTTTCTGTCTCTGTCTGTCTGTCTGTCTCTCTCTCTCTCTCTCTCTCTCTCTCTCTCTCTCTCTCTCTTTCTCAGGGTTTTAAGCCGTAAGAATCTAACCGCCACGAGTGGCTCAGACTTACGACCATCAGCTCTTCAGGCAAACGCTCTAACGCTCTAACCTGCTGGCTATGGGACCCTCACATAAAAAGATATGTTTACTTTTAAGGACGTAGATACCGTCGTGTGCCTAGAGTACGAAACTGCAACGGTGGCAGTATTCAGGCTACACCAATTTGAGCAGACATTTTGCAGTGGCTCCAGTGAAAAACCCGCCAGCTTTTGACTACACGAGTCAGTCACATTTCTAATCTGTCGCCAAAGAATCGATGTCTGATGTTTGCACTGAAAGGTGAGCTGGTGGAGGTTCTGATTGGTTCGTGTAGCCGAGATGTCCGCTTTTCACCCTGTTGAACGTCAGCCCCGACTGGTCTGAATTAGAGATGACCTAGGCTCAACCCCGGCCGGATGGCGCACTTGGTTTTCATAACCTCCACCCCATCTTCAATAAACTGGAGAGAGAGAGAGAGAGAGAGAGAGAGAGAGATAGAGAGAGAGAGAGAGAGAGAGAAGAGAGAGAGAGAGAGACAGACAGACAGACAGACAGACAGAGACAGAGACAGGGAAACAGAGAGAGAGAGAGACGCCAGTCGTTCCGTTCACGACCAGACAAGCTTCCCAGACAGCGGTGACATGTGACCTTTGCAGTCTGGCCATACTTTGGTGTTGTAGCGAAAAGTCTCCCCCATCTCATCTCCGCCCTGAATATAGATATGAGTTACGTGTTCGAAATACTCCCCAGTGGATCAGCCCACACATTCAATTATTTGTGCCCTCTCTTCCATACACAAATCTCGTACTTCCTCCCTATGGCTTTATGCCCCCCCCCCCCCCCCCTCCCCAGCACCCCCACCCCACCCACTGCCGCTCTTTTGCTCTATTTCTGCTCCGGTCTTTCCCTTCCACACCTCTCTCTCTCTCTCTCTCTCTCTCTCTCTCCCACTGACTGTATATCTGTCTTGTGGGAGGAGGGGGGAGGAGGCAGGATGGGGGCTTGATCTGTGAGCGCGCGCACACACGTACAAATACACTCACATGCCTCAATGATCTCTCTGTCTCTCTGTCTCTGTCTCTCTCTCTCTCTCTCTCTCTCTCTCTATATATATATATATATATATATATATATATATATATATAGAGAGAGAGAGAGAAGAGAGAGAGGGAGAGAGAGAGAGACAGAGACAGAGAGAGATTCGGATTCGGATAATTTATTCAAGCATAGGCCATTGCCCTCTTGATGGGGTACACTTTTCAATTCTCGAACATTGCAATATTTCCTTAGTATCTATACACACACAGTCATAAATGCATATTATGTATTTTAAGATCTTAAGATATAGCAGCAGATCGTATTTTAAACGCTTTATGAGAGAGAGAGAGAGAGAGAGAGAGAGAGGGAGAGGGAGAGAGAGAGAGAGGTGTATGTATATGTGTGTGCGTGTGTGTGTGTGTGTGTGTTGTGTGTGTGTGTGTGTGTGTGTGTGTGTGTGTGTGTGTGTGTGGCGCGCGCGCGCGCGCTTTATGTATGTATGTTTATGTGTTTCTTGCTAACTCTGGATAACGCTCTGTGACCTCTAGCAATTCAATCAAATTACTATACATTTTTTTCCCCTGAAAGCTGTATATGTGAAGGCACTGATTGGCAGGTGAGTTGAGTGTTCAGTTTTCGACATCAAACGTTGACTGGTCTGAATTAACCGCGAGCCATTGTCAGTCTGGTCTCACCCCCCCCCCCCCCCCCAACTCTCCCCTTCACCTCCAGCCCTTCCCTTCATCGTCCCCTTGCCCCCTTCCCACCTTCCTCCCATTCCGGACTATCGAAGAAGAAGAAGAAGAAGAAGAAGCAGACGTAGAAGGAGAAGGAGAAGAAGCCGGCATTTATTCCAGTGCTAGAGAGCCCTTTCCGACGGCAGTGACACGTTGCCTTTGAAGTCTTGACATACTGTGGGCATGTTAGAGAAAAAAGGTCCCTGATCTTATTTGAATCTGAATACGCATTTGAATTTAGAGGCCCCTGAATGTTCTCAGTTGACCAGTTCCTCAGAAGCTTAGTTCCGAGGCCCCTGAACGTTCTCAGTAGACCAGTTCCTCAGAATTTTTGTTCTGTTAGTAGGAATGATCCGTGGTTTTTTCTGCATCCCCCGAAACTTTCTCTGCGTGTGTATCTCTGTCGCGTTTGATCTGAACATAAATCTTAAGTTGAGTGAGCCTAAAATGATTCCAGTAGGACAGTCTCCCCCCCTCCCCCCCCCCCCCCCCCCCCCCCGCGCCTGTCTATCTCTGTCTGTTTCTGTCTCTTTGTCGATGTCTGCCTTCTGTTGATCTGTCTGTGTCTGTCTGCTGTTGTGTATCTCTCCCTCTTACATTCGCTCTATGTTTTCTTACTTGACCCCTACCGTCTCTTTCTCTCTGTCTGTC
>CM031602.1:31546981-31549481 GCA_018398815.1 Conus ventricosus
ATCGTCAGCAAACAGAAGCAAAAATATCTCAACAGCTCCTGAGATTAATTGGATACCGTGCTTTCCTTTTTTTGATATTTCAATTGCTAACTCATTAATGAAAAAGGAAAACAGTTGTGGGCTCAAAAGGCAGCCTTGTTTTACACCCTTTGGACAGTCAAAATAATTAGAATATTCACTCTTTGCACGCACACATGCCAGCACAGAATTATACATACCACGAATAGCCAAATAAAGTTTTCCATTCACTCCACTTTTACGCAACACGTTCCAAAGAATATTACGATTAACAGAGTCGAAGGCCTTCCTGAAGTCAACAAAGGCTATATAGAGTTTAGAATTGCTCAATAGATATTTCTGTACAAGTGAATATAGTGTATATATATGGTCAATAGTACTATAATTTGCTCTGAAACCTGCCTGTTCTTCTAATATTTTTCCTTCATTTTCAGCCCATTTTGATAATCTTTTGTTCAAGATATGAGTATACACTTTGCTTATAGTGCTAGTGAGTGCTATACCACGATAATTATCTGGATTGCTGGAAACACCTTTTTTGTAAATTGGAATAATAATAGATTTAGCCCATTCTAAAGGAAAATTGCTGTGTTCAAAAAGCTCATTAAATAATCGAACAAGATAGTCAATTATGATCGAATTTGCTTCTTTTAACATTTCTCCAACAATTCTATCAGCCCAGCACTTTTCCCTGTCCTTAAATGTCTGATACCATCCATTACTTCTTCTCTAGAAATGGTATTATTGAACAATGGCACAGATTCATCCTCATCATCCAGTGAAACATCTTTTTCCAGAGGAACAGTATTATCTGAATCATTGAAAACATGCAAAAAGTGATCATACCATTGTAAGATGGAAATTTCATTGTAAATTAAGCTTTCTTATTAACGGATCTTATTACTGACCAAAATGTTTTAGAATCTTTTGTAGAATCTCTTAATTTCTTTAGTCTATTTCTTCAAATTCTAATTGCTTAGTTTCTCTCAATTTGATGTATTCTTTTCGTGACACTGCATATTCTACTCTTTTTTCTTTTTTATCACTAGCTGTTTTACATCTCTGAAATCTTTTTAGCAGCCTTTTTACTACTGCTTTCTTTCTCTCACATTCAACATCAAACCAGTCATTGCTTTTTATTCGACCTTGACCTACCGTGCGGACCATGCATGCAGCAGCTCCATATAAAGCATTAACAAAAAGGTTTAAACTATCATTTATATCAATATCCATTTGCAGAAGGGCTGACTGTAAACAACTTTGGAACTCATCACTTTCAAGTTCGTCTTTATATTTATGGACATTTTCATTTGACCAAACAATTTTTTCTTCACCTGACTGTTTAACCTGGTTACTTTCCAGATTCCGGTGAACGTTATTCCATACAACTTCGATTGGCAAGTGCCACGAATGAACACAGTCACCAACATGCAAATCAAACTTCGGTAATAAATCAACATGAATCAAAAAGTAATCAACCACACTACATCCATTAGGGGATACAAAAGTGTAACTACCCTCTTTATCTCCGTCACAAAACCCATTTAAAATATTCATATCAAACAAAAAACAAAAATCCAGTAACGTTTTCCCAAAGCTATTCACAACCATATCTTTTGAATGACGTAAAAAAATGTCATCCATTTCATACAAATCAAAATCACACATAGTCATATCTTCATGCTCAGATTGCATCTGACCTGTTCGAGCGTTCATATCACCAGTTACAATAAAGTATACATCCTCTTTATCAAACTTTTCCAGTAAAGCCTCTTCTAATAAAAGTACGCCATCTTTAATAGCCTTATCATTATATAGAGGACCGAGAGAGAGAGAGAGAGAGAGAGAGAAAGAGAGATCCCATGAAGCTCGGTTCGAGCGAGAGACACTGCCATGGAAGGGAGACAGAGTAATTGTGGTGATGCAGATACAAAGGTTCATTTCACTCTGGCACATAGTGACCGAGGTGGTGTCCGAGCTTCTGCAGAGGAAGACGTTAACGGTTGTAACTACACGCTAGTTGTCTTTCACCAAACACTGCAATGGCATCATTATTGCGTCGTCGACAAGACTTTGACAGTGATGTTCCCGCAACATAACGAAAAGTTGCATTCCATGAGACCGCTTTCCCTTAGCTTCTTCGTGTGGCTTTGCACTGAGCACAAGAATCTTCGTAGGAAGGGCCCAAGTTACATTGCTTTGTCCTGCTTTCCCTCATTTAAGGGATTGAACCGGTCAAAGCTGTAGACGCAGAAGGTCAACATCTCAGTTCGGGTTTGTTATTGTTGTTGTTGTTGTGGTGGTGGTGGTGGTGGTGGTGGTGGCAGTGTGTAAATCTTTGTCCAAGTATCATTCGATCGCACATGTATCTAACATCGTCTGAGAAAAGAGAGAGAGAGAGAGAGAGAGAGAGAGAGAGAGAGAGAGAGAGAGAGAGAGAGAGAGCTGCTCAGATGCTGGGCCACCTCTCAAGTACCCACAT
>CM031602.1:31559481-31561981 GCA_018398815.1 Conus ventricosus
CACACACACACACACACACACACACACACACACACACACACGCGCGCGCGCGCGCGCGTGCATTCACTCACGCACATATGTACACACTTTTTGTGAATCTAAAAAGAGACATAGTAGATGGCTGCCTTATCTGTTTTCTTGATAGCACATTCATCATTACTTCGCCGATTTGTGATTGAACTGAATAGAGTTGCCTACAGCAAATGCTTTGGACATATCGTTATTGTGTTTTCTCTGCTTAGTGACTTAAGTTGAGAGAGAGAGAGAGAGAGAGGAGAGAGAGAGAGAGAGAGAGAGAGAAACGTGGGTGCTATATGAATGTTTTAGGACATGGGAGAGAGAGAGAGAGAGAGAGAGAGAGAGAGAGAGAGAGAGAGAGAGAGAGAGAGAGAGAAGGGGGGGGGGGCGAACTCACGTGCTCAGTTTGAACGCTTGAGGCATTCCATTATAATTTTTTTCATCCAACAAAGACTGCAATTGACGTGCACACACACACACACACACACACACACACACACACACACACACACTCACACACACACACACACACACACACACACACACACACACACACACACACACGCGCGCGCGCGCGCGCGCGCGTGCGCGCAGAAAGAGAGAGAGAGAGAGAGAGAGAGAGAGAGAGAGAGAGAGAGAGCAACAACATTAATTCTTTATTCGCGGTAACCTTCCCTCCCAACCCCCACCCGCCCACCTCTTCTTCCACCCTCTCCCTCTATCATGCTGCTGTCCTCCACGTCCACCCTTCCCCTTCCCCATAAAGATAGCTTAGCGTGACAAGGAAGAGTTACCTCCCTGAGCCAGTCCCAGTGGAAGGTCAATCACATCGCAAATTTCCGCAACAGCAGCACCTAACAATTACGTCCCCTGACTGGAAAGCGGACACGTAACACACACGCTTGATGACTCTCTCTGCTTCAGCCCCTGTGGCTATGATCGAAGCGAACGGGCAAACCTAATTGGAATGCATGGGGCGTTCTGGGATATTTTGCTTTTTTGTGTGTGTTTATTTATTTACTTTACTTTTTCTTCTCCTCCGTCAGAAAATAAGATTAAGTGCAGAATGTCAAGGCAGGCTAACATTTCTTTCCCTTCTCATCTTTCCTCTCTCTTCTCTTCCCTGCCTCTCTCATTCCTCTCCGAAGCCCAGAGTTATCTCTCTCTCTCTCTCTCTCTCTCTCTCTCTCTCTCTCTCTCTCTCTCTCTCTCTCTCTCTCTCTCTCTCTCTCTCTCCTCCCCTTCTCTGTCTCTGTCTCTGTCTTCTTCTCTGTCTCTCTCTCTCTCTCTCTCTCTCTCTCTCTCTCTCTCTCTCTCTCTCTCTCTCTCTCTCTCTCTCTCCTCTCTCTCTCTCTCCATTTTCCCCCCTTGCAACGTTTGCATTTGTCAGGTAAATAAATTATATTTCGTGTTTGTTTGCAGTATTCTTCAGTTTATTCTAAAGCATTTAGAACGTGACACATATTTCCACCCCATCCCTATGCATATTTCTCTGTCTGTCTGTCTGTCTGTCTGTCTTTCTCTCTTTCTGCTTTCCTGTTCGTTTGTCTGCCTCATCTCTCTCTCTCACTTTCCTTCCCTCCCCCCTCTCCCTCTCCCCCATCCTCCGTCACTTTCTCCCTCTCTCTCCCTTCCTCCCCCACCGCTATCTCTCCCTCCCTCCCTTTTTTCTTCCCTATCCCCCCCCCCCCCCCCCCCTTCTCTCTCTCTCTCTCTCTCTCTGTCTCTCTTACTCACATTCACACACACCAACACATACACCAATACGCACACAGACACACACAGACACACACAGACACACACAGACAGACACACACACACACACACACGCGCGCGCGCGCGCGCGCGCGCGCGCACGCGCGCCGGATTTCCAGCGTCAAGGAACATGGGTTCATGATAATTATGAGAAATCTTAGAACAGTATATCACAGCTTGTTGATAGAAAAAAAATAAATAAACACGTTCAAATGCATTTCCACCTCGCAAATTCTACCCACACACACCCAGTCTCAGGAGAGAGAGAGAGAGAGAGAGAGAGAGAGAGAGAGAGAGAGACAGACAGACAGACAGACAGACAGACAGACAGAGACGGAGAGAATAGTTTGTGTCTATACTGTTTGGGTTAAGGGTAGAGGGCCAGCTGTAGTCGTTGGAATGCCGTGAAAACGGATTTTGGTGTTGGTAAGTGCACTGGTCTTAATAGTCCTTTCTAAGTAAAAAATGGCAATGCACAACAAAAGATAAAACAAGAATACGAAAACAACAACAACAACAACACACACACACACACACACACACACACACACACACACACACACACACACACACACACATCAAATTTATATATATTTAAAAAAAAAATTAAATGGCAGAACATTACACGTACGACAGTGCCATAGCTGATTATTTTTTAATACTTTACAAATATAAGGATGTAGACAATTTGCAAAGTACTTTGCAAACACACACACACACACACACA
>CM031602.1:31584481-31614481 GCA_018398815.1 Conus ventricosus
CCCCCCTCCCTCCTCTTTCTGTCCCCATGACACATAGCTCTCCCTACCCCCCCCCCCACCCCCTCCTCTCCTCTTTCTGTCCCCATGACACATAGCCTCTCCCTACCCCCCCCCACCCCCCTCCTCTCCTCTTTCTGTCCCCATGACACATAGCCTCCCTACCCCCCCCCCCTCCTCTCCTCTTTCTGTCCCCATGACACATAGCCCCCTACCCCCCCCCCCCTCCTCTCCTCTTTCTGTCCCCATGACACATAGCCCTCCCTACCCCCCCCCCCCTCCTCTCCTCTTTCTGTCCCCATGACACATAGCCCTCCCTACCCCCCCCCCCCTCCTCTCCTCTTTCTGTCCCCATGACACATAGCCCTCCCTACCCCCCCCCCCCCCTCCTCTCCTCTTTCTGTCCCCATGACACATAGCCCTCCCTACCCCCCCCCCCCCCCTCCTCTCCTCTTTCTGTCCCCATGACACATAGCCCTCCCTACCCCCCCCCCCCTCCTCTCCTCTTTCTGTCCCCATGACACATAGCCCTCCCTACCCCCCCCCCCACCCCCTCCTCTTTTTGAGTTTGTTATTGTTGTTTTTGTTTCCTTCCGTTATGTTATTTTACACTTTTCGCTAATGTGAGTGTTCAATTTCTTTGTTAAAAAGCGAGACAGAGTCACATTAATTACATAGAACATGTTTTCTGTTTGTTTTGTTTCCGATTTTCTAGGTGCCTGTATTTATTCATTAATTTTATGTACAAAACACCAGATTGAAACGTCATCATCACCTGACAACAAGTCTAATGCTGTCGGAAAACGCTGGGAGTACCCGCACATAAGGCATTGGAAATGAAAGAGGCGCAAGACTACAAACAGAGTGGGGGGGGGGGGTGGTAGGAGGGACGATGGGGGACTGGGGAGGGGGGTGGAGGAGCGGGTTAGAGTGTGTGGTGCGCAGGACAGGAAAATAGATATGCTGTTGGGGAAAGTAACATGGAAACCAATGGGAACGAATTTCACTTTGTTTTGAGAGAGAGAGAGAGAGAGAGAGAGAGAGAGAGAGAGAGGAACGAGGAAGGTGAGGTGAGGTGAGTGTTGAGTGGGTAGGGGGTGGTGGTGGTGGTGGTGTGGGGTAGTGGGTGCGGTGTGCTTGGGAGGGTGGGTGAATTGGGGGTGCAGTGGGGTAGGGATGAGGCCGACACCAATCCCTCCTCTGCATACTAGCTGAATCCTAGGAAATACCGATCACGTTGATGCATGCTAAGTTTGCGGGGTTACTTTCGCTCTGAAATGAATTATTTTGTTTATATGTGAAGCTATGTTTGTCTTCTTAACTTAAATTCTTTTTTGTTTGTTTGTTGGAAATCTCCCCCCTATTTCTGATGGGCTTTTTTTTTTTTTTTAACTTAACGTGTTCAAAGTTCAGCTATTTTTTCGCTTTGAAGCAATAGTGATCCAGTATTGTACATTATGTTATTTATTACGCCTCACACCCCGAAAGATGTAACGAGAGCAAAAATGTGGATTTTTTTCTCTACCAGCTGATCGGGAGAGGGTTGGGAAGGGGATGTGAGGGGAGGAGGGGGGGGGGGGGGACTAACATGCGGCTTGAAGGCGTCAGACGGGAGGAACTGCGAGAATATTGGACCTTGTACTTCTCCGCCCCTCCCCCTCCTCCCCCCTTTCCCCCCCTCCCCTCCCTCCCCCTCCCCCCTCCCCCCACCACGCTCGCTCTCCTCTCCCCACTCCCACCTTCCCACCTTCCATCTTCCCCACTCCTTGTCCTGCCCTCCTCCCTCCTTTTTTTCTGTTTTTCTTTTCTTTTTCAGTTGGCTGTTTTATGCTACGTGTTGTCGTGCTATCCCTTTATTAGATGGAATCAGATCGTTATTCCGCTTTCCTTTTTTTAATAAGATTATTACAACTACATATATTTTTTCTGTTTTGCTTATTTTTCTTTCCTCAATTCTTCTTCTTCTTCTTCTTCTTCTTCTTCTCATTATTATTATTATTATTGTTATTATTATTATTATTATTATTATTATTATTATTATTATTACGGGTTTACTGAACTGCAGCCAAGTTCATAATTTTGAGGGGGGGGGGGGGGGGGGGGGGGGGGGGGGGGGGGGGGCGGAAGTAAATGAATGGTGCATCCATGCCACAATATCTCATGTGAACATATCATTTAGAGGGTTTTTTTTTTATTGAAACCCAGCAAAAGAGTTTTAAATCTGGCAAATGGAAAACGCGTACTTGCCATTAAAGAACGAAAGTGGGAGATAGTCCCAGAATAGTGACCCACATAGACATTGATAAGAATGCTCAGTGAAACCTGATAGGTAAGAAGCCTGACTTCTTCGAAAAGTGCTGAAAACGAGCAAGCCTCACGAGTCTTAAAAGAAATAATAATAATGATAATGATAATAATAATGTTGATGATGATGATGATGATGATGATGATGATGATGATGATGATGATGATGATGATGATGATAATAATAATAACAATAATAATAATAATATGATGATTATGATGATGATGATAATACTAATAATAACACCTTCGGGTGTTTCTTTTTCTTCAATAACAAGAAGAAAAAGAGGACAAAGAATGATAATGATAATAAATGAATTGATCAATAAAATAGTGTTAATAGTAATAATAACGACAACGACGACAACTGTGGTAATAATGATAACAATAATAATGATAATAATGATGATAGTAATAATAATGATAATAATAATAATAGTGATAAACAGCAGTATGAAAAATGAAGTTTCAAGGAGTGAGTGAGGGCGGAAAATGAAACAAAATTTAGGAGAGGGGGTTAGTTACCGCCAAGGACACAGACAAACGTAGCACAGGACAAGGCATGAATGTTTCAGGCATCTCTGATCTGGGTTTTTTTTTTTTATTCTTTATTTCCTTTATTCCAGAAGAAAAGTTCCGATGTGGATTTTCTTTTTTCTTTTTTAGTGGAATCCAGTTATTACAGCAGAGGAAAATGGACGAGTAACAGAAAATGTGTGAACCCATTAGCAATTGACTGTGTATTTACATGGACGTGCTACTGTTCGGTTTTTATTGTGCTGAAATTTTATTTATGTATCTATTTGTTTATTCATTTATTTCGTATTCTTTTTAATTCATTCGTGTATTTACTTATTTATTCATTTATCAACTTACTTCCTGATTTGCTTATTTGTTGTTGACAATTGATAATTAATGATATGCTGTTTATCCTCTCGGTAAGAATCAACAATGTGTGGTGTCTCAGTACCTTTTCTCTGAAAACCTTTTTTTTTTAATCTCCGCACCCTTTCCCCCTCCTCCCAGCCTCTTCCACACTCCCTCCGTTCCCTTGCCCCCTCCCTCCCCCGCCTCCGTCGTAACCAATGTTACCCCCTCCCCGCAATACTTGCCTACAACGTTGCGCAAAGAGAATTCAAGACGGGTTTTTCTTTATCATGTTCCTAGACAATTATTATGCTCAGAAGCAAGGCAGAAACGAAGAAGCTTACTTCCTTCTTTAACTTCTTGATGTGACATAACTGTAACGTTTCTAGTATACCCTCTCGCCAAGCCCTCTCTCTCTCTCTCGCTCTCTCTCTCTCTCTCTCTCTCTCTCTCTCTCTCTCTCTCTCTCTCTCTCTCTCTCTCTCTCTCTCTCTCTCTCTCTCCCAACGAACTTACGTCTGTTTTTTCTTTTTATGTAAAATCGAAGTTTTTTGTTGTTGTTTTTTTTACATGTCTGATTTACGGAAAGTTTGAGACTCTCAAGGAGTTGGCATAGGGGAAAAGTTTCGGTTATTTGAAAACAGATTTCAGACATTGTTTTTCAAGGTAGATTGACATTCGAGGTCGTGCCACACCCATTCTAGAGTATCTGTGTGTCTTTCAGGGACTCAGCTGGGGTCGTGTGCACATATAAGCCAAGTTATGGACATCCAATCGTGCAACCTTTTCTCTTAAAAAGGTTTAAATTTGCGATCTTTCCACTGACCTCCCGTTTTTCAATCACTCAAAACTGCTCAAAACAGAGATGTTATTTGTCCATTATCTTATCCAGTGTGTCCGAAAAAAGTATTTCTTTGTTCATTTCTACCAATATGTCCGAATGTTTTTTTTTGTTTTTGTTTTTAAGATGGGTGTGAACACTGCCGATGACAACTTATACGATCGGAATGTGACAGTCGCTTATCTGTATTTTGTTCTGCGTTCTAACTTTCCTATGCCAAACAAAACGAATAATAGAAAAGGGTAAAATATGACTTATTTATTTTGAAAGCTCTCAGAACAAGGCAAAAGAGTGTGAAAGCAATTTCTTGTTTTCAGTGTTAACACGCTTGGTCATGCTCACTTTGTTAGACGGGAAAATGGCCTAACAATTACTCCCAACACCTCTCTCTCTCTCTCTCTCTCTCTCTCTCTCTCTCTCTCTCTCTCTCTCTCTCTCTCTCTCTCTCCTCTGTGTTCTTGAAGATTTTGAAGGGCAAATTATTATGTTCTGATTTGTTTGGGAGTGATCTGTAAAACCAGTTGTATTTGTTTTTGTGCATTTGACCTCTATTATTGTTTGTTCTTGCAGGAAGCAGCGGGAATTTCAACCAGTGATCCAGTGCTGACCAAAACAAATAGGCCTGATAGTTTTAATGCGCCACTCGAAAGACTTTGGGCACAGTTTGAGGTCACCCAGTTGTATGAATCGTTTTGTTTTAGAAGCTTCAGTTTATTAGTATGTAAGACTTGTCACCACAAATGGCTGAGAAATGAAATGGAGTCTCTCGACTGCAACCGGATATACTCATTTCAACGTGTTTTGTTTCCTTTTCTCTTTCTCTTTTTTTCTTGATTTTTGATTGAATTCATTTTCACTTCATTTCAAATGTTGACTAATACAGAATTAGAAATATGAGCCAATGATATAAGATTGAAAATAAAGGATAACGTTACGTCATACCTACGCATGCCTTCAGCAGCTTGTAAGTCTTCCATTTTAGCTTCCTCCCGCTCCAACGTCTCCTTCCATCCCCAAAGTTCCCCTCCCTCTCCAATCCTCTACCTCCAATCCGCATGAATATATTTTCATACACCCCCGTGGAAACCGCACCACTGGAATGGTGATTATATAAAATTCACGAGACATGAATTGTTTGATGTCATTGTTCAGCTTCATGATGTTGCTAATCTTGGTTCCGCATATTCACTGACCTTACTCTCGGGAAAAAGAAGAAGAAGAAGAAGAATAACAATTCATATAGTGCAACCTATTCTGAAACTGCTGTGGTTATCTTCGACCAAAGATGACAGAGGTTAAGTTTACTAATGGTTCTCGTGCAACGTGACGCGCTTTGTAAAATCAGCTTGAGAAATGTCTATCACAAAAAGATCCCTTCCAACGTGATCTAATAATTGTGTGTGTGTGTGTGTCTGTGTGTGTGTGTGTGTGTGTGTGTGTGTGTGTGTGTGTGCTGCCGATTCCTAGAACTGAGGGGAAAAAGCTACACGATGTGAGTGTTTTTTCCCCTCCAGATTCAATAGCTTGTAGGGGAAAAAAGCCACACGATGTGTCAGACTTAAGAGGCGTTCGCCCTTCAGAATCAATAGCTCTTGACATTTCTGTGCGACGGGCGGGTTTGTCTGCTTGTAGGTCGCTAAAGAGTTAATGTTCGAGGGAAAACGATTGTTGTTAAGGGGAGGTAAGCTACAGCTGCTGTGGAAAGTCAACGGAAAGACAGTGTTGATATCATCCAGCAACCTTGCCGCTGGCGAAGCTTCTAGCAGATCGAGCGTGGAGTTAAGAAGGAGGGAAGAAGCCGAGGATGGGGAGGTAGGGATGACGCAGGAGGAGTGAGAGAGGAGACCGGGAGGGAGGGTGGTGGTGGTGGTGGAGGTGTACGACGGGGCTCGGTGCCGAATAAACACATTTTATGTACTCCGCAATTGCGTCAGTGAGCAGTGCTGGCGTGGTGCACTAGTAAGTAAAACACCCCGTCTTCCGGGGTTCTGGACCGATTCCTGCTTGAGGCCTGTCAGAGTTGGTCTGGAACGTGGTTTATTGGTTAGATGATGAAGTGATGTACAACGCTGGCAGTAAGAGGATTGCGAGAGATACCGTGCAGAGACAAGGTAGCGGAGCGAGGTACCATGAACAGGCAAAAAGAACGTGAGATATCACGCAGATGCAAGGTAATGAAACGAGGCATGACGCAGAGAGACATTGTGGAAGCGACGTACCACACAGAGGTAAAGTGAAGACGACAGCTACCCATGCAGGAGGCGAGGTAACATGTAAAGCGTTCCAAAGGAATCCATGCAAGCTATCAAAACCGGTGGGTCTTCCCGTTTATATTGTGTGGAAACGCCCATGTCGGTAAAGAAGTATACACCTAGACTTCTTCATCTTCTTTTAAACCCGTAACAAGGATGGTATGTTTTCACCAGCATCCTTGGTATGATTATCTTCCTCTCTGCCAGTAATATTACGTAAAATCAACGGAACTACAGATTTGGCGGAAAGACGGAAAGAAACCTCAGGACGAAACGATGAAGTTTTGTGGGGTATCCATGGGGGCGATTTAGAATGTCTTCAGCAAGACTATAACAGATTTTTCACGGAACCCGAACAGTACTGAGTTGGTATTCATGTATTGGCAACTGTCTATAGTAGCATGTTTTCTCTGAATAGAGAAACGTTCTAGTGATGTCATCGTTGACGTTTCAGTGTTTCCAAATCACTCATAAAAAGGGGGAGGGGGGGGGGGGATGGAAAGTAACTCTTTTACTCGTATTATCTTGTTACTTCTTCTGGCGCTACTAGTTTTGCTATATGAGGGGTGTATGTTATCGTAACGCATATTCGGGAGAACAAAAAAAGAATCAGCATGAATAACTTCAAGGACATTATCCAGTCAGCAAAGCATGATACCATACTGTTGACTTAGAATGAAACCATTTCCTAGGGTCCTTCTGCACTTACTATTAACATTTAACATCCGAGAGGGGGGTAGGTACGCTGACATGAAGATTTTTGGATTGTCACGCATACATAATTATGAAAGACACTTTGAGTTAAGTCAGACAAAAATCTGCCCTGACACAGTAACTATTAATATATCATTCTGTGACTTCTGTGATATAAGCCGTGGTCAGACGTTCTGTTTTTTTGTACATGTAAAAAATGTTGGTAATGTGCAAGAGATTTTCATTTCCCTTGGAATGTTGTTCAGTTTAATTTATTCTTTTGTAGATACTTTATCCCGCCTCGTCTCCACCCCCATTTTTAAAGTCAAGGTTTCAGGTGTCAGGGAACGAGGGCAGGGGTAGGGTGGGGACGCATGTATTGAATCAAAATAATAAGTTGCACGTGTATTGTCGAACACGAAAGAAAATGATCTGTTTTGAAAGACATATTACAACGTGAGGGGTTCTCTATTTATTTTTTCCTTACCATTCTCTCTCTTTCATGTACAGAAGTGTATGTATGGTCTTTTTCGTTCGTATTTCAGAAGGAAAAAAAATGCTGCCATGACAAGAGAATCTTTTTGCGGTTTTTGTTTGCTTTGTTTTGTTTTGTTTCCAAGGAATAGAAATGACCTAAAACCGAAGAGGAAAACCATAAGAGAATTTTAAAATGTTTACTTACAGCGGATTTTTCCCCTGCTGTATGTATATTCTTGTTTTTGCGTGCACCTGATTGATTGCCTTATTCCACATTGGAGATCATATAAAACGTCTGTGTATTTCTTCGATTATCCATTCTGCGACTGACTATATTATTTATATTTTACGCAGTCAAACTTAAGAACTCCTGGTTATTTGCATTATTAGGGTTTTTACACTTTGTCGGTACTGGCTTAATTTTGTTCGTAATTTCGAACAGGTCTACTTTGTTTCCCGTTTTCTAAGATAAATCAAACGGGATTTGTGTACCATTGTGACACCAGTTGGATAACCTCTCACTGCCCCTCCCCACTCCCACCTTCTCCTAACCCTCTTCCCTTAGTGGCTTCTCTCCCTCATTTTCGCTTCTTTTGTGCAATTGAATGAGCACGATCTGTCTCCAGAAACGCAACGGTTTTCTCGATTTGTTCGTTGGTTTTCATCTGCTTTTCTTTCGGATCGATGGTTAGTTCTTCGATTGTTCTGTCTGTGTATAAAATAAAAGGCTGTTTTACAACTTGCATTATTATTTTTTGCTTCAAACGTCTGTGCGTCACTCAATTTCAGGTTAAGATATCGAACCAGTATGCGCGATTTGACTGTTACTGTATCGATCATCTGTTCAAATCCATAAGTACCGGCTGAAGTACAGAGCGACTGTGGTCTAATTTATTTTTCGTTTGATGTATGAGTCTTGTTGTTGTTGTTTTTCGGATGGCATCGTTTTAGTCTTTTTATTGGTGGTCTGAATTTCGATTTGAAAGGCTATTATATATTATTCTCAAATGCTCTACTCTCTCTCTCTCTCTCTCTCCTCTCTCTCTCTCTCTCTCTCTCTCTCTCTCTCTCTCTCTCTCTCATCTCTCTCTCTCGTGTGCGTGTGTGTGTGTGTGTGTGTGTGTGTTGTGTGTGTGCTATATTTGATTGTTTGTTTAAACTGTGGAGTTTTACAGATCTCTCTCTCTCTCTCTCTCCTCTCTCTCTCTCTCTCTCTCTCTCTGAGTCTTTGTGTGCGTGCGTGATTTTCTCATGGACCTGTATATTTGGTAATGCTAGTGAGGGTTGAGGGAAGGGAGAGGCGTCAGGAGGGGAGGGGGGAGGGGCGACGAGGGGGCGAGTTAGTAGGAAGGGTAGACAGGAGAATGTGGGAACTTAGAGGAGGGGGGTGGGGGGTGAATGCTGCATGACGATGGGGAAGTGGGCGAGAAAAGATAAGGCGATAACAACAAGGGCATGATTTGTTCATAGAGCTAAGCCTATGTCGAGGAGGATGGGCGGGGATAAACAGGAGGGGGGACGGTAAGGGGGCGTTAGGCGGTGTACGATTCATAAGTGGGAGAACAAGTAGTCACAATTATTTCCAAGGCAAAACGAACCTGCATTGTGATCCGTGAGTCCATGTCTTGGGTTTAGTCATGAATGTCCTATGGGTGTCGTCATCAGAGAACTTTCTCTATTTTTGCCGTTGCAGTTTTGAACATGACGGAAATACTGTTCAGTAGCCCTGTCTGTGATGGTTCCATGATTTTGCTCGAAACAAAACCGTTCATGTCCAGACAGAAACAAGAGAATTTGTCGGTTCTTCCTTCTTTTTTTTATATCAAGCAATGATATCAGCGTTGTTCGTGGTCTCCAGTGCCTCGTTTGAACGACCGTTTCGCTGTGGTTTGTAGCAAGTGAAACAAAACTTGTCCCGTCTGTGCGACAGATGACTAATGATGCTTCCGCGCCATTCAGACATATAACATTTGCGTTTGTTTTTCTTCATGTTTTTAATCTATTGCTTTCTGTTTTCACAAACCTGTAGAATTATTTGTCAGGGGTTGAGGAGAGGAGAGGAGGGAGGGTGGGAGGGAGAGGGGAGGGAGGCGGCGTTGGCTTCCACACAAAAGAAAAGCCCCACTACGTTGCTGATGTTATTCGGTTTATTTTCGACGAATCTGCTATACTACATAAAGCATCAAATCTGTGTGACTCCACGGCCTCAAATTGTGTGACTTTTTATTTGTTCTGGAGCCCACTAATGCTGTGCAGGGAAGGGGTGGCGATGGGGGTGTGGGTGGGTGGGGAGAAGCACTGCAAAAATTATCGTGGCACCTATTGTTTCCCCTTTTGATAGCCAAGTGTAGAGGGCCTGGGTTGCGACCAACTGTGCCCTTTCGTGACTCACCAATTATCGTTTTAGCATCAATATGTGATCCCACTATGAACTGTCAGCCTACCAATTTTTGCAGTCTTCTTGGCCTAAGAGAGCATCTGAAATCCCAATGATTGTATTGCCTCAAAACGCCGTGTTCATACCGGTCAAAATAGAAGTTTGTGGCTGTGTTTGGTTGATTGCTTGTTTGCATTTTTTTTTCCATTTTCATAGTGTTCAACATTTTGAGTAGCCCTCAACACATTCACACCCTTAATGCATTTTTTTCTTAACCCCCCCCCCCCCCTCTCTCTCTCTCTCTCTCTCTCTCTCTCTCTCTCCTCTCTCTCTCTCTCTCTCTCTCTCTCTCTCTCTCTTGTGCTGGTGTCTTCATTTTTTTTATTCTATCTTTTCAAAGAGAAGGATTTATTTTGCGTCTACGTCGCTGCAGAATTGATATATAAACTTTGTGAACTCCGACAGCAATACTCAGCAAACCGATCAACTTATTTCCAGTTTGGCACCTGTGCTTCTTTCTAGACGCCGTGCGTCAATATGCAAGAAGGTTTAAGTAAGTTACACAGGCACGCGCAGGCTCGCTCTCTCTCTCTCTCTCTCTCTCTCTCTCTCTCTCTCTCTCTCTCTCTCTCTCTCTCTCTCTCTCTCTCTCTCTCTCTCTCTCTCTCACACACACACACACACACACACACACACACACACACCACACACACACACAGATATAAACAGTATAAAAACGTCCTTAACAATCTGAAAAAGCTCAACCCCTTGGGGAGCAACATTTGTTAATATATATATGCACAATGTGGCCACAAAGGGTTCCTGAATCAAACTAGTCGAGTTTCTGTCTCAAGCAAAAATAGCTCCACCATGGACTGACCCTCGCCACAGTCGGTACGTAAATGATGTTTATTTCAATGTGTAGTCTGTTGGACGCTCTGATATTGTGGTTCACTTAATTGTGGTACTGTCGCATTATTTTTGTGTAGTTTTTTTTTTTTTTTTTTTTTTTTAAATTTATTTTGTCCTGTATCAAGCAAGGTCAAAGACTCAGCTACGCCACAGGGTAGGAAACGTACTGATGGCGACCAAAAAAAAAAAACCGGGCGTAGGGGGAGATGAAGAAGAAGAGGAAGAAGAAGGGGAGGAAAGAAGGGAAGGGAAATGGACGACTAAAAAGAAGAAGAAGAAGAAGGAGTAGGAGGACAAAGAGACAGAGAAAGAAAGAGAGATAGACAGAGACAGAGAGACTGACTCTTGGAGTAGCCCTCGGAGGAGCTGCAGACAGCAGGCGAAAATCCCAAGTCAACGCCTCACGCACCAAACGGCACAGAATGGATTGATGGATTGTTACAACTGAACAAAGACTCACTAGGAAAACAGCAACAGCAACAACAACGAGAAGGTTCTGAGGACCCGAATCATAACTGTTGTTGATTTGTAGTGTTAAATCTGGGGTATTTTGAATACATAATTATTATTTGCCCATCCACGGTGACTCATTAGCTGTGAATATGTCTTGATGTTTCGGAATAAAGCAGTTTTAAACAAGTAAGCTAAGAATCTGCCTTGGTGAATTTAAATGGTGTGGTTGAACATAACAAAGCAGAGGTTTCGTCTTTTTGAGACCGAGATATAGTTCTTGTAGTACAACATATTGAAAATATAGAATCGCTTTCCTCGATAAATGGTTCTCCATTCGAATTCATTTCCATCATTGTATATTTTTTCTCTCTTTCGCTCGAATTTAGCAACTGATTTTATCTCATCATTCTACGTTCGCTGCTGTTTCATCTAGACTCTAGTTAACAGCAGTAACCTGCGTAGAAAGACACAGCGTTATAAGTAGTGATGCATCATATCACAAACCGTGGACTCAAAGAAAAAGAAAAAAACAGTTGATAGATCCTGCCAAACGGGAAAAAAAGGAAATGCGAAAGGAATACGTTTTCCATGCCAAGAATTCATACTCTTCGAAATCGAGTACCAGCATCGATCTTCGTTTATGAGAAACCTCACGTGCCAGCGCATATGTACGTAGCCCGCGTGACGTTTCTATGACAACGAGACCCACTCTTTGTATTCTGAGTCTTGGAGCGTGAGCGTCCTCGGAACGAGGATGGCGGGGAATTCTTTCGATCAAGGACAGAGGGCTGTCACCTTATTTGTTGTTTATTGCCAGAGAGTCAACGCCCTGAAAACATCTCTCTCTCTCTCTCTCTCTCTCTCTCTCTCTCTCTCTCTCTCTCTCTCTCTCTCTCTCGAAGAGAGATAGAGAGAGAAAAGAAAATAAACAAACAGCCCAAGAGAGAGAGAGAGAGAGAGAGAGAGAGAGAGAGAGAGAGAGAGAGCAGCCCAACAGAGAGAACTCAGAACTCAGAACTCAGAAGCAGTTTAATGTACTTCGGCCTTGGGCCACAATACAATGCAATCGGGAGGGAGGGGTAAGGGATGATAAATGGATTAAATGGAAGGGGAGGGGGGGGGACGTCAAAGCAATGATAATAATATTTTCATCTTGAAAGGAAAGCTTGGAATCCAAATAAGAGTACGAGACTGCACGATTATCACACAGTTTAACTTGTTACACAACCAATGCCGTTAAGAGTAGTGGCATCTGAGCAAATTAAACTACTGAATTGGAGCGAGTGAAACAATACATCAAAAATAAATAAATGTAAATGTTCAACCTTGAGAAGTCATTTTCTTCCTGATATTATTAGCATGAAACACGTACCTGGACAAATTATGCCTGTGGGTGGCATTATTTACTTTAAGCAAATCAGCGAGTCGTAAAAATTTACAATCTCCCAAAAACTTTATTCTAAGGTCATCATACATGAAGCACTCGAATAAAAAATGGAATTCATCTTCAATTCTGGTATTACAAAAAGGACATAACCTATCGTGGCTGTTATTACTATATCGATGGATATTGTTTTTAAGTGGCAAAGCATTTAATCTTGCTTGTGAAACAGCAACTCGAAAGCAGTAAGTATCCATGCAACTTATAATTATATTTCTCTTTTTCGAAAATAGTTTAAAGGATCTATAACTATCATACCTATCTCGATCTCTAATAGATCCAGTCCATTCCTGAATAAAGAAATCCACGAGTCTTTGTTTAAACAGGCATAAAAAAGCCTTAACATCTCCAACACCCTGCTGCAGCCACACAATGTTAAATCCAGTTCACATAGAATTTGCCTTATCTGAGAAGCCCAACATGTCTTTCCAGATCTATCCACATCAAGCAACATTAAATAAGCATTATATGGTAATCTGTCAGGATTCATTCGTAACAGTTTAAACCAGTATCTAAGGAATTAGTGAAGGAGTTAATATGAAGTGGGTATCGTCCCAAGTCACCATACACCATTTATTTGGTGTCCTTAGTGGTACTCCCAGAAATCTTTTGCAGGCCATCAAATGTACTTTCTCTATTTCCTCTAATCTTTGTAGGCCCCATATTTCAGAAGAATATAACAGAATGGGTTAGCCCAACAGAGAGAGAGAGAGAGAGAGAGAGAGAGAGAGAGAGAGAGAGAGAGAGAGAGAGAGAGAGAGAACACTCTACTACCTTCAACAGACAGTGGGTGTAAATGTAACAGTTTACGTCTTCTGTCCTGTAAATGCAGGGTATCAATCTATCTATCTTTCTATAAAATTATGTATGTATCTATCTATCCCTTGTTCTGTTTTTGTGTTTCGCGCAATTCTGTTAAAGATTGCCCTTTTTTTACAGAAGAAAAGCCGATCTCTCTCTCTCTCTCTCTCTCTCTCTCTCCTCTCTCTCTCTCTCTCTCTCTCTCTCTCTCTCTCTCTCTCTCTCTCTCTCATTATTCTTGAATGTTCTAGAGTCTCGAGTACTGTGGTAAGGGAATTATCAAAGAATGTGCTTCTGCTCGGAGTTTTTCAATTCAATTCAATTCAATATACTTTATTATCTCTCATAAAAGATGAATTTGTTGCATGATCAGCGGTAAAAGTCTTTACAGATTTAAGACAACAATATTGACACAGTAAAGCACAAATAAAACAATGCATTTAATACAGATTATACTGGTTGTGATAGGTATTATATACACAAGTACATAAATGCAAGAAATTTCAATTACACACACACACACACACACACACACACACACACACACACACACACACACACACACACACCTGCTCCCCCACCCCCACCCCCACCCCCACGCACGCGTACACGCATACGCATGCACAAACACAGTCAATAGTGCACACATACATACAGAAATGCATGAACACACACACACACACACACACACGCGCGCGCGCGCGCGCGCGCGCGCACGCACACGTACACACAAACACATCATATCACATCAGTCGACTCAAAAAACACATGTATTACATAAAAAGCATAATGATAAGGTAAAATATGTATATATAATAATTATGTATTACATTGACGTCTTTCTTGAACGATTCCTCATGCACGACATAACATGTAAGCTGCTTAACCCCCTTGTCGGTCATTAAAGAAAAGAAAATCGCCATGTTAATTTCATGTCTTGTATAAATTCATGTGTGTGTGTGTGTGTGTGTGTGTGTGTGTGTGTGTGTGTGTGTGTGTTCAGCCATTCAGTTCTCACGCTCTCATTCCTTAACGATCACTGGGGTAAAAATTGCCATTATGTTTATGTCCCCCAAAGGATTTATTTCATTATTTATTTTCATTCATTCCCCCATGGATGATATCAGCAGTCTCCATTTTGGTCATTTTGTTCGAGAGCAAAAATTCTGTAAAACGCATAAAGATGTAAATTATCAAAATTGAGATGTGGGTACATTACGAGTATACAGTCGGGCAGCTCATAGATCAGCGGATCACCAGAGCCACACCAGGGCTGACATTTTTTTTTTAAAGTGTTCTTCTTCAACTTCTTCTTCTTCTTCTTCTTCTTCTTCGTCCTCGTCGTCGTCGTCGTCGTCTTCTTCTTCTTCTTCTTCTTCTCTTTCATTCATTTTAAAAATATGCAACGGGTACGAATTAGACATACCGAATTGAAACCAATGCCACCGTCACTAGTCCAGAAGTCCACCTGGATTCCTGGCGGTAGGACGCGTGGAGGGGGCAGGGGGAGAGGAAGGAGGCATTGCAATAATGAGCGCTGCACTAGTTGTCGCCCTTTGTGGCAGACGTGGGCGGGGGCCCAGAACGTCGCACAGTTCTTCCCTCGCCGTTCACTCAGCAGTGTGACTCGTCCACCTCTTTCTCGGTCTGTCCGGTCGCCTCAGTTCTTCTGCAGAAGTGCGCTCGATTTTGTCGCGTATCCCTGACAAGCTTTCTTGTCTTTGCTGGGCGGTCGACTGTTCCGAATGGCTTGTATTCTGCATGATGGTTAGTTGGTTGTGGCAAGGTTAGTTAATTTAGATGATGCTGAGAACTCGTCTGGAAGCCTCCCATCTCCAGTACTTGGCTGTTCGTTTACAGGTTCTGCTGTTAGGGGCTGAGACTTAAAAAAGAAAAGAGATGAAAAGCAAAAGAACTTCAACAAAGCATGCCCTCGACATCTTTTCAGCACATTAAAAAAAAATCTGCCATACTCTTCTTGGGTTGTTTTTGTGTTCAGAAGTAGTTTCGAAAGAATTTTTCCTTTTTTAAAATTTCTTTATGAGCAATGTTCAACATCTTTCTTCTAGGTTTTGGGGAATTGGGGGGAAAAAAGCTAAACAACCACAATTACGAGTAAATCAGAACAGAGACAACAAACGCACAGTTAGCAGTGCTGGAAAGCTCTAAACGCAATATTTAAAGTCTGTCAATCAGGTCTGTAATATAACCTTGATCAGCTTTTTTTTTCATTAGGTTTGATACTATGTGAGATTTGAGAGCTGTCGGTTTAGGAAGGCAAAATGCGTTCAGTAATGAGAAAGAACCCAAAACAAAAAAGAAACAAATCAAAAAGAAAAGAAAAGGAAAAAAAAAAAGAAACTGACCAGTGGTAAAGATTGTGCGTCGTACCCCGTTTGCGTAGAGCGGTCACGTTGATTATTCATAAGTCAATCTATCCTATGTATCTGTTGTTTGTTTGTTTATTCAGTTTGTTGGTACAAATTAATAAGGAGGTACGTATCCGTCTGCACGTTTTGGAAGAGGAATTTCCTGCCATTATCAATATGATCTCATACCTTTTTCCCCCTTTTTTAAGCTGATGTTTATTCAGTGTTAATGTTGATCACCGTAATACTAATGTGAATGTGATGACATGTGTTTTCTAGCTGAACTTTGAACAGTGTCATCGCAAATCCCTGCCGTCGATATGAAAATGTGTCTGATACAAATTTCCTCTTTTAACCGACAGTGACTAAAGTAAGCTATGGCGCTTACGATCCGCTTCGTCAACTCATGCATTTTTTTTTTAAGATCCCAAGCAGAATCGTGCACTGGTTCAATGATTTCAGTGTCAACGGAACATGGATATCTCCAGCGCTTTATAGATCCCACGGTACATAGATCCCACGCTTGGAAGATTCTGTGACCAGTGGGGAACCATTGTTGATATATATCGTGCAGACCTAACTGACCTAAATCAGATGTTGTAGATGAGAATCATAACCTTCATGATCTGAATTAACATGCTGCTGAATCAGACTGTGCGACAACTATGAGTCATTAGCCTAGCTCAAAATGGTTAACAGAGGTGCATCTGCAGTCAAGGTTGGCAGTCACCCTAAGCCTATTGAGTGAAGGTGGAAGAAAACGAATTCAAGAAATCAAGGTGGCACCAGCTGTGTGGACAGCAGAGAGACACTGACTGCATGCACCATAGTGAAACGTCAAGCCGTTTATTATGATTAGTTCTGAAGGTTATGTCTTAAGGCCAAAGACGATCGTAACTGGATCACGGGGAACCAAGTCTGAGTTTCCGCGTTCTCTCTCTCTCTCTCTCTCTCTCTCTCTCTCTCTCTCTCTCTCGTTTTTGCGCCCTTCTGCAGTTACGCTGCTTCCTAGCATTGACTTTCTACTCGACGTATGTACTGAAGACGGGGGTAAGGGGTGAGGTTGTGGGTGTGGGTGGTGAAAGGGGACAGAGGGTGGGGGTGGGGGCTTGTCCAACAAAACGCTCACGTCACTGATAGATCAAATGTACAGGGAAAGTCAGGGACAGCTGTGGATGCTCTGGACACTCGCGGGAACCGCAGACGTGAGAGCGAGAATGCCGAGGTTTCCAACTACCAATCAGAAGTCGCTGCTATTTTTGGTGCACAGGAGACAATAATCATGGCTACGGAAAAGTCGGAAAGATGTACTCTTTGACCTCTAGCCCTTTAATATTGCGTTTGTATTGTTCTTATTTGGAGATGAGGTGGCTTTTTAACGTAACAAAAACTTAAATAGATTTTAGATCGTCTAAAGGTCGTCTTTCTTATTTTTTTTTCTCTCTTTTTCTTTTATTCCGGAATATTATTTTGTATGTTGAGCAACGGAATTCGTCCAGTCACGTTCATTTCATTTCTATTGATAGGTAAGAAGAAACTCGGCGTTGATCTGTTAGCATTTCAACAAATCCATGCTACAGTCGCTTTGTCTCCGTTGCAGAGACGCGTACAACTCGGAATCACGTAGCCCCGATGAACATCATTTGTAATTTATAGAGACAGAGATAAAAACCGAAGCAACCAATAAACGAAAAACGAAGTTTGATTCAGTTTTTGTTGTTGTTGTAAACTCGACTGAATTCTGGGTACAACCAACACAAATGCTGTAGTAAGAGGCAAAAGTCAAATAGGAAATCTATTCAAAAAGTCTTCAGCCATTATTTATATCCCATGACATTAAAAAAAAAACGGTCCTATCATGTGATTGGTCAGCGGAACCAGCGGCAATATGATTCTCAACGATCCAGTCCTCACTGCTTATTACTTTAGGCATTTTCACATACACTTCATGTGCTGCTGTCTTATCTGAACTGGTCGTCGACTACTTATCTCGGGAAAAAAAGGTCGATTTTCAAGAAGGCTTTTGTTTTGGTCCTGCGTCAAAATATATTTTACCCTGATCGATTTTCATGGCCAAGTGAGGTAGATCAAATAAATTGCCCTCTCTCTCTCTCTCTCTCTCTCTCTCTCTCTCTCTCTCTCTCTCTCTCCAGGAACACTGAACTGTATTTTCACGGATGTCGTTTCATGCATCCTGCGTCAAATTCAGTTTACCTCGATGATTTTTTAAATGGCAAATCTTGTTTGACACACTCTCTCTCTCTCTCTCTCTCTCTCTCTCTCTCCTCTCTCTCTCTCTCTCTCTCTCTCATCAACATCTTCTTAATCCCGTTTAGTCACCTAGACCATTGTGGAATCAGATGCGTTTAAGCTTTTCAGCATCAGGTGTTACGTGGCAAGATCACAATTGCTTAGATGTGGTTTGCGTCCATCTTTACTGGAAATATGATACTTTTTGTGTGTGCAGACGACCCTGTTTCTGCATTGCTTTACTTCATTTACTACATTTATTAATTTTAAAAACAACTCGTCATAAATAACATAACATGCTTTCTTGCTGAATATATATGTGAATCTCCTTCTCCTTTTTTTCAGTCTTTGTTATTTTATTACTATTCCTGAGATATGTGTGACACCCGAAACACGCATGGTCTTTTCTTTGGGATATAATATCTACAAACGTTTGCAGTTAGCATTTGACTCGCAACTTATTTTCTCAAGCGCACACATACAATCACACTCACACAGATATTTTTAGACTTTTCCAATTAATCTTTGACTTGAAACTTACTCTCTGAAGAGCACACGCACGCGCGCGCGCGCACACACACACACACACACACACACACACACACACATATATATATATATATATAATATATATATATATATATATATATATATATAAACATCCAAACAAAGAAGATAACAACAATCACGTAAAATATTTCCCAATATTTCGACCACTTTTGGTCTTCCTCAAGGGACTTTAATGATAGAATTGCTTGTAGCAGCCTCCGATCACACTTTTTAAAAAAAAAAAACAGTTCACCACAGTATATATATGTATATATATATATATATATATATATAATATATATATATATATATATATATATAATATATATATATGTATGTGTGTGTGTGTGTGTGTGTGTGTGTGTGTGTGTGTGTGTATACATATACATACAAACATACACACATGCATACATACAAACATACATACATACATACATTCATACATTTTCGCAAATGTGACCGCAAACCAGAAGGCACAGTAACAGAAGCGGTAGGTAACAAAGCAAAACATACAGTAAAGAAGAAAGCGGTAGATGTTATCTACCGGTCTTTTCGTAGACAGTACGCGCGCGCGCGCGCGCGCGCGCGCGTGCGTGCGTACGTGCGTGCTTGCGCGCGCGCGCGCGTGTATGTGTGTGTGCGTGCGTGCGTGTTTTTGTGTGTGTGAAATGTGATTTTTTTTTCTTTGGTAATTATTTTCGCAATTACATGTCGTTTTCCCATTAAGAACAAAATGTTAAAAAACAATCATTCTCCTCCACTACTGACAAGCTCTCTCTCTCTCTCTCTCTCTCTCTCTCTCTCTCTCTCTCTCTCTCTCTCTCTCTCTCTCTCTTATGATGAACAACACGTATAAGCACTTATTACACACGAAGCAGCGCTGCTAACGTTAATGGAATGGGATAAAACTGTAAACGATGATATGGACATCCAAAACACGGTTAGACTGTAAGACAAGAAAACGCAGCATATTGAATGGACATGTTCTGTATTGACGGTAACCATTTTGAAACCTCCTATTTTGTTTCAACTGGTTTTGTTCATGATATATGCACTCATTTAAAAAAAATTCATTTCTCCATTAACGTGAGTTATTGAAGCTTCTGTCTTTAGAAATGAAGTTGCAGACAGTAACCCTTACCTGTATACGTTGATGAAAAATACATTTATTTGGAAGTGTGATTTGAAACCTAAGCATGAGCTGTGTGTGAGTTGTAGACGGGCAGTTGTTTAAGATATCAGGTTGGTAGACCTACTTGATAACTCGCTGTTACTGCTTTGTACGTTGGCACCATGGTGTTTTTCTCAGCTACATTCCTCTTAAAATGCATGAAACTTTCTACGATAGGATTGCTTCTACCAGTTTGGGTTTGAATCTTGGCAATATTTCGTTAAAACTGTATTTTCTATGATGCAATTGGCTAACGCTTTTACGACACTAGGGATCATTTGTAAATAACAAGAATTTGAGAAATGCTTTTTTTTTTTCATTTTAATTGATTTTGATTTTTTTTAAGTCGTGTATTTTTTGCCCTGGATTTGCTTGTTTTAATTTCTTTTCCTCATTTAAAATTTTTTGTGTGTGTTCATTGTAAGAACAGACTATTGATACTTGTGTTCTCACTGAACTTAAAAAAATTCTTTGGCTGTTGTTGATTAATCTGTTGATTTAAACACAGTTTTAAGCAGAGTCACACATGATTCAGTTCAGTGTACATAGAAACTACTTGGGTAAAGCTGGTTAAAGACTTTCTGAGTTGATTGTTAGACATAGATGTGGGATAATGCGAGAAAGGATGCACTGATCATAAAAAAAAATCAAGAAGGTGATAGATCGATTTATGTACCTGTGGTGTGCATTTCAGTTTAATGGAATTGTTCAATTGTACAGACAGGAACATCATCTTCCATTTCCTCTTTCCTTGCATTGCATAAGTCTTCCACGTTTTGAAAACATTTCTTTCGACCATACACACACACACGCACACACACACACACACACACACACACACACACACACACACACACACACACGCACGCACACACACACATACACACGCACGCACGCACGCACGCACGCACATACGCAAGCACACTTGCAGATACACATACACAGTTTCAGCTCTGATTATCAGCTTGCTTTAACTGGATTTTTTTCTGTGCTCAGTTGTTGCTGCATGCTTTGTTTCAACATTACAGCATATCACTGTGCAATATTTGTGAACGTTAACTCCCATCAACTGGAAAAGAAACTGAGGTTTAGGTTCTATCATTGATCATGGCTCTTCATCTGACACACAGCAGACTGCTCATTAAAAGTCATCCCAATAGAAACGTCCAAGTCATGGTTTCAGTGTAGGGCATCAGAGATAACAATTTGTTTATGTTTTTTTTTCCTTTGGCGGGCTAAGAGGCGTCTGTGCCATAGCTTAGTCTAATGACTTCTTGTTCCAGATGTGTTTTTATCGTTATTCCGTATCTCCTTTCTATGGTTGCTTGTTTGTTTTTAGCTGATGTATAGCATCGCTTCTTTTCAGACTTCTTAGCACAAGGTTGGTGCGCGTCCGTCTCCTCACTCCACAACTCAAAGCATGACTCAGAAGCAAAACGCACTACTCTCATAGCTGAGTGGTGAAGCAAGCGAATATGGAGAGGCTTTTACGACAAACAAATTCGTACGTGAAAAGGGTTATGCAGAAGCCGAGGTAATCCCCACTTTGAAAATGAGTTTCTGTCTATGTAAGTGTGTGGTTTGGTTTGGTCAAACACTAAACGTTCCAGCCTGTGTGCTGACTCTGAATTTAAGTGGCATACTAGCATGTTTTCATAGTAAATTCATTTTGATCATTGATGGAAAGAGAACACGGTAACATCCCATTTGGTCTACTCCCATTTCGTCTACTCCCATTTAGGAGGGTTAGGGTTAGTGTTAGGGTTAGGGTTAGGGTTAGGGTTAGGATTAGGGTTAGGGTTAGGGTTAGGGTTAGACAAATGGGAATTTTTCCTTGCTACGAAAGGGGAATTTCTGAGTAGGCGAAATGGGAGTAGACCAAATGGGAACAAACCGAGAACACAATGGGGAGAGAAATCATGTTGAAAGGTAAGGGTGCGTTCGTGTTTCCTGTGTACAGTGATTCTGGCGTGTCACACCGGACCTGGCAAGACACAGACCTGGGTGAGACTTTCCAGATATGGAAGGAAGCATCCAAGATGCACGAAAGCCCGTTACCTGTTTTTGATTGCACAACACACGCAGCAGGCAGTCAAGAGGTGCAGGAGACTTAACGCATGATGTGATGGTCAACTGTCACAGCCAAGATGCACTAAAGCCTGTTACCTGTGTTGTTGTTGTTTTTTTTTTAAACGGTCAAGAAGTGCAGGAGACAACGCACGGTGTGGGTGGGTGTGGGTGTCAACTCTCAATCTCAACGATGACGCCTTGTCTGTGATAGCCATACCTCACTTGCTGCTTGTTGTTCTTGAATCCAGATTCTACCAGCACTCACTCACGAGATCTTATCTAAATAAATCCTTGTTGGGGGGGGGGGGGGGGGGGGGGGGGGGGGGGGGGGGGGGGGGATACACAAATTAATGATGTTTCTGTTTGTTTTTTTGTTTTTTTCCCATTGGAATGCCATTCAAGCACATGTAGGGTGTATATTCCTTCTGTGTGGCTGGCTGGCTGGCTGTTCACGACCTTATTGGAACCAGTGCTTAAACAGAGAAAACCCGTTTTAATTGGTAATGGAGGTGAAATGGTGTCATTGAACCCCAAAGAGCGTTGTGGTCTATGCATGTTTGTCACTCTCAACCTGACTCTCACGTTATGATGTGGAAACCTTGACGATACTTTGACAGGCGTCCCTTGAATTATGAGTAGTGTTCACGTGCATTGTTTTGCATTGGGTGCAGTGCTTGAAAGCTGTTTGTTTAACTTCCTGTCACACGTATTTTTGGAACATAGTCTGTCAATTCCTAGTCTCCTCAAAATGTTGTAATCTTACGGCTTTCTCCATCCTTTGTGAGATATAAAGAATAGGGATCTACGTCTAAACTCTTTTTTTTCACAACACAAGGTGTTAACGATCAACCACTGAGATTGGCAATGATTTGTTTGAAACAAGTCTGCACATTGTATGACTACAACTCATTTTGCGTGAAAAAAAGGTTTGCCATATACATTCAATATATAAAAAGTGTTTTTGCTTACCTGCTCAAATTCAGTGCTATGGACAGAAAACAGTGATGTCACTTGTGATGTAGCATACACATCTTTCTAATGATAATAGTATATGTAAAATTTTAAATACAATAAGCATATAATCACTGTTCAGTGTATCACCGAGGGTTAAAACAATCACAGAGGGTTGCAGTAGATTAAAGTTAGATCTATTGCACTTGCCGTTTTGCCAGAAATCATATAAAATGCATATTGTTGAATGAAAGTGAAGGACACGCATAATGACATAATATGCGCATTGTGTAAGATAAACTCTCAGTTCTACTAAGTAGCAGCAGACTACAATAGAAAACGTCACTGTCTTCGCCAAAATCTCCTCATCAGCTCAGTCCAAACGTTTCTAGCGTACTATATGTAATTGAAAAATAATGCAAAATCAAGCTTAGAGTCGTATTTGGTGGACTGGTCTAATACGCATCATGAAACCAATTCGTTTGAACAGACAGCTCGCGTTGTGTACGAGAGAAATTAAGCAATCCCAAGATTAGGCTGATTACTGCTGTTATCCTTGATTACACGTGAAGATGCTCCCTTTGATGGATCTGCATGTATGGCTAGATCGAACATGATTTAAGGATTTGTACTATTTGTCAGATGCTTGATGTGTTCCATGAGGCTAGCAAATTATTGCCAATCTAGACAGTGTGTTCCATGACGCTGACAGATTATTGCCAATCTAGACAGTAGACTTCTAAAAGAATGCAGATTCCCGTCATTGTCAACCACCACTGAGAGGACTTGCTGTTTATGATGCCGGGCAGACGTGATGGCAGAGCATTAAAAGATAGCTTCTGTATGCCCTCTGTGCATTGAAGACAACAGTTATCTTGTTCGTCTTGAAGATGTACATGTTAAACAGATTGAAAACTGATCCTGAAATGGTTTCTTGAAATTCATCTTTGTTTTACATCTCTGTTACATACATAAATGATAAGCCGAATGTTGTAAACTCCCTTGTCATTGGCACCTATTATGATCCAAGTTTACTACCGGTTGTTAGTGTTCAGCCTGATTGTAGCGTTGTGTGTAATACTGACTCTGACAGGTCAAATGATTGTTTTAGCAATGATTCTGCTATACTCCTCCAAGTCAAATGTACACTTTTTTTAAACGAATGTCTACAAGTCTGAAACAAGATCTCACTGATGTGGTAATACTTCGGGTTTTGTACATTTCTTTGTTGTTGTTTTTTGCCTCAAAATAATTCGATTGATTCTGTCAATGAATTTTGCGGGAAAACGATGATATATGTGGTTCCTGCTAATTATGTTACTTGTTTCATATTTTTGTTGTCGGTAACTGACCACAAAACCCCTCGAAAACAGTTCGTGTTGCTACCTGCTTCAAAACGTTTTCGAAGACCTTATGCATTTTTGTATCAGGTCGGTGTGTGTGTGTGTGTGTGTGTGTGTGTGTGTGTGTGTGTGTGTGTGTGTGTGTGTGTGCGCGCGCGCGCGCATGTGTGTGTGTGATGATTTGCTTTATTGGCTTTTGTTTCGTTGAATCACTGATGAGAATTTGGCAGGCCTTCCTCTTTGACTTGGACACTTTCTGCATTTCTGATGCTAACGAAAGAAAGAGGTGGGTCAAATGACAAACAGCTGATTATGCCCCTGATTATCAGTAGCGCTATCACTGTAGCGATAGTTGGTGTACATGGGCGTCGAAATTGGTGGTCTCTTATCTTGTATCGGCAGCCACATGCCCTGTGAGAGTTTTTTCTGTTGAAGTTATTCTTGACCCCACGCAAAAGCAATTGTCAGACGTTTCCTCGACACACATGACGTACCCGTCACGGACCACAACAAGCAAATTAGCGTTGAAGCTGATAGGCGTTACCCCTGCGTGCTTAACCATTCCTTGCACACATTAACATGTGCATTCTTTCTAGATTTTCTTATTTTGAACCAGTCCAGCGCATTTATTCTCAAACAGAACAAAAAGCAGTCATAGCCCCGAGTGAGATAGAGACCTTGGGATATTGAACCCAGCGCATTTTCTAAGTTCTTGTTGCAGGCGGAGACGGGCATGCTGACGGAGTATAGTTGTAATACCTTACACTAATCTGCGTGTGGTTTTTACATAGGCATTTTTTCAGTTTTGCACAAGATTTCCAAGCGTAACCACCTGAAGGCATGGGCTTTAGAAACATCCTTGTATTATTTGATGAAGATGTTTTTTTTTGTTTTTTTTTTTACTGCTTTTGGGTGAACGTGCACACAAACAGACTAGAAATTCACAAAAGAAATACGGTCAAATTCAACGCTGAACACC
Organism: Conus ventricosus; assembly: GCA_018398815.1. Classification (NCBI taxonomy): domain Eukaryota; kingdom Metazoa; phylum Mollusca; class Gastropoda; order Neogastropoda; family Conidae; genus Conus; species Conus ventricosus. Next base: position 31,609,579 of record CM031602.1, read on the forward strand.
TCAGGTAACATCAACAAGCAGGGAAAAAAGCACGCAAGGAAAAGTTTAGATATGTTAACAAGGCAAAGAAAGATAAGTAGATTCGTCGGCAACTTTCTGTTCCATTACGCTTCATGTGTATTCAAGAGAGAGAGAGAGAGAGAGAGAGAGAGAGGATAATTACTGTGTCAGATTTTCATGAGTTGGAAAACAAAAGCCTCCTGCTCTTGTGTAACCAATGTTCGATTTTTTTCCCGTTGCGAACTGAAAATGAGTGAGCATTCCATCTTTATTGTCTCCCGTGTCAGTAACACTAAGATGAATCTATCTGACTGTGAACTGGTTTCGGTCAGTGTTTGAATCTAGCCTCCATTGTTAGTATTTGTTTGATTTTGTTTTACGTTCAGTTGCAAGACCTGTCTTTGATATTTTGGCCAGTGACTAATGAGGGGTCTTAGAAAGAGGCGGGTGCAGGACGGCTTTACGCTATGATGGGAAGGGGACAGAGTGAGGGTAGGGTGTAGTGTGTTGTGTGTGTGTGGGGGGGGGGGGGGGGGGGGGGGGGGGGGGGGGGGGGGGGGCGGGGGGGAGGGGGGGGGGGGGGGGGAGGGGAGGATGCGGATTTAGGAAAGATATGTAGAGAAGGCTGAGAGAATGCCGTCCACATTTGGTTTCCGTTTTTCATTTGACTCACATTGATATTATACATTGCAGAGTGATTGACATTTAATCATGGTATACAGTGCCTCTCTCTCCTCTCTCTCTCTCTCTCTCTCTCTCTCTCTCTCTCTCTCTCTCTCTCTCTCATTTAAAGACAAATGATTAATCTTTTTTTTTGACATGGCATTCCTGCAGTGTTCATCCTGATATGTCAATATTTTTATCTTTGCTTTTGAAGTCTTACAGCCGAATTCTTGAACACAATCGTCCCTGTCGTCATCAGTGTTTATCAGTTAGAACAGGACATGAACGGGACTTTGTCTGACATCACTGTTTTCATGTCCCCATATGTCCATTGTGTGATAGGGAACAAACAAAAAAAAAAAAAAGAGAGAAAGAGAGAGCGGACAATGTGTGAGAGCTTCAGTGTCGTCAACAATAATTTGCTTCCCTTAGGCATGGACCGGAGCACTGTTTCTGTTCTCTTGTTTAGAAAACGAGCGCACGTTTATGACTAATACATGACTCACCGATGGATAAGCCATGTTATGGATTTTAGTGGGGTTGTGAGAGGATGGAGGTGTTCATGGTGTAAGGGAGGTGGGGGTGGGGGGTTAAACCCTTATACTGTACATTTCAGTTATTTTACGCAATGTAGTTACATGGCATGTAGAAAAGTTAAGGTACATTGATCCGTAGTTAATATTTATACTATGACTTGCACAAGTTTATTCACGTATATTTTGGTTTGTTGTGGCGTGCAGTGTCTCATAAAGTTTACAGCTGTGTCGTTTGTATCCCTTTGCTCTTTATGATTTTTAGCGTGAAAGTTGTTACAGATATTCGGTGTGACAGAAACAGGAATCTGCTCGATTTTATTTGTGTGACAAGTGTATGCCCACATTCTATGAGGAAAATATACACCTGGGTAATTATTTTATTGAATCTTCTAGGTAATTGGTAGATGCCTTAGATTTGACTCATATTCCGCACATATTCTTTGTTGAGACTTAAAGTTGCTTTTAATGCTGTAAGATATGTGATATGAAATGTTTTGTTAAATTGTGTTTAACATTGTCCCCTCTCTTATTCCGCTTAAACGACAAAGGGTGCAAACCTTGATTTTTTTTTGTGTGATGCTCTGTAGGGCGCATACTTACATTGCCATTTTGATCAGCTTAAAACCACAGCATAAGTCCAGTAAGTTCACTTTTAAGACTTTCCCCCTTGCATTTATTGCAGTACTTTTGATTATGTAGATTCAATCTTATATACGGCTAGGCATCGTCTAGAACAAAGATATCACGTTGGAGCACATCTAAATATATGTCAAGTACCATGTGTTTGACAAGTATGCAACTTATCAACTCGCATCCAGCTTGGAATGTAGCGTGCTGAGTGTGACCTGTCTGGTTAATTGTACTTGAAACCAGTGACTGCGTGTGAATGTGCAGCCGATTAGCACTGAAGGAGAGGGCGGTTTAGAGTCGTCTGTGCGCTCCAAAATTAACACTATCCACTGGTAAGTCTGTCAGGTTAGCTGTCAGTCACCGATTTACATTTTTGCTCAAAATGGGTTGTGTATTTATAGTTCTGGTCCACATCCACCCCGTGACATTGTTTTATAAGAATTATCATTGAGGAAAATAACAAATTCAGTTTCAGTTGGTGTCCATAACAGATTGCACGGTATTTCGTGCTACCCTCTGCCTTCTTTCTGCCGTGCAATGAAAACATCAGTTGTCCCTTTAAAAGCGTACAAGCAAGACATCATATTCACGTTTTGCTCGCTTCCTCCATGAACTATCGTTTGACCGAACATGTTTTCTGTGTAATTTCACCGAGAAAAAGCACGGATTGAGTCTTGAGGCGCCTGTTGAAGTCTTCAGTGAAAGCACTGAATTTGATGTCCAGTCTTTTGTTGGCTCGCTGCCGTTGACAATTCTTGGACCAATGACCCGTACATGTGAAGGAGGGATGAGGGATGGGCTAGATGTGATCAAACGGATGGGTTAGCTCGCAAATTTTTTTCCCCCTCTTCAGTGTCTGTAAGGGAATTTGTTTGCGACGTAGCCTTTATTGTTGTGAGACTAAGGAAGAGCTGCACTCCCCCCCCCCCCCCCCCCCCCCCCCACACACACACACACACACACCCAAAAATAAAATAAAAAATAAATAAAAGATAATGATAAGAAAATAATTAAATGAAATTAAATAATAATAATAGTAATAATAATAATAATAATAATAATAATAATAATACTATGCTGTGTAAACACCGCGTTCAAATGTGTTCGCGTGTGTCCTTTTCTCGATTGGCTTAGAGTTACAGGAAATGTATGTGTATGGCCATGCAGTAATCTCAGATGACCGTGAGAGCCGGTCGATGCATCTTTCTTTCTCTGTCTGTCTCTGTCTTTGTCTGTCTCTGTCTGTCTGTCTGTCTGTCTGTCTGTCTGTCTGTATGCCTCTCTCTCTCTCTCTCTCTCTCTCTCTCTCTCTCTCTCTCTCTCTCTCTCTCTCTCTCTCTGAATAGTCACATATGGAGTGTCAATTTTATCTGAGCGTTGGTCTCTGCTTTTACTAAATGTTCACGTATGGTCCGAGATCACTCTCTTCTCCTACTACTACATGCCTCTGCAATCAGCAATCGTTTTCACCGTTACTGCATATCGGAATAATCTAATACTTTTTCATGTTCTAAATCTGGTCTGTGACCCACCCCTCCGTTTGGTTGTTAGTTTGTTATTTTGATTTGTTCACATATTCATCAGTTCGGCTGTAAGCCCTGCACATTATGATTTCATAACTTAGATGTAATGCAGAGTATATGCACAAGCCCACAATCACTTACGCCTTCTTGATGGGATAAACTGAAATAACTTTGATCAGGTATTGTCTTTGTTGTTGTTTTTCCATCTGCTTTGTGCATTATGATTTGTATTTCGTAAGTGTGTATGCTATTTGCATCAGTACAACAGGTTCCATGTCAATATACATTTGCTAAGTTTCAGACACGTAGTAACGTGAATGATCAACATATAAGGCACATAAAGTATCCGATTTTACGGTGCATGTAATATTGTTAGCCGTTGATGTGTAGTATGAATACTCGCGTAGTGACCATAATGTTTTTATGCTCTCAGATTGTGTGTAAATAACGCGTGCGCGTGCGCACACATGCACGAACACACGCACACACAGACACACAGACAGACATACACACACAGACAGAGATACACAGACAGACATACACAGACACAGACACAGACACACACTCACACAGACACAGACACAGACACACAGACACAGACACGCATACACACACACACACACACACACACACACACACACACACATATATATATATATATATATATATATATATATATATATATATATATATATATATATATATATATATATATATATATATATATATAAACAAGTTGAACAACTTTCCCACAGGCATAAATCTTTTAAAATAACATGGCAAACCGTTCGTCACAGGGGGTTCGGTTCTTCATGTATTCGCGAACGCTTTGATTTTCTAAAAAAACAAAACAAAATTTGTCCCTGTAGGAGAATATGTTCAAACTGTTTAAATCTGTATCTTATTACTAAGTACCTGTTGATATCGTTTTGTTGTGGTGCGGTGCTGATTCTGCCTGACGCATTCCATCTATGTATCCTTCTATCTATCTGTCTGTCTGTTATCCGTCTGTCTGCATATCTATCAAGCTAGCTAGCTGGCCAGCTAGCTAGCTAGCTAGCTAGCTGCATGTCTGTCTCTATCTATCTATCCACCTGTCTATCTATCTATCTACCTATGTTTGTATGTATCTATGTATCTATCTATCTCCCCACCAGTTGATCTACCTTTTCATTTATTTATATTGATCACTTGCGTTATACTAGAGTGCTGTTTTTTTTTGTTTTGTTTTTTAAAATTGTTTATGTGCATTCTCTGAAGATGTTTGAAGGCAGAGTATAATTATAGTGCTGTTTTTTTTTTTTTTTTTTTTTTTTTTTAAATTGTTTATGTGCATTCTCTGAAGATGTTTGAAGGCAGAGTATAATTATACCCTGAGTCAGACAAATTATCATGCTGCTATGTACCGTTTCCTCCACACCGCCAGCATTCAGAGGGGAGGGATGTCGGGTGGAAGGAAGCAGAGAGAGGGGCAGCAGGGTTGTGCAGTGGGGAGAAAGAGGGGAGTGAGTTGTACTTGGCACGGTTCCTTCTCAGTCTGTCACGCGTGTT
>CM031602.1:31619481-31624481 GCA_018398815.1 Conus ventricosus
CCCGTAGATTTTCGCCCTATGATCTCACTTTAATCATTTTGGCAAAAATTCAAATATCTATGTTCAGTCATTCCACCTGGGATAAAGGCGGTGGGACTTGGTGGTGAGATTTTGTAAGTGATTGAAAGAGAAGTAAAGTGTCAAAACTGTGTCAAATAAAAATTAAAAAAAATAAAAAAAGAATAACATGCTGGTTTTGTCTTTAGCCTCACTGCAGCTTGGGCTTATTAACATTTTTGCAACAGGTGTCGTGCCGAGTAAAATTGTCGCATTTTAAGTGATGTCTTTGTTAACAACATTGAGCGGAAATCAGGTTTACATTGTGAGATCCGCTGTCCTGATAAGGGGATTTATGTGCTCCATGTTGTCATCTTAGGCCTTCGCCCTATCCGTCATTTATTTTTCGGCTTATAATGTTTTCTAAACTTTGATTTAAGGCAGGAGTGTTTACAAACGCTTCTAATTTTGTTGTTATTGCTGTGTAGATAAATGTCTATGTTTACCGAGATTGTGTTGTTTTCGGAATGACATCCATTTGACCTTAAGAATTGGTTACATTTGCGACAAGTACTTGAAGTTTACACGCTGGTTTCGTCACAAGCGTAATGAAACTGTGGTTTTCATTTCTTTTTAACAGGTGTGTGTACTATGTAAAATCATACATAACTGAGCTATGTCTCCGGCCAGGACATTGAACAGAAGCTAGGTTTATGTATACATCCTAGGTTTTCACACACACACACACACACACACACACACGTACGCACGCACACACACACACACACACACACACACACACACACACACACACACACACACACATATATATATATATATATATATATATATATATATATATATATTTTGGTTTTTTTTTCGCCTTCAGATTCCTGTAATTGAATACATGAATTATCGTTGCTCTATTTAGTGTGTGTGTGTGTGTGTGTGTGTGTGTGTGTGTGTGTGTGTGAGAGAGAGAGAGAGAGAGAGAGAGAGAGAGAGAGAGAGAGAGAGAGCAAACTCCGTATATGCACCCATTTATCGGCCTTCACTTACTGATGTGTTCGTAGTATTTGTTCTATCACAAAGAATTTCCTGTGAAGTTCCTGAGCAAACCAATCAGTCAACTGGTTCCTGGTGTGAACACACACCGTTCCATAAATTTCTGTTCACTGTTGAGAAAGGGAATTTGAAAGTCAATATTGAAGTCATTTCTAGAGTCTCCGCCATTACAATAACAAACGTATTAGATCTGCCACTTTTGTTGAATCCACCATCTTTGTCATGCTGCACTCTTTGTTACAACTGTTGTAAAACCTCATCTCTTTTCTTTTTTTTTTTTTTTTTTTTGTATTCCCAGTTCTTATAGAACAGGGAGTACCTTAGAATGGGAACGAAGAAATGCTGTCTGTGTGTCTGCCTGTCTGTCCGTGGTCAAAATGTGTTCCACTCGCTCCAGACAAAACTGCTGGACCGATCTTTCTGAAAATGTGTAGGTGTATATATTCTGGGTCTCGGATGATGCCCGATGTTTTATTTTACCAGAATAGCCGTTATTAACGGCTATAATGGCCCAAAACGGTTTTAATTCTTCTTTGTGGAATATCTCAGCTTATCTTTTGGAGGGGATGACGTTCAGTAACGATGACGCGCTAGAAAATTACGTTTTGAGTAACGTCAAATACATCATGACGCATGTTTGATTGTGACGTTTTTCAGCTCGTACATACATAATACTACACCTATCAAATGTTCTGAGTTATGTTAGCGTGTTTTCAACAGTCCTGCAGCCTCGTCTTGTTTTGTTGGGTTTTTTTTGTGTGTGTGTGTTAAATTACTGATAACAACGGCCATAACTTCAGCTTGTATTTTCATTTTGTTGAATTTTATACTTTTTAAGACTTTTTCTGCATGCACGCGTTTATGTCTTTGTACGCGCAAATTTCTCATACCAGTTGGCCATAAGTTCAACTTGTGTTTTCATTGTGTTAAATGTTATACTTCTCAAGACTTATCGTGTTTGTGTGTGCGTTTATTTGTGTGTATGCGCTCTTAAGCTTGCGCGCGCGCGCGCGTGTGCGTGTGTGTGTATGTTGTTGTTCTTTTGTTGTTGTTGTTGTGACTGTTGCTGTTGTTGTTGTTTTCTTTGTCGTATAGCGACGTTGGTTATCTCTAGCTTCTGGTGTGCATTTTCATTTCTAAATACCTTTGGTTTTAGTTTGTTTTGAAGAGTCTTAGATTTAATTCATCTGAATTAATATCCTTTCTTTTGTGTCGGGAAAGGAGTTTTTTTTATTTATTTAAGATTTAAATCTATAAGCCATATTTTTTGGCGATCAGGCACGTTTTGTTGTTTGTTTCTCTGTGTGTGTGTGTGTGTGTGTGTGTGTGTGTGTGTGTGTGTGTGTGTGTGTGTGTGTGTGAGTGTGTGTGTGTGTGTGTGTGTGTGTGTGTGTGTGTGTGTGTGTGAGTGTGTGTGTGTGTGTGTGTGTGTGTGTGTGTGTGTGTTGTGTGTGTGGTTTCCTTTTACGTTTGTTTCATTTCTTGATTGGCTTCCGTTGAAGCATTACTGAGTCAAACATGTAGAAACAGATAACCAGCAGGGAACGAAGATAATATCCAAATACAGTGCAAAACGTAAGCTGCCATTCATATGTAGGAATAATAGACAAAGCAATCAAGAGTTTTATTATTACTTTCTTAACCTTACTTTAAGATGCTGAGTCCAAGAGGTACAAAGACTCACACACACACACACACACACACACACACACACACACACACGCACACACACGCACGCACGTACGCACACGCACACACACACACACACACACACACACACACACCACACACACTCACACACACACACACACACACACACACACACACACACACACACACACACACGCACGCACGCACGCACGCACGCACGCACGCACGTGCGCACGCACACACACACACACACACACACACGCACACACACACACACACACACACACACACACACACACACACACACACACACACACAGATATATTATGTTTATAAACCTCATTCGTGGGGCGTATACGTACAACTGATCCACTTGTTTTTCATGATAGATTGAAGACTTCCCAAAGAAGGGAAACCAGACACCAACGCCAGTTTCAGAGCCCAGTTCGTTAATTACAAGATTTGTGGTCGTATATGTCTGTTAATCACTTCATAAACTAGTGTGGAATACTTCTTTGAAAGGTAAGTGCCCTTTTTCAACGCATGCTCCAGCTGACCAAAAAAAAAAAATATATAAAATCGAGAATCTCGCAATCCCACTCAAGAAATTGAAACTGTTGACTCAGCCAAGGATTGGGATATGTGAAGAATGGCCCTCGTCTGCTGAAAAAAAAGGCCTCACTCATTACGGTTAATACTTTTACTATTGGCAGTAACTAGTCACCATTAAAAGTTTTTTGTGTTTTTTTTTTTCTAGAATGTAAAATAAAAAAGAAAAGCTGATTGCGTCCGCATAATGATATCTTTCATCTGCTGTGAACACAAATCGATCCGAATAATTTGAATCATCCTAACCTTGTCCTAATTGTTCATAGACGTATGCAGGCTGTTGACACAGGTTGAAAAGATGTGAGAAGATTCGGCGTTTCATGGAGGAGGACGAGGGGGGGGGGGGGGGGGGGGGGGGTGGGGGGAGTGGGGTGGGAATACGTTTGTGGATTTGTGATGTGCCGTGGCGCGTGGTGCGTTCACCAGTTGTCCTCAAGCCACGCTCGGGTACGACAAGTTCGTCTGTCATATCCTCCGGCGTCCGCAGGTAGCAATGTTGAGGTCTTCACCAGAAACCCAGCATAGGAGACACAGCACTGCTGGTGACTCATTGGCGGGATGCTGGTGGGACACCAACTTCTAATCTCCGTAAGACTATAATAATTTTCTTGCGGACCAAGCCTAAGTCAGCATCCTGATCAGAAGAGTACTGCTACCACCATTCAGTGACAGTTTCCCATCAGCTCAAGGACATCAATCACCTTGAGTTATCTATGTACATAAATGAGAGTGATATCGTAAGCAGTTCTTATACTACATGTATGCAGGCAAAAACGACTACCTTTGTTTAAAAAAAAACACAAAAAAACCAACTAAGATTGTCATCAAAGATCAGTTGAGATGCAACGTTTTTCCGAGGCTGAAACTTGAAGGGAATTGTCCATTCAATTTGTATACGCATTTGATAATAGTAAACTACAATTGTCTGACATACGGAACAATGTCCCATTTTACTTATTTGTTTGTTTGGAGTGCATGTTTTTAAAATTTTATTTTATTTATTTATTTATTTTTTTTTTTTTTTTTGTTCTCTCAAAGAAGGAAATCCGACGTTAAAGTAATGTATCATTCGGGTCATCCAATGGATTCATGCACAAGCACACTGAGCTGCTCGTACGAAAGCGCTTGTAGGATATCGAAACATACCAGTTCGTTTAATTAGTGGAACTTTGCAATCTTTCAAATGACAAATGACTTGGTTGACGCGAACTCGAAGCGTGATCACAGGGTAAAACAAAATGTGTGCCAGATGTTCACCTCCTCTTTTGACAGAGGAACAGTAGAATTTAAAACATTTGTCAGTTCAAAACGAATGTGTGTCGGGAATATAGTCACAGGCGATTAAAGCTGGATTCGTTTTACAGTATTCAGAGCACAGCGAAATTACAATAAACAAGCGTGCACCAGATTGCAAAAAAACTGTTGTTGTATTACAACCTAAATTTTTACCAAAAGAGAGTTTTTTGTGTTCTACTCCATTGTCATTGTTTTCTCTGAAAAGTCTTGCATTGCAGACAATTATATAGAAACGCTTTGTGTCCATCTCTGGGCAGTACCATTACACCAGCGTGGATGAAACTGTCGTCTTGAAATACTGTGTATAAAGTTACCCCCACGTATGCCCTTCGGTTCAAGTTTTCCGCACCCCTTTCCCATACTCCACCCTCATGTACCCTGTG
>CM031602.1:31644481-31659481 GCA_018398815.1 Conus ventricosus
TATCCCTCCCTGCCCCCATACCCTAAAAGCATTCGCGTGAAAAAACAAAACATCCCTGGCACCCCAAAAATTGTCGTTAGGGGCACAAAAAAAAATTAGCAAAGGACCCCGGGTGCCCCTTAATTTCCCGTATTCCCTTTTGACCAATATTATCAAATTGGTCTGCCCCGGGGAATCTTTCTCTCTCTCTCTCTCTCTCTCTCTCCTCTCTCTCTCTTTTCCCCTTTTCTTTTTCTCTCTCTCTTCTCTCCCCTTTCCTCTTTTCTCTAAATACACTTTGGTCTCCTAGGCAGCAGATTTTGGCTCAACCCAATAAGTACATTTAAAAATCCCCTTTCAAGTTAACCATAAAATTTAAATTTCACTTGAAAAAAAAAATGTTTTCTTTTGGAACCCCCAGATGATAGGGCCAATCCATGATCATAAACCGTGCGACATTTGGAAACCAAGGTTACTGTTTACCACACCCATGCCCTTTCCTTAAAACCTGCCGGGTTTCTGGGGGCCGTAAAATTCCTTTTTTAAAGATTTGGGTATCTTTTCCCTTGCCCCTTTCCTTATCTGCATATGGGGCATTTTTTTCCCCCCCTTTCGTTTTAAACCCTTTTTAATGAAAACAAAGCCCCGGGCCCCCCCCCGTTTTTGCCCTTTCCCATCATTTATTTTCCCTGTTTCCCCTCCTCGTCAATGACAAAAAAAAAAAAAAGTTTCATCGAGCAGGAAATTTGGGTTTTTTGGAAAAACCGGATTCGGGGATCTTTTGATTGGAGCTCCCCTTTTTCCTTCCTCCCTCTTCCATATGTGGGGGGTGTGTGTGGTGTGTGTGTGGGGTTTTGTGTGTGTGGTGTGTGGTGGTGTGGTTGTGTGTGTGTGTGGGGTGGGGTGCTTTGCTTTGTGCGTGCGTGGGGTGGTGCCCCCGTGTGCAATGTGGGGGCGCTTTGCGCTCGCGGCGATTTTTGTGTTTTTGGGAGACGTGTTACCCCTTCCCCAAGGGATTATTCCCGAACAAACATGCCCAAGCCCCTTTGCTTTAAAATAAACTTTGTTTTGAAATGGAAACTTTCTGTTAAACTTCATTTTTGGGGGTTTGGGTTGTCTCTTAAGAATCCCGTTTGGAAAATGGAAAGAAATATAAAATTCTTTAAATTTTGTTTATTGGACGGAAAGGGGTGAGTTTTTCAATGTTTATGGAGGGCCCAAGGGCCCTTCCCTAAAATACCCATCCCAATAAAACGCCCCAAGATCCCCAAAAAAATGACCCCTTTTTGGGCAAAGTATGATATGCAGCTTCAGTCGGGAAACCCGAAGGCCCCTCAGCAGAGGGTTTGTTGGTGCCCAATTTCCCCAGATGGTCTTTAACGATGGTGAAACAATTTTGGGTTGTTTTTTTTTAATCCTGCACCCCAAGTATCCCCAAAAATAGAGTTTTCCAAAAACCCTTGGGTTGGGGAGGGGGAAAAGGTTTTGTCACGGTAGATTCCATATCAACGTTTTTGAAAGGTGTTTTTTCCGATGGTGTGTGTGTGTTTTTTTTTTTTTTTTTTTTCTTTTTTTTTTGTTTGCCCCCAAAACCTTACCCCCACCTCGGGCAGTGAAACCACGCCGTCTTTCCAAACCCCGTTAAAAACCCCGCCCGGTGGGCCCTGGGCCGCTCCCGGCTGGGGCAATCCATGGGGCAGTCAATGTAAAGTCGTCAAGAGGCCCCCCCCCGGAGGAAACTGCACTGCTGCCAAAGTCCTTGGGTTTGGTGTTCAGTGGGCCTGTTTGAAAAAAAATATACCCCGGGACACCCCCCTTTACAAACCCCCCCTACTGACGAAAAATTAATTGCTTAGTCGGGGAAACCCGGTGAAACGGGGTTTGGAAACCCCCCCCTTTTTCCCATTTAACTCCGGGAGTCGTTTTGGACTGTTCTTTTAAACCCCCGGGGTTTTAAATTCTGGGTCTGCATCAAAGAAAGCCCCCCAAAGGTTCAGTGGGGCCCCCCAAATTCTTCTTTCTGTTTATTGGGCCCTGCTTAAAAAGGGGAACCCTCCCCGGCCCCGTAAAAAACCGGGAGTTTTTTTAAAACCCTTTAACCCAATTTGCTCTAAATTTAACCCCCGGGGGTTTCTTTAGGGGGCAGCCCCAAATTCAGCCCCCCCCCCCTTGGAGATTTTAAAAGGGTTTGCTTTTCCCAAACAAACCCCCGGGAGTTCTTCTGGGCCCAAATTGTAAACATAAAAACGACTCCCTGGGATTTAAACCCCCCGCAAGGGGAGTCTTTAAAGGCCCGGCCGGGAAAAAGGCCCCCCCGGGGTTTTGATGACGGGGCCCCAGAATAGCCCCCCCCCAAAAAACCCCTCCCCTCTGCCTTTTTTAAAGGGAAAAATGGCATTAAAGCCTCCTTGGGGGTTTTAAAATCTGCCCCGGCCAAGAACAATCCCCCAGGGGGGTTAAAAATTTGGGCCCGGGCCCCAAAAAAACCCCCCTTGTGGGGGGGGACTTTATTTTAAACAAAAAATATTCAACCGGGAAACTTTTGCGCTTCGAAATCAGCCATGGGCCAAAAAGGGAAAAGTTTTATTGGGGATTTAAAACCGGAAACCTGCCCAAAAACGGGCCCCCCCCCCTCCCCCCGAGGTTACTAGCCAAAACACCCCCCGTATAAAGGGGTTAAAACTGGCCCGGGCCCCAGAACATCCCCCCCTTTTTGGGGAGTTAATCTAGCCCCGGGGCCCGGAACCCCTTTCCCCCCTAGGATTTTAAAAGGGAAACCTGCCCAAAACAGCCAAAACGCCCTAGAAAAGTTAAAGGGCCCGGGCCCAAAAAGGGCCCCTTTCCCTTTGGGGAATTATTTAGTGTTTCCCCCAGAACGGGACCCCCCCCCCCCCCCCCCCCCCACCCCCCCACCCCCCCCCCCCCCTCCCCCCCCCCCCCCCCCCCCCCCCCCCCCCCCCCCCCCCCGGATTTAAAACTGGACCTGATTCGAAACTCCCCCCTTCCTGGGGGGGGAAAATCGGGCATGAAACCCTTTCCTCCCCCCCCTCCCGGAAAGGGGGAAAAGAAAAACCGGCCCGGGTCCAAAACCACCCACCCTTTTAAACCTGTTTTACCCGACCTTCCGTTTTGAAACCCCGCGCCCAAAACCCGGCGGGATAGCAAAAAAACAAAAAAAAAAAAAAACGGGGGCGGGGGAAAGGTTTCCACCGTTTTGTCTCTGTGCGAAAAAAGGGGGGGATTGCGACAAAAAGGGGTTTTTCCTTTTGAAAAACCCCCCCAAAAAGTACTCCAAAAAGTCCAGAAGGGCTCCAGGGGGTACTACGGGGGCCCGCGCGGGAATGATCCCAAGAGTACATCTGGTGGGGAAAAAAAATTTGGCCCCCCTTTTTTCCCTTAAAAGTACCCCCGGGGAAATTTTCATTCTGGGCCGGCCCCGAAGTACCCCCCCCCCCCACCCCCCCCCCCGGCATACCCTCGTTAAGGTGTTGAGGGTTTTTAAATTTTTTAGTCATAAAGCCCATACGTGCCCCTTTTTCTAAATTCCCATTTAAATAAAATTTCTGAATAAACCCTTTGGTGGGGGGTACTTTGGGCCGATCCAAAAATTTACCCCCCTTGAAAATATTTTTTTTTAAATGTGTTCCGGTTTTTGTTTTTAGGGGTAAAAAACCAACACAGGGGCCATTTATCTGTTTTTTCCCCAAATTTTTAAAAAACTAGTCTAAATAAACTTTGGGGGGGGTTCCTATGGGCCGGCCCCGGTTTCCCCCTTGGGATTTTTTCCCCTTTAAAAATGTTTTCCCGGGTTTTTGTTTTTTAAAGGTTTAAAACTAAATTACTAGCCATTTTTTTCCTGCCCCAACATTAAAAATTTTAGTCTGAATAAAATTTTGGGGAGTTGTTCTGGGACAGCCCAAAAATTCCCCCCTTGAAATTTTCCTCTTTTTTAAATTGTGCCAGGGTTGTTTTTTAATGATCATAAGCTACAAGGGGAATTTTTCCTGAAAAAAACTTTGAAAAGGCAGGTTCAACTTTGGGGGGGTACTTCGGGGCGGCCCCCAGAATTCCCCCCCTGTTATTTCTTTATTAATGTTTTTCCCGGGTTGTTTATTTACGGTCTTTAACCTAAAGACATGAACTTTTATATGTTTAAACCGAAAACCAGTTGGATAAATTTGGGGGATTTAATTTGGGCGGGCCCAGAAGAAACCCCCCAAGCTTTAATTTTTCCTTTTAAATTAATGTTTTCGGGTTTTTTTTTAAAGGGTTTAAAAATTAAACCCCCTTGGCCATGCTCCGGATCAAAAAATTAAAATTTATGTCTGAAAACTTTGGGGGAGTTGTTCTGGGCCGTCCCCCCCAAAGTACCCCTTCCCATTTTTTTTTTTCCCAATGGGGTTAAAGGGTTTTGGTTATTTAATGGTAAAAAGCTAAAACCAGGGGACATTCTACCTAAAAACAACTTTAAAAATTTATTAGTCTAAATTAAACCTTTTTGGGGGAGTAATTCTGGGCCGCCCCCCAGAAAAAAACCCCTTTGATTTTTCCCTTTTTTGTGTTAGGTTTGGTTTTTTAATGGTAAATTAAGCTCAAACAGGGAATTTTCTAATAAAATTTTCAACATTAAAAAACCTTTGGGTTTTTTTTAAACTTTAGGAGGGTCCCTCTGGGCCGGCCCCAAAAATTCCCTCCTTGCTTCCCCCTTTAATGTTTTCAGGGTTGTTATTTTGGTATAAACTAAAACCTTAAATTTAAATCTCAACCCAAATAAAAGTATGTTAAAATTACTTTGGGGAGAATACTTCCGGGGGGCCCAGAAAGGTCCCCCCTTGCAGATTTTTTTTTTGGGGTTGTGTTGGGTTTTTTTTTTGGGCCCAAAAATTTTTTAAAATGAACTTTTTTAAAATGAATTACATTAAAAAGGGATTTTAAAAATCAACTTTGGGGGGAAAGGGTACTTTTTGGGCCGGGTTTCCCGGGGTTACCCTCCCCCCCACTTGCATTTTCCTTTTTAATTGTGTTGGGGTTGTTTTTTTTGGTCTTAAAGCTCACACAGGGCCCCATTGTATCTAAATCCATATAGACTGATTAAATTTTTTGTACTCTGGAGCGCGCCAAACTTACTTCCGGGAGTACTTTTGGGGGGGCCCCAGATGTACTCCCAGGAGAAATTTGGGTTGCAGAGGGGAGGGGGGGTTTTGGGGGGGGGGGGGGGGATGGGGGGGTCTTTTTTGGTTTTTGGTACCAAAAATTTACCCCCCTGTTTAAAGGGGAATCTTCGGTAAAAGTAGTTAATAAAAAAAACTTTTTTTGCAAATTTTGTAATTTGGGGGGATTTACTTCCGGGCCCAAGGGGGGGTATGTCCAGAATTAGCCCCGGGAAATCATTTTGTCGCGCGGGCCCCCAAGAAGTACTCCGGGATTTCCCTTCCGGGCAGGGGGGTTTTTTTGGGGGTGTTTAAACGGGGGGGTTTTTTAAAGCTAACACTCCCGGAGGTCGGGTTCTGGCTGTCCCAGATTAACCCCCCCAAAAGGTGTGGGGGGGTTTTGGGGCAGGCCCATTTTTAAACTCTCAGGGGGGTTTTTGGGGGCTGGTGCCCAATTAATTCCTCAGGGGGGGCCCTTTTTTGGGGGTGGGGTAAAATTTTTTAAATTCTCAAAGTACCAGATTCTGCCCAGGGGGGGGTGGGGGGGGGGGGGGGGGGCGGGCTGTTCTGGGCCGGGTCCAGATTAACTTCTAGGGGGCCTGTTCGGGGTTTTGTACCAGTTTAATTTCCCCGGGTGGGGGGGCTTTTTTGGCCCAGGCCCAGTTTAAATCTTGGGGGCTGTTTTGGTGCGGCCCAGAAAAACCTCCGGGGGGGGGGGGGGGGGGGGGGCCCTGTTTGGGCTGGGGCCAAGGGGGGGGGGTTCTTTTTCTGGCCAGATCCATTTTAAACATTCCGGGGGAAAATATTTTGGTGTTGCAATAGTAACCCCCCCTGGAGGGGGTTTTTTTGGGGCCGGCCCAGTTTTACTCTCCAGGAGGTTTTGTTCTGGGCTGGTCCCCAGATAAACTTCCAGTAGGGGGGCTTTTTCTGGGGGGTTTCCCAGATTTATTCTCCGGTGGGGGTGGGATTTTCTGTTGGGTTCTTTTCACGCCCCCGTAGGGTGTTTGGTCTAGTGCCAGATTAAACCCCAAGTTGAGGGCTTTTAAACGCCCCAGTAAAGCTTTTTCTGGTCTGTCCCCGTTTAAAATTTCCCCAAAAATGGGGCTTTTCTGGGCCTTGTTTTTTTAAAACCTTTCGGGGGGGTGTTCCATGCCCGGTTTGCCCCCGGGGGAATTTTACCCCCCGGGATGGGGGGGGCCTGTTCCTGGGGGGACCGGTCCCCAGTTTACCTAAAAGGGGGGAATTTTCAGGCGGGGGCCCAAGATTAACTCCCCAGGAAGGGGGGGGGGGGGGGGGGGGGTGCCAGGGGCCATTTTAAACTCCTGGGGGGGGGGGGGGCTTTTTCCGGGGTTTTTGGGGGGGGCCGGGGGTTTTTTTAACTCCCGGGGGGGGGGGGGGGGGGGGGGGGGGGGGGGTTTTCCAGCCGGGCCCGTTTAACCCCTTTTGGGGGGGGGGGGGGGGCTGTTTCCCCCCGGGCCTTTTTAAAACTCCCCTGGGGGGGGAAGGGGGTTTTGGGGCCCTTGGTCCTATTTAAAACCCCGGGGGAGGGGGGGGGGGGGGGGGGGTTCCTTTTTTCCGGGGGCCTTTCCCGGGGTTGTCCGGGTTTACCTTTTCTGGGGGGGGGGGGGGGGTGTTTTGGGGAAAAGGCCTTTTAAAACTCCCCGGGGGGCCCCCCGTTTGGGCTTCCAGATTAACCCCCCGGGAAAGGGGGGGGGGCGGGGAGGGGGGGGGGGGTTTCCGTTTTTTTTCCCGGGGGGCCGTTTGGACCCCCAAGGGGGGGCCTTTTTCCGGGGGGGCCAGTTTAACTCCCGGGAGAGGGGGGGGGGGGGGCTGTTTTGGCCAGGCCAAATTTAACTCCCCAGGGGGAGGGGGGGGGGGCTGCCCAAAATTTTAACCCCGGGAAAAGGGGGGGGGGGGGGTGTTCTGGGCCCCGTTTAAAAAACTTTTTTGGGGGGAAATTTTGGGGCCTTTTGAAACCCCCCAGGAAGGGGGGCTTTCGGGACGGGCCGTTGAAACTCCGGGGGGGCGGGTTCTGGGGGCCCTTTTTAAAATTCCGGGGGGTGGGGTGGGGAAAGGGGGGCTGTTTTGGGCCCAGGGCAGTTTAACTCTAAAGGGGGGGGGGGGGGGGGGGGGGGTTTTGGGAACCCTTTTAAACCCCCAGGGGGGGGGGGTCCTCTGGGCCCCCGTTTAACCCCCGGCGGGGGGGGGTTTGGGGGGGGGAGGGGGGGGGGGGGAGGGGGGCTGTTCTGGGCCCGGTTTGTTTAAATTCCAAGGGGGGCTGTTTTCCGGTGCCAGTTATTCCTGGAGGGGGGGGGTGTTTTGGGCTTTTCAGTTAAAACTTCGGGGGAAGGGGGGGGGGGGGGGGGTGATGGCAGAATTAACCCCCATAGGGGGGGGGGGGGGGCTGTTTTGGAAAGGAAAATTTTTCCCCCAAAGGGGGTGCCCCGGGGACCCCAGAAAAACCCCCCAGGAGGGGGGGGGGGGGGGGGGGGGGGCGGGGGGAGGGGGTTTCTCCCGGGGCCCGGTTTAAAAAGGGGGGGCTTTTGGGGAATCCCCGGGGAAAAGGGGGGGGGGGGGGGGGGCCCTTTTGGGTTTTTGGGGGGGGGGGGGGGGGGGGGGGGGTGGGGGGGGCTCTGGGGGGTTTTTGGGGGGGGGGGGGGGGGGGGGGGGAATTGGGGGGGGGGGGGGGGGGCGGGGGCCCGGTTTTGGGGGGGGGGGGGGGGGGGGTTGTTTTTGGGCCGGGAAGTTTAACCCCCAGGGGGAGGTTTTTTGGGCCGGGCCAAAGAAAAGGGAGGGGGGGGGGGGGGGGGGGGTTGTTGGGGGGGGGGGGGGGGGGGGGGGGGGGGGGGGGGGGGGGTTTTGGGGCCCCCCGGCGGGGGGGGGGGGGGCGGGGGGGGGGGGGTGTTAAAGGGAGGTACCAGTTTAATCTGGGGGGGGGGGCTGTTTTAGGACAGATCCCTGTTTCCTTTTCCAGGCGTGTTTCGGGGCGGGCCGGATTAACCCCCATGGGGGGGGGTTTGGTTTTTTTGGGGACAGTGCTTTTTAAAATTTCCCAGGGGGCTGTTCTGGGTGGTTCCAGATTAAACCCCCCAGAGGGGGGGGGGGGGGGGGGGGGGGGTTTTGGGGGGGTTTTTGGGCCGGGGGGCATTTTTAACCTCCGGGGGGCCCTGTACCAGGCGGGAAACCCATTTTTTAACTCCCCAGGGGGGGGGGGGGGGGGGGCGGGGGGCTTTGTAGGCCAGACCCTTTTTAAAAATCTCTAGGGGGGCGGTTAGGGGCCCGGGTTTGCCAGTTAACCCCCCAGGTGGGGGAAAGGGGGTGTTCTGTTTTTCTTTTTTTTTCTTTCTGGTCGAGGGGGATATCCTGCGGCACTCCTTGTATACCCAGGCGGGGGGAGTTTTTTGGTATGCCCCTTTTTTACCCCGCCTTTAAAGGCCCCGCCATCCCCATCTTCGGGAAGGTGCATGCTTTGTGTCAGGTCACCCTCCCAAAGGGCCCAAATGGCCTTCTCTTCCGAAAGTTGGTGTTGGGTTTTTTCCTTTTGTTGCAAGATGTTAGGTGCGTTCACCCCGGGAAAACCTCGGTTTATGGCCATTTAAAGGGGGCTTTGGGGAATGGGGGTCAAAACCAATGTTAACCCCCGGAAAAAAAAAATTTCCCCCTTTCCAAAATTCAAAACCCGCAAACCCCGGGTTTCACGAGTCCGGTTTTTAAAACCAACGGGGTATCCCCCCCCCCCCCCCCCCCCCCCCCCCCCCCCCCCCCCGGTGTTCTGTGACTTGTTTTTTAATCCCGGGGGGGGCTGTTCCAAAACCGGGCCATTTTTAACTCCCGGGAAAAGGGGCCCTGTTCTAGGAAGGTGTATTTTAAAACTCTCCAGAGGGGCGTTCTGGGGGGGCCCCGTTTAAAACCTCCCCCAGGAAAGGGGAGGGACGGGGGAGGGGGGGGGGGGCTTTTTTGTCCCGGGTCCAGTTTAACTCTCCAGGGGGGGGGGGGGGTGTTCGGGGCCCCGTTTAGTTAAAACTTTTCTGGTGGGTGGCTTTTCCCAAGTCCGGTGCCAGTTTAATTTCCCCAGTGTCTTGGGGGGTGTTCGGGGCCCAAGGTTTTTTACCCCCTCAAGGGGGGGGGCTTTTTTGGGGTTTAAATCCCAAAATTTAATCGCGGGGGGCTTTTTAAATTCCTTTTGGGGGGGGGGATTTGCGAAAACCCGTTTAAATTTTCCCGGGAGTTAATCTGGGGCAGTGCGGACTGACTTGGGGGGGGTTTAACTTGGGAAGGGGGGAAAGTTTCACCACGTTACCCCGGCGTGAGGGGCTCCCCCTCGGGGGGCGCCACAACGTCCAAAACGCCCCTCATAAAATCCCCCGTTTCCGGTGCCCCCGACAAAAAAAAAAAACCCAGGCCCGACGTGGTGAAGGACACCCGAAATTGAGGTCACCTGAGAAAAGGGAAATGGGGGCCCACAGTTTTTGAGACTTTTTTTTTTTTAAAATGCTGATCGGGGAAAATTGAAGGAGATTAAGATGTTGCTAGGGGTTTTTCCCTTTTGGGGTTGGGGACTAATGCCCGGGTTTGTACTTTTAAGTTTCCCTTTAAAATTTTTTCCGGGGCGCAACCGGCCAGGGGAGAAAGGCCCCTGCAGTGTTGGTGGGAAAAATTTGAGAAAACCACTCTCAAAAAAGCACCCATTTAGTGGATGAAAATCGCTTTTTGTGGTCCCAGTTTTCCAAAATGGCCCGCAGATACTCAACTTGGGTCGGACCCCGGTCGGGGCAAAAAAAACCCAAATGAGTTTGATGGGATTCAAAACCACGACCCTCCCGCGGGTGTCCCCCGACGATAACCACTTCGCCGGCGGCTGGCCCTTTCTGATGTTTGGTGGGGTGTCTGTTTTAGGGGCCTTCTAGCCCCAAAGTGCCTGAACAGAAGAACCTTTTGTTTTGCAAGGAGGGAGTGGCGCCCTTTAACCCCAAAGGTGTCTAAGTAGTTTTAAAATTTCCCTGACATTCCCACTCTTTTTTGGGCCGGGGTAAGTTGAGGAAAGGGCTTGTTGGTTATGTAGGCTTTCCCTCAGCCCAAAAGCAGATTACATTTTAAATTTTTTGGGGAAGTTCGGGGCCAAATGTTTAAAAAAGCTTTTTGTCCCCCCCCCCCCCCAACCCCCCCCCCCCCCCCCCCCCCCCCCCCCCCCCCCCCCCCCCCCCCCCCCCTTCCCCCCCCCCCCCCCCCCCCCCCCCCCCCCCCCCCACCCCCCCCCCCCCCCCCCCCCCCCCCCCCCCCCCTCCCCCCCCCCCCCCCCCCCCCCCCCCCCCCCCCCCCCCCCCCCCCCCCCCCCCCCCCCCCCCCCCCCCCCCCCCCCCCTTCCCCCAATCCTCCCCCGCCACCCAATTTTTTAAACTAAGCAAAATTGTTGAAACCCCTCTTGTTTTTCTGTGGATCTCCGGCCTTTGTGGAAAAAAAGAAGTAAAATGTTCGTGGTTAAAGCCCCTTTCCCTTTTACTAAAAGTGTTTAGAGGGAAAGCATTCTGAATTTACGTCCCCAACCAAAAGGTTGTTTTGTGAATGGTCCCTTGGAAGAAAATTTTGGGGGTACACTTTTGAAGCTTTCTTTTCCCTGGTTTCCCCCCCTTTCCCGACAACATAGTCGGGTTTTGGGTTTTCGAGAGGGCCGGCATATAAAAGGAATGAAATAAAAAAACGACTTGGTCATTAACGTTTGTTCCCCGGGGGAAAAAGGAAGCAAAACAGAGGCCCCGAGATAAAAGGGAAAAATGGGGCAAAAACGTCAGATGCATATTAGAATTTGACTGGAAAAGGCGAAAAAATACGTACTTTATCATTTTTTGGGGTTATGACTCTTTGTCTGATTTCCGATCTCTGACAGGATCGATAATACATCCCCCACCTCGCCCGTGCCGTCATGTGAGGTTTTGCACCTGATCAACTGTCTGCATGATTTCACTCCTACACACTTTTTTTAAACAGCTCTGCTCTTTCCATGATAGAGGTCTCCTGTAACCGTGCACTACGACAACGAAGATCACCGGGTAATTTCAGTATGGGGTGATTGCAGGCAGTAACTGATGCAAGACAGCAAGAGAGCTGCCATTTTGCAACTGTTTTCTTCGATTCGTTTGTCGATCCAATAACTTCCTATTTGCCCAAAACGTCAGTAGTGGAAAGGTCTTTATTGTTTCAACCCAGCTACACAGAACACATTACTATCAACACTCAGATTCCTAAATACCTCCAAGACAGGATTATAAGCACATCTTTTTTCATCAAAATAAGTAACATGATCAATCGTTACTCGAGTAAGTGTAAGCCGGATTAGAGCTCTTTGTGCATTATGTTTACACTTAGTATATGTAATGTGAATGGATGTTTGAATGCGAGTCAATCATTATATTATCTTGTGAGACTGTAATTTTCTAGAATACGCGTTTACCAGATATTCCATATTGTTTTTAACGATATCACTCTAAAGAGGGAGAGCTCCACGAGCTACTGAATCGTCCCATGCCCCAAAGACCCACGAACCCTGTAAAACAAAAGGCTTCGAAAAACAAAAGATGGACCAACATATTTATACAGTTCTTCTTCGCTAGGTCTTTGTATGATGTACGATGAATAAAGAGAACCACGTCCGTATCCAGATTCTTCAATCATATTTCTTCAGCTTTCCTCCCAAATGACTTCGGAATAGGAATGCGTGGTGCATTTTTGGTCTTGTTGATGTATATACTATGAAAATCTATGCGACAAAAGTACATTATGACGTGATATAATACAACGTGATCTGATGTATAGACGGTCATTAGTTCCGTGCATGTTCCACGACGCTTCACACGAATACTCTATGACTGACTGTGATTCGGTATCACAATCATCCATGCATCTCACGTATCATTGACATAACTACGCCATACAAACGGGCATGACCCTGCCCATACAGAGTTTATGAACGCGTGATCATATAAGCGTTATACTCACTCTCTCTCTCTCTCTCTCTCTCTCTCTCTCTCTCCATTTCTCTGTATATCTAGCTAACTATCTATCGATCGATCGGTCTATGTATCTATGTATGACTGAATATGGAAGAGGAACGTTTTAAGCCTGTAATGAATGCACAATCAGATCTCAGTATCTGAAGGAGAAGTACATGTGTGCATGTGACTAAGACTGGAAAGAGAAATACCTTTCACTGCTGGTCTTCGTTTTCAGACTGGGAAGTCGGATTAGACAGGCATCAAAGGAAGAGCAAAGCAGACAAAAGAGCATGCAGATGTGATATGGACCCAATTCAACTCAAGTTGCTTCCGAGTCCGGTCGACCGCATATCAGGACTGACATTCCGTTGACGTCCACTTTTAATTCAGACAGGTGGTGATGTGTAAAACCAAATATGGGCGCTAGGTGAAATAAAACTTGCTATTATTCACGTTGATCGTCTTTGCTTTTGAAATTGTTATTTTGTTTTGTTGATGACGTTGTTGTTAATAAAAAAAAAAAGCTTACTATTATTCACGTCAATCATCTTTTTTCAATTGTTATTTTTGTTTGTTGATGATGTAGTTGTTATTGTTGTTGTTGTTATGTTTATATTTTATCGTACTGATCTGAACTGAAGGAGATGAAAGTTATGTCTCACGGATTGTTTCTTAGGAGGAGGTGGGTCTGTGGCGAGGGGGAGGAAGGAGTCAAAACAGAGAGTAAATAGCTTCACACAGGGCGGAGGGGTCGGAAGGGGGGGGAGGGGGGGGGGGGGGGGGTTGGGGGGATATCTGACTGCGCGTTGGATACGTCGTGTGGTAGAATATCAATGACGTGTTGTCTGATCTGACTGGCAGCTTGTCGACGTTATTAGGGGCGGTCTAACAAGCTGGCTGCTACGCTTATTGGCTGGTTCTGGTTTGTAGGTAGGGGTCGGACTGCCCGTGTTGGACGTGCGTGTCTGACGTGGTGTCCGACTGACTATTTGGCCAAGACCATGTCAACGTAATTACAGGGCGGGCTAACAAGCTCTCTGGGTACCTTAATTGGATCTGGCACGTGAGTAGGGGTCACGTTTGTGTGTGGTGTGTGTGTGTGTGTGTGTGTGTGAGACAGAGAGAGAGAGAGAGAGAGAGCAAACGTGCACGCACGGATGGTGTGGATCAGTGCCTCTTTGCATGCTCGTGTCTATGCTCACACGCGTGTATTTTGTTGTCTTTTTTCCCCTCTGCATCAATTAAACTAATTGTGATTTTGATATATTAAAGAGATGAACGAGCAATTCACTGCAAAGTAACTTTGTTTCAATTATACTCGTTTATTGTTCTTCCTTATTACAAATCTTTTTTTTTTTAATTAACAAAAAAAAAAAAAAAACATCAACAGGTTCAGATTCGTCCAGTCCTCTGTTGAAGCAATGAAGAAGCTGACTGAAAAGTTTGCTACCCTGCGTGGAGTATACGACTCTCATTCGGTGCGTCTGCTGTTGCATCTGTTGTTCTCTGTTTTTTTCTTTCTTTCTTTCTTTCTGCGTACGCAGGCTGATACTCCTGCGGACACTGCCTGTATAGACAGGCAGTGGAGTTTTGTGTGTAAGACCGTTTTTTTATCCCGCCATTAAGGCAGCCATACTCCATCTTCGTGAAAGGTGCATGCTATGTGTAACGTGTCATCCATACCAACGGCCAAATTGGCCTTCTCTTCCGAAAGTTGGTGATGGGATTTTACGTGTGTGCAAGATGTTGTGCATGCGTTCACACACGGAACCTCGGTTTATAGTCTCATTCGAAGGACTGTATGGGGAGTGGAGTCAGAACCAAATGTTAAACTCCGAGGGAAAAATCCCCCTGTACCGAAATTCGAACCCGCAACCCCAGGATCACGAGCCCGGCGCTCTACCAACTGAGCTATTCCGGCCCCCTAGAACTGGAAGAGTTTATTGAATATCGCTTTTTGTCCCGTCGTTCAATCCCTCTGAGTGAAGTAAATCCCAAGCCGTTCGGTTCCCTCTCTCTCCATACACAGGACCAGCCACATCCAAAGAACCGCTCCAACGAAGTCTCAGCGCTGACCGTTCACAGGATCTGTTGTTGTTCATCTCTCTTTTATCTATAAATGTCATGTCGGTCAACGTGGTTCACACACACACAAAAAGAAATTCTCCAAACGTCTTAGCTGTTGTAGAAGACGAGAAGTGAATTCAGCTTTGGCATTCAGGGAACTGCACCACCACATCCACTCCCTCCCTACTTATATTATGTTGTCTTCGCAGTCAGATTCTTGAGAGGACAGCGGTGCGCATGCTCATACGTTCGTGCGTCTGTTCTCCTTCATTGATCTTAGCAATGTTATAACATGATTTCCCTTCGTTACCCCGCTGTGGAGTGTCGATTACACGACCGGATATATGTAAAATGATCGTCAGCATTTAGAAAAAGCCTTACAGGTAAGGATATAGTACTATAACAAAGAAGTAGTCGCTTATTGTGTGTAAAACGAATAAAACAAGACTGAAACCTTTCACATTCGACAGTGACTGACGTACCAAAATGCCTTCAGTCCCACTCCTTTCCCCGTTCCTAACCACTGGTAGCCAATAGCCAGTCTATTTCTCTCGCTCTCGCTTTCGCCCCCCCCCCCCTCCCCCCCTCTCTCTCTCTCTCTCTCTCTCTCTTCTTTCTCTCTCTCTCTCCCTCCCTCCGTCCCTCCCTCTCTCTCCCTCTCTCTCTCCCTCCCTCCCTCCCTCCCTCCCTCTCTCTCTCTCTCTCTCTCTCTCTCTCTCCTCTCTCTCTCCTGAACACAGCTGTTTCTGTGGTCACCCATCTATTCTGTTAACGCTCGTTCTTCTACAGCTTCCTCAGACTCGAGCGGCAGTGCT
>CM031602.1:31661981-31664481 GCA_018398815.1 Conus ventricosus
ATCCCAGCATCGACCAGGCCCGACAGATGCAGACACTTTCAGTCAGGAAATGGGAGTGACACAGTCGGAGACGCAGGAGTTAAGTGGATGGACTTGACTGTGTGGTTCCGGTGCTCTCATCCGAGCCAATAGAAAGTTCAACTTAAGGTTGGATCTGGTCAGGGCCAAAAATTCCCATAAATGAATTGCTCTTATGGGAATCTAACCCCCGACCTTCCGGCTCTCGAAAGGTGACACTGGCCATAGCGCAACAACGGTTCATCAGTCTCAGCATTTCGTTTGTCTTCTCAGACACTCAAGTCACATTCTTCCTGTTTTATGGGTATCGTAATCTGTTTGGTTCCTGTCTTCATAGAAACGTTTTTACGCTTTTGTGGCGTGTTGTCCATATGTTGGTGAGCTGAGAATGGTAGCACTGTAATTTCTCGGTTTTGCGCCTGTCTGGCCTTGCTTAGAGTGGCAATATGCAACGCCCTCGTGGTGACGTAATTCAGTTTCCTGTCCTGTGTACCATTGTATGTCCGTGTAGAAG
Organism: Conus ventricosus; assembly: GCA_018398815.1. Lineage (NCBI taxonomy): Eukaryota > Metazoa > Mollusca > Gastropoda > Neogastropoda > Conidae > Conus > Conus ventricosus. The sequence continues at coordinate 31,662,514 of CM031602.1, forward strand.
TCATCAGTATTGAGAACTAAATTAGGGGACTGTTGTTTGATGAATGTGGTAGCGACCTTCGGAGGGGACGCTTACAGACAATAGGTCCGCGACTCTACAATTACAGGCCAGTAGGGAGAATTACTAGGTGACGTCTGACCCATGCTGGACATTGCCACATTCTGGGTTGTCTCAGTAATAATGTATTGACCCTCTCCATTCGTCAATATCGATCAGTTTGTCGTGTGCTTTACGTTTTGCGCTCGGTTGATACAGTTTTCTGTCAAATATGTACGAAACATTGTCGTCGTGGTCATGAAAATGTCACGTGGACGTTCTTATTGGCGAAATGTGAATAGGGGGTACAGATCCGTCTGCCTTTCATTTTTCTGGCGTTTATGCGGGCAGACGACAGTCGGAGTGGGACTGTGCTGGTAGTGGTTTCTTTTTACCGGGAAACAATCGTCTGTTCGACGGAGTTATCTCCATCCGAGTTGGAGAGAGGAACTTGGCAGTTTTAGGCAGCCGTCTGGTCTTTGGTCAGACTTATAAGTCTGATAACTTATTCAAGTCTTACTTTCTGCCAGTAAAATAGGACATTGACCGCTTTGTTTCGGTTGGGGCATCAAAGCTGCTCAATTGCTGTGCCTCAACAGTGAAGGTAGAAACTCAGATCTGCAGAGATTTTGTGCTCGTGTGTGAATCCAGGTTCTCTCTCTCTCTCTCTCTCTCTCTCTCTCTCTCTCTCTCTCTCTCTCTCTCTCTCTCTCTCTCTCTCCATAAACACACACACACACACACACACACACACACACACACACACACACACACACACACACCAGCATATTTTTTTCGCTGAAAATATATATATATTGTAGGCATTTTTTCTGTCTTCCATCCAACCCTAGTGGTATTGCTTCACGCTCATCCCAACTCCCCGTGTACTGTCACAGCCTCAACACTGGCAACCACAGGGAGAGGTCGATGTCAAATTGTCAGGAGGCAACCCACCAGAAGGTACACTGCGCTGCTACCGAGTCATTTCAGTGCTGTTCGGTAGTGCCTGTACCTATTCAACATGTGCAAAACACCACCGACTACGTAGTTGTAGAACCATCGTGAGCGAAGAGCACCACCCTGTCCGTCCAGCGACAGTGTGCATGATTTACCAATACTGACGACCTCGGTAGAACTGAGGTCATCAGAAATGCGGGTCATGAAAGCATACAGAATCTGAAACTTTTTCTTCATGTTGATTCATAAGAACGAGGATGATGAAGATGATGGTATGGAATTCCATTCTGGTCTGAGGCTGCATGACAGGACTGTGCTCTATACGTACTTTCATAGCATATCCTGGAGTCAACCAGGCCCATGATGTACAGACATGATTACGCTCGCGCGATTGACTGTGAGTATTTGAATGGGGACAGGCGCGTCCTATAGACGACCCAGATTGTGAACACTCAGATTGAAAAACAACGTTAAATTTTGTTTAAATAATCCCTGCCAGCAAACAAAGGAACGAAGTTCAAAAGAAAACAAACAAAACAAACAAACAAACAAACAAACAAAAAACACCCACCGAAATTAACTCGCTTGCAGAAACGTGTCTGAAACAGTGTTTCCCTTTACCACGTCAGCAAACAAAGAAACAAAGGACTGAAGAAAACAAACCAAGAAAACAAAACTTCTCTAATTCGCTTTTATACTGTGCACAAAAAGAAACGCATATTTTTTTCGCTGAAAATATTAAAGAAAATTTTGACAGAAACATGCCCGTATAGCAGGGAACTCTGTCCAGAGTGAATAGTCAGACATAATGAATAGACATAACAGTAGATTGATGTCTTATTTCTTCTGAGGTTGTAATATGTTGAACGCTAAATGACGCATGAAATGACTGAAATAAAAATATCCGTTTCTTTTTGTGCATAGTATAGAAAGATGTCTGAAACAAGAATTGTGTGACACTGAACGGATTGTCAA
>CM031602.1:31676981-31681981 GCA_018398815.1 Conus ventricosus
AAAGTAGAGAATGGGTGGATGAATGAATGAATGAATGAATTGTTCATTGATCGATTAATTGATTAAAATGAATGACCAACTGATCGCGTAATTAAGACATGAATTAATCAGTTACCCAGCAATGGCAACTTAGGCAAACTAAAGTAAGTATTGTAGTCACGCAGTTCATCCTATTCACAGAAAGAGAGAGAGAGAGAGAGAGAGAGAGAGAGAGAGAGAGAGAGAGAGAGAGAGAGAGAGAGAGAGAGAGAGGTGTGTGTGTGTGTGTGTGTGTGTGTGTGTGTGTGTGTGTGTGTGTGTTGTGTGTGTGTGTGTGTGTGTGTGTGCGTGCGTGATATTTACACGAAACAAAAACACAAGCAAATAAACATACACATACATAGAAACGACAAAACAAAAACCAAAACCGCAGCGCTTCATGGCATGGAATCCAGTTTATAGAAATCGTTTGGTTTTTCTGCAGAACATTGAAAGTGTGCTGTCATGGGCGGGCAAAGTCTTGCACACAAACATTGAAGTTCAGGGACTGTAGTGTGTGTTTGTAATCTATTTTAGTTTATCCGTTTGACAGATTTCCAAGATTTTGATTGAAGACAATTCTGCTTTTGCTTGAATTCATTTTTCACATCTTTTCTGAAACCGCACTTCTCAGCTTCCCAACATGGCTACGCGAGTCTCTCACCCAACTGCCCCCCCCCCCCCTACCCTCCCCCCTACCCCTCGTCTGCTCTTCGGTTAAAAAATGGTCACTGTTGCAAATCAAATTCTTTGTATGTCTCTAGTTTCGACCTGGCCTTGACCACCTGCGGGGATTATTTCATCGGAGCACACCATTGTGTTTGAGTGAGAAGGGGACTGGCGAGGATTCCCAGTCTCTTTCAGATCGTCTATGGTCTGACTTCACTTTCTTTAGTGTTAAAGAAAGACAGATTCATATCTGCACGTGCAGGGTTCAGCAGGAGTAGAGAGAAGGTGGTAGACGTCCAGGTAGCGGATTGATCCATTATAGCATAAATTGATGCCTTTTTACTAGGACTGTTGAACGTGAGTCTGGCTGGTGACCAGGGGAGGGAAACGAGAGAGAGAGAGAGAGAGAGAGAGAGAGAGAGAGAGACATAGAGAGATGCAGACAGACGGACAGACAGACAAACTTACAAACTGAAAAAAACAACAGAGGATACAAATGTGGACACACACACAATCACACACACACACACACACATGCACGCGCGCGCACACACACACACACACACACACACATCCACGCACATGCACGCACACACATACATGCAGTGTGACAGAGAGAGAGAGAGACAGACAGACAGACAGAGACAGACAGACAGAGAGAGAGAGACTTCACACTTGACGGGCGTTAAACGCCCCGCCGTTTATTGTGGGGCCAAAGGTCCATTCACAAAGAATTTGCAGCGTCAGTTTCATAGAACAAAAAAAACACAAAACAACTCTATAAACACAAGACAAAGTATAACAATAATGTTTCTATTAACTTCAGCGTCAAACGTATATCGGTTTAATCATAGAATCTGTTCATTTCGATAAAACTAATATGTCGACATATATAATTCTCTCTCTCTCTCTCTCTCTCTCTCTCTCTCTCTCTCTCTATAACAGTATGTGCTTGAGTGGGGAAAAATAAAATAAATGCTTCTCAAAATGAGCCTTCAGCAAGCTTATATTCTCCAAGGGGGAGAGACATCCTCCAATAGGGAGGGAAACTCACTAACATATAACTCCTGGTTATATACCGATATTTCGAAACTTGGTGGTTTCTCCTCAGTGACCGCGGAAAGTGGTAATTTGACTCCTCTGCCTTTTCAGTTTTAAGAAGAATGCAATCCCAGAAAAGGCTGGTGTGCAATACTGTAGTATGTTTGTTGAGTTTTCAAAAAACCAACCAAAGGTGCCATCTAAGAAGCAAAAGAAAATCATGAAAGAGCCAAACAAGCTACATTTTTCTTGTGAAAAGTAGAAAATATAAACAGATATCCTCTAAGACACAAGTGCTGAGGGCCAGTTCTTGGAATGAATCCGCAAGGGACTAAAATACAACAAACTAATAAATTCCAAGGATAAGTACCGAGCACCGTTCCAGCAACATACAGAGCAGCTTGGTGTTGCAATGACTGCAAGAAATATTGAATTATAAACAAAGCTTGCTCTTATGTCTTAGATTGAAGGAATAGGGGGAATACGCATTCATACCTGCAGTGGCAGATGATTCTGCCTAACTAACAGTATGTGCTTGAGTGGGGAAAAATAAAATAAATGCTTCTCAAAATGAGCCTTCAGCAAGCTTATATTCTCCAAGGGGAGAGACATCCTCCAATAGGGAGGGAAACTCACTAACATATAACTCCTGGTCATATACCGATATTTCGAAACTTGGTGGTTTCTCCTCAGTGACCGCGGAAAGTGGTAATTTGACTCCTCTGCCTTTTCAGTTTTAAGAAGAATGCAATCCCAGAAAAGGCTGGTGTGCAATACTGTAGTATGTTTGTTGAGTTTTCAAAAAACCAACCAAAGGTGCCATCTAAGAAGCAAAAGAAAATCATGAAAGAGCAAAACAAGCTACATTTTCTTGTGAAAAGTAAAAAATATAAACAGATATCCTCTAAGACACAAGTGCTGAGGGCCAGTTCTTGGAGAGGAGTCAAATTACCACTTCCTGCGGTCACTGAGGAGAAACCACCAAGTTTCGAAATATCGGTATATGACCAGGAGTTATATGTTAGTGAGTTTCCCTCCCTATTGGAGGATGTCTCTCCCCCTTGGAGAATATAAGCTTGCTGAAGGCTCATTTTGAGAAGCATTTATTTTATTTTTCCCCACTCAAGCACATACTGTTAGTTAGGCAGAATCATTCTGCCACTGCAGGTATGAATGCGTATCTCCCCCTATTTCTTCAATCTAGACATAAGAGCAAGCTTTGTTTATAATTCAATATATATATATATATAATATATATATATATATATATATATATATATATATATATATATATATATAATATATATTTTGTGTTCTTTCGTCTTATATTCTGGGTTTTTTTTTTTTAATCTACCTTCCACCTTTATTTGCCCTATCGTATTCATAGCTATTATTCTACATAATCTGAACATCTGCTTGAATGTCTTATTGTCATTAAAACATTTTAATCGAAATCGTCTCAGTTTATCTTCAACCATACTTCTACTGTCCTCAGCTTTCATTCCATTTCTTATGTTATACTGCGTAGCGCTAGTTATCAGATTTTACATTCAGTTCATACACGAATCCTGAATTCAAATCATGCACATATATATTCAGTCATGCACACATCTATATTCGAATAAAACACGCATATAAATTCAGGTCATGCAAACATTACTCCCACTACACAACCAATCTTCACAATCTGTTATTAATAATATAGTATCTTCTTCATAGCATGGTTATATCATCATGTTACGAACTGCATGCATATTTCTTAGTAGAATCTTGTCTGTCCTACTCTGTATATTCCTTTTCTCTGCGCACCGCGCCTCGTATTTTAATGCTGGCCCTCGTGACCTGTGTGACCCCCATATCATAATTCAGCGTCGTTTGCATTTTCCAGTTGCAAGATGGCGTGTTTCCTTGCTGAAGTAATCGTTCTCTATTTATATATTTACAACTTTGTAATTCGTGCATGTTCGTGGTTGTATGGATTTATTTATATACAAGATTTGAATTGAATTTCTCTGCCTTCTTGAAACAGGTTGGTACATTTTTCTGTTTTCCGTTTGCTCGTGTAATGTTGGTTGATATTTGTTGTTTCGTTCCACTTTGAACTTGCTCATGTTGTGTAGTTGGTTACGTTAGGACAGACAGGATTATACCTCTACTATCGATCGATAACAATTGAATATTATTTCATGGTAGCTGTTTTAACCTCGAACACTATTCAAAGTCATTCTTTATGTGGTAATATTTCTACTTGGGACAGGGTCCCTTCGAGCGAGCAGAGGACTGTACATGTGTTACGCATATACTTAAAGGGGTCCTCACCCCTAAATAGCATGTTTGGGTTGTTCAAAAGTATGATCGAGTGTGTTTCGATGTACATGTTACTTTTCTTCTGGAACTCACTTCTATCCGTGTTTCGGGTCGTGCAAGTAGCCAAATCGTGACTTGCCACGGAGATTGCCGAGCACAGTACGGTAAGAGACGAGAGTCGGGGATTCCGCAAGTGACGTATAAATGCCAAGACTACCGTGAATGAAAGACATGTCCATAAAAGATTTCGCTATGAGGACGCAAAACTCAACTATTTTCCGGCGATAATGGCAGATGCTCCCAGCTACGAGTCAAGTTCCAACGAAGAAGACATCGAACGTGAAATTTTCTTTTAAGTGTATGGAGTTCAGCCGTACCAGTTTGAACCTACAGCTCCTTGTAGAGTACCACCCCCCTCGCCATCAGACGCTTGTGTTTCTTTCCAGGCAGTTCGACTTTATTTTTACAGGTTGACCATATTATGTACATGTACACACATACGCACGACACAGATAGTACATGATATACACATGCACATACATACATCTGTTCACACACACACACACACACACACACACACACACACACACACACACACACACACACACACACATCACCGTAGTATGTAATTAACTTTAAAATGATTATGTGATAAACCACATTTTCCTTCAGTTGTTTAGATCTATCAAATAATGCCTTTTCCTTTGAACAGGAGTTTGTCAGCTACTGTGTCATCACACTAATTCTCTTCCCTGCTGTAGAAATCTTTTCAATTGCTGTTCACTTTCAGTCCCCCCCCCCCCCCAATACACAGCCTTTTTTTTACATTCCTCATTTTCAATCTCACTCTCTCCACTTACATTCTGAAGTTCCACAATGACAATTAGAATCTGAGGGGTCTTTTACAATATAATGCAGTCAAAAATTCTGGCTGTTATTTAAAAAAAAAAAACTGATGTGTGACG
>CM031602.1:31694481-31737903 GCA_018398815.1 Conus ventricosus
AGTTTGCGGCGGCCGCGCCCGTTCGTCGAGCTGAGTGATTCGAGTCATAGTTAGTGTCCAGGTCCTCGTCGGGTCTGGTGTGCCCTTGGCTGTGCGGGTTCTGTGTCGTCTCTGATGCAGCCACTTCAGCCCAGTTGCAGAATGGTGTGGTTGAACGTTCCTGTCTGTCCAGGTTGGTGATGTTAGGTCCATGGTGGTGTCATTCGTCAAGTGTTTTGTATTATGGCGAGTTGTACTGTAGTTGTTTCATGCTGTGTTTAGTTGTATTATGTTTGTTGTGTATACTGTTTGTTTGGTATGATGTCCGTTTGGTTCTGTGATGACGCTTTTTGTCAGCCGGTTTTGTGTTAGGTACCTCTTTTCTGTATATTCTGTAAATAGTGTACATAGTGGTTCCTATTTAAGTGTTCGTTATTATTATTATTGTTCCTGAGTTCGATTGTCATGTGACAGTTGGCTAGAACAATGTGGGTTAGATATAATAACGTTGATGGACGGGTGATGTAGAAATTGAGTTGTGATTAGTTCATGTTAATCTTCAGGGGGGTCCGTACGGAAGTTACGCGGTTGCATATTGTGAGGATCCATAGTTATGAGTCAGGTATGCAGATGTGTCTGCCTGACATCGTTAAGGGATTGTGCACGATTTCAGTTTGATAAATAGTCGTAGATTCGTTTGGAATTGAAATTGAGTCGCTTTTGGAGTTGACCTGCACAGCATGCGAATTGGTAACTGTGCCGTTGGGCAAGGCTAATTGGTAGTCGTGATGTGGTTTATACTGGAGTACGTTCGGGATATTAACATACATTGGTGTTGTTCTTTTCACTTTCTTTACGAGTCTTGGTTCTCGACGCGGGTGTCCGTGCCGCGTGCGGTTGTAACTGTGACGTAGTAGTTCGCACAGGGACAGCGAGTTCGTATGGTTTAGGGAAGTGGTTTTTTGGTTTTAGTTTATTAAACGGACCCGTCGAACACATGCAGGGATGTATGTGTATGAGACATAATTAGGGTTGGCGAACAGAAATCTAGGTTGCAGGGGGGAGACAGTCCCATTCTGAATTTTAGAAGATCGGCACGACACGGGTGAGGTAAGTTTAAGGCGGGTATTCAGCAGTTGATAGGATACAACCGGAGGAGTGCGCAAGTAAAATTGTATGAAGTATGGTTGTGTTGGCATTAACAAGGATTTAACCACTGGGTTATCTGAACAAGCGATGACATGCGAATGGGGAGTGGTTGGAAATTTTGTGCGAACACAATAGTGTTGATATATGCTTATAATTGAACAGTGCAAAGAGGGATGAGAAGTTGTGGCTGCGAGCCGAATCTTATGTATGATATGGTAGAACTGATTTGAACCGTTAGACATTGATATGTTTCTCTGGTTCTTTTGTTGTGTTGTTTTTTTTTTAGATGGGTATTACTCTGATTCCCTGTGTGAAACATTTCCTTGTGAGCTTGCCATTTCCTAGGTTATTTAGGTTACCTAAGGGGGACCTGGAGTCGTGTTGGATGCTTAGATAGGTAGTATTTCTCCGAAAACTTCTGTTTGTGAGTCATTATTTCAGATGTGTGAGCCTTAAATTTCAGGTAATAGCGTGGATGGGGCTCTAGGGGAATATTGTTTTGTTGCCTTGTTGTGGTACAGGTTGGCAGGAAATGGATTGATAACCCCAAAGTACGGGTTTGGGGGGTGTATTCGAAAGTCAGGGCGTCACTCTCATCCCGAGTGGGAGGTTAGGCAAGGGAGATGGAGAGTTAAAGTTTTACTAGGTAGTTTATAGGCCTGATGACTCGGGTAGTAGAATATTACACGTAGTGGCTTACAGTTTGTGTCAGCAGGTGGTATTCCTGTTTCCGTCCCTGAAGGCTTGAGCCAGCCACCGCAGTCTGCTGGCCGTCGTGCCGGCAGGTGAGCGCGGTGTCCCGTTGCCTGCTGCTTTTTCCCCGGAGAGGGAAAAGGACATCCAGGCCGTCGGCCGTCTGTGAGGCAGCTCTCCTCCTGCTAATGGTGCTCGTCGGGGAGTTGTCCGGCCACCCTGTGCCTCTTACCTTGGCAGGGTCCTGTGAGGGGGGTGCTGCACCCAGGCTTTTTCTTCACCTCAGGGTCGGCGGGGCTTCAGAGGAGGAGGAAGGTCAGTCCCTCGAGCCCCGGACTCGTCGAGAGGGCGTTGGTGTGCGTTGGTGTCGTGCCAGCGCGGGGAGGAGGAGAGGCGTCAGTCTGCAGGAAGCCCGGTCAGCGCCGGGGTGTGGAGTCTTCGCGTGGAGGGAGTCAGTCTGCGCGGAGCCCGGTCCGGCGCCGGTGGGTGGGAGTCTTCGCGGAGGAGGAGTCCGGTGCGAGGAGCCACGGTCAGCGCCTGAGTTGCAGAGTCTTCCAGGGAAGGTGTCAGCCGTGAGGGGCCACGCACAGCGCCGAGGAATGGAGCCTCCGGGCCAGGTGGGTTGTTCCATAGGTCGGGGTAGCGAGGGGTTGTCGTGTTAGGGAGTAGGGGTTAAGGGTGGTAGCTATGCCTCCTTTTTGGGAAAGTCGTGGCCAGCCCAGAGTAGGAGTACTGTTGTTGCCTCCCTTAGGGACGCATTGACCAGGCGGGTCGTGGGTCCGGGTAAAAGTGAAGGGTGGGTCCTGGGACGAGAGGTGTGGGTGGTTGTAAGGTTTAAAGAGCTGAAAGTCCCTTGGGGTTATCCCTTGTCCTTAGTAGTTAGCACCCTGTGTGCGGGCTATCTCTGCGGTCCTAGGTCGCAGGATATACCGCCACTGGTGCTGTAGCCCTAGGTTAGGGTTCTCAGGGTCGTAGTAGGGGTCGGGTGGGTCAGTGAAGAGTGGGGATACGGTGTGTGTTGTAGATGGACGTGAGTGGTGGCGCCATGGTTATGTTTGGGTGTGTCGTGAAATATAAGAGCGGGGCGCGTGATTGATAAGCTGTGTTAGTGTGTGTGTTGTCTGCTCTTGTGTGTAATAGGTGGGGTAGGGGTGGTAGGGCCTTCCGGCTTAGCGCCCGTGACATTTGGTGAGGTTGCCGGGGTATTAGGTGGTTCTGGGTATGTGATAGTAGCTAGAAGGGAGGTAGGGGGGATGTTGTGTCGGTGTTGTGTAACGTTGTAGAATGTAAGAGGGTGGTTGGTGGGGCGTACCAGTACCCTGGGAGGTGGTACGTTAGTGTCCCTGTTCACTTCGGCAGTTTTCCAGTGGCTTTGGGCAGGGCAACTTGTGTTGGTGTGAATGGTAGTTGGCGCTCCGTGTGAGTGCGGTATGAGTATCAATAAATATTGGTGGTAGTGGAAGTGTTGTGTGATTATACCGTACAGTGTAGGTGAGGTGCCGAAGGGTACCGGCGTCTCTGTTGTGTCCCTTGTGGTATACCCCAGTGAGTAGGTAGAGTGGGGTACCCAGCCCGTGGCTGTGCACGCTGTGTGGTCGGATTATCCTGTGGGTATTAAGAGCAGTGTAAGCCCAGGTTGGACTGTGTGTGCTCGAGGAAGTTGCGCAGTGTCTGTGGCATAGGGTATTGCTGTGGAGTGCACCTGGACTAGAGGGGTGCAAGTGCTCTTGCTCGAGTGGGTGCGGCCTACCAGAGACAGTGAGCCGTGACTTGTAGTCCATAGTGAACTGGTTGCGCTGCCACAGTGGACAGTGGGGGACTACGGTGTCACGTGCTTGGGTTTGAGGGCCTGGACAGGCGCATTGGTAATATTGTGTGGGTTAGACCCCGTGTCGGTATATGTATGGAGATATAAACAAGTGTGGGTGAGTTATGCTGGTTGGTGACTCGTTCGAGATGTGTGTACTTGTGGGAGTATGCTTCAGGGGCTAGTGCATAGTCTGGGAACCTAGTTGCGCTAGATCACATATGGTTGTTGCTAGATTCTATAGTGGTTTTAGGGGTAACTCTGTCCAAGCACACCCGGAGCCAGCCGCAGTACGACCTGATTGTGTCATGGATCCAAGGCCCCTACGGAGGATAACCAAACTAAGGTTAGTGAACCGGAGGCAAGGGGTGGATCAAGAACAGGGGGACGAGGGGCTTATGGCGAAGATTGTCAAGTTGGGGAGCGGGCCGATGGGTTTCGCTGGGGGGGAGATTCGCCAAGTTCGTCACCTGACTCCGGTGCGTAATGAAGGCGAGAAGGCAATGGTTTTAAAGCAGAAGGATGGAGACGAGAAGCAAAGGTTAAAGCGGACGGATGCGGCGCGAATGATAGGCGAGGAGAAGCAGATTGGAGCTCCGGGTGGAGGAGAAAGTTAGGCGAAGATGAAGGATGAAGAAAGAAAAAGCAGCTAGGCAGAGGGAGTTTAGAGCTGAAGCAGAGGAGGATGCAGAGGAACAACAGCTGATAGGCAGAGGAAGGTGAAGAAGAAAAAGCTGTAGGCAGAGGAGTTAGAGATGAGAGCAGAGGAGGATTGAAGAGGAGGGAAGCTGATAGAGAGGGAGGAGTTAGAGAGGCAGAGATGAAGGATGCTGAGAGGGAGCTAGATTGAAGCAGAAGAAGATCGAAGAGGAGAAAGCAGCGAGACAGATGGAATGGAACTGCAGAGGAAGAAGCTGGAGGAAGAAAGGGCGATAAGAGAAATCGAAGCTCACGCACGGCAAGTGAGTTAGAGGCAAGGAGAGGAGAGCTAAACCACAGGAGAGCCAGGCCTCTGATGAAGCAGCGCACAGGAAACGGCTTGATCGAGTGATGGGGCCCCCCCGAGGCAGTGTCCATTTGAGCGTTAGGACGAGCACGGATTGCCGTGGACGCTTTTCATCGCCTTTGAGCGTGTACGCCCAGATGTGCAAGTGGAGCGAGACTCATGGCCCACACGTTGATGTCTCGGCTGAGAGGAAGGCTAGAGAGCCGGGAATGGGTTAAGTGTGGCTGAGTTAAGCGACTATGCGAGGGATAAAGGCGCCGCCCTGTTCCGCCACTTCAGGCTAGATGCTGAGGCCTACGGGAGGGAAAAATTCAGAAGCATCAAGAAGGAACGCTGCTGAGACTTTCGCCCCAAGTGCTGGGAAGGATGAATCGGGTGGTTTTCCTCTGGTGTGCGCAGCGGGCAAGGCCGTGAGTGTGGCAGACGGAGTTAAGGATCTGCTTTTCAAGACCAGTTTTACCCAGCTGCTGGTCCCAGAGTTCACGATTGAGGACCGGAAGACATGCCCGAAAACTGGTTGAACAATGGCACACGGAAAGCTTACTGTTTTAGGCAGAGGCCAAAAGCTTGGGGAGGACGCGACGCAAGCGATCAGTTAACCAACTCACCTGGGTATGGGGTGAAACAGCAGGGAGCCAGCCCACACAGAACATCCCAACCGAAGTGATTGATTGGTGCACTGCAGCAGCGAACGGAAGTTCAGAAGGGCTAGATCGACCATAATCTGTCCCTCCCCCCCGTTTCAATGCAGGAAGCCAGGCACATCGCTAGGAAAATGCCCTGAGCCCCCTTCCGTTGAGCTGTTCATTTGTTGCGACCAGCCCCAAGCTCGAGTAGTCCCGACGTTTTTGTGTCGCCCCATGCGCTGAGGCAGCGGTACGATGCCTGCGTGTCATTGTAGAGGTCAACGGAGCTCCGGCAATGGCTTTACGAGGGGACATGGTGCGGATACCCCGTAGTGGCCAGTGGTTTTCACCCCCCCCCCTCCCCCCCCCCCCCCCAACCCCACCCCCCCCCCGGGTGCCAGCAGATGCGTACACAGGAGAGACAGTTTCCGTAGGTTGGCTGAAATCCAGATGTGGTCTGTGTTACCTGTGGCGGGTAATAGAGTTGAAGTCGAATCATCGAAGGGAAGTGGAGGTTTTGGTTATGAATAGGCCCTGGGCAGGAAGGTCATGATCGGAAACTTTCGCAAAGAGAGAAGAAATTACCGGTTGGATCCGGGTGCCTGTATAGCGACCCGGCATTGGAGGGGCAGTGCAGACAGTGCGCAGAGAGCCGGGAAGCAGCAAGACCCAGTTACCCACTGCCCCGTAGAGGAGGTAATTCTGGAAACACTTCCTACCAGCAGTTTATATTTCAGATGCTGGCCCAGGCTCGGAAACCATGTGGAAGGCTCGGAAGTGCGTGTTGAATGAGCAGTGGCCGCACTTCTTACCAAGTATTGGACGAGTCGAGTACGCTCGGAATCTGGTGAAATGGTCAGGCGGTTTTTGAGAGGTTCCCAAGGACGTAGGAGTCAAATCTGCGTCCAGACTGAAATACGGGCCACGGTGATCGGAAGCTAGCCCACGTCGTTCCATGTCTGGACACTAAGGTACCACCCCGAACCAAAGAGCGAGTGTGTCGCCATTTTTATGCCAGGCATGCATGCTGACTTGGGTCGGTACTGCAGTCATGCGTCAAGTGTCAGCGTACTGTTAAGGGACGAGTCTCAAGAGTTTCTTGTAAGACACCACGGATGGCGCGGGCATGCAGCCACTGAGAGATCTCTGGTTGCAACCAGAAAGGCAAGAGTTCCGCACAGGCGGCAAGAGGGACGTGTCAACTTGAACAAACTAGTGAGTGTGTGAGTTGCCGAACGAAGAACTGGCAACAGGCGGTTGCAGGTACAAGCGACATTTCTTTGAGGACGAAACGGAAGGTAGTGTGGGGTCAGAGTAATCGTGGGAGGATAACAAGGTAGTGCACTTGCAGCTGCAGCCTTCCCGTTTTGGCATGCAGGCAGTGTTGGAAGGGACATGTGGCGGCAGACTTTTGCGTCGGTTGCGTTTTAGTTAGAAGAGAGAGAGATGTGAGAGTGAGAGAGAGTGAGAGTGAGTAAGTTCCATTTACCTGTGTCAAGAGGGGTTGGACCATGTGAAGGTATGATGGTGTCGGTGTTCATTGGAAGAGAATGACGTGCCAAAGTGTTGCTGGGGGGTTGTGGTATTGTAGCACGTGTTGCTTAGCGGTCTGACGGTTTAGAGCACCCACAGTCATGAAAATTTCTATGTAGAGCGTTAGTGTAACTGCTGCCGGTAAGTGCTGTGTTAAGGTCGTGTTGTGAGGCAGAATTGGGACCAGGTTGCATAATGTATTTTGCAAGTTAATGATGTATTTAAAGTAGATGTTGTTGGAATGATGCTGGGTGCATCGGGAAAGTAACAGAGAGCAGAGTGAGTGGTGTGGAGGTGGATTGTTATAGGTAGGGTGTGAGTAACGCCGATCGACGTGTAGGAAGTTTTTGTTGGTTTTAACTGTAGTAAAACTTAGGGCAGGGGGGTGTGTCACCGATCGGCAGTAGTAAAAACTAGCGTTCATGTGTGTGGGAGTAAGAAATGGTAGTTTCAGAAATAGCGTGTTGCGTGTGCATTATGTTATATGTGTGTGTGCGAGTGTGCGTGTCAATGTGTACGAATGGGGTTGTGGTTAAGGTGGAAGGTTAGGTAGGTTGGGGTGGGGAAATAAGACATACAATATTCTCCCCGCCCCCCCCCCCCCCCCCCTCTCGCCTTTCCCCCCCCCTCCCACCCCCCCCCCAATGATTGTTGAAGGGATGGCAGCGGGGGGAGGTTGGTTTTCATTCCGATTGTTACCCTTTGTGTACTTGGGTTTCTACACTCTCGAAGGCGGGGAAAGGTATCGGCTGTTGTTGTGTAGTCAAGTTGTGAGTCGTTGTTGGTTAAATGTCGTGCTGTTGTACGATCAAACAACTAGTCGTGGTCCGGGAGTCAGCTCTGCGGGGGTTACGCTGCTTGACCACCTCGCTGTTTTGTTTTGTGAGTAGTGTTCGCTTGAGTCGACCAGGGCGGAATGCGTGGGGATAGCTTCACTTCGTGTCCCAGGTGTTTCGTTCGGAGAGGACGCGCCTTGTAGATGCCGGACGGCTGCGCCGTTAGTCGCGCTGAGTGACTTCGAGTCATAGTAATGTGCCAGGTCCTCGTCGGGTCTGGTGTGCCCTTGGCCTGTGCCGGGTTTCTGTTTGTCGTCTTGTTGGGCAGCCACTTCAGCCTGTTGCAGAAATGGTGTGGTTGACCGGCTGTCTGTCAGGGTTGGTGATGTTAGTTCATGGTGGTGTCATTCGTCCTGTTGTTTGTATATGGCGAGTGTACAGTCGTTGTCTCTTGCTGTGTTTAGTTGCATAATTATGTTTGTAGGTGTCTACTGGTTTTGTATGGTATGATGCGTCTGGTTCTGTGTTGAGCTTTTTGTCAAGCGGTTTGTGTTGCGTACCTCTTTTTCTGTTCTATTCTGTAAAGTGACATAGTGGTTCCCTTATTAAGTGTTCGTTATTATTATTATTGTTCTGAGTTCGATTGTCATGGGACAGTTTGCTAGACAATGTAGGGTTAGAGATAATAAACCGTTGATGGCCGGTGATGTAGCTATGGTTGTGTTTAGTTATGATAATTTCAGGGGGTCTGTAAGGAAGTAATATTGCGAGGTGGCATTTTGTTGAGTATCATAGTTGAGTCAGTTCGATGTGTCCTGCCTGAATCGTTTAATGGATTGTGCTCGATTTAAGTTGTAATAGTAGTGTTCGTTGACATTGAGTAACGATTTCGGTGTTGACCTGCCTGCAATGGAATGTTAATGTGCAGGTGGGCAAAAGGCTAATTGGTAGTGTGTGGTTTATACTGGAGTCGGTCGTGGACTATTTAACATCCATTGGTTGTCTTTTCACTTTCGTTAGAGTCTTGGTTCTCGACCGGGTGTGTCGTGCGCGTGCGGACTTGTATCTGTGACGTACGTAGTTAGCAAGGGACAGCGTGTTGATATGGTTAGAAGTGGTTTTGGTTTTTGTTATTTTTTTTAGACAGTCGACACACATGCAGGGATGGGATGTGTTAGTGACATAATAGGGTTGGAGAAAGTTATCTTAGGTTGCAGGGTAGACAGTCCCATTCTGAATTTTTAGTAGTCGGAAGGAAAAAATGAAGGGTGAGGTAAGTTTAGGCGGGTAGTTCAAGCGTTGATAGGATAAAAAACGGAGGATGGCGCAGATGTGATATTGTATATGAAGTTGGTTGTGTTGGCATTAACAGGATTAACACTGGGTTATTGACACGAGATGACATGAGGAATGGGGAGCTGGATGGAAATTTGGCGAACCAAATCATGTGTTGATATATGATTATAATTGCCAGTGCCAGAAGCTGAGCGGGGATGAGAATGTGAAGGATTGTGGCTGCGAGGCCGATTCTTTTGTAAGAATTGGTAGACTGTGAACCGTTAGAAATTGATAAGTTCTTTGGTTCTTTTGTTGTTGTTGTTTTTTTTTAGATGTGTATTACTACTGATTACTGTGTGGAAACATTTCCTTGTGAGATTGCCATTTCCTAGTTTATTTAGAGTTTCCTAAGGGGACCCATGGAGTCCGTGTTGGATTGCTTAGATTGGTTTTATTTCTCCGAAAATTTGTGTGAGTCATAATTTCAGATGTGTGAGCCATAATTTCATGGGTAATAGCGTGGATGGGGCTCAGGGAGAATATTGTTTTGTTGCTGTGGTAAAGGTTGGCAGGAAATGGATCTGATAACCCCAAAGTAACGGGTTGGGGGGTGTATTCGAAATTCAAGGGGTCACTCTCATCCCGAGTGGGAGGTAGGCAAGGGAGATGGAGAGTTAAAGTTTTACTAGGTAGTTTATAGGCCTTGATGACTGGGTAGTAGCAATATTACAGTAGTGGCCTACAGTTGTGTCAGCAGGTGGTATCCTGTTTCCGTCCTGAGGCTGGGGCCAGACCACCGCAGTCTGCTGCCGCGTGCCGGCAGGTGAGCGGCGGTGTCCCGTTGCCTGCTGCTTTTTCCCGGGAGAGGAAGACCATCCAGGCCGTCGGCCGTCTGTGAGGCAGCTCTCCTCCTGCTACTGGTGCTCTTCCGGGAGTTGTCCGGCACCTGTGCCTCTTCCTTGAGCAGGCGTCCTGTGAGGGGGTGCTGCACCAGGCTTTTCTTCACCCTCAGGGTCCGGCGGGGCCTTCAGAGGAGGAGGAGTCAGTCCCTCGAGCCCCGGACTCGTCGAGAGGGCGTCTGGTGTGCGTTGGTGTCGTGCCCAGCGCGGGAGAGGGGTCAGTCTGCGAGGAGCCACGGTCAGCGCCGGGGTGTGGAGTCTTCGCGGAGGAGGAGTCAGTCTGCGAGGAGCCACGGTCGGCGCGGGGTGTGGAGTCTTCGCGGAGGAGGAGTCAGTCTGCGAGGAGCCACGGTCAGCGCCTGAGTGCAGAGTCTTCCAGGGAGGTGTCAGCCCGTGAGGGGCCACGCACAGCGCCGAGGACTGGAGCTCTCCGGGCCAGGATGGGTTGTCCCATAGGTGGGGTAGCGAGGGTGTAGTGTTAGGGAGTAGGGTTAAGGGTGTTAGCTACTGCCTCCTTTTGGGAAGTAGTGGCCAGCACAGTGTAGGGTACTTGTTGTTGCCTCCTTAGGGACGCAGTGACCAGTGCGGTAGTGGTCCCGGGTCAAAAGAGAAGGGTGGGTCCTGGGGAGAGGTGTGGGTGGTAGTAGGTTAAAGATCAGAGTCCCTTGGGGTTATCCCTGTCCTTAGTAGTTAGCCACCACGTGTGCGGGCTATCTCTGCGTCCTAGGTCGCAGCGATATACCGCAACTGGTGCTGTAGCATAGGTTAGGGTTCTCAGGGTCGTAGTAGGGTAGGGTGGGTCAGTGAAGAAGTGGGATACCGGTGTGTGGTTGTAGATGGACGTGAGTGGTGGCGCCATGGTATGTTTGGGTGTGTGAAATAAAGAGGTGCGCGTGATTGTAAAGCTGTTAGTGTGCTGTGTTGTCTGCTCTAGTGTGTAATAGGTGTGGGTAGGGGTGGTAGGGCCGTCCGGCTTAGCGACCGTGACAAGAGCTATTAACGAGCTTACAAACAATCAATCTTCTTCAAAATCAACTATAATTAAAGACACCTCTGCCGAACAGCTGAACACCACTTTTGCACTATTGCCAATAAAATTGTCACGACAGATTCATCCAGATCAAACGACCTACAAAAACTGAAACAATATTGCCAAGATAAAACATCAAGTCTGAACTTGACATTCCACCAATAACAGTTTTTGAAGTTTATCACTACCTAACGCACCTAAAACAGTCAGGTACCTGCGGGGTGGATGGCCTAGACGGCAAAATCCTCAAACTATCAGCTCCAGCAATTACAGACACGTTAACATACGTCTTCATCGACAAAAATCATTTTCCCGATAGTTTCAAAAAAGCGAAAGTCATACCTATCTACAAAGCAGGTGACAGCTCAGACCCTGCAAACTACAGACCAATGCAAACTACAGACCAATCTCAATCATTTCCACTATTTCCAAACCTTTGCAAAAACACAATTTATAAACAAGCACACAATACACCACCTTAATACATACCACTTGCTTCATCCAAGACAGTCCGGGTTTCGACACAACCATTCATGCCACTCAGCCCTAATCAACCTGGTTTATGACTGGCTAAATAGCATTTACAACAACAGATATTGTGGTGTCCTATTTAGTGATTTCAAAAAAGCATTCGATGTGATAGACCATAACCTTCTACTTAGAAAACTGAAATTGTATGGCTTATCACACAAAAAGCTTACGCTTTTTCACTCATATCTCACAAATAGGCAACAATGTGTAAAAATTAATACAACTTTCTCTTCATTTCAAACACTTTCCTATGGCGTCCCACAAGGCTCTATCCTGGGTCCCTTACTGTTCACAATTTACATCAATGATTTACCTCTCCATATCACATCCACCTGTGAACTCTCTGCTGATGATACAACAATACATACACATCATTCTGATGTTACTGTTCTTGCACACACTTAACAAGAAAGTGCGAATGACCTCGCCAAATGGACTGAACTAAATCACATGTCGCTTCACCCTCAAAAAACTAACTCCATGCTTATCACAACCAGGCAAAAAATACAAAATCTCACTCTTAAGTTTCCTCCTGTACATCTTAAAATGAACCCATTGAACAGGTTACATGCCTCAAAGTGCTAGGAAGAACAATTGATAACAATATGAGTTGGCAAGCTCACATAACCTCACTATGCAAAAACGTTTCACAGAAGTTTATCAACTCTCCAAATCAAACGCTTCCTCGACCTACATTCACGCAAGCTCTTTTTCCAGTCTCATATTCAATCATACATAGACTATGGATCTACTCTATAGGACTGTGCTAGCGCTAACACTCTCAAACCATTGTTAAGCCTACACAAGCGAGCACTCAAATTAGTCCTCCTAAAAAGCAGTAGTCTTCTGGACTCGGACTATAACAAGATTCAAGTTATCCCATTAAGTCTGAGATTAGAATACAACAAAGGGATCATAATGCACAAGATTGTGTCTGGGAAGGCACCCTCAACATTAGTTCACAGATTCTCAATAAATTCCTCAAGGACTCTACCCAAACTTCATGTCCCTGTTCCTAGAATTGACTTATTCAAATCCAGTTTAACATATTCAGGTTCCTGTCAATGGAACTCGCTCCCTGAATCAACCAAACAACGCCAATGCATATCAACCTTCAAACACCATTATTTCAACCATCTTATGTGCCAGTACTTGCATACTCGCCATTAATCCACCACTAATCATCACCACCCTCTTTGCCTTATGTATGTACCTGACTATTTAGAAAGTGTTTTTGTACTTGAAATGCACATGTGTGTTATTTTGTTTAGTAAGTATGTCTTATATGAGAACATGTGTGTGTGTGTGTGTGTGTGTGTGTGTGTGTGTGTGTGTGTTTCCTACAACCTCCTGCCCTCTTGTCATTCTGTCGATATGCTTGTATTCTTATGTGACTCTCTCTCTCTCTCTCTCTCTCTCTCTCTCTCTCTACTCTCTCTCTCTCTCTCTCTCTCTCTCTATCTATCTCTCACGGTTCTGCTGGAATGACTTGATTTATTATCCATATGACATCCCCTCCTACCCATGGCGACTGGGCTATCATTATGCATTTCCCACCTCCATTTGTGCTTTATTTCTACCCCCCCTCCCCCAGTGGTTCAAAATCGATTTTCTTGTATCTCTTTGGAATTTGGTATTGTAGTTCTAGTCACTTTTGCATGCTTCCTTTGTTACCTTTTATTTTATATTGTTGACCCTACTCAGGGCGAGGACTGGATGCAAAAAAGCACATCATGCTTATCTATTATCCTCGTAAATAAAGAATTTTGTCTTGTTTCTGTCTTGTCTTGTCTCTTCTCTCTCTCTCTCTCTCTCTCCTCTCTCTCTCCTCTCTCTCTCTCTCTCTCTTTTCTGTCCAGCCCACTTTTCTGTCGTGCTACCCCTCCTCTTTCTCTGTCTCTGTCTGTATGTTTGTCTGTTCATCTCTGTCTCTGTCTCTGTCTCACCATCTGTTTCTGTCTCATCATTATTGTATCATCATCATCATCATCATCTCATCATCATCATCATCATCATCATCATCTTCTTCTTCTTCTTCTTCTTCTTCTTCTTCTTCTTCTTCTTTCTGTCTTTCTTTCTTTTTCTAATCACTTTCGTTTTTTTCTTTCTCTTTTTCTTTGAAGATTTCTCTGTTTCCTTCTCTGTTTCCTTCCTTCGTTTCTCGATCTATTGTTTCTTTCTTTCTATCTATCATTCTTTCTTTCTAATCTTTCTCTTCTTCTTTCCGATTCTTCTTTTAAGCCTCCTGTATAACTTGCTCTTTCTCCTTTTCCTCATTTTCGCCACCTCGTTTCCTTGCACTCCCCTTATCACCTTTTTTTATCTTCATAACAGCCTCTTTCACACCCCTCTCTTTGCTCTGGTTTTCTCTATCTTTGCATCTGTCGCTCCCTTACTTTCCAGCAGCCTCGGGTCTCTGTGGACTTCCAACTAAGGGTTCTTCAGAGAGAAGACGCTGCCTGGCTTCCTCTCCTAGATAACCTACAGTCATAGAATGGACAGCTGTTTCCTGCAAGACCCCCTCACCTTGCCTGTGGTCATAAACAGGCACTCCTCTCTCTCTCTCTCTCTCTCTCTCTCTCTCTCTCTCTCTCTCTCTCTCATTAGTTGCCCAGTTCCCCCTTTTATGTCATGCTACCCACCTCTCTCTGTCTGTCCATCTGTCTATCTGCGTATCTGTCTCTGTCTGTCTGTCTGTCTGTTGTTTTGTTTCTTTGTCTGTCTATATCTCCTTGTCTGTCTATCTGCGAATCTGTCTTCTCTCTCTCCTCTCTCTCTCTCTCTCTCTCTCTCTCTCTCTCTCTCTCTCTCTCTCTCTCTCTCTCTCCCCATCCCCTTCTCTCGTCTGTCCTGCCCCCTCCTTTCTCACTCTGAGTTGCGTGTGCGGGTGCGTGCATGCGTGTGTGCGTGCATGCGAATGTGTGTGTGTGTGTGTGTGTGTGTGTGTGTGTGTGTGTGTGTGTGTGTGTGTGTCTGAGTGTGTGTGTGTGTGTCTTTAGCATACAAAGTAAAAGAGAAAAAAAAAGAACAATAATGTTCTGATGCCCTGATTTGCATGATGCCAACATCTCTTTCTTCGAATATGCAAAGCAATCAAACACTTATTTCACAGTAACAACAGTCACAAAAAAGTGAAGACGGACCAATTACAACGATAACATCGCAACACACAAGAACTACAAATCTACATCTCCTTTTTTTCTTTCTCAAGAATTCACATTCAAATATATGCAAATGCAGAAAACCTGTTCTAGAAGTCATTGCCCTTTCTCATTAATAACATCAACAAACTTCCTTATTATGCTCGAAATGGAGACTTTTGCTGTTAGCCTCGTTTCATTGATCACAGCTGTTTTGTTGGAGCTATGTCACATAGGGTTTGAAAAAAAAATCTTTGTGCGAAAACAAGGTATCTGTCACATGACATTGTTCTTTCTTCTTCTTGTTCTTCTTCATGTTGTTCTTGTTGTTCTTCTCCATGCTTTTCTTGTTCTTGTTCTTCATCATCATCATCATCATCATCGTCATCGTCATCGTCGTCGTCGTCGTCGTCATCATCATCATCATCATCATCATCATCATCATCATCATCATCATCATCATCATCATCATCATCATCTTCTTCTTCTTCTTCTTCTTCTTCTTCTTCTTTCTTTCTTTCTTTCTTTCTTTCTTTCTTTCCTTCTATCTTCTTCTCTTTCTTTCTTTCCTTCTATCTTCTTCTCTTTCTTTCTTCTCTACAGTTGTAATTTCTTTATTTCTTTCTTTGACATTTTTTTGTTTGTTTTCTTTCTTGCCACCCTTTGCTGTTAATTCTTTCTTTCTTTTTTTCTTTCTTTCTTTCTTTCTTTCTTTTTACCCATTCTTGTTTGGAGCTTCCTATATGCACTTGTCCTTCCTCCTTTTCCTCATTTTCGCTACTTTCTTCTCCCCCTCCCCTTCCCCCCTCATCATCCTTCTTTATCTTCATGAGCCCCCCTTCACGCTCTACTCGCCACTATGACTTTCTCTCACTTTCCATCTGTCGCTCCCCAACCTTCCATCAACCCGGCGATACTCGGGTCTTCCATGTAAGGCTTCTGCAGAGAGGAGGTGCTGCCTGGCTTCTTCTCCTGGAGGACTGCAGTCATGAAGTGGACAGATGTTTCCTGTGGGACACCGTCATCTGCCACCTTGGGCTGGGATCATAAACAGACTCCTGTCTCTGTCCCCTTCTCTCTCTCTCTCTCTCTCTCTCTCTCTCTCTCTCTCTCTCTCTCTCTCTCTCTCTCTTTCTCTCTCTCTCTCTCTCTCTCTCTCTCTCTCTCTCTCTCTCTCTCTCTCTCTCTCTCTCCAGCCCACTCTTGTCATGCTACCCCTCCTCTTTCTCTGTCTTTGTCTGTATGTTTGTCTGTTCATCTCTATCTCTGTTTCTGTCTCACCATCTGTCTCTGTCTCATCATCATCATCATCATCATCATCATCATCATCATCATCATCATCATCAGCTTCATCATGATCTTTTTCTTCTTCTTCTTCTTCTTCTTCTTTCTTTTTTTCTTTCTTTCTTTCTTTCTTTCTTTCTTCTCATCACTTTCGTTTTTTCGTTCTCTTTTTCATTGAAGATTTGTCTGTTTCTTTTTCTGTTTCCTTCCTTCGTTTCTCCATCTATTGTTTCTTTCTTTCTATCCATCATTCTTTCTTTCTAATCTTTCTCTCCTTCTTTCCGATCCTTGTTTTAAGCCTCCTGTATAACTTGTTATTTCTCCTTTTCCTCATTTTCGCCACCTCCGTTCTCTACACTCCCCTTATCGCCTTTCGTTATCTTCACAACAGCCCCTTTCGCACCCCTCTCTTTGCTCTGGTTTTCTCTATCTTTCCATCTGTCGCTCCCTTACTTTCCAGCAGCCTCGGGTCTCTGTGGACTTCCAACTAAGGCTTCTTCAGAGAGTAGGCGCTGCCTGGCTTCCTCTCTTAGATCACCTACAGTCATAAAATGGACAGCTGTTTCCTGCAAGACCCCCGTCATATGTCACCTTGCCTGTGGTCATAAACAGGCATTCGTCTCTCTCTCTCTCTCTCTCTCTCTCTCTCTCTCTCTCTCTCTCTCTCTCTCTCTCTCTCTCTTCTGGCATCCCCTCTCTTTGTCTCTGTCTGTCTGTCTGTCTGTCTGTCTGTCAGTCTGTCTATCTGCCTCTCTCTCTCTCTCTCTCTCTCTCTCTCTCTCTCTCTCTCTCTCTCTCTATCTCTCTCTCTCTCTAGTTAGCCAGCTCTCTGTCTTTTCAGTCCTGCTACTCATCTTTCTCTTTGTCTGTCTATCACTACGCCCCTCTCTTTTTTCCCGCCCCTCCCCCTCTCTCACTGTGTGTGTGTGTGTGTGTGTGTGTGTGTGTGTGTGTGTGTGTGTGTGTGTGTGTGTGTGTGTGTGCATGTGTGTGTGTGTTTGTGTGTCTGTGTGTGTGTCTGTGTGTGTCTCTGTGTGTGTGCATGCACACACGCGCATGTGTGTGTGTGTGTGTGTGTGTGTATGTGTGTGTGTGTGTGTGTGTTGTGTGTGTGTGTGTGTGTGTGTGTTTAGCATGAAGAGTAAACCAAACAAAGAACAATTATGTTCCTAATACCCCGATTTGCATGATGGCGATATCTCTCCCTTAGAATATGCAAAGCATTCAACTGCCCATTTAACAGGACCGATTACAACGATAACACTACAAGAGTGGGACCAAAGGAACAGGGATTAAAATGCAGGGATTTGAGTCTCTTGACACGTTCCTCTGTGCATGACCTAGCTCGTCGAAAGTGCTGCGCAGTTTCCGGAATCATGTACATTTTCTCGCGTCAAGCCTTGAACAAAACATTTTCATCTCGACAAGGTACCATACGTCAAGGTACAGTAATAGTAATATTTGAAATCTGAAATACAACGCTAAAGAAGGCATGTACATGTTTATCACGTTGGATCTTACTTCTACTTCTGGATAATCAAATGAGACACTACAACAACTGAACGTGTTAAAAATGAGACAATGCCAGCCCTATCAATAGAGTAATACAATTGGAAACAGAGGAAAGGCATTATTCCATCGTGTTTGGTTTACAGAATGATATGGAAACAAAGACGGCACCAAAGAGAGAAGGACAGGTCTTGAGAGTCAAACGTTTCACTAAAACTAGACTTATTTTCCATACTCTTGGCAGCAGAATGGAGGCTATTGATTTCAGTGACTGGGTCTGCTCTGTTTCCTTTGGGAGTTCATGACATCATCATCGTCAGAGGACGTGCGTGCCCGTTCTGTTTCCAGTGTTACACAGAAGGGAGATCACCGAGACATCGAAACTCTACACTATTGTTTGAGTTGATGCAACAACTTGGCAATTTGAGTACGTCATCATATAATGAAACCTGATGTAGAGGGAGAGAAAGACATTGATTGAAATTACATTGATATATACACAACCAAACGTCCCCCCCCCCCCCCCCCTCCGGCAAAAAAAATGGAGATGAGAAATAGAGACTGAACTGATGACACGGACTTGACTAAAGATGAATTAAAAATATCACACACACACACGCACACGCACGCACACACGCGCGCGCACTCATCTTCTGCTACTGCTGCTGCTGCTACTGCTGCTGCTACAGCTGTTGTTCCTATTCCTTCTCCTCTTCCTCCAGAGAACTGATAAATGCCAATCCTAGGCCAGCTGCCCCTCAACCAGTTTTTGGGGCAGCTGACCCCAGGATTGGCATTTATCAGTTCTCTCATACTCAGTGGACTTGATTCCACTGGGCATGCGCATTAACGAGGTAAAACCAACCTGCATTACACAGTTCAACCAGTTTCGACCGGTTGACTTCTAAAACCAAAAAAATAACGATTTTTTACAAACAAACATACTGTGTAGGGTTATCTGTTTTTATACTAATTTACTAAACTTTTCAGATTTTAGTTTTTGCTTAATTCTGCGTTTTTCCTGATTATTTTCAATAACATCATTTTCACGCATACATTCATCAAATGCGTCTCTGTCTTTCATGTGAAATAAAACTACGGTCTTTAACTGTTCTCTAAAGTCTTTTAAAACTGAGTTATATTTTTGACATAAAATCCACACACTTATCCCAGCATGTCTTCCACTGAAAGCCAGTTTTGACAAAGTGTTTCTTTTTTTAACTATGTCTCTTTCTGCCGAACAGTCATCTATAATAATAGTGTCTGCGTTCCCTCAAACAATTTATAAAAGTGTTCTAAACACTCACTCAGCTTATTGCTGGGATTAATTAAATATATGTCATCATCCGCCCATATAAACCTTCTATCATTATATGCTTTGTTCCATTTAAGTGTTGGGCAGAAAATTACTATATGATCAAAATTATAACGATAAACTGTTTGTAATAGGTCGAGGACAAATATTGTTTTTCCACAGCCAGTTTGCCCACAAATCATTGAACAATGAGGGGATTTTATCATAAAGTTTAACATCGGCATTGACACCAAAGTTGTCTGCTCCATAGTTTTATAACAGAATTTAATCTAATCCAGTTATTATTTTTATCATACTCTCCGTCAAAACTTGTTCAGTATAATAAAACCCTATGAGGCCTAAATGTGTAAGATTAATCCAATTCAGTTCTGTAAGATTGTTTCTATTTAAGTCAACATTGATTTGTTGCTTTTGTTATGATCTTAATATCCTCACCATTGTGAAGAACGACGATGGTAACTTTAAGGCGTTTAACGTCTAAGTTTTGCCAGCTAATATTAATTCCTTTTATAAGGACGTCACTAACGCCCACAACCCCATCCCTCTCCACATCTTTAAAGACAGAAATTTCAAATATCATTGTAAACGTGTCTCCTAATTTTCTGTTTGGAAAGAACTTTTAATTTTGTAGAAGCTTTTTTTAAAAACCGTTTCTTTTCTGTGGAGGATGTACTTTTTTTTCCCCTACGGCGTTATTTTAAACCTTTTTTCCCGACTGTTGGCCCCGGCAAACTTACATTAAAGGGCCAGAGTTGAATGCTTTTCTGAAACTTTTTGACGGCTAAAAAAGTAAAGGGCTTATGAATTCAAAATTTTATTCCTTTTAAAATTTTGTTCAAAGTCCCATTTGCTGTGGGTTTTCGAACTATTTTATTTTCTACTGGCCAGCATTTTTTGTTTCTTTTTGGTAGTTGTTTGTTTAGGAAATTTTTTGTTGTCCAAACTCTTTGCTTTTTATAATCACCTTTTTTATGTACTCAAAACCCTTCAAACGCCTATCTCCCCGTTCTTTTCAAAGTCCGCAACGTTGCAAGTTTTTTTAATTCAAGGGTTATACCCTTACAGGCGCTAAGTAACTCCCGGTTCTTCTGGTCTTGCACATGTTTTAGAACACTAATTTTTTTACTTCAAAAAAATGTGAGGTTATCACATTTCACGACTTTCCCTGTTTTGTCGAAATTTTTATTTTAAAATGCCCGCCCCTCCCACAAATAATCTTTTAAACTGTAAATTGGGGAATTGTATAATTTCAAAATCGCAATATGCGCTTTCCCTGATGGAAAGCTTTAAAACAGTGGGGGCCCTTTCCATCATAAAATTTTTCATCAGTGCTCATCACCAAAAATGAAAAAGGGTAAGAATGTAATGCAAATCGGGGGATTTTCCCTCATAAGTGTTTGTTTGGCGTAACTCAAATCTTAATTGTCAGCTGCAAAACCCAAACTTTTTAGCTAGTTTTACAAAATGTAACCTACTTTTTCTTCAGGTTTGAATGATAACTGTTTTCAGATTCGCTTTTTAAAGTTTGAGATAATGTCAAATTTACCCCAGGCTTCTTTTAAGAGAAAAACCCTAAAAAAACCTCAGTTTTGTTAACTGGCTAATTGGGCCCTGTTTTGTCAATTTTTGAATGATTATTTTTCTTAGTTCACTTATATTAAACCATACAATTTTGAAAAATTTATGAAGCGCAACCTTTTCTTTCCGAAATTTTATCAATGCTGTTCAAAAAACAAAGGACGGTCTTGATTTGTTAGGGCAAACTTTTTTTTAAAACAAATTAAAAATGGAGATTTAAATATACTGATAAAAAATCTCTGTTGGGCCGCACTACATCTTAAAATATAACAACTGACACCCTTGTCTTTTCGGACCGAGACACTTTTCATAAAAAAGGTGAGTACCCCAAAAACAATTTTTAACCCCTCCTATTAAAAACGCCCACACCCCAAAAGGTGGTTCTTCACCGATGCTTTTTTATCAAAACCTTAAACTTTGCTGTGTTTTGTGCATCAACTGGGTGTGGGTTTTCGTTTGTGATTTCATTTAAATTCACCTGATTTTGGTGATCGTTTTTTTTAATTTTTTTTTTTTTTTTTTTATTTTATTAACACATTAAAAAACGACAAACGTTTAATCCTTTCAGCAACAAAATAGAATGAGGGTTTTGAAAGGGATCTGAAAGAATTAAATTTTAAATGTTAAGCAACTTAAAAAAATTTGGACCGCAATCATGGCTTGGGCCCACCCCTTATTTTTGGGGCGTGCACAAAAAAGTTCTAGCGGGGATCCCCTTATACTCTTTCTCTTCGGGCACAGGCGTTCCCCTGGGGGCCATAAGCAAAGCATAAAACAGCATGGACAACATTTATCTTAGACACTTCTAAGGGTTAACTAAAGGGGGAATAAACGAGAAAAACGATCTGTTGTATTACGTTTGGGGTTTGCTAGGTTCGCAAGAAAACAAGATCGAACAAACTGACCCTTCTACGGGCTTTGACGCAAAAGAAAAATACTTAGCAAATTTAGAGGACCCATTAATTCAACATTTGATTTACCTTCAAGTATTAAAAGGTACCAAAATTTTTTTGAAATTTTGCAAAGATAAATAACTTTGCTGTTGGCACTGGTTTATAATGCTGCCTCGCCCTCAACCCCAGATGGGTACAATATAAATACAATAATGAAATCCTTGTGGCAGAAAAGAAAGAAGGTGGGAAAAAAAAAAAAAATTTTCTGAGCCAGTAAATTGCAAGCTAAAAAAAAAAAGTCGACCCCCCCAAAAATAAGTCACCCAATTCCGGGGCCCAAAGCCCAAAGGGAACGTTAAAGAAGTCAAAAAAAAATGCCCAGAAAATGAAAAGACAGCACTTTTTGGATTACCTGCTTAGGTTACTTGGTCTCTATTTTACTAATAGAACCCCCAACTATTAAAGAACAAATGCCCAAAAGTGCTGGGCCCTAACCCAAAACTACTTTGCTTGCAGTAGACAAAAGCCAGCTAACGTACCCCCCAAATTTCCCGGGAAAAGTGTCTTAGCTTACCACTAATTTTTTTTAAAAAATCGAAAAGAGAAGTGTTTTTTTCCTATTTTTGGGGGCGATGAGGCCGGGGCTTTGACCCCGCCCCCTGAAAAAGCCTACCAGTGTACTATTGCAAACCTAAGGCTGTTATAACGCTCGCTAATGTGACACCTTTGTTCCTAAACAGTGTTTTTATTCGTTCTGCTAGCGTTGTGTTTCATAAAAAATTTTTTTTGGATAGTTTCCTTTTCTAAATCATTTATTTTCGTAATTGTTCATGGTTAGTATTACGCCGCTGTTAGTTTTGCTGTCTTTCTTTTTTAAATTTTTTTGTTTTTGGGGTTATTCTTTTTTAACCCAGGCCCCCCTAAGTTGCTATCAGCCTCAACGGTTTTTTCTTCCTTTTTTTTCCTCATTTTTTTCATCTTTTTTGCAAAATTTTTTTTTTAAAATTCGTCTCTATGTTCTTACGCCGACCAAGGGCTCTAATTCTCTCTCAGGTATCCGGGTTTGTTTATAGTTTTTGGTTTTTTCTTCTGAAAGACTGGTTTCGCTTTTTTACATTGTTATTTTGTCTGCGGTTGAATTAAACTTAAAGTTCCAGTTTTGTTTTGGGGATCTGTTGGGATTTCCCTGTAGTTTTTTTTAAAAGGGAACAACGTCCTCCTTTTTTAATTCTGGTTTTTTTAAAGCCAAGGCATCCGCTAGTTTGCCTACCTTTGCTAATTTGCATCCCGCCAAAAACCTTGAGGTTTTTCTTTTAGGCTAATGAACAGTTTTTTTTGTCGTTTTTCACATAAAATGGTTATTTTTTATTCAAAATCATGGGGTTTAGTTTCGGGATTTTTATTTTAAAAATTTTGGAAAAAAAAATTGCTTTGACTACTTTCGTTATTCAAGCCTTTGCCGCCTTCTACTAAATTCATCAGCAATGAGAGCCCGAGCGATGTTGTACAAAGGGAACCCGTTTCACTCAGCGTCTCCGGATAAAAAAACACATAACTTCTTCACCTTCAATGCCTGCCATGTTTTAAAAAATTACTTTTTATTTTGTTTTATAAAAAAATTCCAAGCATATGGCTCGATTTTGCCCCGCTTAAAAGGGACTAAAAGGCCCTTTGGTGTGGGGAAAAAAACGGAATATTACTTTTCCCAAAAATAATCCATCACTATTGATGCAGATCAAATTTTTCTGTCAAATTTTCAGCCTGGAGAATGAAGTGTTTGGCCCAGGCTCTGCGCAACTTACTTTCAAAATGAACTCGAATCCGAAACAACCCAAACGGCGTGTCCAGAATCGGGGCGGGCAATTGTTGGGAAAAATTTTCTAAAAAACTTGAAGGGGCAAGAAATTTTTTTTAAAACCAAAAGCGAATTTTTAACCTATTCTGATCATGGCAAACCGAAAGAATGAAAGGGCGATTTGCTTTCAAGGAATAATAAGAAGAGCACTAAAACATAGAATAGATCTGCAGATGAATAAAGCTGGAAAAAAGTATTGGTTGAAAATTTTGCGTATGGAAACGCTTTGTTATCCCCTTAGTTTTTGAGTTTTTAAAAGCGCATGCGCCATATTTTCAAGGGCATTAAAAACAGATTTCATTAAAACAACTTTTAAATAATACAAAACTGTTATCAGATAAACAGACCCCGAAGCAAAGTACAGCTTTTCTGACATCTCGTTAGAGTTTGATGTTGTTAGAAACCCTAATTTAGAAAGGCGATTGGCAAAAATACAGTTAAAAATTAGAAATAATTACGAAAGATGATTATCATACAGCATTTTAGAAAAAAGCAGCCAATGGGACTTTTATTTTTTGTGTCGCAGCAAATCGCTTAAAGGTATTTTTTTTGTGTGTAAAGAAAAGAACCATTCAAAAGGGGAAGTGAAAAGTTTATTAACCCAAAATAACGAAGACAAGTCGATTGAGGTAGTCCTAACCAAATCTACGCTAGGGGTTTAAACCTTTCACATTTTGAAAAAATGGAAAATTTTGGAGGCGGGGGTGTAGAAGCCAAACAGTAGCCCTTGTGTTAAAGCTACCCTTTTCACAATGTTAGACTCGATATTTTTTAAACAACGAAATTTTTGGCTTATGGATTGACCTAAGGTCGACAGGGAAATCGTTGCAGGGAAAGTGGGGAACGGTTAGAGACTAAAAACATTCAAATTGATAAAGAAAAAGAGGCGAAAACCCCATTAATGTACATTTGTTTTTAATATAGATGCGCAGCAAATATTCAAAAACAATTAAAAAATATCCATACAAATTATTTTTTTTTTTTTAAAAAAAGCTGCTTTACATTTATCCAAAAAGAATAGCAGGGAATTTTGCTGCTATGAAAACCGACATAAAAAATTTTAGATTAACCAAATTACACAAATGCAAAAAGTTAGAGCAAACCTTTTTAAATACAGCAAACCAAACGAAGGTATTCTGCCGCCCTTTAAGCTGTTTCATATGTTAATACTGGAGCATCGACTATAAGGCTCTATCAGCAGGACGAGTGTTGGTCTCTTAGCAACGGCGGGTGCCCGGCGGCTTTACCTCTAGGCGGTTTTTCTTTGCCTTTGGCCCTTTTTCATTTGCTGTAATGCTGCTAGCAAAAAAAAAAAACTAAACTCCAAAAGACCACTATGTTCAACTAATAACCAAACTTTTTCGTTCAAATGACAATAAATAAGCACTAGTTGACTCAACATCACGATGAAGAAAATTTTGTCTTTACAGGGTGATTTTTATGCACAAAAAAAACAAAATTTGATCTTTAAAAAAAGGCAAGGACAAATTTTTCCAACGCCCGAACCGAGCAGATAAAAAAAAGAATGTTTAAAAAAAAGTAAACGAAACATTAATCTGCTCTAACGCTGCATTAAAAAACGTCAAAGGGTGTTTAACTTTAGTTTATGATCCAACACAAAAAGACCCTTGATTGTTCTGATTAATTATTTTTTTTTATTTAAATAAATTGTTGGCTTAGAAAGAAAGACAACATGGCAAAAATATTGAAAGGTCAGATGAATTTTTTGAGGAATGCTCGAGAAAAGGCGTTTTTTCAAGAGCTTTAAATGATATTTATTTTGAGCATTGATCCCCGCAAAAGTACGGGCAATGTTGTTTTAGGGTCCGCGCGTTTGTCGAACGACATTTCGTCGAAAGACACGACTTTGGGCCCAACGGCCCTTCGTTCATTCGCCTTCGTCCCCCCCTGGGCTCGCCTACTTAAACTAAAAACCATCGAATCTGCTTTGGATACTGGGTCCCTCCGTGACTTTTTTCCCGTTGACTTTTTTCCCTTGCTTTCGCGAAATGTCGTTCGCGAAACGTCGGAACCATTGTTATGCTATTTCTCAAAATTTCCCAAATAAAATAAAATAACCCCCCAGTTAAAATAAAGTAGCTGTTTTAAACGAATGTAACAATAAATGAAGAAAATCTAGAAGGTTGGGCTCAACTAAACAACAGATATTCTTTCTCATAAAGATAACCCGGTTGGGCGACAACGCTTAACAGTTTTATGTGGCCCCGAAGAAGCCCAAAAAAAGAGACTCTGGTTGGGTCAAGGGGGAAGTCTTGGATTAGATTAAAACGGTAAGATCACCCATTGTAGGCAAGGCTTTCATCCCCTACTCGAGAGTTGGGTTTAAAGAGAGAGTTTTAAACATAAAGAATTTAGACGACAAGTTTCATGGGTGTGTTCTCGCAAACTGCACACGTCCCCGAACACCGAGAGAGAGATAACTATCGGCAATACACAAAGTCTTAACTTCAATGGAAAATCCTTTCCTGTTAGTGTAATCAAATTGATCAGTTTGAAGAACAAAAAAAACCAATAACTGTTAATTTTACACATGGGTGAGGAAACAAATTTACAGCCCTCAGAGTGTCTAAAAAAAGCCCAACGTTGGGGATCCCCAAAAAAAATATTTGACTTAACTGTTTTCACCCCCGCAGGCTGCCCTTTTCAATGTACGAACAATGATAAACTAATGCACATACTTCAAAAAAATGGACATAAACAAGAATTCTTAGAAAAATTTTTAAAAAGAATTTCCCTCTGTTCAAACCCGAGCGAACCAAAAACATTGTATCGGCCCGTTGATGTAATACAAACTAATTTCGCCCCCCTGGATCAAAAATTAGTTTTTAAACTGGAAACGGTGCAAAAAACTCCTATGTTGTTTACGCAGATTCGACGCTTATTGTTCCTTTGAAGGGCCAGCGCCACAAAAAAAATTCGAAAAACGTCTTTGAGTAACATCAGATTTGTTCATTTGCCTTCATTGTTGTCGGTGGGTGGGGCCAAATTTAGCACCAGAATTATATAGAGGACCAGATGCGGAAACTTCTTAGAAAAGCATGCAGAAAGCGCGTAATGCCTGTTCTAATAAACAAAATTATCTGAAATCATAATGACGCCTGAAGACCAAGAAAATATGCTTAGCCAAATTGTTGGATTTGGGGTTTTGAACTAAGTCTAACGTGAGGAAACCAATCCGCAGAAAAACCCCGATCACATTCGGGAAAATTCGGGGCGGCGCCGTAAATCAAACTTCAACTAAACTTTTAAACCTTCGACAGGGGAAACTGCCCAATTCTTTACAACTTTTCGAGATTCGACTCCACCCTTTTAATGCAACAGTACCGCGCCTTTTGGGGGTCATGCATTTCACAGTCACAAAAAGTACTGTTTTCACTTTAAAAACATGTCTTTTTAGACTCATGCAGACATGAGGGATCATTAGAGTCACAGCTATGCCTTAAAGTCCTGCCCAATAACGGAAGAATATTTTGACCCAAATCTTTTTAGAAAGGCGTTTTTCCCTTTGAAACAAAAACGTTGGGAAGGTTGGGCGAAGCACACTTCCTCCCAAAATTGGTTCCTTTTCTAGTCTCAGAGGAAGGAAAACAGGCTCCGTTACCAGCATGCTCAAGTGCGTGGAGAAGTTAAGGTGTAAAAAAATGGGAGCTATCATGATGCATACTTGATGCGAGTATGTTTTTGGGGGACTCTTTGAAAATTATAGGAAACCTGCATGAAAAATTACAGCCTGGATCCGGCATTATATTTTTGCCCCGGGTGAGCTGGGACGCTTTTAAAAATTTAAGGATACAGATTGATTTATTTTCGGAAAACCCACCAAAGATTCGATGATTTTAAAAAGGATGCTGGGGGGGAAATTTGTATGGGGGTCGCATATTACGTAAAACAAAAAACAAATACTTGGACGCATGATCCAGTAAAAGGAACATCCTGTATTTAATGCAAAAATCTGTAGGTGGGGAAAGGCGCAATCGCTTCCCTTTCGCATTTAAAAGACACAGGTGGCGGTACAAAAAAATTTCAAAAAACATTAATGGTTGAGCATTTGACGCCCGGGTCAAACAGCGTGATCATTCTGGGAAATTTACTTAGAAATTTTCCCCAGGGGAAATCCAGGCCTCATAATGCATCCCTTGAGCAAAAAATCTAAAGATGGCAAAAAAAAAACCACCTAAATTTTGCCTAATCTTCGGGGCAAAAAAAATTTTATGTCATTCAGACTTCTACAAATTTTTTTTAAGACATGGTTTGAAGTTAACAGCTTTCATCGTATAATTTTCTTTTTATCAAGAACAGTTCATGAAAACCTTTTAAAAAGAAGAACACGACTGAACTAAATCCACAGATGCTTCAAAAAAGACTTTTTCAAATGATGAACAAACTGTTTCGGGAAAAATAGGAAATCCGACACGCAAAGAGTTTAAATTGGGGCACCCAGAGAACGAAGAATTAAGCTGACTTTTAAACCTAAAATTTCAGGACTTCAGAAGTTTTATGTCACTTTTTGGCAAATAAAAAAAAAAGAAGTCAAATGGCAAACCCCTTTTTATTGGGGTTTTCTGTTTTAGAAATTTTCAAAGCTTTTTATGCTAGAATTTCTTATGACTACTTTAAGCCCCCGTATCCTGAGCCAGAGTACTTTACCCCAAAACAGCAGTTTTTTTTATGATATCCATGAAGAATCTATAAATAATGAATTAGAAATAGCTAAAGGCTGCGGATGGTACACACATCTGATTATCCCAAAAATTGCCTTTGCATTCATTAAACAAAGGGGTTTTAGGAAAAAATGAAGGATGAATTTTCTGGAAAAGGTGATCAAGGAGTTTGTTGGGGTTAAGGTCAAAAAAGTCCGTATTTCAACCGGGAAAATATCAAAAAAAAGGGGAAAATCCGCCCGTGTTGTGCAGTCGAGAATCCATACAACTACAAGAAGCATTTTTCAAAAAAACATACTTTTCACATACCACGTAAAAAATGCGATTAATCTACATGAGATCAACACAACTGTTGTAACAAAAAAGTCTTAGATAAACAAAAAAAAAAACAGTATTTGTTAATCCAGAGTTTTCATATGCAATCGGACATTTGGGGAACGCATAATTATATATCTTTTTATTTTCCCCAATCATTAAAAGCTTTCCCCAAAAATTTTTCTAAAGTCATTAATCAAAATTTCCCAAATTTAGACAAAAATTTTTTTCCCTTTTTTGCTTGATGCCTTGAATTTTTTTTTCTTTCAAGTATTTTTTTCCCCGAAAATCAAAATTTGGAATTTTGGGTTGTGGGATCTGGAGCTTGCCATGTGCCCAGAAACCGTAATTGTTTCTTTTAAAACAAAATTATATTTTATGATTCCCCTCAATTTTAAGGGCTTTCATTTACATTTCTTTTAATCCGCGCTTCCTTTTGGCTTCCTTTTTTAAAACCCAAAAATTTTTTCGTAAAATTAAAATTTAAAAAAAGGAAAATGTTTTCTGGGAGAATTATCGGTTTCCCCCTTACAAAAGACTTTGAGGAGTGGTTGTTTTGTTGTGTCAGTTTCTCGTAAATAATACAGGGCGGATCATCTTTACAATTCTTTTTTTTTTACGGGTCAACATCCAAACTGGGTCGGGTTTCCTGATACGAGTGTCCCCTTTGCTTCCCCGGGAAAAAAAGGTACCTTTCTTTTAAACCAAATGGTAATTTTGCTGGGTGTACTGGGGTCTTCAAAAACATTTATTGTTTTTTTTTGATTTCTTGTATGGTTTTAGCCCCTTTAAAATCTTTCATTATTCATGCACTAGACGAGGGGAGTCTTCTAACCCCTTTTGTTTGCGAGAATTGTCAATAGCTCTCTGGTCTGGAGGAAAAAAGCCTTTCAGATAACTGTTTGTTAAAAATTTTCAATCCCGGGAAAAGCCTCTTTTAATGGTAATCTATGTTTAACAATAATTGATTCACTCGACCCTTTAAATTTTTTCATCTCGACTTGAATCATGCGAGGATAAATTTAAAGGGGCCCCGTTGATATATCAGTTTATAGCAAAAGAACAGCAGAACACCTTTTTTGTTTTGGTCCCCACTTTGTATCTTGAAGCTTTTTCAAAGACTTAAGTGCGTACTTAAATCTTTTTCGTCTAATGTATCATGGGGTAAATATAGAAAATCCCTTTTTGTTTGGGTGTGTTTGGTTTGTATTTTCCCGGTGGTCTTTAAAACGTTTTGGGGCGGGAAATAAATTTGCCCAAAACGTTTTTTAATAACCTTCTTTCGCTGTTTTTCCTAACTCCCCCGGGTTGGAGCTTTTTGATTTTCTGTGTTCCCTTCCCAAAACCCTTTTTGGGGAAAAAAAGTTTTTTTTCATTTTTTTTTCACCAAAATTATCCAACAAAAAAACCCCAAGGGCAACCAAAAAAAAACGCGATTTTTTGATCTTTTGTTTTTTGATGGGTGATAAAAATCGTGAATTTTGGGGGCGCAATGTCTCAATTGGCTTGCCTGTTACAAGATAATATTCTTTTATCGCTTGATCAACATCTTTAAATGTGTAAGCTGCATGTCCCTGTTTTTTCAGTTTGTTATTAATAAAATCTAACTGCTCAATTCTCTGCTTTTCATAGCGATCTTGTGCTGCGGCTAGTTGCTCCACAGCTTTGTTATGTCTTTTTCTCTCGCCGTCATCCCGCAGTTTACTAAATGCGTAATTACTTCCGCTAAAAGCAAGCGCATTCACTACTGCGCCGCCTATCATCATTACGAGCGAAGCCATTTTTTATAAATGTATTTTTTTAATTTTTACATATTGATACTGTCAGGAATTTTTCCTTGCTTAACTAGAAAATCTTTCGTAGCGAACAAAGCTGCAATAATAGCAATCAGCTTTGCCGAATCCTCAAAGTCTAGCTTGCCAAGATCTGCTGGTTTAATTTTTAACAGGCTTTTACCAATCATTGTGTATCCTACACTTAGGCCTCCAATAACAGCAGAATGGTATACAAGGTTGGTAACAGTTTTTTCGGTGCTCATTTTTAAAAAATAAAATAATTATAATTAATAAAAAAACATGAACAGCGATGATCTACTACAGCTACAAGGCAGCCTAAACCTTCCTGCACTTATGAATGATCAAGTTGATGACCAAGCTATTTTGCCCAAAAAGGCAAGGCTGTATTCTTTGGCCAGCATGTGGAAGCGAAAAAACAAAACAGTACCTCGGGGAAATGGAATATTCAGCATAGACAGAATTCAACAAAAAATGTCGCCGCAAGTCATTGAAAGTTTCATAACAGGTATGAAGCGCAACTAGAGGATTGAGAATGGTAAAATAGTGTTGGGCAAACGCCGGTTCGAAGTTTTGCTAAACTAAAACTAGTTATAGATTTGCGTCCATTGATTCTGGAACAAGTCTTTATGTATGATTTAACGCAGGATCCACGTTTTTACATAAGGCATTAGAGTTGTTGGGGTATGATCTGTATTACAG
Source organism: Conus ventricosus (assembly GCA_018398815.1). NCBI lineage: Eukaryota > Metazoa > Mollusca > Gastropoda > Neogastropoda > Conidae > Conus > Conus ventricosus. The sequence continues at coordinate 31,724,855 of CM031602.1, forward strand.
ATTTGGTGGATCAATATTGTCGAGCCCTATTCATGGGATTAATTACTTTTAATATATAGATTTTGTTTCCCTTCAAATGGACCGGAGCCAGACAAAGAGAAGAATCAGGAAAACATTGAACCGGTGGAGAAAGAACGTAACCAGTTAAAAAGCTTCTCTTGGGCGGTGTTGAAAAAGAAATTTTGAAGCAGGAAAAAATTTAAGAGATGTGGAACAAACAAAGCGAAAATTAATGTGACAATCACAGAACTATATAACTCGTAATGAAAACATAACACCGCCACCCCAACAGTTGTTTCAATGGCCAGCTTTAAAAAAAACGCCAGAACAAGAACCAGTTGATTAAGGACCTACAGCACCAAAGTCTCCATGGGAATATTGAACTTTAAAAAACTGTTGTCAAGTTTGGCGCCTTGCTGTGGGGGTGGTTATTTACTGTTATTAAAATATAATTAAACAACGCTGGGCAAAAACGAAAGCAGTCAAAAAAATCTGAACCATTAATTACAGAAGCTGAACAAAAAAATATACCAGAACGCCAACAACAAAAGATCATTTTGATCCATTTCAAATTTGCAATAAATATTTTAAGAACTTTTAAATTTTTTTTTAATATTTTTTGTTATTTTTTTGATAAAAATAGATCATGCGAATTATTTGTTTAAAATGATGGAGTCAATAAAATAAAGACATGGTGTCTATAAAAGACTTGCCATAGACCAGAATTGTAATCAATGCGGTGCTTACGATGTAAGAATTCATTAAGATTTATGCTGACAGATTCGCGCCAGAGGACGCTGGCAAGAACTCCTCAGCGATGACGTGTTTTTTGTGGCGTCGTAGTTGTACTATATTAGACATCTACTGTTTAAGATAAAAAACATAGATTGTATTTTTTTTTGTTAATTATAAGGATTAACTTGAAAATAAGAACTTGGTTGTACCCTTTAAAGGATGACTGTAGTTAAGAACTTGAGCTGACTTGAGTTAAGAAATTGAGTTAAGAACTTAGGAGTTGACTTGGGGTGACTTGAGTAGTAAGAATTAGAAAGGACTTGATTAAGGACTTGGGGTAACTTGAGTAAGACTTAGAAGAGTGACTTGAGGTTTAAAGAAATCGTGTGGATGACTTAAGGACAACTTGAGTATTAAGAACTTAGAGGTGACTTGGGGGACTTGAGGGGTGATTGAGTTATGAACTTAGAAGGTGATCTTGGAGTGTGCTTGCATGGTGGGGTGGGGCGGTTCGGGGCGGTGGGGGTCCGGCTGTTCTGACTGCTGCATTAAGTTCGCTGAGTTTCCAAATTCCTTCAAAATGTGGGTCGGGGGAAAACAGAAGTACAAATTGTTCGCGCGCAGCCAACAAGACGGCTCTGTTACTGTTAGGCCTAGCTGTCTGGTATCTCTGAAACCCTAGGTGTCTGGAGTAATGGGACCCAAGGGCGCTTGTACTGAAAGCGTGGAAGAATAGCGAACTACACACTGCTTTGGGATGTCTTGTATCGCGCCAAAAGCGACCAATTGTTTACACAACGGCATTCCACAAACCAGGGAGGGACGTGTACACCGAGAACAGCGGGGATAGTCTTTGTCCACAACACACTGGTGAGCGCTTTATGCGCAAGGTTTTTTACACATACACGAATTTATTACACATACCACGAACGCACGCACGTACGCGTTTGGCTACGGGCGCGCGCGCAACATGCGACACACACACACACACACACACCACAAACACATGCGGACACGCATGGCTCACATGTGAGCGCACTAACATTATGTACATGATAGCAGAAGACCTGAACTTCAACTTACCGTCAATAACGCATTATGTTTAATTAAACATTACCAGATGTGGGTTTTGGTAAAAAATATATGAACTTTTTATTCAGCTGTCTTAATGGAAAATAAAAAAAAAAAAAATAAAAAATATAAAAAAGAAAAAAAAAAAAAAACAAAACAAAAAACAAGACCAGCGCTTGACGAAAAACTGCTGCAACCAATGTCGAGTGTATTTGTGTGTTGTGTTTTTTTTGTGTGTGTGTGTGTGGTGTGTGTATGTGTGTGTAGTGTGTGTGTGTGTTGTGTGTGTGTGTGTGAATGTGTGTGTGTGTGTGTGCTGATGTGTCTGTGAAGAGAGAAAATGAGAAGGGAGAGAGAGAGAGTCGAGAAGAGAGAGAGAGAAGGAGAGAGAACGAGAAAGTGAGGTGAGAGAGGAATGGTTGAGTAAACTGACTACACAAGGACACTGCACGGAAATTTACCACTTATAAAATTCAATAGGGAAGAAAAGCGAAAACATGCACAGTGGTACACCGCGCGCGCATTGCCAAAATCTGAGAGAGAGGAGAGAGAATGAGAGAGGAGAGAGAGTGGGAAGAGATGAGAATGAGAGTGAAAGGAGAGTGATAAGAGGAGAGAAGAGAGATGAGAGAGAGAGAGGAGAGGAGTTGAGGGAGGAGAGTGAGAGAAAGGAAGACGATGGGGAGGGAGAGCGAGAAGAGAGAAGCTGGGAAGAGCTAGAAAAGAGAGAGAGAAGATGAGGGAGGACCGGAGAAGAGAATGGGGAGAAGGGCAGAGAGGAGGGAGAAGAGGAGTCGGAGGGACGGAGAGAGGCGACAGAAAAAGAGAGGGAGAGAGAGGTGAGGGAGGAGGGAGAAGAGGAGAATTAGGAGAGAAAGAGAGAGGGGGAAGAGTAGGACGAGGAGCGGGAGAGGAGAGAGAGAGGAGAGAGAGAGGAGAAGAGTGAGAGAGGGAGAGAGAGAGGTCTTGACATAGAGTAGAGAGAGAGGGAGGGGGAGATTGGGGGGGGAAGAGGATGATGATTGTGAATACATACATACAAAGAAACCAGAATTGCACGGTTTTCCTTTTTACACAAAAAATCAATAAAAGCATGCAGAGTGAGAGAGAGAGAGGGAGGAGGAGAGTGGAGGTGGGAGGGAAGGACGGATAATAATCATATATGAAGAACGTGACTTGCACAGATAAGCTTTTGTACATGTTATCACAAAATCAATAAAAGCATGTTCCTCAGAGAGAAATGATTCACATGACAATGGTTGCACTCATAACTCTGAACAATCTCTCTCTTCTTCTCCTCTCTCTCTCTTCTCTCTCTTGCTCTCTCCTTCACTCTCTCTCTCTCTTTCTCTCTCTCTCTTCTCTCTTCTCTCTCTCTTCACACACACACACACACACACTCTCTTCTCTATCTCTTCTCTATCTCTCTCTCACACACACACACAACACTCTCTCTCTCTCTCTCTTCTCTCTCTACACACACACACACATAAACAACACACACACACACACACAAACACACCACACACTAAAAATCATACATATACACGGCACACGGCATACGAGTCTGCGAGAGAGAGAGAGAGAGGAGAGTGAGAGGAAGAGAGGAGAGAGAGATGAGAGAGAGAGGAGAGAGAGAGAAGAGAGAGGTTTCGGGGGAGAGAGAGAGAGAGAGAGAGAAACTAACTGAACTGACGTGCATGCATGAATTCACAGAACATGAACAGATATCACACACACACACACCACAACACACCCACACACACACACACACACACACACACAACATATACACGGCCACTGCATACGAGACTGAGGTGGGTCGGGGGAAGGGAGGGAGGGGAGAGGGGAGAGAGACAGAGGATGAGAGTGGGGGGGGGAGGGTAAGAGAGAGAGTGAGAGAGAGGGAGAGAGAGAGAGAGAGAGAGGATGAGGAGAGAGAGAGAGAGGAGAGGTGAGAGAGAGAGAGAGAGAGAGAAATGAACTGAAAAACTGACGTGCATGCAAGTCTCACAGAACAAAACAGATATCACACACACACACACACCCACACACACACCCACACCACACACACACACACACAACACACAAATATACACGGCACAGCGGCATACGAGAAACTGAGGTGGGTGGGGAAGGGAGGGAGGGGGGAGAGGGAGAGAGACAGAGAGTGAGAGGGGGGGGAGGAATGAGAGAGAGAGAGAGAGAGAGAGATGAGAAGGAGTAGAGTAGAGAGATGGAGAGAGTGATGAAGATGAGAGAGAGAGAAGCTGAATGAAAAGACGTGATGCATGACTTAACGAAACAAAAAGATCACACACCCACACACACAACACACAACCACCACACACAACACACACACAAACACACAACACTGGCTCCACAACACCCACACACACACACACACACACACACACCACACACACAAACGCACACACAACCGCACGCACGCACGCACGCACGCCGCACGCACGCACACACACACAAATGTGTTCACGACCCTGTAGGTAAAGCTGGTTGTGTGTCAATATCACTTCTCATCAATAACTTTTCATATCACTTTTAATTTAACACAACACAAAATGTCTTGTCTGCACATGTCTCGTGGTGTGTCCTACACTCTCAGCATCAGAGGTTGTGTTACGAAGAGTGTCGACACTGACAGGGCTTTTGCAGTTGTCCCCTCTCATCTCACCCCCTCAAACCGCCCCACCCCCACCCGTCCCCACCCCCACACTTTAATGAAGTACACTTTTGCCCGTTTTGAAAAAAAAAATCTATAAAACAAAACAATAAGTTGATGTCAGTTGTTACTCTCACGTAGGTAATAATTTTTCTAAAACCTTGATTTATCAATAATATGCTAATCTGGAAAAAAAGGTCAATATTATTCGCTATTATATACACCCATTACAAACATGCAATTCAAATTGTATCAGTGACTTATGTCAACATGAAAGTAACATTATAATGCTCTTACGTTCTATAGGATGATTATGTACACAATTCTTTTGTGTCCACTTTGGATAGTACTTATGTTATGGTTTTCATTTCAACAAATCTTTCGGATATGAATTTTCTTACCTGTCTCTCTCTCGCTCTGAAATGGATGATCTGCAAAAGTCTGCCGGGAAAACTATACTTAGAATTTTCCCACACAGGCACACAAGACCTTTAAACGTTCAAAATGTTCGTGAGAGATGACCGTTTTGTTCATAATCTTTGGCCAATCCCCCCCCCCCACTCTCTCTCTCTCTCTCTCTCTCTCACACACACAACACACACACACACACACACGCACGCATGCACGCAGCACGAATCACGCACACACACACACACAACACACACTCACACCACACACACAACACACACACACACACACACACAAAACACCCTAATGTTACTACCAACAAACACACTTTATTTGGAATTTGCCGATAGAATTGTAGGAGTGGTGATTGGAAATGAAGTATTATTTTAATTATAATAATTATTCACTTATTATTGTTATGCCTATACATTAATGTTATCAGTGTATTATTTTTGCTTGTAGTAATTATGTTCTTCCTCCTACGTTCTCCTTTAATTAGGCCTTACGTTGCTCTACATGCAACCATAGTACATATAAAATGTAGCAACAGATGAAGAAATATGTATAGATAAACGGTGTAAATAGGCCACTTTACAAATGCGAACTAACTTTTCATCACAAAGCTTTTTGCCAAACGCAGGCCGGCCAATTCGGCTCACAAAACAATCATCAGGCCATGCGCAGCATCAGGCAGGCCACGGACGCACGGCGCGCGCGCCACGGCGAAAGGCCCAAGTTTTGCGGTCGCAAAGTTCTGTCAGATAGTTTTAACACATTGAAAAAAAAAAAAAATTAATTATGGGTACTCACAGAGAAGAGCGATAATGCCAGCTTTTGTCACATCTCAAGTAACACAGCGCTATTGGTCTCGTACAGAATATATTTAGTCTTAAATAAAACGTATGTACAGTAAATATAAACTCTAATGATGTTGCACGTCTCGAAAAGCGTCCAAACACAAAGCGTGTTCGCTGAGGAAAGATCGCGCGTTGGTACAGTGCGGTGGCTGACTCGTTACGCGCCTAGATGGGGTCAACAGGCAAAGCGTTGAATGAACTAATGCTGAGGTTGTGAGTGGGTTGGCGCGGAGTGGGGTGGGGGGTGTGCATGCATGTGTGTGTGTGCGCACCTTTGATTAATGTATAAGAAACGGATGTCAGAATATAATATTGTTATTATCAGTTAAAACAAACAAACAACAATAACGCATATATACAAGCACTATCGCACGCACACATGCACGCAACACCCACAAGGCATTGAGACTATTACAGAATTTATTAAGTGAACCACATATTCCATATCGATTGAAAAAGATAAATGTGACTTTTGTTGAGGTGCCCTCATCATTTGTGGAATTTCAACAAATGAGACAGTTAGTGATCAGCTGCTCGGAGAGCAGCTCGCAACATTGAAGAACGAATACTTCTGAACATTTAGCAGGACCTATCAGAATGTTATACTTTTATTACTGGAGCTCCTTTAACAGTGTCAAGAGGTTATTGGAGACACAGATAGCCAATATTATCACAACAGTATACAGCCAAATCCCGACATCCACGCAAAAACTCAAATTAGACAATTTGAAAATACGACATCTAGAGAGTAGTACTTTAATTCATAGGATGCGCTAAATTCACTTCGAAACCAAAATTCAGTAAAAAATGTTACATGCAAGTGTGGGGAAACTTCAGTGTACGTAACTGCTACTAGATGTCCAAGAGTAAAGATTACAGTGCTCAAAGCTGGTTCTAATATTTCATAATATATCGGCTCCACTGACTTTGTACCAAAAATTTTACATAATTATGCTTTACTGTGTTTCGATATGCCCACATCTATTACGTAGTCCAGTAGGAAATTTGTCTTTAACTTTCAAAACCCCTCATACACAAAAGAAATTACTTACTACTTACTTTACTTACACAACACACACACATCACAACAAACACACCCAACACACACACACCACACACACACACACACAAGCCTGCGCACACACAATCATGATTAAATAACAGGAGCGGCGAATGTGCGCTGACACACACACACACACACACACAACACACACACACACAAACACACACACCCACCACGCACGCACGCACGCAGCGCACGCACGCACGCACGCACACACCACCACACACACACCCAACACACACACACACACTATTACACAATCCCGTTGGAAATCACTTTAAAAAAAGTGGGAAGACGTTAAAACTGAAGAACAACAACAACACACAGCATTTAGAGATAGTGAGGTGCTTGCATGGGGAAATGTGAAAGGAATTTTTGGTTCGCGCTTAAGCGCGTCTACTTCAAGTCGGTGTCGGTCTCTCTGCCAACTGAAGATCTATTCAAAGCAGCCACCAAGTGCATTTTTCAAAAGCGTGATTTAATAAACAAGACAGTTCGATAAAAGTACACTCTGTAGCAGGGCGTCGAAGAAGGTAAGAAAATTGCCAAATAGGTAGACGGGTTACTTTAGAATACGTCAGCCGCAATTGGGTAGATTTGCTATCGATCATGATATTCATTTCACGTGGTCTAGCCTAGACCGCAACCGTCTTCTTTGACACCAATCATGATCGTTACTATATTTAGATGCTTACACACACAGTCCAAACACCGAAGCAGGTCGCGCAACTGCCTGTAGCGCTCAAATAGGTCAGCCAGTGTCAAGATGGGACTGTGTTGAGGTCAGACGCGCTTGGCTTAATGCCAAAGTTGGCCCTTCAAGGCCGGTTTTGGAGTGCGGCCAATAAACGTTTCCTTTCGCGTCTCCAGCTTTTAGAATAAAACAGCGCCATTTTTTTAAAATGGAATCATTTCTTCAAAAGTTAAAAGCTTTTCAAAGTTAACAACATCTCTTTCAAATATATCAGCTAAATCTCTGTCTTGAATCAACAAGCTTTCAAGGCGCTTGTGTAGTTTATCAATAGTAGGTTCTCGTTTTTCTTTCTCCTCACCTTCCAAAAAGCAATACTTCTCTTTAGCTTAAGAAGTAAAGAACTAGGCCCGCCTGATTTTCTTTTGTTTAGATACTCCGCCATACAGTTGTAATAAAACACAATCACCTATAGCAAGAAACTGTTCCTCTGTGAACAAACACGACCGTCTGCATTGGAAGTCATGGCTAAACTGAAAGGCGTTGGTTGGAGGCGCTGGTTCAAGATCGTCATGTCCGGTCACGTCATAAGACCCAACACCCCAAATTAAGTAATCAGATGTCGACCTAATGACGGGTCTCTGCAGTATTCTGATAGTGCGGAGTCCTTAGGCAGGTCGACAATTAGCAATTAAAGGCTTACCTGCTCCACCGTTTGTGTATGGGGTGTGTTCAGCGGCTGCTGCTTTTCCCCTACGTCACTCTATGGGGTGTGTTCAGCCACTGCTGCTTTCCCCTACGTTACTCTCTGGAAAGTTTAGTAAATTAGTATTGAAAACGGATAATCCTACACAGTATGTATGTTTGTAAAAAATCTTAATTTTTTTGGTTATTGAAGTCTTACTTGTCAGAGAACGTAAAAACGCCGGTTCTAGAGTCAACCGGTCGAAATTGGTTGAACTGTGCAATGCAGGTTGGTTTTACCTCGTTAATGCGCATGCCCAGTGGAATCAAGTCCACTGAGTATGAGAGAACTGATAAATGCCAATCCTGGGGTCAGCTGCCCCAAAACTGGTTGAGGGGCAGCTGGCCTAGGATTGGCATTTATCAGTTCTCTCCTCCTCCTCCTCCTCTTCCCTCCTCCTCCATCTTCACCTCCCCCTCCTCCGAATTTTCACGCCTTTCCTCTTCCTCCTCCTGGTTTCCTCCTTCTGATATTCCTCCTGCTCCTGCTCTGCTGCTCCTCCGTCTTCTCCTCTTCCTCCTCCTCCTCTGGTCTCCTCCTGATATTTCTCCTGCTCCCGCTCTGCTGCTCCTCCGTCTTGTCTTCCTTCTCCTCCTCCTACTCCTCGTCCTCGTCCTCGTCCTTCTCCTCCTCCTCCTCTTCCTCATTCTTTTCTTCTTCTTCTTCTTCTTCTTCTTTCTGTTTCACATCCGAGATTTCCGTCTTCGTTTATCCACTGTCTACTATATTCTCTTTATTCTGTGTTCTCTCTCGTGCATTTGTTCTTGTTATTCTATTTACTTTTCCCTCTTGTACTTCCCCTCCTTTTCCGATTTCCACTTCTTTTTATCTTCTCTTCCTAGTCTTCTATTTTTTTTCTTGCTCTTCCTCTTCTTTTACTAGCACATTTTTTCCCTGTTCTTATACTTTTACGTATATTCTTGTGTTTACCGTTTTTTTTTCCTATACTTCCGCTCCTCCCGTTTCATCTTCTTTACTTCTCATCTTTCTTCTTATTTCTTTGATTGTTTTCCCTCTTCGACCTCATCTTTTTGTTGTCGGCTGTGTCTTATTGCAGCAAGGAAACATTGATTCCTCAGTCAGATATATACTCAAGGAAAATGGATGAATGACCATAACGCTCAGTTGCATTGCTTGTGGGGGGAAAACACATCAATCTGCGTTCCTCATCAGAGGAGACTTAACAGCCAACAGTCTTGAGCTGCACTGTGGACCAGCCGGCAGACTGTGTGTGTGCTAAACAGGGACATTTTTGCCCTCCACCCACTGTTCCCCCGTATCTTCTTTGTCACGGTCGCTAAGCCGGACGGCCCTACCACCCCTACCCACGTCTATTACACACTAGAGCAGACAACACAGCACACTAACACAGCTTTACAATCATGCGCACTTCTTTATTTCACACACACACTATGGCGCCACCACTCACGTCCATCCACAACCACACACACCGTATCCCACTTCTTCACTGACCCACACTACCCTGATACGACCTGAGAACCATAACCTATACTAAAGCACCAGTTGCGGTATATCACTGCGACCTAGGGACGCAAAGATAGCCCGCACACGTGGTGGCTAACTACTAGGGACAAGGACCAACCCAAAGGACTCTAATCTCTAAACTACTACCACCCACACCTCTCCCAGGACCCACCCTTCTCTTTTGACCCGGGACCACTACCGCACCGGTCACTGCGTCCCTAAGGGAGGCAACGACAAGTACCCTACACCGTGCTGGCCACTACGTCCCAAAAGGAGGCAGTAGCTAACACCCTTAACTCTACTGCCTAACGCTACACCCCTTCTACCACAACCATGGGACAACCCATCCCGGCCCGGAGAGCTCCAGTCCTCGGCGCTGTACGTGGCCCCTCACAGGCTGACACCTCCCTGGAAGACTCCGACCGCAGTCCGACTTCTCCCCGAAGACTCTACACCCCGGCGCCGACCGTGGCTTCCCCGCAGTCTGACTCCTCCCCAGCGCTGGGCACGACACCTAACGCACACCAGACGCCCTCTCGACGAGTCCGGGGCTCGAAGGACTCCTCCTCTGAAGGCCCCGCCGGACACTGAGGGTGAGGGAAGGCCTGGTGCAGCGCCCTCTCACAGGACGCCCGAACAGGGAAGAGCAACAGGTGGCTGGAGAACTCCCGGAAGAACCCCGGTAGCAGGAGGAGAGCTGCCTCACAGACGGCAGACGGCCTGGGTAGACTCCCTCTCCCGGGAAAACAGCGGGTACAGAAAGCCGCCGCTCACCTGCCGGCACGCAGCAGTAGACTGCAGTGGTCTGGCCCCAGTCTCAGGACGGAACAGGATACCTGCTGACACAACTGTAGGCCACTACTGTAATGTTGCTACTACCCGAGTCATCAAGGCTCATAAGCTACTTGGTAAAGCTTTAATCCTCATCTCCCTTGCCTACTTCCCACTCGGGCATGAGAGTGACCCCCTGAATTTCGAGTACACCCCCCCCCCCAACCCGTTACTTTGGGGTTATCAGATCCATTCCTTGCCAACCCTTACAACAGCAGTAAAACAATACTCTCTGAGCCAGTCTACGCTATTACATATGAAATTATGATTCACACCCAATTCTCGGAGAAATAAAACCAATCTAAGCACTCCAACACGGTCTCCATGGGCCCCCTTAGGAAATACTAAATAAACTAGGAAATGGGCAATCTCACAAGGAAATGTTTCCACATAGTCATCAGTAGTAATACACATCTCTCAAAAAAAAAAAAACAACAACAAAAGAACAAAAAAAAAATTATCAATTTTTAACGGTTCACAGTTCTAGCATATTCATACAAGAGAATCGGCTCGCAGCACAATCTTCACATTCTTACCCTCTATGCACTGTCATATACCAAACTCAACATGATTTGTTCGCCAAAATGTCAACCAGCATCCCACTCTCTATGTCATCTCTTGTCAGATAACCCAGTGGTTAATCCTTGTTATGCCAACACAACCATACTTCCTACAATATTACATGCTGAGCTACCGCCTTAACTTTACCTTACCTTCTTTCCGACTACTAAAATTCATAATGGGACTGTCTCCCTACAACCTAAAATATCTTTCTCCAACCCTATTCTGTCACAAACACGTACATCCCTGCATGTGTACGACTGTCATTTACTTTAAAAAACCTCTAACCATATGGACTCACTGTCCTGTACCAAATACGTACGTCACAGATACAGTCCGCACGCGCACAACACCCGCGTCGAGAACCAAGACTCGTAACGAAAGTGAAAAGACACCAATATAAGTTGAATGGTCACGACCGTACTCCAGTATAAACCACTCGACCACAAATCACCCTTGGTCCTACTGCACAGTTAACCGATTCCAATGCTGTGCAGGTCAACTCCGAAATCGTTAATCAATTTCAACGAACTACTACTATTTACAACTGAAATTGAGCACAATCCCTTAACGATTCACGCAGACACATCTGCACCTGACTCATACTATGATCCTCAACAAAATGCAACCTCGTATTACCTTCTTACTGACCCCCCTGAAATTAACATGAACTAATCACAACCAATATCTACATCACCGTCCATCAACGGTTATTATATCGAACCCACATTGTCTAGCCAAACTGTCACATGACAATCGAACTCAGGAAACCACTATGTACACTACTTACAGAATATACAGAAAATAGGTAACAACACAAACCGGCTGACAAGAAGTTTCAATCACAGAACCAAGACGACATCATACCAGACAACCAGTATACGCAACAAACATAATACAACTAAACATAACATGAGACAACTACAGTACAACTCGCCATAATACAAGACATGACGAACAACACCACCATGAACCTAACAAATCACCAACCTGGACAAACAGACGCTTCAACCACACCATGCGCGCTGATGACCAACTCGTTTATGAGTGAACCATTATTTTAGGAAGAAGAAGAAGTTCTGCAACTGGCTGAAGTGGCTGCCAACAAAGACGACACCGACTCGGCACAGGCCAAGGGCACCCAAACCCGACGAGGACCTGGCACAAACTATGACTCGAAGTCACTCCTCAAAAACTAACGGCGCTGCCGCCGCACCTACAAGGAGTACGTCCACTCCGACGAACACAGGGACCGAAGTGAAGCTACCCCAACGCATTCCGCCCTGGTCGGAATCAAGCGAATCTACTCACAACACAAAACAGCGATTGGTCAGAACAGCGTATCCCTCCGCAGAGCTGACACGCCCGACCAACGGACTACTTGTTGCTCGTGCAACAACACGACAATTTACCACAACAATTCTACAGACTTGACAACACCAACAACAGCCGATATCCTGCCCCGCCTTCTCTGGTGTAGAACCAAAGTAACAAAAGGGTAACAATCGGGAACGAAACAAACTCCCGCTTACATCCCCTCAAACAGTGAAGATTGGAATTCAAGAATATTGTATGTCTTATTTCCCCAGCCCTCTACCTAGCCTAACCTTCCACCTTAACCAAAACCCAAATCTTACACACGCACGCTCGCACACACACATATACACATATGCACACGCGCACACGCTCTCTATTTCTAAACTACCATTACTCCAAACACATGGACGGCTGATTTACTACCGCCGATCGGTGACATTCTTCCTCCAGCGTCTCTTATACCACCATGTTGTTCTCCCCCCCCCACCCCACCCCCAAACACACACACACATTCTCCATTCCCCATCCTTCCTTATGTCCACAGTCTCTCGCTTCCGTCATCGAGCTCCCTGGACACTCCCAGCAAGTTCTCTCTCTGTGTG
>CM031602.1:31763003-31765503 GCA_018398815.1 Conus ventricosus
CAGACGGACACTGAAAGAAGAAGACAGACAGAGGAGAAAGGATGCAGATCTAAGGGAAATAGAAACGCTGCCAGATGCAGGTTATGTGCCCTTCTAAAAAAACCCATAAAAACGAAAGAAGTAACAAAACAAAACAAAACAAATTCCCTGTAAAGCAAAAGCGAAAGACAAAAAGACAAGACGAACAGAACAGCAAAACAGGAAAAGAAAGAAAGAAAGAAAGAAAGAAACCTGCAGCAACCCAAAGCGGTGGAAGATCGGAAAAACGTCAACTGACCTCATCCTACACCTGTCATTTCGGGATCCCTTCTTTTTATCGTTCTCACTTTATTTCGGCATTGTTTGTTCGTCTTTGTTTCTTTGTTGGATGGCTGTCAGAATGCAAAAGCCCCAGAAGAGTTCTATGGATTTCGTTTGACTACTTTTTTTTCAGGGATTTTTAAAATAATAATTTTATCGGCCGACTGACATTCTTCACAATACTCTAGTTAGTCTTTAATTCTTGGCAACTTGATCTTCTCATCTAAATGAGAAATGAATGAGAACTCGTTAGTATCTTGAACCGTGGGACGTACTGGCATAAATATATGCCAGTAGAGCTACAAAACAAAAGAGAAATGCCCTATATCTTTGTTATTGATTGTTTACTGTGCCCTGCCTCATTTACGATTTACTTTCGTACCTTTCAAACTGATTTTACCTGTATTTGTTACTGCTCCTCTGTGTTCGTTTGACTACATCCAGGGTTGAAAAGACTGTATCAATGTTGAGTAAATGGAATTTGTATTTGTTCATTTCTCTAATCGTTCTTGTTGCGCAGATGTGTCACGTACAGGGTATTTGGACAAGCTTGAAACATCCTTTTGTGTGTTATCATTTCTGCTAGGGAATTGGTGTCGTAAGCAGCATTCGTTTGGAGGAGTGGGCCTGTAAATGTTTTATCATGGGAGCAACAAGAGTTACCCTATTTGTTTCTTATTTAAAGAGAAATAGTAAATATTGAACACGTGGGGTAGCCCTTCCTCTCTTGATGAAACAATCACATGACCATGACTCCAACCGAATGCTGCATACGACATTAAATCGCCTAGCGGAAATGTCAACAGACGAAACAAGAACATTCATAAGAAACAAGGAGCATTGCTCCCAAAAATGATGGTCCAAGTTTGCCCATACATCTCTACATGAGACATATACACAGCAGCAACTGCATGAGAAATGAACAAAGACAACTGTTTTCAAGACTGGCACAGCCTTTTGGATCTTGAATATTGTTTAACAAACAAACGGACGAACAGTAACAAATGCAGAGAAAAGATACTGATGGGATACGAATCTGCAAAATATATCAAGTCAAGTCAAGTCAAGTCAAGTCAAGTAAACCTTATTATCTCAGTTCGAGAAATTAGTTTGTGGTCACACACATTCACAGCAAATAAACAATGATTTTGTCACATCACCCATTTGTCACATATAAAAGAATTTGGATTTCAAGGTGACTGTATAATATAAGAATAATACTATATAAATTTACATTCCTACAATGCATTTGACAATAAATTCTAAGATGAGATTTTAAACTAAAATAACACAACTATTTGTTATCTAAATGCAACTGTATGCTCAATCTGAGCTTAAATATGTATCTTTATAAAACAAAATGTAACAATAATCCATAGCTAAAAAGCAATTAAACATCACCTCTGTTAAGAAAATCAAGGGACAGGGGAATAAAACTTTGTTTAAATCTGACACTTCCGCATTTAACTGATCGATATCTTCGTCCTGACTGAAGAAGGTCATACTGACTTGCAAGAACGTGGGTCTGGTCACACGCAATCTTCTTCGCTTTACAAACAACACGGCACCTGTACAGCTCACTCAGACTTTTTTGTCTCCCACCAACAATTTTTCCTCCCACGTTCACCACTTTCTCAAGCACATTCCTACTCTTCACAGTCAGCCCACCATACCAACACATAAATGAGAAAGTTAAAACAGATTCCAAGAAGCATGAATAAAATGTCCGAAGAATGTCAGTATTCACATGAAATGATCGCAGCTTGCGAAGACAATATAATCTGGTTTGACATTTTTTGTGGACATAATCAACATGGGATTTAAAATTCAGCTTATTATCTATAAAAGTTCCTAAATATTTGTATAATTCAACACGTTCTACTTCAGCACCTTTGATAAAAAGCGGTGGTACAACTTTTGGATTCTTTCTAAAATCAATCAACATTTCTTTCGTTTTTGTTACATTCAGATCAAGATAGTTGTGATAGCACCAGTCAACAAATCTTTGAACCTCCTTGAAGTAAACAGAGTCAGAGTTGGAAAGATCCTCAAGTGCTGAGTCATCTGAATATTTAATGTACAAAGTTGAATCACTTCCTGAACAATCATTTGTGTACAGAGTAAAAGTCAATAGACGGGAATCCAGAATGAAAACGAAGAGGTAAAGTGCGAGATCATGAACAGATCCAAAAGATCATGG
>CM031602.1:31783003-31795503 GCA_018398815.1 Conus ventricosus
ATCTCGTACCATTACGTGCCTATTTTGTATTCGTGTGCACGCTAATAAATCTGTTCAATCACGCAGTTGCTGGTGTACCTGTGCGTGTTTGTGTCCATTTGCGTTTGTGCATGTACACATGGATATGTGTGTCTGTGCGCACTTGGCAAAATTAATGGTACAATTTTCTAAGGAAGTGAAAACAGAAGCGTAATCGAGCTTGGCAGAATGTAACGTAAGCAATATATCTCCATCCATTCCACAGGCCAAGATATCACCAGATCCTAATGGCCATAAAACGGCCATTAGCATTTTAAGCTATTGTGTCAGGATTACAGAATCGCTCCTGTCTTTAATCAGTTATGATCATTTGCATGCCCCTGTCAGTGACGTTGTATGCAAGTAGTTATTTCATTTAATGTTAAGTTACCTTTTGAGAAGGTTGTACCATTTAATGCAATTTCTATAGAGGACCAATATAACCCTCATATTGTGCTGCCAAATTTGACTGAGACAAAATGACAGCGATCTATTTTGTATGAAACAAGCGAAGCCATATTATTTCATTGAATTTAACACTTGATTCGTTTAAAAATATAACCAGTGTTTACAAGATCTACAGCAATGAACCCTGAATATTAAGTTGTTTCGAAAATGATGGGTACAGTTGCGGCTAATCTGAGTAAGATTCAAAATGGGCACATCATCTGAGATATGACGTTATTTGTATTACATTAATATGGCGTTATATGTTCATCACACGTTTTTGATGACGCACATTTAGAAGACCTCAACGGTATAACACTTGGCCTTTCACTCAAGAATTACATGCCGAACTAGGATGGCAAGGAATGCAAATGGACAAATAAACTATGCGGGGAGGACGGAAATGGAGAGGAGATTTAAGAGGACGAGGGACGTGTGCTGTGAGGTGCGTGTGGTGGGATTAGGAGGTCAAGTCGGAGAAGTGGAGGGGAGGACAAAATGGGATAATGAGTTTGTAGGATTGCAGGTGCTGCACGTGACAGTTGTGTAATAGCTAATGTCAAGGCCAGGACAGTGCTGCTGTCATTGTCAGAGGTAATAGGAAAAGGGAAACAACGCATGCTGAGATGGGGTGAGCGGTAGTGGGGAGAGAAGTGGGGTAATGGGGGGGGGGGGGCGTTGTGTGTGTGTGCGGTGTTACTGAGATGCTGGATAAATTAGGCAAATAGAAGAGCAGACGCAGCCCCACATCAAAATGTGTCTGCTCTTCTAGTATTGCGCAGACAGCCACACATTCTTTGCACATGCAGTGATCTTTGCTGGGCACGCTACAGCTGGCAAATAAATTTAAGCAAAGACTTGAACAAGGCAGTGAGCCGCATTGATGTTTTTTTTTTTTTCTTGTCATCATCCTGAAAGACATATTTCTTCAGCAGCACGAAGTTGGTTGCCAAGCAGGAATAGAAGAGGCCGCTAGCTTTTGAGGAAGGAGTGAAATCACGAGGGGTAGGGGTAGAAGGGATTCATCATCGTCGTCCTCATCCTTATTCATCATGATCACTCTTGTATGCTGATGGTAAATTACGGACTATTTCTTCTAAGGGAGAATAAAAATGTGTTCATAACTAAAACTTTTAATAATTTTGTTTACAAGCGCTCGCGTGAATTAGCCCCCTCATTTACCTTAACATTATATTTCCTACTTTTAACTAACACACTTTACTTACTTCAACTTAAACCAACCACATTTAAAAAGGAATGACCGTTTGAGCATCTGAGTACCGTTTTTCGCTTTTGCAACAGGTGAATGAGCCATAGCAATAATCGGCGTGAGGTGTTTTCACTTTAATTGATTTTGTTTTCGGCAAACTTTACGAACTTCAGTGTCCATTCGATTATGGCTCTAAGCCCATGCTGTGGTTGTCGTTTCCGTGGGAAGAGACATCAGCATGACCAGCTCATCTAGTAACATAGCGTGTCGACAAGGAAACCCCTGCCCTTGATCAGTATGTCCTGAAGTGAACAGGATCAAAACAGTGACATTGTCTCCCTTTGCTCGCACATAGATTTTGCTTGTGTGTTCGTCCACGTTTTCATTTTCGTTTCTTTCTTTGCTTTCTCGACAGGCTTTTATTTTTCATTATATTTCCAGGTTATGTGTTTGCTCCTTCCTGTCTCCCTCTTTCAGTATTGTTCTGTCTGTCTGTCTGTCTATCTGTCTGTCTGTCTGTCTGTCTGTCTCTCTGTCTGTCTGTCTCTCTCTCTCTCTCTCTCTCTCTCTCTCTCTCTCTCTCTCTCTCTCTCTCTCTAACACATAGTAATTTCCAAAGCATAATGACTGCTCTTTATTTGAAATTCTGTTTGTAGAAGACTGATAGGTCCAACTTCGTTACCTTACTGTTTGTTTTGTCTTTGAATATTTCTAAAATTACGTTCATGTTTAACCGTGCTTTTATCTTGTTGTTCTCAAGTGATATCTAAAATAGAGAAGTTCAAATGGAACTCGGAGGAGTTGTGCTGTTTGTTTACTGAGCTTACGTTTATGTCACTAATGTTCCCACCTACCTGTCTCCGTGACGGTCAAGGCAGAACTATCAATAGCCGTTTGCGTTTATAGCCAACCCAACAGCTGTCACATCGCAGTTGATCTCCACATATCAACGGATCCGTCCTGCAGAGTACTGGTAGTGAAGCCTTCTCTCT
This sequence comes from Conus ventricosus, assembly GCA_018398815.1. Lineage (NCBI taxonomy): Eukaryota > Metazoa > Mollusca > Gastropoda > Neogastropoda > Conidae > Conus > Conus ventricosus. The sequence continues at coordinate 31,785,671 of CM031602.1, forward strand.
CGATGTGTGTGTGTGTGTGTGTGTGTGTGTGTGTGTGTGTGTGTGTGTGTGTGTGTGTGTGTGTGTGTGTGTGTGTGTGTGCGTGCGTGTGTGTGTGTGTGTGTGTGTGTGTGTGTGTGTGTGTGTGTGTGTGTGTGTGTGTGTGTGTGTGTGTGTGTGTGTGTGTGCGCGCTTCTTTTGTTCTCCCCTCCCACACACCAATCTCTCTCTCTCTCTCTCTCTTCTCTCTCTCTCTCTCTCTCTCTCTCCTCTCTCTCTCTCTTATGTACGGGCTGAACCTTTTGAAAAACTACGTAACCCTGTCTGATTTTGGTGTCTGTTTCATTTCAGTGTAAACAAAGTTTGCCATTGAAAGAGAGTGTGAGCTCCAGAACTGTAAAACGTTGGAATATAATGCACGATGTCTCTACTGTAAACAGAAGACTCAACAACAACAACAACTACAACAACATCAACAACCACAAAAACACCACCAACAACACCAAGAAACCCTTCATGGCATCCATAGTTATAACACATAGTTGTCCTCAGATTATTGAGAATGGAAGATGTTTTTGCCTGAAGAAGACCCAAGAGGTCGAAACGAATTGTGTTTTGTCTTGTAATCTGCTTGCATCTGCGGCGCTAACTAACCCCTTTTCTTTCTAAATTTACATCATTGAGAGCCTGTGTGGAATCTGTCTGTGCTGTTTCTTTACCCAGAGTCCGCTAAGCCTTCAGGGTTGTTTGTATTTTGATAGTTGGCATGGCGGAAGAATCCCCCACTGATACAGACTCTGTATGGTTGGGATGCAGGATGAAAAGGTATGTCCCCTTAATTTTTCCCGATACTGTGTGTGTGTGTGTGGGGGGGGGGGGGTGCGTGCGTGCGTGCGTGCGTGCGTGCGTGCGTGCATGCGTGCGTGCGTGCGTGCGTGCGTAGGTCTAGGTGTGGTAATTTTAAGAGGGTCTTTTTTCCTTAATACCAGCTCAAGTTGAGTTCATTTCGCTGATTCGTCCTAGTCTTACCACTTTGTTTTGCTCGGGGGAGATACATCTATAATTATGGCCCGTTTTTTGCGCTAGAACTTTTGTGGTGTCAGTGCGTTTACAGTATATCGTCAGAGGTCCTGTGGTTATACCACAAGTTGCTTTAATTACATGATAGCTCTCTATGCATGGCGAACTTTTGTCCGTAGGGATGTTTTCAGCATGCGGAACCTGATATGCATTTTTTCTCTAGCCTTGAACACCTTTCCTCTGACAGATACGCCTTGTATTATAACTACCCAAATCAGTTCACACACACACACACACACACACACACACACACACACACACACATATATATATATATATATATATATATATATATATATATATATATATATATATATATATTATATATATTATATATATATTACTTTTGTTCTAGTAGTAGCAGCAGCTGTTAGTGCAGTACCAGCAGTGGAAGTAGCAAAAGCAATAAGAGCAGTAGCAGCTGTAACAATACTGCTCCGTTGTCTCTGGAACCCATGGATCTGCGCTTCATTTCCTTGTAGAGAAGACAGACGGCGCATAATGGGTGGCCGACCTTCTCTCACTGCGAGTCTTCATATTGATTTTGTGTTTGAACGTGGTTTCACCAGTCATCTGGCTTTCCTTATCCTTTGTAGTCGCAATTTCCTTTCAGATTTGTAGACAATTAATTACCTTGCGTTTCCAGAATAAAAAGGTTTTCTTCTCATTGTCAATGTTGATGTACATTGAAAAATGCTCTTTCCGATGTTTAGCTTCCTCGTCGTCTGAAACAGTATGATTATGAGATGTGTTTCTTTCTTTCTGCTCTTTCTTTCTTCTTCTTCCTCCTCTTCCAACTCATTATGTTCTTCCTCTCCTCGTCCTCCAACTCCTCTTCCTCTTCCTCCTCCTCCTTGTCGGCGTCGTCGTCATTGTCCTCTTCGTCTTCCTCCTCCTACTGCTCCTCCTCTTCTCCTTTTTTCTTCTTCCTCATTAGGAACTTGATCTACAGAGCTATTGTGTACATAACAATATAAATTCGTAAGTTTCGATTCGGCTTTCACAAACAGCACAAGGTTTACAACACTTCTTTTATAATGTGAAAGAACTTGAGGAATCTCAAAGCGGATCAGTTTGTTCGTTTCATCAGCTCGTAAACAAAATCTGAGAATACAGAATTTGCAATGTCTAGTTTTTCAGTGTGTATCATTTATGTCTCCGCTTTGCTGCTAACAATGACTTTTAAAAAAAGACTTTTTCGACCCTCCTCGGGACAACATCGCTTAGTTAAGCTTTTCCATATACAGCTGCACCTCAGGTTTGTTTTGTTACAACCACAAAGTTGGCAGGCCACTGGAAGATGTTAATGTGAGATAGTCATGGGGCAGTCACCGAGTTATTTCAATGGGTAGTTTTGAATATAGATGGTGTGCCTGTTTTTGTTTTGTTTTGTTTCTTTTGTGTGTGTTTTTCTAGTTCCGGTATATACACAGAAGGTAATTTCATTGACTATCGAACTTGTCCGGATCAAACCGAAATTGCTGCATTAAAAGCCAGGAGTTATCACTTTAAAAAAAAAGCTGGAGGATTCACACACTAGGTTATTGGAGGTATATGAGCACACCTTTATGCTGTATATATCCCGCGCGCACACACAGACACAGACACAGATACAGACACACAGACACAGACACAGACACACACACACACACACACACACACACACACACACACCACACACACACACACGCGCGCGCGCGCGCGCGCGCTCATTAATAGGCAACAACACATACCATTCTGGCTTCATGTCGAAATCAACGCAAGAAACCGATATTCTGAGATGCAGGTTTCAATGCGAAACCTGGAAATGCACACTATCATGAATAAAATGCATGCACAGTTTTGTCAGGGCCAAGCAACTATTTAATGTCACAAATAGTCTCCTAGGCAAAGTCAGCTTCTCCCCCCTTCCCACCATCTTCAAAACTCAAGAGCTCCCACAGAAATTCTTAGAGTTTTTCAATGGCAAAATTGACACTATCTGTGAAAAACTAGATTCTGCTGCACCTGTACATTCTCTAAATGACAAAGTTTACTGTGGACCTCCTTTGGCTTGTTTTAGCCCTATGTCAAAAACTTTGTTTGCGATGCAGCCCTAAATCATGTGAACTTGATGCCATTCCCACCTAACTTACTCTTTTAGTGCATTGATGACGTCCTACCCCATCTTACTCATGTTATCAATACCTCTTTGTCCTCTGGTCACGTTCCTGAAATCTTCCGGTCCGCAGTGGTACGTCCACTGATCAAGAACCTTCTTTAGATAAAAATGTTTTAAAGAAGTATCGGCCTGTATCAAATTTGTCATTTCTATCAAAATTATTGGAGAAGATCGTTTCGGAACAAATTCTAGAACATCTCGAAAAGAGTCATCTTTTGAATCCTCATCAGTCTGCTTACAGACAAGGCCATAGTTGTGAGACAGCACTCCTCCGTATAGTCAATGACCTCCTCTGCGGCCTTGACGATGGAATGTTTCCTTATTAGCGATGTTAGACCTCTCCGCAGCATTTGACACGATCGATCATAATATTTTGTTCTCACGGCTCCAAACGTCCTTTGGATTCAAAGACACAGCTCTCGACTGAATTATCTCTTACTTGACTAGACGGACTCAGACAGTGTGTGTACAGGGTAGATACTCAGACAGTTCTCCTCTTAGGTACGGTGTGCCTCAAGTTCTGTACTGGGGCCGGTCCTTTTTGTGCTGTATGCTAGTCCTGTGTCTGACGTCATCAGTGGTCACGCCATGTCGCATGAGAGCTTTGCTGTTGATACTCAGCTTCATCAGTCGGCTCCCATTGCTGAAACTGACTCACTGATTTCTCGACGCGGGGCTGCATTGCAGACCTGAAGGACTGGATGACAACCAACAAACTACAACTAAACGACGACAAGACGGAACTCATGTTCGTGACAAAACAGCCTAACCATCCTTCTCTGCCTTCAATTGTCACCATCAATGACTGTACTGTCTCTGTCTCCACCTCTGTCCGCAGTTTAGGGTCATTCTTGACCAATCCCTCACCTTTGGGAAACAGGTTTCAAATATTTGCAAGATTGCCTATTTAGAACTAAGAAGAATCAGCTCCGTATGTCACCTTCTCTCTACAGATGCTACAAAAAACTCTCATTTGTGCATTTGTCTTATCTAGAATAGATTACTGATACTCACTTTTGGCCGGCCTTCTAAAATACCTGATGAAAGATTACAGCAAATCCAAAATCATGCAGCCCGAGTCGTCTGTAGAGCAGGGAAATATGATCACATTTCGCCTCTACTTCACTCTCTTCACTGGCTATGTCTCAAACCGAATCTCGTACAAAATCGCAACTCTCACTTTCTCTGCTCTCTTTAAAAATGGACCTTCTTATCTCACAGATCTCCTTAAAATCTACACCCCCTCTCGACAACTACGCTCCTGTGCTGACGACCGCCTTCTACGAATGACTCGCTTCAGGACTACTACTGGTGAAAGAATTTTCTCTTTTCAAGCTCCAGCGACGTGGAACAGACTGCCAGACTCTCTCAGACATTCAGATTCTATCCCTTCTTTCAAGTCTAAACTTAAAACCCATCTATTTTCTCATAATTAATCAATGCTGTGGAGAGGGGGGGGGGGGGGGGCACCTAACTCATAGCCGTCTGGGCCTTTTCAAATGTAGTGTATGTGTATGTTCTCTATTACATGTATTTGTTGTATGACTGAACGTTATAGGATTAAGTGTTTGTAGTGATACTTGAAAAATAAGTGAATGTCACACTCGTAGGATTAGGTTTTGTTTGATATTGTAGTAATAGTATTTGTAGCTAGGTGTAGGGTGTACCATTGTATATGAGAAGGGTGAATGTGGAATGAATTTGTAAAGCGCTTAGAGAAATTCGTTTGATTAAGCGCTATATAAGAAACCATTATTATTATTATTATTATTATTATTATTATTATTATTATTATTATTATTATTATTATTATTATTATCTCTTCCACCCATTACCCTACCCACTCACCAATGAGAGGAAGAAATCGTCATCATGTCAGCTTAAATCACGATGACACCGAAACATTAGTCGCTGGACATCGAGACTGCATCTGCTTCAATGACACAAAAATGAGCGTTTGTCTTCCATTGAGGGGTAACGTTCCTGCAGTCATACATCTAAAGCACAAAGGAACGGGTAAGATTGGCAGCTGTGACAGTGACCTCTTGTCACGTCGTCTATCAAAGTTGCGAGTTTCTTCAGAGAGAGAGAGAGAGAGAGTATGGATGCTAAAGGACAATAGTGAATTCGAAGAAATGTCCATACATGGTGATCTGGAGAAACAGACTTATGAATAACTGAGTGGACTTACAGAAGAATGTTTGATTGTAATCTTTTCCCAACACAGTAGATGATTACCCAATGATCAAATGCTTTGCAAGTGTGTGTAGCATATACACATGCCCACACTCGCGCGATCACACTCTGCTGTAGCTATGTGTGTTGTCCGACGAGACGACTAAGACCATCTAGTCACCCTGGGATCGGGGGTGAGTGCGTAGATGGCTGGTCAGGCCGATCTGCGCCCGGAAAAAATCTATCACAGTACGGACAGGGGAAGATGGCAACAGCTGGAGGTCTGTTGACACTGGTCTTCCTGATCATCCTGCGCTGCTCAGCTGCAGCACGCACGCACGCACGCACACACGCAGGCACGCACGCACGCACGCACGCACGCACGCACGCACGCACGCACGCACGCACACACACACACACACACACACACACACACACACTGACTGACTGAAACCATTTATCGTCAGATTAACATAATATTGTTGTACTGATATATAAAAATATACTGAGTTAATGAAAAACCACAATAATACAAGCAACATCATAATGATAAAAGTCATAGAGGAAACTTTAAACAGGGAAACATTTAACATTAATAAGTAAAATAATGAAACCAGAAATTGTAATTACAAGCAAATTACGTCTTGACTATACGGAAAATTAAGATCTCTCTCTCTCTCCCCTCTCTCTCTCTCTCCCCTCTCTCTCTCTCTCTCTCTCTCTCTCTCTCTCTCTCTCTCTCTCTTACACACACACACACACACACACACACACACACACACACACACACACACACACACGCACGCACGCACGCACACGCACCACACACACACACACACACACAACACACACACACACACACACACACCGCACACACACATACACGCGTGCGCGCGCGCACGCACACTGACTGACTGAAACCAATTTATTGTCAGATTAACCTCAAGTTGTACTGACATTTAAGAAAACATTGTGAACAGAATATGAACGTTTTTCATTCAAAGCAAAGAAGCATAATTACCACACAAGAATACGTGCGCACACATACACGTACACACACACGTACACACACACACACACACACACACACACACACACACACACACACACACACCACACACACCACACACACACACACACGCACAAACACACGCACTACATAAATACACAAATACACACACTCTCAACACAAACACACCCATACCCTCACATATACTCAAACTTACACACTCGCACACACAGACATACACACGCCCCACACAACACCGCGCGCCACACACACCCGCGCGCCTACACACACACACACCACATACACACACACACACACACACACACACACACACACACACACACACACACCACACACACACACACCCACACACACATTCATACTCGAGCACTCGTACACACATGCATTCACTCTCACAAACACACTCTTCACGCACACATACACGCGCGCACGCACATACACACTTACGCTCACACACACACACCCACACACACACACACACACACACACACACACACACACACACACACACACAGAGGAAAAAAAAGAATTCTGCCAATTATATACAATCTTGTACCCGTTTGCACCCCCCCCCCCCCCCCCCCCCCCCCCCAGCCAGAAGCGACGGGATCAAGAGAGATCGAAAGCAGCAGAGCGGACTACATGAACAGGTTGGAGCTGGTCTCGGTACCACTTGTGTCGCGAATGAACTGGCCGTACCTAACACCGAATTGGATGAACATAGTACACAACACAGGAGGAACACATCAAGCCGATTCGAGATGATGATGACACGTCGCATATTCAGGAAACGCTTCGGTGTTTGCGTTCCGATCTGTAGGAGTGTAACAGCAGGGCCCAGAAATCCACCCGTCGGACATCGACACAAGTCTGGAGCAAGCTATAGACAAAATTATCGCTGGTTTTTGACACGGGAATGGTTAAGGGTTATGCCGTTACTCTTACAGAGCGACAGGTGCAGAGACGATTCCGAGATCCGCACAGAAATCAAGCTTTTCGGAAGGACGTGCTCCATCAAACGGATGATGTGGGTGTGCTGCTGTGTGAATCAGACGACGTCGTTCTAGAATATTCCTGCGATCGTGTTCGGAAGACGATTGCTTATTCTGTTTTGACAAGCAGGAAGAAAGACGCGCTGGTGACCTACTCGTTTTTGAGTGAACCAGTATTTTAGGAAGAAGAAGAAGAAGAAGTCATCGGAGGAATGTGTTAAATTGGCCTGCCTTCGGCAAAGAAGACGCAGCGGCAACACGAAGCATGCAGAGACCCAAGCATGTGCTCTATGGCGCCTGCACGCTGTCCACGGAACTGATCCAGTTTTACCTGGGGAGACCGTCGTCCACAGAACTGACAGTGAATACCAGTGACATTTTCTCGTTCTCGAATTCGTCATGTAAAGTGAAAGAAAAGGACATTGCTGTGGTTTCCATGTTAATGAAATCGAAATTGAGTCGCGTTTTGTTGTTGTCCATCGCGTCGATTTGCTTAATGGGTTTTACAGCCTAACATCATTAAACTTCGTTCGTTCGTTCGTTCGTTCGTCCAAACATCAAAGCAATATGCCTATAGACGAGATAATTTCTACACACACACACACACACACACACACACACACACACACACCACACACACACACACACACACTAAGAGCCCATATATACTGGTATTCAGAAACACTAATTCTGTGTGATTACATGTATATCCAATACATGGTAATCAAGGATCATTAAAGTATGGAACTGGCTGACATATTACTCGTAAGAGTCGAACAGCTTATGAGTGTGTATGGATTGGGGAAGGGGAGAAGAGGGAGGAAGAGAGTAGGTGGGGGAATGAAAAAGCCTTGCTCTACGTGCAAATTAGACGCTGAACCATACTGATATGGGTTTGCCTAGAATAAGATTTTAACATTTCAAAAATTGCAAATTGGAGGGGAAAAAAAAAGAAAACACACACAACACACACACACACACACACACACACACACACACACACACACACACACACACACACACCTGTTAGGGGGGGGGGAGGCAGTGACGAGGGGGTGGGGCGGTGGAAGAGTTAAAAATATCTTCCAAGTGGATGAGATTTAATAAGATATACAGCCAACATTGCCAGACTCCAACCGTTCTCATAACTGGATTGAAAACACTAGACATAGTCAGCGGAAGCTTGAAGGACTTCATCTTATCATGAAGAGGATGAAAGTGATTTTTTGTACTAGTACAGTCAAATAAAAAATGAGGGATATCGAGAGTCTGACCACATGCACAAGAGTCTGACCACATGCACAAGCAGGTGCCGGTTTTAAATACCTACATAACCAACCATTAACCCGCAGCGCGCGCACACACACACACACACACACACACACACACACACACACACACACACACACTTGTCTAATATCACATAGTTTGTGAAAAGACGTAAAATTAAAGTACTACTACTACTACTACTACTACACACACACACACACACACACACACACACACACACACACACACACACACACTCACACACACACACACACACACACACACACACACACACACACACACACACACACACACACACACGTGCGAGCGCGCGAGTGTGTAAATGGCAAAATGACGTAGCAGCTTTAAAGACAGACAGGCAAAACAGTTAGGTAGACCGTGGCAGAGAAAGAGATAATGATACAGTGTCAGAGAGAGTGAATGGGGAAGACGCATGCATGGAGAAAAGCTGCTAGACGTGCACACAGATAAACAGCCACTCCAGGAGAGAGAGAGAGAGAGAGAGAGAGGAGAGAGAGAGAGAGAGAGAGAGAGAGAGAGAGAGAGAGAGAGAGAGAGAGAGAGAATTGTTAGACGATAAAAATAAGTTCCGCTCGGATTACTTACATGAAAACCGGCAGACTTATTGATTCCGGAAAGCGCTGTTGTTTGCCTCACTGCGATTGATCTTGTCTTATGCACAACCATCAGAGACGTGGTGTATTCGTGTCTTGGAGCCAGGAAAGGGAGAGTACTCAGGCTGGACAGGAAGTAGGTTACCTCCGATGAAACGATGTTGGACACAAGTTAGCTCTTGCGACTGAGGCCTCCGGCTCTTGCAATGGCTGTTTATCTGTCTGTATATCTGCCGGAGTCAGATCAGATTCTTCTCCATCCCTTACGCCCATCTACCTTCTTATTGTAGTTCTGCTTCTCTGCTTCTGGACTGATCTTTAAAATCTGTTCGTGATCTCACATTATATTCCACTCAGGACTTTTTTTTCTGGAATCCTACTCTTGTATTTTAATCGTGATGACATTTCATGATTATAGTTTCATTTTGTTTGGCATCTTTATTTACATGTTTTGATGTTGTCTTGCGTGCGCAAAGGGTTAAGAAATAGACGAGCACTGATAAATTTCTTCT
>CM031602.1:31800503-31808003 GCA_018398815.1 Conus ventricosus
TTTTCTGGAAGCCGACGGTAATGATAAGTCTTGAAGGAAATTGCGACTAGATCGGAAAATCCCCAACCATCCGCTGAAATTATCTTCAGGATAAGAAACCAGTGGAAAGTCTTTTAAAGGAAGAGATGAGACAACGTCAGCTACCCTTTTGTTCTGTGCTGTCTGTCTGCAAGACAAGAAAATGAACGTCCAGACTACGGGGATTCTAGACACCATGGATTGTAATTGCAACAACTGGATACTAACGATTCTTCCTGTTTTTTGTCACTACAACCGTTTACACTGAACTACGATCACATTTGCTCCAACTACTAAAACGAATAACACACTATCAATGTTCTTGCATAGATTTGAGATGTGTGCGTTTGTGTGTGTGAGGAGTGTGTGGGTGTGTGTGTGTGTGCGTGTTAATGCAACTGCATTATAAACTCAAACATTGTGTGTATACGCAGCCTCACGGGTGGCGATTACGATCAGCTATGCATGAGCAAAACCAACAGACAAAAATGACAACGAAAACGACAAATTCGATAATAAGGAACCATAATGATACAAGAAGAACAAACGAAACAGACACAAAGAAAACACAGCAAATAACCAAAAGATAAGAAAAGACCTACCCATAAATACAAAGCAATAGCCAACCCATCACGCTGCATTGCGCACACACACCCACACACACACACACACACACACACACACACACACGCACCACAGACACACACACCACACACACACACCCACGACCACCACACACACACACACACCACACACACACACACACACACATACACACACACTCACAACACACAGTCCTCCGCGCGCCACGGACCGGGCGGATGTGTTTTTCCCGAGCTGCTGCTTCTGTTTATTTGCTGAGTCGTGTTTATATCAATTAAGTTTACCTACCCTTGTAGAATTGACCAAACAGTGCATGGTCATTCGTGCATTGTTTCCTGTGAACAGAATCGGATTTTTCTTATTTAATACGTGAGTTTTAAGGGAATATATCAGTGTGAAATTGCTCTTTCCTCAAGATTTCTTCAACTGGGTTATGTGGTGTTGGTGCTGGCGGACGCGCGTGAGATGCCTTGATTGCTACCACTGTTGAAGCATGATCCTTCCAGCGCCCTACAGTGGCCTCATCTTTTCGTCACCCGTACCGATTCCCCTTGCCGAGGCAACAGACCCCGGCCTGAATTGTACAAGGACGACAGTTCGTGTCTAGGCCCAGTGTGTGAACAAGTGGGCTGTAAAAGCCAGCTATTATTTGTGGTGGAGATCAGATGACCCTTTCGTCAACCCGTGCTCCGTTGTTCCGGTTTTCCCCACTCCATCCTGTCTGTTTTGTGCTTTAAAAAACTACTTCTCACAAGTTACAACTACAGTACATCACGTCTTCACCGGCCAGGCTGGCCTCACAGTCCTACATGTAACACCCCCCCCCCCCCCCCAACTGGTCAAGTCGTCCACCTAATTTAGACAATGCAGTCTGCTGTTAGTAGTTTTGTACAGTCAGACAACCCTAAAACGAAAACAAACGCCACGCTTTGACAACGAAGCAGAAAACTTTTAGTTTCCCAACTCAGCAACTCTCACTCTCAGGCGTGATCGTTACCCTTCGCTACTAAATACGCCTGTCCCCTGACTCTTACCGTTCAACATTATATGGGCAGACAGGGATGAGGGCAATAAAGTTATCAAATCCCGCTGTGCTGTGAGGAGGTTTCCAAATACAATTTTAGCTAAGACATTTGTTTCAGATTTACAAGCATGAAATGAAAAATGCTTACAATAACACTTTATTTCCTAAAAAAAAAACAAGAAAAAAGGGTGCGGTTCATGCTTAGGTCCAGGGTTTTTAAGTGTGAGGCATGGGCAAAGACTCGAACGACACGTTTTCAAATATAGTGTGCCATTGTGGGCAAACTCAGACTCTGGCATGATGCCAGCCATGTGTGGGATTAGCACAGGGCGCTGGGCCTACATCACCGAGACGATGCCAACTGTGACCAGCATGACAATGCAGGAACTCAGTGTGAAGGCCCCATTAACACTGAACTCCTTGCGGATACACCAGCCCCACGTCATCTTTCTGCAACCACGAGTCCGCATCACTGTGTGATTCACAGTCCCTGTGAGGCGAACAACTGAAGTCACAGAGACTGCCAGTGACACTGACCCCACTACCCCAGAGATAACAACACCAGTGACACGACCCCACTACCCCTGAGATAACAACCACCAATGACACTGACCCACAACCCCGAGAAAACAACTACTAATGACACTGACCCCCACTACCCCAGAGATAACAACTACCAGTGGACACTGACCACCCACTACCCCAGAGAAAACAGCTGCCAGTGACACTGACCCCACAACCCCTGAGATAACAACCCCCAATGACACTGACCCCACTACCCCAGAGAAAACAACTACCAATGACACTGACCCCACACCCCAGAAAAACAACTACCAGTGACAATGTCCCCCACAACCACCCAGAGAAAACACCACCAAGACACTGACCCACTACCCCAGAGATAAGAACAACTACTGTCAACTGACGCAGACCACCACAGATGGGACCATTTCCTACTGACAACACAGGACCCAACAACCACCACTGCCAGTACAAGCACTGACGCTAACAATTGCAATCCAGTGCTCTCTTTCTTTCAACTGCATCTGTCTGTATATCTTGCATCAAAAAGCCTTGATGCAGATATTAAACACTCAGATTAGACAACAAACTGAGGATTTTAAAACCAGACAGCAGAGAAAATAGACAGTCGCAAGAGTAGTGGCAACACACTACGCAATCAGCTCAAAGAACAAACGAACTGATTGACAGTGGGTTCTGACCGTCCAAAAGCACCTCTTGAAATCAGCACCGTGACTTCAGCACCATACCACGTCCACTGTGAAGTCATCAAAAAATTCAACGCAGGCCAGAACTAAAACAACATGCACAGAATCTTAGCGACGTGTGTACTAAGCATAGTGGTGTTCCGGCTGACAAAGAACAGACTGTCATCACGCTGTGACTGACTCCGTCACTGTCACCACAACAAATCACCTTTGACAGACAGCAACGGACTCCACCCTGTCCCCATATAAACCTACAGCATCTCTGAACGACATCTCAACAAAACTACCCCCAAAATACAGGATCCTCTTCCCCCGAAAGGCAAACATTGTCACTTCATTGTGGGGGATTCTAAACCTTCAGCATATTTGACCGACACTAGAACTGGACATGACGGCTCACCCATGTACGCACAATGCCTGGGGCAAAGGTGACTGACGTCACTGCTGCCCTCATAGATTGGTGCAGTACGAGAGGATAGCAGGCAGTGCATTGCATGTGGGGGGAAACGACCTTCACAAACACTACTCTGTAGACACCTTCAGCAGACTTATGGTCAGCTTTTCTGGGACAGGTGCAAAGAGTTTTCCTGCTGCCAAAAATTTGCTGTCTCTGCCCAACTTCCTAGAAAACCTACCCTTGAAATTCAATTAATTTGATGAATAGGAACTGCATCCTAGGTGCCAAACAAGAGCATGTTTTTGTTTGAAACAAATTTTCGTTGATCTAAATCTTAGATCTACAAAGCTAATTTCACATTGGATGGTATTCACACTTCTGCCAGTGCTTGTCACTCTGGTTTACGCAAATCATTCTTTTCGGCACTCCGAGTGAATCGTCTTCCCACGAAATACGGGTAATGGGGCACACCCAGAGCTATGTCAGAACAGCCCATTCAACAAAACCGTAACAGATCATTCAGTCATCAAAAAATTAAAGAAAACAGTCCAAGCAGCCTGTCCAACTGAGTTCCGTCGGAGTGGTGCACATCCCATGTACCCCCAGTCAGTAGGAAATCGGCCTATCCTATCCTACATATTTACCCCAAGAGCCAGAGACAGTTCAACGTAAGCCAAACAATCACTTGGACAATGCTCCTGCAATTGTCCACCAGAAATCCAGTGTTTCAAATGAAACCTTTTCCACCAGCAATGCCACCCATGCCGTACTTTAACAACCCCCTTACATCAATTGCCGAGTTTCCCCCCATGTGGCCTTTCTCCCCCTTCCCACCTCTGCCTATTCACTGCCTTTGACACAAATGCAACCTTATCTCCCTCTCCCCCCTGCTTAACAGAACTTCCCGGTAACCGGAATTCAGAAACAACTTTCCTGTCCTCGCCTTCCAAGTGCAGGCCCGAGCCTTGTCTACCCTTCCCCCCGCCCAAATTTACCCATCCCCTGCCTCTCAGCGCCACCTAAAACCCCCCCCCCCCCCCCCCCTCACCCCCACCGTGTCTTTTTTCCCTCCGCTTGCTCCGTCCTCACCTTCACCTCCCATCACGCACTGCCACCTCCCTCCTTCCCCCCTCCCCCCAACCCCTGTGAGTACATTTCCCCCCCCTCCCGCCCCCTCCCCCCCCCCCCTTTCTCCCCGGTATTTGCTTATTACTGTGGATGACTGTACTATTTGAGCCTGGCCGGACAGCTTGAAAGCGACATTTCTTGGTTGGTCATACTTTTCCCTGAATACTGTATCATACACATATCTTGAATTGTCCCTTTGACTGAACTTCATTGCCCTTCTTTTTGTATTTTGTGTGTTCTTGGATATTTTATGATTGCTGATTATAATATTTTTATTTTGTTGTTGTAACATAATCTGATCTTTGCTTATTGCTCAGAACTTTACTCTAGAATTAATACAATGGACCAATGATAATGAAATTAATAAACTTGGATAGTGGGATTACTCAATTGTTCACCTAAATTTTATCATCTGCCAATAAAATATGATGTCTGTTTCTTCTTCTAAACGAATCCCCATTCTAACATCTGCTATGTCTTTGTAAACATCGCCTTGACACCCGTTTCACTGATACAGCTTTATTCCATAGAACTAAATATAACTTTGTCCGACCGATCACAATCACCTCTGTGATACAGACATGAATATCTATTCATCAAAAGCATCGCTCACTGACAAAAAGGCGGCGTGACCATGAGCCAGATACAAGTTGAATGCATGTGGTCTGCAGGTAAAACCCTCCAACTCACCCCTCTTCGCTAGTTAATATGTGTAACAGAGAATCCCGCTGCCACTTTCCTATGGTATGACAACACTGTACACATTATGGATGATGTATATAAGAGCTATCCAAATTCATTCTTCTCGTGATTTTAACATTGATCTGTTAAAACGGCAGCCTTCCTGGGATGGCGACCCACCAACACTCTTTGGCTTGCATCACTTATTCATATCCAACTAAATCGCAAAGACAGCTTCTAACATTGCTGGATCAGATCTACAAAACACGAACAACAAAGCCATGGTATCCAAATAACAGTGGGCAAAAAAGCATAAGCGACCACTGTCTCATTTGTGCGCTTGGTCTTGTAATCTTCCAAGCAACAGAATAAGGGCCACACAACCATACAATATCGCTGCATCAAAATTACAGATAAGGATGAATTTTTCCCTCGACTTAACTTAGCTCCTTTCTATCAGTGTACTCAAATTCCACCAGATCAAATGAAGCAAATAATAACCTGGTATAATATCTTTCTCAATCGTTGATAAAGATGCACCACTTCGAAGAAAAAGGGTAAAACACAGAGTACTTCCCAGCGCTGACAAAAGACATTAGTAAGAAATGGCACTAAGGGGGCACTTAAAACCGCAAAAAAGTAGAGTGAATATAAAAAGCAGAGAAACAAGTATCAATCAGTTAGAAAAACACAATCTAGCATTTTAGGAAACTGATAAACGCAAACAGGGATACAGCATCATTTAAGGCGTGCGTTAATGAAATAACTGACAAGTCGAAAAGAAATCAAAAATGCATGCGACTAGTGTCTCTAACACTTTCAACCAACATTTCTTCAGTAACTGAATCATTACAACGGCTTTGCCAGTGTCCACATTCTTTAATCGCTAAGAAACTCCCAGCTGTTCTACCATCGTTTTGTCAAAAAAAAACGATAAATACTAGATATTCAATTATCATCCCGTGCTTGCTATTAAGGACGTTGGTTTCCTTAATTTTCACAACTTAAAATAAAAAAGCAAATGGGTCCAAAAAACTTAAAATGCTTCTATACTCAAGCTTCTCTCCCTTACATAGTTATACCCTTACGTACGTTTATACTGAGAGTATTGATCAAATGTCTTCCCATGTGTCGAAAGGCAGCCATAAGTGATTCCCATACCCAAATCAGAGATTCTCAACTGATTAAATAATTTTAGACCAATATCTCTTTTTTACCGTTGTATCAAACCTCTAAGATGTACGTTCACAAACACCTAACTAAAACATATGTAAACATCTACAAACTTCCACCCGTTTCAGTCAGGCTTTCGTCGAAATCACTCATCCACACGGCCTAACACGCTCTGTGATACATGGCTATCACCATCAACGAAAAGAAAACAACACTGAACTGTTTTCCCCTCGAATTTAGAAAGCGTTGATCTTGTAGACCACAACATATTAATTTAAAAAAATGACTGCATATTTTCAAAATCCGGCAGTAGTCACCTTCTTATCAGTCATACTTGAAAGCAGACCCCAGCGAGTTTTACAATAAACGGTACTTATTCCTCTGAAGGAATAGTGAGCTGTGGCGTTCCAACAAGCTCTGTCCCTGACCTCTTCCTCTATCTGTATTTTTATAAATGACCTACGATGCACAATCTCACAATGATGACCACTGTGATCAGTTCGCTGACGATGTTCCTTTCACTGTAAGGTGGGGGGGGGAAAAAATTACAAACAACATGTCTGAACAAAAATCGTTACAACAAAGTATCACTGAAATGTCTTAGAATGGGCAAACCAAAACCAATGGTCCTTAACCGCCTGCACAAAACAAAATGTAGGTCCTACATCGAGACAGAAACATCAACGACAGCATCTTAGTTGAGCCTAAAAATGAGTGAAACACTAGACGAGCAGGTTATCCGAAGCACGTGCTTAGCGTGATCATTGCTGAAACTTTAAATGGCAATCACATATAAATCATCGTGCAAACAGTTGGCTTGCAATTGTTTTTACTGCATAAAATTCAGTTATTATGTTGAACTCACATAACCGGAAATTATTTTTGAAGCCCATTGCCACTTCCAACAGCAACTATGCTCCACTGTCTGATTGGTGCCGGGTGAAAATCACATAAAAAAATCAACTCTATGCATAGACGGGGAATTAAGCTGAATTCTTCCCGACAATCTCTATCAACCACGGCAAATTCGCAAAACTAATGATGTTACCACTGCAAGAAGATCCCAACAGACCTATAATAAAGCAGTACTAATGTTTTAAAGTCCATGCACACATGGCGCCAACATAATTGCTGAATTATCCAAATGCAACACCGCGATATGAATCAAATAAAGTACATTTTTTTTTTAACCACGTGTCCGCATTGATTGTTAAGCTTGAGTTTTGGCATATTATGGTCCATCTGTG
>CM031602.1:31813003-31818003 GCA_018398815.1 Conus ventricosus
GTTGTTGTTGTTTCTGTCGTTGTTGGCATGCTAACCCTTTTCTCATTGATCCTTTCCATTCCTTTCCAAGCAGTAGTATGATGTTCCTATACTATTATCTTTATACCAACATCATCTCACTTCTCACAATTAATATCATTATCATCATCATCATCCACCAATAGTACTGCTTACATGAGTTTTCCCCCTCTGTGTAGTGTGTATACCCCCACCCCCACCCCATCCCCCGCTTCACCCCCTTTTCTTGAGACATTTTATTTACCCTTTCTTTTCATTGGCCATTTCCACTTCTTCCCAACCAGCATTACTACATTAATGCCAGCACATTATTTCACTCATGACAATGATCACCACCCAACAGTACTGTGTACTTTTCTAATAATACTGTTTGCATGAGTTTCCCTTCCCTTCTCCTTGTTGTGCATACGTATGTGTAGCTGTGGAATGACATGAGCTGCCCCCCCTCCTCCCTCCTCCCCCCCCCCCCCCCCCCCCCCCCCCGCGCTCTCTCTTTCTTTCTTTTTTTTTCTGTTCTGTCATCATTATTATTTCAATTATTTCAACTCCCATGGTCCCTTTCTCAACGGCATCGCTTTCATTCAAGATCGATTTTGCGCCGAATATGAGAAGATACGTGGTGAGAAGATACGTGGTGAGAAGATACGTGGTGAGAAGATACGTGGTGAGAAGATACGTGGTTGCTCGTTCTCGTTTTCATTGTCCTAAGTGTTGTTTGTTTTTGCCTGAAAAAGACCCAAGAGGGTGAAATGCATTGGGCTTTGTCCTGTAATCTGTTTGTCTGTATTGTCTTGCGGAACTAATACCCTTTCCCTTTATAGTGTCCACAGGAACAATGTCTTAAAACTATTGAGAGCCCTTCTGATGATCTCTTTAAGCTATTCCTTTATAGTGTTTACAGGGAAAGCGTACTGCGATTCTTGAGAGCTCTTGTGGGTGCTCTTTAAGCTATTCCTTTATAGCGTCTGCAGGAATAACTTATTGGGACTATTGCGAGCCCTAGTGGAGAGCTCTTCAAGCTACTTCTTTACAGAGTTTACAGAAATAACGCATTAGCATTATCGAGAGCCCTTGTGGGGGGCTCCTTAAGATATACCTTCACAGAGTTTGCAGAAATAACGTATTAGGATTATTGAGAGCCCTTTTGGGGGCTCCTTGAGCTATTCCTCTACCAAAGCATATGTACATAGGCTTCAGGGCTGTTTGTGTTCCATATGAGCCTGGAAAGGGACGGGGTGCTGGGGGAGGGACGTTATGATCGGACAGCCTCATGTGGATGTAATGAAAAATTTCGATTACTCACACAATTCTCCCCCTGTCAATCTTTCTCCGTACTAAGATTAGTCTCTCTCTCTCTCTCTCTCTCTCTCTCTCTCTCTCTCTCTCTCTCTCTCTCTCTCTCTCTCTCTCTCTCTCTCTCTCTTCACATCCACACACACAAACTATCACGCGCACACATGTATGCATACATGCATACATCTACATGCATACATACATATATATCATACATACATACGTAACATACACACAAACAACACTCAAAACCATTGTCAAATGTCTGTCCATCCATCCATCGACCACTTTTCCATCCATTCATCCGTCCGTCCATCCATACACAAACACATACAACTTTCAAATCAGTTGTCAAATACACGATGCTTTAAGAAGTTGTTTTTGTTGCAGTAGTAGAAAACTGCTCAGGTTGTGTGGGTAGTGGAGGCATAAAAGCAGCAGACGTAGTTACAGCGGTGGTGCCATAGTCTCAATAACCCATGGCTTTGTACTTCATTTCCTTGTCTGGGAGTCAGACAGGACAGAACAACAGGCTGCCGACCTTGTCTCGTCTTTTCGACTTAAGTCTTGCCATTCATCTTTTTCCTATTCTAAAGGTGATTTAACCAGTCTTCCGGTATTCCCCTTTCCAACCGATCCTTCCTTTCGGTTGGCAGAAAATAGCTTCCTCCAATGTTTAGAAGTGAGTTTACCGTCAACCATTCATGTAGACCTCGCTCGAATCCTAGCATCTTTTGCTTTACCAATCTGTGGTAATTCCAACCGACTTTTCAAATGTAAGTTTTTGCTTTGTATAGCTCAGTTCTCAGGATCGAGGCTTAACCCACTTTCTTTTTCCAAGATCTGCAATTGTAACCGACATTCTTTTTGCATATTATGTTAAACAAAAATTATTAAAAAAAAATTAAACCCAACTTACTTCCAGTTTACAAAGATCCCTTTTTTTTAACATGGCGACTATCGTCGAATGTGTTGTTTAAGAGATTATGTAAAAGAACATGGGGGCTGAATAATGCAAAGTATGCCTCTTAAAAAGCTGTCATTAAATTTCCAGTTGACGTTGCATCTTTCAAAATTACGACATTCAACTTTTTTACCAGTGCCTTAAGGTAGGAGTGGGCAACAGCAGTATACATGACGCACATGAAGTTTACGTTTCCTTGATACAATTTTTTTTCCCGGTGGCCAATAAACGGATTCAGTCCATCCACGATCATTCTTTTTCATCTTTATCAAATGTTTCCACACACCAGCCAATCTTAAGTTCTTGATTACATCATTTAAACGTTTCATTTCTGCCTCACTATGGGTGAAATCTGAAATTATGACTAATTCACAGTCTAGCCCGTCCAGCCTCCGGCAATCACCAAGGACCTGTCAATGTCAAGTCGTCAGGAGGCAACCCATGACAGGAGAAACAGCACTGTTGCTGAGTCACTTCGGTGGTGTTCAACTGAGCCTGTTCTTATTCAGCATACGGAGGAAACCACCAACAACGCCCCATGTTCACAACAATGGCTTCGTCGCGTAGCCACACGAGCTCTCTCTCTCTCTCTCTCTCTCTCTCTCTCTCTCTCTCTCTCTCTTCTCTCTAACACACACACACACACACACACACACACACACACCTAATAATCATACTATTATGCTGCCAGTGAAGAGTTCAATATTTATAGTATATTGTTCTAATCCTATGTTCTCATTTTCTTCTCCCCCCCCCCCCCTCCCTTCTTTTTTTCTTTCTTTCTTTTATTCAAAGCTTTGCCTAGTCATTTATAAAATGACGGAAGAATTGTTAGCCTGCACTTGTTTTCACCCACTACTAAATTGTTCTGCATCATATTGTTTGGTCAATCAGTGGGAGATTGCATCTCTTAGGAGATCCAAGAGAAGGAGGTTCTGCAAAATTCTTAGCCACTGACAATGCTTGGGTTAGTGAACAGTAGAGCTGACCACTCAGACTGTTCCACATTGATCTCCCTTGCATCCTTGAACGGATCCTCAAGCATAGGCTCAAAGATTGTCCCCTTCATTTTATACTGTTTGCATAATGATTATAGTTCTTCAACAACTTATTTCCCTTCCACACGCTCTTTTTGTTTCACTTTTGTACCCTTCGCTGGCTGCTTTGGGGTGCTGTTGAATTCTTTTTTTTTAACCCTTGGTGGCGAGAACACCACAGAATTATGGACTGTGGTGTATTTATATTTGACGCCATGGGTATATGTATATAACCAGTTATCACCTTTTGATGGGTAGGATCCCGCGGACGAATGGCCTAGGAGCGGGCGGCGTGGGAAGATTTGTCTACAAGAGAGATTAAAACGATACCCATACGGTGTCAGTGAAAAGTGTAGGATTTATGTTTTTGTATGTTAATATGTGTTTGTCTTGTTCTATCCCCCACATAAATTATTTCTTTCATTTAAATTCTGGCCAAGTTATATAGATATGATAACGGTAGACTTGTAAATCGGCACTTGTTTTCACCCACTACTAGATTGTTCATATATATATATATATATATAAAGAGAGAGAGAGAGAACACTGCACGAAAACAAGTGACTCTCGCTTATCCTTATTTATCGGCGAAAACTCCTCGGGTGACTTTGTCTTATGCTCACACGGTTACTACAACTCATTCTGACAATCGTCCAGTAAAGCAACACAGAAGAAGTAGGAAAGTGAAAACATTCTACAGAATCGTAACACACACTCACAAACGTGTGCATATACTGAAATGGTGTGTATTCGAACGAGTGAATGAGTACGGGTGTGTGTGGGCTACCTATATATGAAACATACACAGAAATCGTACAGTTAAAAAAGCACGTCGACTTTACGTTTAACCAGTACATGAGGAATATAATAAAATCTTTGTCATTTTTGTAACTGATTATCACACTGGAGATGATGACGAACATATTTATATATGAGATGTCTTCGACGACGATGATAAATGTAAGAATTCTGAAGATGATGATCCTAAGGGGGGACGACCAAGGCTACGCTTACGATAGTGACGACGATGACGATAACTATGATGATGACTTAAACAGGAGAACGACGGCGACAGTAATAATGATGGTTTCGACGATGGTGATAATAATGGGGAGAGGAAAGGACGTTGACGACAAAAATGTTAAAATAATGAGACTGCGATCAAAGAAGACAACAACGATTGTATCCAGAAATAATGCCAACAGTCATTAGGCAGCCTCTCTCAAAACGGAATCCCACAGAATGAAACAATCCCAAAGTTCTGCGAAGAAATTTTTAATACAGTTCCAAGTTTTCCCAGGAGCTCACGCCTACGCTCTGCTCCACCCACACAGAGATCGCCTGACCTTTAGGTGGTCATTAAATAACAGGATCAACGGCCAAATGATCTCGGAATCATCATGCAATAACCGATAATTGTGTGATAGGGGGCGGAGGGAGGAAGGACTAGGAAAGGATGGAGAGAGGTGGGAGTGATGAGGGAGTGGGGGTGAGGAGTGGGGAGCAGGAGCAGGGGCGAGGAATAACAGACGGACGAAGAATGGATCAGAGAGAACGAACGATGATTTAGTTGCATTCACAGTCTTCCTATCAGTGATGCGTCGTGCTGCTTGTTTCTTTGTTTATTGTGTTGTTTGTAAGGTCGCGTAACCTACTGTCTTTTAACAGGAGTTTAAAGTAAATTCGCC
>CM031602.1:31823003-31825503 GCA_018398815.1 Conus ventricosus
ATTCCCTCTCTGACAGGCGTTGACTGAAAATCTTTTTGGAATGATTATAGTCTCATATGATGATATGTATGCGTGCCATGGAAATACTTCTGCAAAGAAAATAATGTGTACACGAACGTGTGAATGATGATGATGATGATGATGATGATGATGATGATGATGACTATAATAAAAAAAATTATAATAACAATGATAATGATAATACTAATAATGGTAGTGATTATAATGATGATGATGATATATGATAATGACGGTAGTAGTAGTTTTAGTAGTAGTAGTAGTAGTAGTAGTAGTAGTAGTAGTAGTAATAGTAGTAGTAGTAGTTGCAGCATCAGCAGCAGCAGCAGCAACAACAAAGAATAGGAGCATATAGATAATACAAACAATAATGATGATGGTGATGATAATGATGATGATGATGATCGTGATGATGATGATGATGATGATGATGATGATGATGATGACGATGATGATGATAATAATATCAATGATAATAAACACAAATCGAAATCAGTTTTAATCGTCAATAAAACAGCACCATAGTTTAAAAGCACAAAAACAACTCTCTCCTAAAGACAATCAGCGTGCGATGCTGACCGCTACGAGGGGCGCACTGTTTTGTGCAATTCGGTTCACTGTATTCATCTGAAGAAGACATATTTGTCGAACATTTACTTGTCTATGTAGTACTCTACATGAAATATATGTTAATGTATACTTTGTTTTGTGTGTTTACTTGTAATTTGGCCTATACAAACTTGTATGCTGTTAGTATCATGGGTGTTAGTATTGTGAATACTTGTTGTTTTATGATTCTGCAGTACTTCTTTACATTAGACTATGTGATGAAAATACATTTAGTGAGTGAGTGATTTAGTTAGTTGGTTCGTTCGTCATTTAGTTAGCTAGTTAGCTAGTTAGTTAGTTAGTTAGTTAGTTAGTTTGTGTGTTTGTTTGTTGGTTAGTTAGTTAGTTGAATAGTTAGTCAGTTAGTTGTTCATTTGCTTATCTATCTATTCATTTGTTTGTTTAAAATAAAGCTTTTTGTCATTAACGTGACGCAATGCTGCCTTTTGGAGAAATCTCTCATTCAGTGGCTGTATAAGGAATTGCAGTAATAAAATTAGTCAGGCATCAATTACAAATTCATTTACTCATATCAGTACGAATATGCTGGCAACTAAATATGTTGGGCGTATTCGTAAAACCCTCAATCCCATCCCCGATCAACACTGCTCCCTCCCCCTCCCTTAATTAGTGTTCTCCACTACCACCACCACCGAACCACCCCCCTTTATTTAAACTGTTCACATCCGTTTATTTCACGCACTTAGTATCCTGGTCATACATTCACCCAGACTCAGAAGGAGTTATGTACGGTGGGTTGAGCTATATCCCAGCTGAAAGTGAAAACTTTACATCGCCTCTGTCCTAAGAACGGTGGCAGGTTTATACACAGGATCGTCTATATTACAAGCTAACATCATTTTCTTCATATTTTGCTTTGCAATGGCGGTTCTACTTTCATTAAAATCATCTCGCCTCAGCATAATTATGACACAGCATACATATAACACAGCAAACTATACTCAAAATGAAATCTCAACAAATTCAATTTGAAGAAAGTGAGTAACTACATATAATCTAAATGCATTGAATACAAGTCAGCATGGCAAACAATAATCAGCATTTGCTAGAACGTATTATTTTAAGAGATTTTTTTTCCAGTGGCACATGTGACATATGACAATAAGATATGGTTTTCACACTTTAGCTTCCTAAATGGAAATCTGATTGATATGGACATCGTATGCTATGTCAAATAAGTGGTAAATGCAGATTTTTGATGGATTTGGAAAGATTTCTAACTTTTTTTATATTCAGTTGCAAAGTGAGGCGACTGCAGGCGGAGATCTAAACCAGATTTAATGGTAATAATTATGATTCTACTGAACAACATGGACAAACGAATCACAAGACAAAACACGACGCATTTCAACCTCTTGGGTGTTCTTCAGGCAAGATAACCCAGACGAAAATGAAGAACGAGCAATCTCCTAACTTTTCCAAATTCGGCGAAAGATGATCCAACACCCATCTCGTGCCGAATTTGACAAAGATAAGTGTTTACTCGTTCTTCGTTTTTGTTGACAAAGATAAGTGTTTACTCGTTCTTCGTTTTGTTGACAAAGATAAGTGTTTACTCGTTCTTCGTTTTGTTGACAAAGATAAGTGTTTACTCGTTCTTCGTTTTGTTGACAAAGATAATGTTTACTCGTTCTTCGTTTTTGTTGACAAAGATAAGTGTTTACTCGTTCTTCGTTTTGTTGACAAAGATAAGTGTTTACTCGTTCTTCGTTTTGTTGACAAAGATAAGTGTTTACTCGTTCTTCGTTTTGTTGACAAAGATAAGTGTTTACTCGTTCTTCGTTTTGTTGACAAGGATAAGTGTTTACTCGTTCTTCGTTTTGTTGACAAAGATAAGTGTTTACTCGTTCTT
>CM031602.1:31833003-31838003 GCA_018398815.1 Conus ventricosus
ACAGTCATCATCATTGTCGTCATCATCATCAGTATTACATATGTCATCATCAAACCCACTACTGACAATGGCTGCTAAGTTGCCGAGTCAGCATGAAATGGATTCCCCCTTCGGAAGGCTCCACCACGCCCATCCAACGACAATTCCAACAACCATCCCCAAGAAAACAGTGACAGCCACGTGTTTGACGGAAATCTATACGAGATTCAACGTGGGAAGGAAATCAAAAGTGACGTTGAGACTCCAACAAGGATACAGAGCGACATAATTGTGATGATTGTAGACGGTGATGAATAAGGGTGAAAATGACAGTGTCAACATGATGTTTCGGAGTTCCAGTGTGTTCCTTAACTACATGACAGGACTCCGACTCCTTTCACCTAGGTGTCAAGCAGGCCCGCGGGTAATGGACACCTGCAGTGTTGATCAGAACACAGGACAGCACTTTCAGAGACGCATACAATAACACTGAATGAAACTCGACTGTGTTGCCCGTTTGAGACCATAGTACACTACACCATTTGTGTGTGTGTGTGTGTGTGTGTGTGTGTGTGTGTGTGTGTGTGTGTGTTCCCAACACACATACCCTGAATGAACTTACTCTTCTTTTTCATCAAAAGCCAACACTGGATTCTTTGAAATCCAACTTCCAAAATCTGTTTCCCTGGTTTTCTCCCCTGAATCTCTTCATTTTCTTCCTGTCTGTTGTGTATTCTTGCCACCGTTCATTTGACGTGATAGAATACCTGTGTGTGAATGTGTGTGGGCGTTGTGAATTGCTCTTTTTGTGCAAGATGAATCGTTATAGAACTATTACCATTATTATGATTGTATCATGAGCTATCATTATATGTCAAACTGTTGGTGTAGTCTTGGCATGAGCAGTCATTCAGATGTGCTCTCATCATCTTAACAAGCATTGTCCTTTTCACTACCAGCTTGGTTTAAAATCACGTCAGAGAGACAGAGAGAGAGAGAGAGAGAGAGAGAGAGAGAGAGAGAGAGAGAGAGAGAGAGAGAGAGAGAGAAAGAGAGAGAGAGAGAGATGGGCAGGATGGAAGGGAGGGAGGAATTAAGGAGAATACAAATGTGGTCAATGGCTGTTTATCTCCCCTAACAAAAAAACACAAAAATTAAGCGATTACAAAGCATTACGTCTTGAAAACAAAACGAATGGACGCAAGACAAAGCGAAAGAAAATGAAGAATACGGAGGAAAATAAACTTCAAACAAATCAAAGCAGTCTGAAGATTGGATCACGGAAGAACGTGAATTGACCTCATCCGGCTCCCGCCAGTCCAGCATCCATTCTTTTCAACGTTTCCGCTTTCATGTCTTTGTTCTTTCTTTGTCGGTTTTTTTTTATTTGACGGGTGGCTGTCAAGACGCGAAAGCCCTGATGCAACTCTGCAGATGTCTTTCAATTACTTTCATTATTTCTCCTCTTTTCATGGACACACATTCTTCTGCGTATGTCGGTCAGAGCCTCCTCAGGTGGTTTGCCTCATGACGACGAGACACTGTCTGCTCTCTGTGGATTGCTGGCACTGGGGCTGAAACGGCACATGTCCAGATGTGGTTGTGGATGGAGAGCCGAAATAACCAGTAAAAGTGTCACTGGGTCATCAGTTTATTTTCATGAAACCTGTCCATTTCATCTGATTACCACACACTCATATGCGGGTGGCAGCGCAATTACTATTATGCTCCCTTGATTCATGGTGTTTCTTGTTGGCGGTGAAAAAAGTCAAAAAGGAAATCAAAGAGGGGCAGAAAGCATAGGAATAAAGAACAGTACAGACACACAACGATGAAAACGTACAGGGGAGCGAGAAGAGGCAATCTCTGTCTCAAAAGTAAGATAAAAGGAAGAAAGAAAGTAGTGGGAAAATGTTAGGAAATAAACTCCAAAGAAAGAGGGAAAGAAACACAGAAGAAGCATTGGAAGAGAGTGAGAAAAGAAAGAGAGACAGACAGACTGACAGACAGAAAGACAGTCGGTCAGACAGAAAGACAGTCAGTCAGACAGAAAGACAGACAGTCAGACATGGACAGAGACAAGAGATAGACAGAGACTCATGGGGACAGAGAGACAGGGAGACAGAGGCAGGGGTGAAGAAAAGTGAAAATGGAATGAGCGGAATTTTTTTCAAAGACGACGAGGGGGAAAAGTAATGGAAAGAAAGAAGAAGAAAACGGGAGGAAAGCGAGACGAATTACGTTATGGAGATTATTGATATGCAAAGGCTATTCCCCCACCTACCGCCACTCCAACCTCTACTTCTTCATCTATCCTTGTTTAAACGGCAAATGAAACAAACTGCGGCGTTACTGGAACAAACAAAAAAGCAGAAGAGCACGCAAAACAAAGTGTGAAGTAACGACGATTTAATGCACGACACAAAACAGGACAAGAAATTTTCGGCAAAATGCCTTCCTCAGCGACAAACAAAAAAAAGTACAGACATAAACATGCACAATACTCCCCTTGTGAAGCCAAAGTGGTGAATGAAGTAGACAGAGGGACAGTGGGAGAGAGGGTGAGTAGAGTTCGAGGAATAGGGCACGAGGAAAGAGGGTAGAGTAAAGTGAGGAGGAGGAAAAGGAGAGAGGGAGAGAGAGAGGGGGGGAGGGGGGAAAGAGAGGGGAGAGACAGAGAGAGAATGGAAGTAGAGGAAGAGTGGAGAATGAGAGTGAGAAGAGGAGGGGAAGGAGAGTGAGTGGAGGGGGAGGGTGTGATGGTATGTAGTGGGTGTGTTGCATATGAATGAAATGAACAAGAGAAAGCACAATAAGTAAGATACAATATACTCGAAAAAGCATTAAAAATGACAAGGGGGTGGGGGGGAGAGAAGGGTGTCAGTCTAAAGGGGAGAGGGAGAGAGAGAGAGAGAGAGGAGAGAAGAGAGAGAGAGAGAGAGAGGGGGGGGGAGGGGGGAAAAGAGAGGGGAGAGACAGAGAGAGAATGGAAGTAGAGGAAGAGTGGAGAATGAGAGAGAGAGAGAAGAGGAGGGGAAGGAGAGTGAGTGGAGGGGGAGGGTGTGATGGTATGTAGTGGGTGTGTTGCATATGAATAAAATGAACAAGAGAAAGCACAATAAGTAAGATACAATATACTCGAAAAAGCATTTTAAATGACAAGGGGGGGGGGGGGGGGGGGGAGGGAGAGAAGGGGGTCAGCCGCCTAAAGCATCCGACCCAAGTCTGACCCAAGGGTAGGTTGCCCTACCCAAGCACCAAGGGGTGAGAGGGAAAACGGGAGAACCCCGAGAAAAAACCCACTAGCCAGACGCAGCTAAGAGGTGCAAGGCTCACCCCCCCCCCCCCCCCCCCCCCCACACACACACAAAAAAAGGCCACTTGCCCGCGGGCAAAACCACACACACACACACACACACACACACACACACACACACACACACACACACACACACACACACACACACACACACACACACACACACACACAAGTGCGCGCGCATGCACACGAACAAACACGCACGCACACATATACACGCCAATAAGTGCACACATTGGGGGGGGGGGGGGGTAACAGTGGGGAATAAATGGGTAACTGTGACGCGCTCTGTCCAAGCCGAGCTTGCAGCTTTCCTCAGAGGGTCAAACAGCTGACGGCGCAACCAGGGAAGGCGAAGGCCACGTCTGGTTCCGCAGGTATGGTGGTTGCCTTCTCCGGTGTTGGTCTTGGTCGGTGTTGTCTCGGACGCCACACGTCGCTCCCTTGGTTTGAAGTAGAGGACGGGCGTCCGCAATGGTCAGGAAGCTGTAGCTGTCTGGCTGGCTTTGAGGTAGTCGGGGACTGGATTTGAGGTGGTCCTCACTCGACGATAGAAAAGACCAACCATGCACAGGTAAGTACTAAAGGGAAAGGGAATCATAAGTGATTGTCCACCTGAATTGTCATTACTAAGCTTTTTCATTCATGCCAGCTGGATTTCTGGTGCCCAGTTTTTGAATCCGGTGAGACTCCATATCCTTCCTGTCTCTAGAGTCACTGGTTTTCATGAGCCACAAGCCCTTCACTCTTGCATTGTGCGCGGAATGGCTGGGGAGGTTGAAGTGCTTGGCTACTGGTTTGTCCCTGTTGTATTTGATGTCAGCGAGGTGTTCCTTGAATCTGACAGTCAAAGTGCGTCCGGTCTCGCCGATGTAAAGTTTAGAACAAACGGTGCAGTGGATGATGTAGACCAAGTTAGTGGTTTGGCAGTTGAAGAATTTGGAGACAGTTTAGTTTCTCTCCGCTGATGCGCATTCGCTGTCTTCTAATGCATCTTAGAGAAATTGGTCGTAAAACTGGTGAAGAATGGGTAATAAAATGTCTATAAAGCAGCTGCGGCTCTTCAGACATTCCTCTGGAACGGTTTTGAAAGCAGTGTCCTCTTGTGGTTCACATTTTCGAAAACTAGTAAAATGTGTGATACAACATTACATTTTCTGTTATTCGCCGTTCTCTTTGGCTGTAAGAGGGGCTTTCATAGTCATCATAATCGTCATCATCAACACTCCTTAAACTGTGTGGCTCTGTGTGCCACTTTTTCATTTGATATGATTTGCGATTGCCCCCCCCTCCCCCCCCCCCCCCCCCCCCCCCCCCCCCCCCCCCTATGGGCGTCTGGCAAAAAAACTCGTCGGTATCACATAGGTCATGGGGATTTTTGTTGGATGGGCGTGGAAGCGCACTCAAGAAGTGGACTTCAACTCATTTGGCTCCAAGACTGAACAGTCACCGTCATCGGTGAAGGGAAAAATTGGGTTTGTCCCGCATATGCTGGATCAGAACAGACTCCACGGAAAAGCACCAGAGTGGCTCGGCAGCACTGCAGTGTCTTTCCTGTGGACTGCCTCATAAAGGTCTGAAAGTGTTGGCTCTCTATGTACTGCATGCCTGTGTCGTTTCTTCGACAGGGGGATCTAGATGTGGCGATGCTTAGGTTTCTGAAATGAACGGCATGGGACTAATGCCTCTGAGGGATGTGGAA
>CM031602.1:31840503-31863003 GCA_018398815.1 Conus ventricosus
AAATCAAATCATGGAACGAAGAAGAGAGCTGAGAATACCAGAAATGCTTGTCCCAGTACCAATGCCTTGCATATCAATCCACATCAAACTAATACTAGTGATAACATATCGCTTACGGAGAAAATGTTCAGCAACATCCCAGCACAATATGCAAAAATGCAATTGACTAAAGAGCCACAGATAAAGAAGAGAATAGGTGGATAAAAAAGAAGATGATATCAGAGTGAGAGAGAGAGAGGAAGAATGTAAAACATCCTTGTGATATGATCCGACCAAATAAAAGTGTTACCAAATACAACTCTAAGAACTTTATGGCTATTAGTTTCTCAACTATTTTGTCATTGAAGTAAAGAGGAAATGAAATATCCGGAAGATTTTGACATTTCTGTTGGGTTGTTAACAACATCTATTTCGTTTGCTGCGGGTGTAAACACGTACGATATAGTTCAGACCAGTCAGCTAACTGGTTAAGGTGGTATGTCACCAAGATTTTGACGAAAGATCGAATCGTTTCGTTTCTCACCTACGTTGATGCTTTCTGATAGCACAATATCTCTAGTGTCACTTACATTTTAAATGATATTGATATGTTGCATAGTTTTTGTGCTGCGGCCATTCAAAGTAGATGGAGATATATGCTTCTGGGTGAGCAAAAAAGGCAGCTTTTGAAAAAAAATCAGCCTTTGGTATGCCGACAAAAGCGTCGCATGCCAGAGATTATCATAACCTCTGCCGGCGCCTGTGGCCCAAGAACGATAACTCCAGTTCATTGCAAATGGCCGCCTCCACGAGTGTTTGATTTTCTGAAGTTTTTGTACCGATTTCTCTTCTGAATCGACAAGGTGGACAGTTTTCATTCTTCAGCATGTCTTGTGACAAGAAAATAAGAAGTAAGAGGCCCAAGACGAGGAGCTTCTGTGGAAAGAAGTACACAAAACAGCGAAAGATTGATCTAGAATGCGAACTCGGCCACAGTAAAGAAGAAACTGTTCAAGCTGAAAAATAAACAGTGCAGTTCCCTCACGTTCACAACCTGCAAGTGCCACGCCCACTCGGTCTCAGGTGAAAATTCAGAACTTGTATGACATTATGGAAAACTCTAGTAGTAGTTATATTGATTCTATCTGTGATGATGTCAGTGATAATGATAAAGGTTTAGAAGAGGATGCAATAATTACAGAAAGAATTGCTACCTCAGTCAGGTGACATATTGCTGATTGATAAAATTTCAGTGTTAGTGAATTTGTTATGGGTTATGTGATCTGTGGCTTTCAAAATTAACTTCTTCAGAGAACGGAGAAATGCAGGTTCTAGCTCACCCGGTCTCAACCAGTTTCGACCGGGCGACTCTAGAACCTGCATTTCTCCGTTCTCTGGCAAGTAAGACTTCAATAACCAAAAAATAACGACCCTACAAACAAACATACTGTGTAGGATTATCCGTTTTCAATACTAATTTACTAAACTTTTCAGATTTTAATTTTTGCTTAATCCTGTGTTTTTCCTGATCATTTTCAACAACATCATTTTCGCGCAAACATTCTTCAAATGAGTCTCTGTCTTTCATGTGAAATAACACTACAGTCTTTAACTGTTCTCTAAAGTCTTTTAAAACCGAGTTATATTTCTGGCATAAAATCCACACACTTATCCCATCATGTCTTCCGCTGAAAGCCAGCTTTGACAAAGTGTTTCTCTTTTTAACTATATCTTTTTCTGCCGAACAGTCATCTATAATAAAGAGTGTCTGCGTTCCTTCAAACACTTTATAAAAGTATTCTAAACACTCACTCAGTTTAGTGCTAGGATTAACTAAATATACGTCATTGTCTGTCCATATAAACCTTCTATCATGATATGCTTTGTTCCTTTTAAGTGTTGGACAGAAAATCACAATATGATCAAAATTATAGCGATAAACTGTTTGTAATAAGTCTAGGACAAATATTGTTTTTCCACAACCAGTCTGCCCACAAATCATTGAACAATGAGGGGATTTTATCATAAAGTTTAACTGCTCCATAGTTTTATAACAGAATTTAATCTAATCCAGTTATTATTTTTATCATACTCTCCGTCAAAACTTGTTCAGTATAATAAAACCCTATGAGGCCTAAATGTGTAAGATTAATCCAATTCAGTTCTGTAAGATTGTTTCTATTTAAGTCAACATTGATTTTGTTGCTTGTTGTTATGATCTTAATATCCTCACCATTGTGAAGAACGACGATGGTAACGTTAAGGCGTTTAACGTCTAAGTTTTGCCAGCTAATATTAATTCCTTTTATAAGGTCATCACTAACGCCCACAACCCCATCCCTCTCCACATCTTTAAAGACAGAAATTTCAAATATTATTGTGAACGTGTCTCCTAATTTTCTGCTTGGAAAGAACTGTAATTTTGTAGAAGCTTTTTTTACAACTGTTTCTTTTCTGTGGAGGATGTACTGTTTGTTCCCATACGGCGTTATTTCAATTTCTTTCCGACTATTGTCGTCTGGCATAAGACTTACATGTAAAGGGCCAGAGTTGAATGCTTTTCTGAAACTTTTTTGACGGCTAAAATATGTAAATGGGCTTATGAATTCAAATTTTATGTCCCATTCTAAATATGGTTCTAAGTGCCATTTGAGGTCAGGTTTTCGAACTATTTTATATTCATACTGGCCAACATTATTTGCCTCTAGATTGCGCAGTTGTTCTAGTTTAGGAAACTTTTGCTGTCGCCAACCTCTTTGCGTTTATAATCACCATCTTTAGTGTACTCAAACCCATACAAAGTGCCTATCTCACCGTTCTGTTCAAAGTCCGCAACGTCTGCAAGGTCTTTTAATTCTAAGGTTATACACCTTACAGGCGCTAATGTAACTCCCGGTTCTTCTGGTCCACGCGACATGTTTTAGTACAACTAATTATTTTATTTCCAAACAATGTGCAGGTTATCACATTTTACAACTTTCCTGCTTTGTCTGCAATTTTTATATTAAATGATCCGACCCTCCCACAAACTAATCTTTTAAACTGTAAATTAGGGAATTGTATAATTTCATAATCGCAATATGCAGCTTTCTGATGGAAGAGCTTTTAAAACAGTTGAGGGCCTTCCATCATATAAGTTTTCATCAGTGCTCAGCTCGTCCAAATGAACATAGAGTAATGAATGTAATGCAAGATCGAGCGGATTTTCTCCCTCATAAGTAGTTTGTTTGGTGGTAACTCTAAATCTATAATTGTTAGCTGCAAGCCTAACATTTTAGCTAGCTCTTTATCAAAATAGTAAACCCCCTTCTTCTTCAGGCTTGAATGTTAACATTGTTTTTAGATTTGCATTGTTAATTTTTGAGAGTAATGTCGAAGTTACTCATTGCTTTTTTAGTGAGCAAAACCCGTAAAAACCCATCAGGTATTGTTAACTGGCTAACTTTGGCCCCTGTTTTGTCAACTTTAGAACCTTATTATTCTCCTTGGCTTTGCTTATATTAAACATACGACTTTGTAGAATATTTCATGGAGCGCGGCCGTTCTGGTTCCGCATTTGTTATTAATAGCATGTTCTAAAAACGAAGGGCGGTCTTGAGTTGTTTTGTTACAAACATTTTTTAAACAAAATAAAAATGAGTGCATTCAAATATACTAATGCAAAATATTCTGTTGGGCCGCACTACAATCTTAAAAATATAACAACTGATACTCTTGACATTTCTGTGACCCAGACTGACACCTTTCAAGCAAAGGTTAGTACTCCATTAAGCAGATATCTTAACCCCCCTATTAAAAAAGACTACATCGCAAAAGTGTGGTTTAGTCATCCGATGCAGTTTTATCAGAACCAGTTAAACTTTGCTGTGTTTTGTGCATCAACTGGGTGTGGAGTGTCGTATGCTGATCATTTAAAATCATCCCGATCCTTTGGTGAGGTCAGTGTACAGATTTCATTTTTATTACGCTTCAGACGTATTTTGACTGAACTGCAAGCACCATTACCGAATGACAAACCGTTTAATCCATTTAGCAACAGAATAGACATGAAAGTTTTTGAAAGAATCTGTAACGAATTCAATATTAACATCAAGACAGACTTTAGACAAAAATTGGATCTTAATCATGGCTTAGGCACCCCTTATTATTGGGGCGTGCACAGAAAGTATAAGTATGATTGGAATCCTCCTTACAATCTTTCTCTTCAGGCACAGGCGTTTACCTTGGGTCCATAGAGCAAGAGCATAAAACAGCATGGACAACATTTATCTTAGACACTTCTAAGGGCCTAACTAAAGCAGGAATAGAACGAATAAATGACTCTATTCGTACTTACGTTTGGTGTTTGCTAGGTTCACAAGCACAGGCAAGATCGAGCATAAACTGATCCTTCTACTGGCTTTGATGCACAAAAACATACTTAGCAAATTTAGAGGATGCTATTAATTCTACAGTTGATTTACCTTCAAGTATAAAAAGGTACCAAGATGTTTTACAATACGCAAGATCAAAAGTAGACTTTGCTGTTGGCACTGGTTTATACATGCTACCTTCTGACCTCAGACTCCAGGTAGGAAATAATGAACTACAACAATGAAATTCTTGTTGCAGGAAATGAACAGAAGGTTGGACCAAAACGACATAAATTCTGAGCCAGTAATATTGCAAGCAGTAAAAAAACAAGATGACCCCCCAAGAATAAATCATCCAATCCCCGCGGCCCAAAGCCCAAAGGCCATTGAAGACGCGGACTCTGTTCGCGATGACCATGAATATGAAAAGACAGCGCTTGTTCTTGGATTAACTGGCCTAGGATTACTTGGTATTTATCTTACTAAAAATTAACCCAACTATTAAGAGAACTAATGCCCATAAGTGCTCGGCCATAAAGCCGACTACTTTGCTTGCAGTAGAAAAAAAGCCAGCTAACAATACCCCCTAATATACCAGGTTAAAGAGTCTATAGCTTTACCGGCAAATTTTTTTTAATAAACCGCAAGATGGTCAAGTTGTTTTTTACCCATGATTTATCAGGGGGTGATGGAGGCGATGGTGGTGGAGGCACTGGACTTTGACCACCGCCGCCTGTAATAGCCAACACCAGTGTACTTATTGCAAATCCTAAGGCTGTTATAACGCTTGCTAATGTGACTCCTTGCTCTCTAAACAGTGTTCTTATTCTTTCTGCTAGCGTTGTGTCTTCATATAAAATTCTTTGGATAGTTTCTCTTATTCTGCTCACTTGAGTTTGTAATTGTTCTCGGTTAGTAGACAACGCTTCTGGGTCTTGCTGATCTTTCTTGTTCAAGATCTTTTAGTCTTTGGGGTTATTCTTTCTTTAATATCAGACCCTAAGTTGGCGTCATCAGCCTCAACGAGTTTTTCTTTTTCTCTTTTTATATGCTCATCTATTTCACCCCAGTTTTGCTAAATTGTTTGTTAATTCGCCTCTAATGGTTCTTAAAGCATGATCAAGGGCCGCTATTTCTCGCATGGGTAGCGGTGAGTCGTGTATAGTCTTTAATGCTGTTTCTTCTGAAAAACTGGTTTCTGCCTCTATTGCATTTATTAATTCGTCTGCGATTGATTTAATTCTTTAAGTTCATGTTTTGCATTTGGTTATCTGTCGGGAGTTCCTGCAGTGTGTTTTGAATTTTTAGCAACTGCATCCTTATCTAATTTTGGTTTAGTAATACCAAGGCGATTTTGATCGCTCACACTGAGCCTTTGTCTAATTGTACTCTTTTTTAAAAACTTTGATGAGTCTGGTTTAGATGTAAGCTGAACAAGTCTTGGTCGCTCCTCACAAACAAATGGTCATCTTTTACTTCAAAATCATTAGGGTCTATAAATTCGGGAGGTTCTTGGCCTAAACTTTGGTATAATGATCTGACCTTACTTTCTGTTAATTCACGCCGCAAAGAGAGCCCCGAGCGATGTTGTACCAAAGGAGTCATTTCACTCATGTCGTCTCCAGGATCAAAATCATCATAATCTTCATCTTCAATGCCTGCCATGTTTCTTTAATAATTAACTTTTTTATTTTGTTTTATAAAAAAATGTCACAAGCATATGGCTCGATTCTTGACCCGCATAGAAGACTGAAAGAGCCTTTGGCGTGAAGGGAAATAAGCGGAATATTACTGTTCCAAATAATCCATCTACTATTGATTTCGGATCAAATTCTTACTGTCAAATTTCCAGACCTAGGAGCGGATGAAGTGATTGTGCCAGGCTCTGCGCGTCTTACTTTCAAAATAGAACTCGCTTCAACAACAGACCACAAACAGGACAGTTGTACAGAATCTGGGCGGGCAATCGTTAAGAAAATTTCTATAAAACTTGAGGGGCAAGAAATATTTTCTTTACACAATGCAGACATATTTTTAACCTATTCTGATCTATGGCTAACCGGGAATGAAAGGGCTGACTTTGCGTTTCAAGGAATCGAAAATGAAGAAGCACTAAAACATAGAATAGGCGCCGCAGATATTAAAGACGGCAAAAAGTATGCAGCTGTAAATTTTGCGTATGGAAATCGCTTTTCCATCCCCTTAGATTTTGAGTTGTTAAAAGCGCATGCACCGTACTTTCAAGGAGCATTAAAAGACAGATTGTCATATGAACTAACTTTTAATGAATACAAACGTGTTATCAGATCATCAGACACCGAAGCAAAGTACAGCATTTCTGACATCACGTTAGAGTTTGACGTTGTTAGCAACCTGACTTAGCGAGGCTGATCCAGCATCAATATCAGTCAAAATTAGCAACATATTACGAAAGAGTGATTCATCATACAACATATCCCAGAAGCAGGGAAGACGCTATATGGAATTTTAGTTTTAGTGTCGCAGCAAGATCGCTTAAAGGTATTTTATTGCTGTGCGAAGATGAAGAACCGTTCAAAAGAGGAAGTGAAAAGTTTATTAATCCTAAAATAACGAAAGTACAATGTTCGATTGAGGGCAGTCCTAACCAAATCTACGCTAGCGGGCTTAAACCTTATCAGCATTTGATGAAATAGGAAAACTGTTTGAGGCGGGAGGTGTAGAAATCCAACAGTTGACCCTTTTGTCTAAAGATTTACATCTTCACAATGTTAGGCTTGATGATTTTTTAACAACGAAATACGGTTTATGGATTGACCTAAGGTCAACAGAGGATAATCAGTTGCATGGAAGCGGGGGAGAACTGTGAGAGACGTAATAAACATTCAAATTGATAAAGAAGAAGAAGCGATAAACCGCTTAATGTACATTTGTTTTTAATATATGATGCGCAGCTGAATATTCAAGAAAACAGATTAAAAGATATACATTACTAAATTATTTTTTCATTTTTAAAAAGCATGTCTGTTCAGGTTTATCCAAATGTGCCTACAGCGCCAGAGTCGCCAAAAGAAGGGATAGTAGAAAGCCCTAACATAAAAACCTTCAGATTAACCCCAAAATTACACAAATGCAACAAAAAAATAGAGCAAGACCTTTCAAAATACAGCAAAACCAAACGAAGGTATTCTGCTGCCTGTAATGCTGTTACATATGTTAATACTGGAGCATCAACTATAAGTGCTGCATCGGCAGGAACGAGTGTTGGTCTCTTAGCACGGGCATAGGCGCACCCGCGGCTTTACCTCTAGGTAGTTTGTCTTTAGCTCTTGGCCTGTGTTCATTAGCTGTAGGTGCTGCTAGCAAAAAATTAAAACTAAACTCCAAAAACACACAGCTATGGTTCAACTAATAACAGCTAAACTTAGCTCGTTCAAACTGACAATAAATAAAGCGCTAGTTGACTCAAACATCACGGATGAAGAATTTAATCGTTTACAGGCCGATTTTGATGACTACAAAAGACAAAAGTTTGATCTTCAAAGAAAGGCGAGGGCAAGTTTTCTCAACAGCCAGACGCCGAGCAAATAAAAAGGAATGTTTAAAAAAGTAAACGAGACATTAAACTCTGTTCTAAACAGCTCACAGTAACAACATCGAAGGGTGTTTATACTTTAGTTTTATGAGTCCAAGCACAAAAGACCGTTGATATTGATTCTGATTAATTTTTTTTTTAAATTTTAAAAAAATATTTTGAGTTAGAAAAGAAACTCAACATGGCTAAGATATATGAAGGACCAGACGAATTGTTTGAAGGAATGCTCGAGAAAGAGCGTTTGTCAAGAGCACTGAATGATATTGATTTAGAAGTCATTTAATCCCGCAAGCGTACAGGCAAGTGTTGTACATGCTATTTCTCAAGTTCCAGTAAACTAACAATTTGACCCGCCAGTTAAAGTAATGTTAGCTGTTTTAATTGACTATGTAACAATAAATAAAGAAAATCTAGAAGTCTGGGTCTCGACTAAACAACAGACTATTCTTTCTCGTAATGACTTAACACCCGGTTGGGCAGACGAACTGCTTGCACAGTTTGACGCTGCCGCTGAAGAAGCCAAAATGAGAGGCTCTGGTTGGTCAGAGGGCGAAGTCTTAGAGATCAGATTAAAACAGGCTAAGTATGCGCCGATTGTTGGTAAGGCTTACATTCCACTACCTCCAGCATTAGTTGCAAAAAGAGCAGTTCTAAACATACAAAATACAGACAACAAATGTTTTATGTGGTGTGTTCTCGCAAGGCTGCATTACGTCCGCAAAAACGCAGAGAGAGTGTCTAACTATCACCCTTACAGCAATGATCTCAACTTTAGTGGGGTGTCCTTTCCTGTTAGTGTAGACCAAATTGATCAGTTTGAAGAACAAAACAAACCAATAACTGTCAATGTATACACATGGGATGAGGAAACAAATCTACAGCCGATTAAAGTGTCCAAGAACAGTCCAACGATTGGCGAGCCAGACAAAAATCATGTTGACTTACTACTGATGTTTTCCCCAGCAGGGCTGCCGCATTACACATTAATACGAACAATGAGTAGATTATTGCGGCATACTTCAAAGCAAGGACTTAAGCAAGAATTCTGTAGAAAATGTTTAACAAGAATGCCATCTGTTCAAGCCGCAAGCGAACATAAGAAACATTGTATTGACCCAGTTGGCTGTAATACAGAACTAATTACGCCCCCACCCGGATCTAAAGTTAGTTTTAAGAACTGGAAACGGATGCAAAATTCTCCATACGTAGTTTACGCAGACTTTGAATCGCTCATTGTTCCTTATGAAGGGCCAGCGCCACAAAAACTTCGAAAAACAGTCTTAATGAGTAATCATCAGATTTGTTCATTTGCCTTCATTGTTGTCAGGTCGGATGGCGTCCATTCAGCACCAAAATTGTATAGAGGCCCAGATGCTGCAGAATACTTCTTAGAACGCATGCAGAAAGTGCGTAATGACTGTTCTAATAATCTGAATTTATCTGAAATCATAATGACGCCCGAAGACCAAGAACAGTATAAATCAGCCACTCACTGTTGGATTTGTGGTTTAGAACTAATGTCTAACAGTGAGGAAACCAATCCGACAGTAAGAGACCATGATCACATTAGTGGAAAGTTCAGAGGAGCAGCACACAGTAAATGCAATCTTCAACTAAAGTTTGAACCAAAGACATGGAAGCTGCCTGTATCCTTTCATAACTTGCGAGGTTACGACTCTCATCTTATAATGAAAGCAGTGGACGATGCCTTCAGGGTGTCATGCATTGCACAGTCATCAGAAAAGTACATGTGTTTCACTTTAAATAACATGTCTTTTTATGACTCTATGCAGCACATGATGGGTTCGTTAGAGTCACTGGCTATGTCCTTAAAGTCCTGCCCAATAACAGAAGAATATTTTGACCCAACTCTCGTTAGAAAGGGCGTTTATCCTTATGAGTACATGAACAGTTGGGAAAGGTTTGACGAAGATACACTTCCGCCTAAAGGCGCGTTCTTTTCTAGTCTTAGAGGAAAGGACATCAGTGATTCTGATTACCAGCATGCTCAAGATGCGTGGCAGAAGTTAGATTGTAAAACGATGGGAGACTATCATGACTCCTACTTGAGGGCAGATGTATGTTTGTTGGCGGACGTCTTTGAAAATTACAGAAAGACCTGCATGAAACATTATAGCCTGGATCCTGCGCATTACATTTCTGCGCCCGGGATGAGCTGGGATGCTTTCTTAAAGTTTACTGGAGTACAGATTGATTTATTGTCGGATTTACCAATGATTCAGATGATTGAAAACGGATTGCGTGGGGGAATTAGTATGGCGTCGCATCATTACTGTAAAGCAAACAACAAATACTTGGACAACTATGATCCAAGTAAAAGGTCTAACTATCTTATGTATTTAGATGCAAACAATCTGTATGGATGGGCAATGGCGCAATCACTTCCGTTACGCAACTTTAAAATGCACACAGGCACAAATAATATTCAAGGAGCATTAAAGTGGTTGGGCAGTTTGGCGCCTGATCAGCAGCGCGGATACATTCTAGAAGTTGACTTAGAATATCCTCATGAATTCCATGACCTGCATAATGACTATCCATTAGCGGCAGAAAGTCTAAAGATGAATCCAAGAGAGCCGCCTAAACTTGTGCCTAATCTTCGAGGCAAAAAAAATTATGTCTGTCATTACAGACTTCTACAATTTTATTTAAGACATGGTTTGAAGTTGACAGCTGTTCATCGCATAATTGCTTTTGATCAAGAACAGTTCATGAAACCATACATCATGAAGAACACTGATCTCAGAACCAAATCCACAGATGCTTCAGAAAAAGACTTTTTCAAGTTGATGAACAACAGCTGTTTCGGAAAGACTATGGAGAATCCGCACAAGCGCAAAGATGTCAGATTAGTCACCAGAGAGAACGAAGCAATTAAGCTGACTTCAAAACCAAATTATCAGGACTTTAGAAGATTTCATGATCACCTTTTTGGCATAATGATGAAAAAAAAGAAAGTCAAATTGGACAAACCTGTTTTTATCGGGTTTACCGTTTTAGAATTATCAAAGCTTTTGATGTTAGAATTTCTTTATGACTACTTTAAACCCGTGTATCCAGAGTCCAGAGTACTTTACACAGATACAGATAGTTTTGTTATAGATATCCCTACTGAAGACATCTATAAAGACATGGAAACCGAAGTGGCTAAAGGACATGCGGGATGGTATGATACATCTGATTACCCTAAAGACTCGCCTTTACATTCAATTACTAACAAGAAGGTTTTAGGAAAGATGAAGGATGAATTATCCGGAGGGTGATTAAGGAGTTTATTGGTTTAAGGTCGAAAATGTACAGTATTTCGAGCCAGGAGAAAACCATTAAGAAAGCAAAAGGAATATCTCGCAGTGTTGTGCAGTCAAACATATTACATGACAACTACAAAGAAGCATTGTTTGACAATAAGACTTTTCATCATGACAACGTAAAACTGCGATCTAATCTACATGAGATCAACACAACGGTTGTAACAAAGAAGTCATTAGATAGAACAAACACAAAACGTGTGTTTGTTAATCCAGAGTTTTCATATGCAATCGGGCATTGGAGGACCGCATAAACAGGGGGGTTTATATTTTTCATCAACTTTTATTATAAGATCAATCATAGCTTCATCCAATTCATTTAAATCTTTTCTCATGTTTGCTTGACGCGTTCGAATTTTTTTTTTTATTTCAAGATATTCTTTTCCCCAATTTGGGGGTTTGAGTTGTAGGTGATCTGGATGATTTAGCATGCATTGATTAATCCCCGAAAATGTTTCTTTAATAGCATTACACGCATGAAATGATTCCCGTATCATTTTCAAGGTCTCTTCCTTTACCATTCTTGTTTCGTTCTGCACTTCCTTCTGAGCTTCCATTTTAAACTCAAATATATTTACGTAAATT
Source organism: Conus ventricosus (assembly GCA_018398815.1). Taxonomy (NCBI): domain Eukaryota; kingdom Metazoa; phylum Mollusca; class Gastropoda; order Neogastropoda; family Conidae; genus Conus; species Conus ventricosus. Next base: position 31,852,323 of record CM031602.1, read on the forward strand.
AATTAAAGCGGAACAGTGTCTGGTGGGATTATCTGCAGTTCTTCCTTCGCAAAAGATCTTTGAGGAGCTGGTTGTTTTGTTGTGTCAGTTTCTCGTAAATAATACACGGTGGATTCATTTTTACAATTCTTTTTATTTCATATGGATCAACACTCCAAACTGGATCTGTTGCCCTGATGCGAGTGTCCCCTTCTGCTTCCCCGGTAAATAAAGGTACCTTACTTTTAAACCAAACGGTAATAGTTTGCCGGATGAAGACTCTACTTCAACAACATTTATTGTTTTTCTTTTGATTGCTTGTACTGGTTTTAGTCCTTAAATTCTTCATTATTCATTGCGCACAAAACTGAGGGCAATCTTCTAACCCATTCTGTGTTGCGAGAATTGTCAATCAGCTCTCTGTGATACTGGTAGGAGAAAAGTCTTTCGGCTAACTGTTTGTTAAAGTTTTCAACTAAAGCCTGTGATCTGTGAACTCCTGGAATGCCTCTTTTAATGGTAACTCTATGTTTCAACAATAATTGATTCACTTGCCCTTTAAATTCTTTTCCATCATCGACTTGAATCATGCGAGGATAAGTTAAAGGGCCTCGTTGATATATCAGTTGTATGGCAACAGCAACAGCAGAAGCACTCTTTTGTTTTAATGGTTCCGCATCTTTGTATCTTGAAGCTATGTCAATGACTGTAAGTGCGTACTTAAATCTTTTTCGTCTAATCGTATCAGAGGGTAAATATAGAAGATCCATTTGATGGGTGTCGTTTGGAGTTGTATTGACAAAGTGTGGTCTCTGTATTCGTCTAGGCGCTGGTAAATAAATTTGCCAAATCGCTTGTTTAGATAACCATTCTTTTGCTGTTTGTTCACTGACTCCGGCTGCTTGGCTTAGCTTTTTAATTGCTGTTTTTTCCCTTCCAATATCCTTTTGGCGAATAATAGATTTTGTTCATTTTTACTCAGCCAATATTATGTGCAACAAAATACACAACGGTCATACCAAAGACAATAAACCCAATTTCTTGCATCTTTTGTTTTTCTGATGGTTGATAAAAGTCACTGAATTTTGGTGGGGGCAATGTCTCGATTGTTTGCCTGTTACAAGATAATATTGTTTTATTGCTTGATCAACATCTTTAAAATGTGTAAGCTGCATGCCCCTGTTTTTTCAGTGTGTTATTAATAAAATCTAACTGCTCAATTCTCTGCTTTCATAGCGATCTTGTGCTGCAGCTAGTTGCTCCCACAGCTTTGTTATGTCTTTTTCTCTCGCCTTCATCTCGCAGTTTACTAAATGCGTAATTACTTCCACTAAAAGCGAGCGCATTCACCACAGCGCCGCCTATCATCATTACGAGTGAAGCCATTTTTTATAAATGTATTTTTATTTACATATTTATACTGTCTGGAATTATTCCTTGCTTGACTAGAAAATCTTTCGTGGCAAACGAAGCTGCAATGATAGCAATTAGCTTTGCTGAATCCTCAAAGTCTAGTTTGCCAAGATCTGCTGGTTTAATTCTTAACAAGCTTTTACCAAGCATTGAGTATCCTACACTTAGACCTCCAATAACAGCAGAATGGTATACAAGGTTAGCAACAGTTTTTTCGGTGCTCATTTTAGAAAATAAAATAATTATAATTAATAAAAAACATGAACAGTGATGATCTACTACAGCTACAAGGCAGCCTAAACCTTCCTGAACTTATGAATGACCAAGTTGATGGCCAAGCTGTTATGCCCCAAAAGGAGAGGTTGTATTCTTTGGCGGCGTGTGGAAAAACAAAACAGTTCCTCGGAACTGAATTCAGCATTGAACAGATTCAACAGATGTCGCCGCAAGACATTTTAAAGTATCATAACAGGTATGAAGCGCAGCTGGGGTCTAGAATGGTGAAAAGTGTGGGGCAAACTGTTCTTAGTTTGTACACTAAACTAGTCAGTAGATTTGCTCCCATTGATTCTGAACAAGATCTTACGTATGATTTAACGCAAGATCCAGTTTTAACAAAGTCATTAGAGTCTCTAGGATGTGATTTATACTATAGATTTGGAACATTGTTATCGCCATTAATCATGGGATTAATAACTTTTAATCATATAGATTTTATTTCCCTTCAAAATGACCGAGCCAGAAAATCAGCAGAATCAGAAAACACTGAATCAGGTGGAGAAAGTAACCAAGCCAGAAAATCAGCAGAAAACACTGAATCAGTGGAGACCAGTGAAAAGCATCCTCATCCTGGGCGTGTTAAAGCAGGAAGAAAATTAGCAGAGTGGAACAGACAAAAAAAATTAATGTTACAGAATATAACTCATAATGAAAACATAACACCGCCAACGCTAGAACAAGTTGATTCAATGCCAGCTATAAAAACTCCATGTGATTCAAGACCTACAGCGCCAAAGTCTTCATGGAATATTGAACTTAAAACTGTTGCCATTTTTGGCGCCCTTGCTGCTGCTGGGGGCGGTTATTACTGTTATAAAATATATAAACAATGGCAGCCGAAACAAAAGCAATCAAAAAATCTGAACCGCTAAATACAAAAAACAACAGCACGCCAGCGCCGCCAATAACAAAAGATCATTTTGATCCATTTCAGATGGAATAATATTTTAAGAACTTAAATTTAAATTTTTTTAATAAAAATAGAACATGGCGTATTATAAAATGATGGTGTCAATAAATAAAGACATGGAGTCTATAAAAGACATTTCCATAGACCAGAATTGTAATCAATGCGGTTGCTTCGGATGTAAGAACTTCATTAAGATCTATGCTGACCGATCTTGCGCAGAGAACGCTGAGCAAGATATTCTCAGCGATGACGCGTTTTTTGAGGCGTGTGTGTACTATATTAGACATCTACTATTTAAGACAAAAACATAGAATGTATTGTTTTTTTGACAAGATAACTTGAATAAGAACTTGGCTGTACTTAGAGGATGACTTAGTTATGATCTTAGGTTAACTTGAGTAAGAACTTTAGGATGACTTGAGGACGACTTCAGTTAAGAACTTAGAAGTGACTTGGGGTGACTTGGGGATGACTTAAGGATGACTTGAGGACAACTTGAGAATAACTTGAGTAAGAACTTGAGGATGACTTAGAAGTGACTTGGGGTAACTTCAGTTAAGAACTTGTGGATGACTTGAGTGTGCGTGCGTGGGGTGGGGGTGGGGGTGGGGGGACGTGCGTGCGTGTGTGTGCGCGCACCTTTGATTATTTATAAGAAACGAATGTTCAGAATATAATATAGTTATTATCAGTAAAACAACAAAACAACAACAATAACAGCACACACGCACAAACATTTAAAAAATAGGGAAGTGCTTGCATAGGGAAATGGGAAAGGGTTTTATGGTTGGTGCTTAAGCGCCGTAAATTCAAGACGGCTGTCGGTCTCTCTGTCAACTGAAGATTATTCAAAGCAGCCACCAAGTGCATTTATCAAAAGCTTGATTTAATAAACAAGACAGTTGAATAAAGTACACTCTGTGGCCGCCCGAAGGCAGCCAAAAAAGTTGAAGCAGGACGTTGAAGCGAAGCAGTGAAGCCAGTAAATCACAGCAATATATACAAAGTCATGGAGTGCTTGGTAGAAATTCAAGGCAGTCAGCTCTAAATATAGTACCGTTCATGCATGAACGGTACTATATTTAGAGCCACGTCAGTGGTAGGCCTGCAGTGGTCTTACAGTCGCGCGCACTGTTGCTAAAACGCCACACAACCCTGCCTCTAAACAAACCCGACCGTTCATGCATGAACGGTACTATATTTAGAGCCACGTCAGTAGTAGGCCTGCGCCTCGCGGAGTTGTGCGCTTTCTAGGTCAATCAGGCGAAGCCGCCTGATTGACCCAGTATTGCTTGGGTGCTTTCTAGCCAGATCAATGCTGGCAAGAAGCCAGGTCAGCGGTAGTAAAACTGCCGCTGTGGAAGTGGCTCAATTACTCCTGCCATGCAAGTTCAAACACGTCATTGTATCTTGCCAGAATGCTTTAAAGTTGGGGTTAGATTGTATGTATTTCAGAATGAGTTTTCGTTTGTTGTATAACTCATTGAAAGAAATCGCGAGTTTGTGAAATTTTGGATAAGAATAGAAACAAAATGACACTTCAATTAGTCTTCTTGCACGAGTTAGATCAACCAGCAAATCTTCTTTCAGATAAGACTCCCAGTTTTTTGTTTTTGACTGTTTCAAAATTGTCTTTGCTTTCTGAAGCCAATGCCCAAAAAAAAGAGCCTGAGAAAGAGATTTTCCTTTCGTCATCTTTCACAGAGTAACAAGCACTCTGTAAGATGGGAGTCATTTCTTGAACAGTTTCAAAGGTTTTGGTTTCATCAAATGGTTCGGAATGTAGCTCACAAAGCTGTGTTTTCAATATTTGTCAAGATCTTCAACTGATAGTTCCGTTTTTTGTTGCGGAAACAAAAACAAAATGCTTCCTTTTGGCTTTGAGGGAGGAGAACAAGGCTCGCCACTCAATTTCTTTGCCAAAAAATTTGCCATGGCCTCATGATAAACAATGTATTTTTCCACAAGATCGGTCTGTTGATCAGAAAGTTTTCCTTGCGAAGATAACAAACATTTCAGCCGTTTCTTGAGTAATATTATCGTCACTTCCAGCACTAGCAGAAGGCATTGAAACATCACTTCCCTGACTCGCCATGTTTTTAACACACACAAGTTCTCTCTGAAAAATGCTAGCCACACTCGCACACGTCTTTACAGCACGTCTGTCAGATGTAAAATGGTAGCAGTTGCCACAACACAAAGCGTCACGTGATTTAAGCTCAGCACTTGATTTGATAAGAGGCTACACAAGATCTGGCACGCAGCAGGCTCGCCTGTCACGCGGTATTGCACTTGCTAAGTCATGAAGCCCAACAGCACAAATTAAGTGATCAGGTGTCAACCTAATGGCGGGTCTTTGCAGTATTCTGATAGTGCGGATTCCTTAGGCAGGTTAACAATTAGCAATTAAAGGCTTACCTGCCCCCACCGTTTGTATATGAGGCGCGTTCAGCCACAGCTGCTTTTCCCCTACGTTACTCTATGGGGCGTGTTCAGCCGCAGCTGCTTTTCCCCTACGTTACTACGCTACGTTTTTGGTTATTGAAGTCTTACTTGTCAGAGAACGGAGAAATGCAGGTTCTAGAGTCGCCCGGTCGAAACTGGTTGAGACCGGGTGAGCTAGAACCTGCATTTCTCCGTTCTCTTCTTCTTTTTTTAAATAGTTTTTGACGACAGAAGATCTTACAAACGATTCATTTTTTCCACACGTTTTCAATATGTAACATGATTCCTTTCTTTATTCAACTCTTCTTTCGGTTCTGTTTGAAATAATGAATCTTGTAAGTCCATGGCGTTTTTAACACCGCCTGTGAGCCAGAGCACTTTAGGCACTTATAACACGTTTTGTTTTCAAAGGTGCATGTATATCGTAAATATCTAAAAGAAAATGGTGTTACCAAACTTCGAGTGCTTCATCGGGATCAGCAAACTGATAGACGTCGTGTATGTGCGAATTCTATAAATCAAATAAAAATTCATTGGAATCAGAACAGGGAAAACTTCTGTGTTTAGTTAAAGTGTAACAGTTTCTCTAACTTTAACAGCTATTTTCATTCATGTTAGGCATATGATAACGTGGTCACTACAAGCATAATGCTGAACAAGTTCATACTATGTTACGTGTTCCAGATGTGTATGCGGTGTCGATAAGTTTTTTTGAACAGGCTGTTATTCTTGTAGCGTTGTCTGTAAACTGCAAAAGGTGAAAATCTCACATCATTTGTATCCAGGACTTGTTTGGCTTCAAAAGATAAGTTTTAGAATATCTCAATAATCTTAATCCATCAGTAGTGGATCATAAATCATCTAGCAGAAGAGTAAAACTATCACACCAGACAGCAATCTCTGCATTATTTCTATACAAAAATGCAAAATAAAGTGGTTTTAAGCGTTTGAATTTAATTTGAAACCAATGATTCTATGCTGAAAGAATGTGTAGGATTAATTCTTTCAAAGTTAATACTTTGATGGATGTAGATCACTAAACCTATATCCATAGTGTGTGTGGGATCTTTACATATGATGTTGTATTCTGGTACATACATTCCACAGAGTCACGTATATCTTTTATCAATATTGACTCTGCAAAACAAAATATATGGAAATGTTTATCAGAGTTATTCAAAATATAAGACACATTAGTTAATCTGTTTACAATATGATTGATATTTAGAAAGCCAAATCTAAACCCATATCAAGATGGCCAAGTATTAAGGGCAGTAGACATTGCAGATACAATAAGTACAGGACAGGAATTACGCGCCGATTGTATCTAAAGCAACAAACATAAACTGAAACAAAATACACACTTCAAAAATATAAAAAAAGTATGGTTAACTTTTATAAATAAGAGTTCTCCTCTTAGGTACGGTGTGCCTCAGGGTTCTGTACTGGGGCCAGTCCTTTTTGTGCTGTATGCTAGTCCTGTGTCTGACGTCATCAGTGGTCACGCCATGTCGCATGAGAGCTTTGCTGATGATACTCACCTTCATCAGTCGGCCCCCATTGCTGAAATTGACTCACTGATTTCTCGGACGCGGGGCTGCATTGCAGACCTGAAGGACTGGATGACAACCAACAAACTACAACTAAACGACGACAAGACGGAACTCATGTTCGTGACAAAACAGCCTAACCATCCTTCTCTGCCTTTAACTGTTACTATCAATGACTGTACTGTCTCTGTCTCCACCTCTGTCCGCAGTCTAGGGGTCATTCTTGACCAATCCCTCACCTTTGAGAAACAGGTTTCAAATATTTGCAAGATTGCCTATTTAGAACTAAGAAGAATCAGCTCCGTACGTCAACTTCTCTCTACAGATGTTACAAAAACTCTCACTTGTGCATTTGTCTTATCTAGAATAGATTACTGCAACTCTCCTTTGGCCGGCCTACCAAAATACCTGATAGAAAGGTTACAGCGAATCCAAAATCATGCAGCCCGACTCGTCTGTAGAGCAGGAAAATATGATCACATTTCGCCTCTACTTCACTCTCTTCACTGGCTATCTGTCTCAAACCGTATCTCGTACAAAATCTCAACTCTCACTTTCTCTGCTCTCTTTGAAAATGGACCTTCTTATCTCACAGATCTCCTTAAAATCTACACCCCCTCTCGACAACTACGCTCCTGTGCTGACGCCTTCTACGAATGACTCGCTTCAGGACTACTACTGGTGAAAGAATTTCTCTTTTCAAGCTCCAGCGACGTGGAACAGACTGCCAGACTCTCTCACACATTCAGATTCTATCTCTTCTTTCAAGTCTAAACTTAAAACCCATCTATTTTCTCATAATTAATCAATGCCGTGGGGAGGTGGGGGGGAGGGGGGGGGAACCTAAGTCATAGCCGTCTGGGCCTTTTCAAATGTAGTGTATGTGTATGTTCTGCATTACATGTATTTGTTGTATAACTGAACGTTATAGGATTAAGTGTTTGCAGTGATACTTGAAAAATACGTGAATATCACACTCGTAGGATTAGGATTTGTTTGTTATTGTAGTAATAGTATTTGTAGCTAGGTGTAGGGTGTACTATTGTATATGAGAAGGGTGAATGTAGTATGACTTTGTAAAGCGCTTAGAGAAATTCGTTTGATTAAGCGCTATAAAACAAACCATTATTATTATTATTATAGATAAGAGGGTAGGCAAAGCAAAAAGTATGAGTAAATGTTAGTACAAATAATGTAAAACTCAAAATGAACAAAGCTTCACAATTTGTTCAACAACACAGAAGGGTCACACATCTTTCATAGATAGCTCATACAATGAATATCACAATTGTAATGCATGTCTAGTAAGTCTATGGGTACTAATGAAATGGTCACTGGAACACATACATGTCCACGTGTACAAGTATACATATACACCCCCCCCCCTCAAACACACGCACACACACACACACACACACACACACACACACACACACACACACACACACGCACGCACGCACGCACGCACGCACGCACGCACGCACGCACGCACGCACGCACGCACGCACAGACACCACGTTTATGGTATACGGAATACTAGAATGGATCAGTATGATCAAGAGATAGACATACGTGTGTATGTACCTACACATCAGTGCATGGACTGGCCTCACACTCAGCAACTTCGTGAGAGTGTCTGATAGAAATGGAAGAAGCCAGTTGCAAAGACTTCTGTTGAACCCCAATGGTCTCCAAGACTCTGAGATAGGTTAGTGGTGATATACCTACCTTCTACAGAAGAAAAGTTTAAAGCAGCTATTTTAAATGTATTGTTTTATAAAGGTCAGAAGATACTAGTTGTTGCTTTTATTTCATGCAAGAGATAAACAGATACTTCTATTTAGCATTTTGATCATTATCATTGACTTCGAAAGGGAATGGCGTGAACAGTGGAGGCACAAACCCTAAACATATATTGAATCTTTTCTGGGCACATAGCGTCTAACAACTTCTAAGATAACATGCAGACCTGTGATGATAAAGCGTCTGAGAACGAGACACGAAGCTTATATATTTGAAGCCATTGAACGCAGACATTGCATCTGTTTGCAGACTTTATCATTTTCAAACAGCCTGTTCAGTCAATGTTGGAACCCAACACACTCTAATTCAACCATTCGTCGATACAAAACAAAACAACAACTAGATAAATAGATGATACAATAAAAATGAAATCACTGTCACCATCCACAGTTGTATGCCTCTGGAGTGTCTCCATTCTGCATTCCCTCAAAGTCTAAACTCCATCTTTCTTCCCCTCCACCACACACGCCCCCCCCCCCCCCCCACTCCTAACATCTTCGCCTTCTCCATTTCTCATGACAAATAGCGCTTACTCTTCCAGTACAGATGGCATTAATCGTGTTCGATCGTCAAAGCTCTTCGGACAATGGGGTCAAATTGGGTCAGTGACAGCTCCGTTGCGTGATGCTCGTGACAGCTAAATCTTAGAGCAAGGGGAAAAGATGGTGTAAATAAATACATTTCGCTCAAGGGGACACGACTGTAAATGTAAGATTATCGTTTTTGTGGATGGTACTTTACATTTTGGAAATGGATCTGGTTCACTGTTCCTGTGTCAGACTCTCAGACGTTTTTTAAAGGGACTGTCTTTCACTGATGATATTCACAAGTGCTGTACATTTGTGTGACTATTTCAAAATGCACTGACTAGAGCTGAAACGTACTTCTCAGAGACACCCCCCACCCCCACCCCGTCCACCAACTGACGATTGGTCAGGAAAGTAACTTAGAAAGTTTTTGTCTTTCGAAAGAAACTTTTGCGCTTTACTTCCAGAAGATAAATTACCTTTGGGAGGGAACTTCATTCGGTCAGATAGGAATTAAAACAAAATACTTTCATATATTTGTAATGTGTGTCCCCAACTCCTTCTACCTCTACCATCACTCTCGCCATCCACCCCCTATTCTTCTGCCCTTCATTCCACCCTTCTCTCAACGATTCGAAGTTGAATTTCCTGGAAAGAGAATAATTTTCTAAATGACATCACTTGGTCATCTATAAGTAAGTTCTGGACTTTAGATGCATTACGCACACATTATTTAATATTAAGTGATAAATGTGGTCTTTGTATATAATGCTTCACCTGATATTTCCATGTTCTAGAACTTAAGCATTCTTGTAATCCGTGTGGACATACTGCTTTCCTAGTTATAGGTGCTCCTAAAATTTCAACACTTTTTTCTCTCCTGTTTTTAACACTGAAAATTTACTCATTCTCAGACAGATAAAATGATTTTTACATTTGCATCTATGAATGCAACAATCATGTTACTGGCTCATTTTAGTTAATGTTGCTTATATTCTACCTATATGGCTTGTTTTCGTTCTCTCCTTTTGTTTCAGCATTGGAAGTGTTCTTGCATATTTGGATATTATTATATTTTCTCATAGATGTATGTCAGATGTATTTTAAGACAGAAGAGGAACATGAGGGAAGAGGAGTAGATGTCATGTATGCATGTTGATGGCATGTGATACGTTTACCTTTTTTTTCTCTCCTCTGTGCCTCCTTACCCTCCCCAACCTTCCCCATCCCTGTCCACTCCACCTGTATCCCAGCTCTGTACGCTTTTTTTTTCAGTCCACGTTATTCTGCAGAAAATGATTCTGTGCGCGCGCGCGCGTGTATGTGTATGTATGTATGTGTGTGTGTGTGTGTGTGTGTGTGTGTGTGTGTGTGTGTGTGTGTGTGTGTGTGTGTGTGTGTGTGTGTGTGCGCGCGCGCGCGCGCGCGCCCGCCCGCACGCGCATGTATTATGTGTGTGTGTGTGTGTGTGTGTGTGCGCGCGCGCGCGCGTGTGTGTGTGTGTGTGTGTGTGTGTGTGTGTGTGTGTATGTGTGTGTGTGTGTGTGTGTGTGTGTGTGTGTGGAGCGCGTGCGCGTAAGCGCGCTTTTGTGTGTGTGTGTGCGCTTGTGCGCGCGCGCGCTCGTGTGTGTGTGTGTGTGTGTGTGTGTGTGTGTGTGTGTGTGTGTGTGTGTGTGTGTGTATGTGTTTGTGTGTGTGTGTCATGGAGAGAGGGAGAGAGAGAGAGAGAGAGAGAGAGAGAGAGAGAGAGAGAGAGAGAGAGAGAGGAGAGAGAG
>CM031602.1:31868003-31875503 GCA_018398815.1 Conus ventricosus
ATCAGTACAGTCAGCACTTGGCTTCACTGATCCAAGGTCCAACATCGACACTTCAGCTTGTGCCACTGTCACAGAATGTTTGTCACTCTGCTCCAAGTCGATCGCTGTCTGCTTGTCGCTGTGCCATGGTTCTTCTGCAGGCTGGGTTACAGACGGAGGAGGTGTTTATCACTCTTAAAACTCTCATCACATGTAGCAGGACTGTCGCTGGTTTTGTCTGTGTTGTAAAATAAACTAGGTGGTTTCGGCAAAAATAAACCAGACGGAAAACATACATTTTCACTTGCCTTTTTGTTTTGATTGTTTCTGTAGGTCTCTGCTCTGTGCCTATCCCTGTTCAGCTGTGACGAGCACTTACGATGGTATGCAATGCTGAGGCCTTGAGTTTGTGTGGCAGGGGCAAATCATTCATGCATTCATTATCTCTGTCTGTCTGTGTGTCTGTCTGTGTGTCTGTCTGTCTGACTGTCTGTCTATCTGTTCCCCTCTCTCTCTCTCTCTCTCTCTCTCTCTCTCTCTCTCGTCTCTCTCTCTCTCTCTCTCTCTCTCTCTCTCTCCTCTCTCTCTTCTCTCTCTCTCTCTCTCTCTCTCTCTCTGTGAGTTTTTGTCCGATACTTAACTGGACACAAGCAGGCAGAGTTTATCAAGTGTTAATAATGAATCAATATATTGTGTATGTCAAAGTTCAAGTCCCAAATCCTGATAGTTGTAGGGCAGTGAAATGTTAGAATGTCACCGGATCTAAGTTCAGCATTATAGAAGGCTTAACCCAGACCCTCCCCTCCCGCGGCCTTGACCTATCGTGAACTGAAGCGGATGTTTATTTACGGCTGGTGAACTTACCTTGCCTTACACGTGTAAACACATCGAGTCGCCTGAACTTACAGCCCTAAGTTCTCCATCTGAATTATTTGGCCATTTGACGGTTGGTTTCCCTACACTGTCCACATGGGGCTAACCTTTGAGTTCTGGTGACTACCTGCTATTGATTCCTCCTTGTGCACGACCAGAATCGGGACTGCAATGGTGTTAATGCACATGGAGTGTTCAGAAAGTGCAGCGTGGGAGATACGCCACTAGGGGAGAGGGGAGGGGGTGCACTAAACGTAAGACGGAAAAGAACTGTTGTGTCCAGCTGCAAAATGTAATGTGTTGTCATAAGAGGCCTTTTTTGATGGATGTCTTAAATGTGCAGTTTGGTGTGTCTTTTCTGTTAAGAAAAGGGCCGAGGGTTGGGGGAGGGGGTGGGGGGTCGATTTCATCGGCATATTTGCCAGAAATGACCGTCGAAGAGCACAAAATAAGCCAAACAGCCAAACAAACTTACCTGGTCAAACAACAAACAGCCAGTTAATCAATGCCGTTATGCTGATCGACATTTAAAAAATCTGGATAGAAGATTATCAAGAAAGTCGGCTTTAACGTTCCACGGTCATTTACATTAACAGAAGAAAGAAAGTCGCACGAAAAATAACTATGTTCCGATTCGTCCAGAACCCATTTCAGTGTAATGCTAAGTAGTAGTGAGCAGTAGTATTTGAAACAGTCACCGTACATTCGCGTAATATTAGATAGGGCCAAAGATGGACTTGATGTATATCTGATCTGAAACCTTTGTTATAAGATTCTCTTTAGTTCATCATTACATGTTTTGTGGTCATAGTGCAGTCTGCAACTACGTATATTTTCTATTGCCATGGTTTTTGTTTATTTCTTGTTGTGTGTGTGTGGTGTGTGTGTGTGTGTGTGTGTGTGTGTGTGTGTGTGTGTGTGTGTGTGTGTGTGTTGAGAGTTGACGTTTTCCTTCACATTTTTGGATGGCGTTTCTCTCTTTTGTGACAATGTTTTTCCTCATGGAAGAAAGTTCTGCAGATCTGATGCTTCCGGAATTTTCCACTCTAGGCGGTTCTGTTCCAGGCAGTTTCCCAGAATTCCCTGCTTTTATGAAATTGCGTTTGAGATAAAGGAAACGCCCAAATTATTTAATACCATTGATAAGGAATGATACTTGTTTATGTCTTCTACAGAAGAAGGTTTGGGTCAGAAAATATGTTTTGCGGGCATTTCAGTTCACACAGGACATGAAAACATATGTCTAGAAAGTATTTCATTCATTATCGTTGACTTTGAAGGGAGGTGGTGGGAAGCGCAAACCTCAGTGCATTAAATATAATTTATACATTTTATCCTTTTTAGACTAATAGCGCTTAACAAGTCTAAAGATCTTATTAGAGAGCATCTTGTAATGAGACACAAACCGTATGCATTTAAAACCATTCCATACTAGTCTTTTAACTGGCAACCCATCAATGTTGTAAATCAATACATTTCAAGTTAATCATCTGTCAGTGTGGATCCCAGAAACAAAATAATAAAAATGAAAATAAATAAATAAATAAATAAATAAAATGACACCTAAAATTGTCTCTTGTATCCATTGTCTTCTTACTCAGTGTGGCGCTGGTAAGAGTCCCCAACTTTTACCTCTGTTTCTCACACAACCACCCTCTCCCTTACCCCTCCCACTTTCCCCTGACAAAGCACGCATTCTCTTCCCATACGAAAGGTATTGATCTCGTTCAATCGCCAAAGCTCTCCAGACAATGGGGTCAATTTGGGTCAGTGACAAGATACGTTCCGTGCCGCACGTGACTGCTAAATCCTAGAGCAAGAAAGGAAAAAAAGCTGCAAATGAGCGCATATCGCCAGAGTAGGCAGGGCCGTGGATCCAAGATTACTGACTTCTTGGATGTACTTTTCAACTTTGAGATGGATCTTGTTCGCATTTCCTGAAGAAGACTTTGGTACATCTTTGAAAGGGACCGTCTTTCAAAGAGGATGGTCACATTTGCGGTATATTTGTGTGGCTATTTTTAAAAGCATCTGGTAGAGTTGAAAAGCGGTTGTTTTTTTTAAAGAGATGTTGATTTGAGTATTTCTTCCACCAGCTGACCATTGGTCTGGAAAGTAGTTTGAAATCTTTCTTTTTTAAGAAACTTTTTCCATGAATTACTTCCAGACGAAATCTCCGCCCAGGAAGATAACTATATTCTGTCCGATGGCAATTCGTTTTTGGCACTTGGTGCACGCATTTGTATGATACGACCTCCCCCCTCCCCCCCCCCCCCCCCGCCCCCCTCTTTGACCTCCTACCTCCAACATCCCATGTCTCTTCCCATCCGCCTCTTCCTCTAGGATGTTTGGGTTAATCAGATTTACTTAAAAAGAAAGAACCTTTCTAAATCGCATTACTTGGTCATCCATAAGTGAATGCGTTTAAAATGTGTAAGCATTATTAAGTCTTATGTGATTAAGTTATTTAAGCGTGTAATGTTTCACCAGATATTTATCAAATTTAGAATGTCAGCATTCTCATAACCATTGTGTACCTTTTCTTTTGTAATTTGAAGGCACGGATTAAATTTCAAGCTAGCTTGTCTTTTTTAACACTTTCTGAATCTACCTTTAATAGAAGTTTAAACATTTCAAGATGTTCACAAAAATACACAAAATATTCTGTCATATTTCCTCTTCCTTTATTTTTTCCTACTGACCCGCTATCGGTCTCCCCTCTAGAATCTGCCTTGTACTTACCTGAAGCGGCGTGGTGTAAGAGTATCTTAGAATGGGGTGTAGGCCCAGTCACTAACTGCCCTCTGCAGCCTACCAGGTAGGCACTGGCGTTGGGCGACAGCACTCCAGTCAATAGTGCAATGCAATCTACATCTATTACAGTGGCCAGGCCCAGAGCATCCCATAGTCAGGAGTGCAGACAGAAGACCATGAAGACAACGAAACGAAAGTAGTAAAGAATAATGGGCCCTTGACGTGAAAATGATAAGCTGAAAAGGGTGAACCATCGATAGATAGGTGGATTTCAGGCTTGTCTTCTTTGGAAGATGAAGTGTAAAATGTATCGTTCTGATGTGCCTTTCTGTCACGATGGATGCCGTGTCCTCTATCATACAAGTGGTTAGCCTGATATCGTTTCAGAAAATAGCTAGATTCTTTGTCAGCCACAATTCTAAGTTCTATAATACGCAGTGTAATGTCCTGTGCTTTGCAACCACATTTCCTTACTGGGAAATGCTTATTTCACCAAACCAATGCAGACCTCATGACCAATAATAGGAAAAAAATGATTTTTTGAAAACTCTCTCTCTCTCTCTCTCTCTCTCCTCTCTCTCTCTCTCTCCTCTCTCTCAATATATATTCCCGGGCAAGCTGGAGAAGGTGGCGACGAGGGGCAGGGTCTTATTTGAAATCACGCAGGCAGTAACAACGTTTTGATGTTGCTCTAGATATCGACTAAGATTTGAACACGTTTAATTACCCTGATGTCTGTTTGTGAGCCGTGCTGTGATCTGGTGTGGCGGTTCCTTGTTTGGATTTTGTCTGTCGTTGCGTCGTGCAACTCGGTCCTGTCCGGTCTTTGTGGTGTTCATCGAAGAAGATGACCAGGAAAACTGTGGTTACTTCTTTGATGCATTGTAACACACTTACTTCTGTTCTTCGTCTAATTTATGCCGTTGTCTGCATTCGTCATCATAGTGAAAATCCCGTGGTCACTAGTTTAGTCTATGGGTTATTGCCACAGGAGACGTAGCAGCAACGTACGTGGCCTTTTGATTCAAATCATTGCCTAATTGCTCTACCGAAGGCTGATATACTGATCCAATGGACTTGTGTTTTATAGAGAGAAGAACATACGTGACTGAAATGTGTTTGGTTATTTGAGAAATTGTGTCGAAGACGACTGCACACAGACATACAAACTGCAATTACACATTATTTTTGACAAAATACGTCAAGGGTGTTTTCTAGGAATTTGTATTATTTTGGCTTTGAAACTGGTGTATAACACGCGATAGAAAAAAATAAGAAAGCTAGAGGACAGCGGATAGCAGAGATGGAGGTGGGGAGAGGGGCTACTTCAGTTTATGTTGTTTATGCCGAGCTGGCCACGAGGGTCCGTATCAGGGCTATCATGAAGGAGAGACACGAGGAGAAATTAATATACCGGCAGACAGAGAGCGAGAAACACATAAACATGCATACAGAAAGACACACGGAATGTGAAATTGCGGGAAGAGTTAGAAGAACAAGGAGAAGAAACAGGGGAGAGAAGAAAACACAATTTAGTGCAAAGATGTAAAAATTCAAAGAGATGGATGTCAGGCGATGGAAATAAAGGAAACAGTTACGCATAAAGATAACAATATGTATCAATGCATAAAGGAAAAAACACAAGATAAAACAAAACAGGTTAACCCCCTCCACCGCCACCCCCACCCTCCATCCCCCTTCAAGTCCATTTCTCCTATTCTTTCATTTTTTTAGAATTAGGAAAACACAGACAGTCCAATGAATCAATATAACAGCAGAAGAAAAAAAGTGATGCATGTGTTAATCAATCTCTCTCTCTCTCTCTCTCTCTCTCTCTCTCTCCTCTCTCTCTCTCTCTCTCTCTCTCTCTCTGTGTGTGTGTGTGTGTGTGTGTGTGTGTGTGTGTGTGTGTGTGTGTGTGCGCGCGCGTGCGCGTGCGCGCCATATCCAGAGTAAAGTATTGGTTTAGGTCTTTTTTTTTGCACTTGTGTCCGAATGTTAACCAGCACGTGCCGGAAGACTGCATAATATTATATTTACTGAATCAATAAATTGATGATGTAAAAACAAATCTAATCCCCATGTCCAAAAGACTGCAAGGGCAGTGGATGGTTATAGGTTAACTGAGTCTATAGACCATGCTGTAGAAGGCCGAGCTTTAGTACTCTCCCTTGAACTGAAACGGATACGAATTTTAAGCTGGTGAGCTTAGAGGCTCGTGACAATAAAACGTGTCCAATAGCTTGAAGTTCTGCAGCTGAACGCTCCGACCATTCAACTGCAGGCCCCTTTGCATCGTCCACATGTGGTCAGCCTCTGAGTTGTCTTGGCGACCTGTTAATGATTGCTCCTCGCGCACAGCCGGAACTGGGGCTCGACGAGCTGGTGTTGCTGTGCATCGAGTGGTCAGAAGAAGCAGTGTTGGAGGAGTAATGCCTCTGGTGGGGTACTAAACATAAGGCACACACACACACACACACACACACACACACACACACACACACACACACACACATCTCTCTCTCTCTCTCTCTCTCTCTCTCCTCTCTCTCTCTCTCTCTCTCTCTCTCTCTCTCTCTCTATCTATCTATCTATCTCTCTCTCTCTCTCGACGGAAATCCTGCCTGTGTGGTGGGTTGTGCGCATGAGACAAGTGCAGATCGGCAGTGGTGTATATCACCTTCTACAGCAAATGACACAAACTGTCACTTTGAGACCATGAACAATCGGAATTTTTTGTTCAGAATCAGGGGACTACGACACTAACGTGGAGATACTTGACAGCTATCAGCAGTCAGTTACACTACAAGAGACTGAGAACAGGAGCAAGGACACGTGCAACAGTGCAACGGATGTCTGTCAATCAGCTGTCACAACACAAGTTAACAGAGAGTAAAAAGAAGTGTGACGATAGTACTGGTTACGACGGAAATCGTATTTAGAAACAACCTGAGAACTACGCAGTTCCTTACGTAAATTGCTCTGACATCAGTGCTGGCTTTAAAAGAAATTTTGCTGAAGATGTGCTCTAATAACTGTAAAGTTCACCGTTTAACCTTGTTATCGTAGCTCTGGTTTTAAAGGAAATCTTGGTCTAGATTTGATCTATACATTGCATAGATTATTAAAAAAAAAAAAAGTTGTTCTTTTCACGGTGCAAAAATCTCTTGTGAACCAGTGACAGTAGAGCTGTTGCTTCTTGTGTGTTTCGTTATTGATCGTCCTCCCCTCCCCCCTCCCCCTCCCTTCTTCGTTGTCCCCGTGTGAATGGGCACAAAGTCTAACACACTCGTATTCGTATTTGTATTTGTAATTCGTATTCTCTTCTCTCTCTCTCCTCTCCTCTCTCTCTCTCTCCTCCCTCTCTCTTAAAGCTTACGAGATGCTTTTGTGCCACAGTGCCGTGGCAAATGTACATGGGTGTCAGAATATTCTCCCTTTCGCTGATTGGGCGTTGTGAAGGGAACCTGCAATGAAGCGACGGTGAATCCCAAGTTTCATCGTGTGTCAGAGATCTCTGCTTTCAGTTTGTATGTCTGATTGTATCAAACCAGATTCCCCCCTCCCCCCCCCCCCCCCCCCCCCCCCCCCCGTCCCCTTCCCCGTTCTTTGTGTTATATTTCTGTTTCTTTGTTTCTCCACTGATATATTGAGAACCTATTTTTTTTATATCGCCTTCCATCCTTGAACTTTGCTCCTGAAATGGTTGACTTTCAAATTCACTGTGATGACCTTCTAAGTGGGCTCATGTTCCATTGGTTTATTTCTGTTTGTTTGTTTGGGAAAATTCACTTGAAAGTTTTGCAATTTGATATTCTTTGAGTATATGGCAAAGGCCAAGATGCCAACAAGTGCGGACACATTTCTCGCGTAGCTAATAAGAGATGACCAACA
>CM031602.1:31883003-31896370 GCA_018398815.1 Conus ventricosus
GACCCAATAAAAAAGAATAACGACCCATGCAATTGTATCTTATATATTCCATTGTTCCTACTCCATATTCCACCTGAGTCCAGTCCCCCTCCTCCTTCCTCTTCGCTCCACACCCCCCCCCCCCCCCCCCCCCCCCCCCCCCCCCCCCCCCCCCCCCCTTACTCCGTTTTGCTTCCTCTGCAAATCACGCTTTCTCTTTCCGTAGGTATTCAATTGATCATGTTCGATCGCTGACGCTCTTCAGACAATGGGTCAGATTGGGTCAGTGATCTGTTCCGTGCCGCACGTGACTGCGGAATTATTGAGCATGCAGGAAAGGGAAAAGGTGCAGATGAATACTCTTCGTCCACGGAGATACGACTATGGATCTAAGATTACTGATTTCTTGGGCGTGCTTAACGTTTTGGAAACGGATTTAATTCACAGTTCCTATGGAAGACACTGAAACGTCTAAAAGGGGATTTCTTTTTTGTGAGGATATTCACATGTGCATTTGTGAGGATATTCACATGTGCTGTGCATTTTGTGTGCCTTTTTCAAAAAGTACTGAGCAGAGATAAAACGTGCCTCTTACTAGAGACGTTACTCTTGATACTTTATACCTTATCATTTGACAGTTGGTCAGGAAAGTAGTTTGAAACTTTTTTCTTTCATTAAAAGAAACTTTCTCCTGTCAGTTGCTTCAAGAAGATGCACATCCCACAAAGAAGACTTTTTGATACGACCTTCATGTACTTGGAAGATATGCTTCCACCCTCTCCCTCACCTACCCTCCCCTCCTCCCCACTCCACATCTGCATCCCCTCGCCCTCTCCTCCTTCTCTCCAGGATATCAGGTTCAATCAAGATTTTGTTTTGAAACAGATTAGACTTTCATAATCACATCACATGATCATCTGTCAGTAAATTCTGGTTCGTAATTGTGTCATGCAAAGATTATTTAATGATTAACGAGATTTGTGCACATAATATTTTACCTGATATTTCTCTGAGAATAAACATCCATATTACCATTCTATGCATCTTACTTTCGAAGCTAGAAGCTCTCGTGACATTTCAACAGATTTCTTTTCTCCTGCAGTTGAACTGAAAAAAATCGTCTGTATTAAGAAGTCAAGAAAATGACGATGTGAAGAAAGGAAGAAACCAGACATTCTTGAAACATCCACAAATGTCATTCTGTTCATTGTGTTTAAGATTTGACAGTCGAGCCCAAGTAAAGTCTTTAAAATGATATATTTCATTTTAAAACACCATAGATATGTTTCAGACATGTAAAACTATGAATGCATTTGTCTTGTTGGTGATTTTTGTTCACTTGTTAGAATTCTTCATATTCTTCCACATCAGTAACGTTTTTTTGCCCTGTCATATTTGGACAGTTTGATTTCTAAACGCAAAGAAGGATTGTTTATCTTGTCACTGTTGTGTGAAACTTTTACTCTTCCTGTCCCTTCACACATCCACCCACTCCACCCCTTCTCCGCATCCCATTCCTCTATGGCATTCGTTCGTTTGTTTTTCACTCAACCCTCGTCTTATTGTACGCATGATCTTGTCGTGTGTGTGTGGTGTGTGTGTGGTGTGTGTGTGTGTGTGTGTGTGTGTGTGTGTGTGTTGTGTGTGTGTGTGTGTGTGTGTGCGCGCATGTGTGTGTGTGTGTGTGTGTGTGTGTATGTGTGTGTGCGCATGTGTGTGCGCGCGCGCGCGCGCGTGTGTGTGGTGTGTGTGTGTGTGTGTGTGTGTGTGTGTGTGTGCACGCATACATATATATGGCACACTGCGTAACACTGCCAATGTGTCTGTGGTGTGTGTGTATAGGTGCATGTGTGTCTGTTGCTGTAAAGAACAAGAGCATATTTCATTGCCATTTGAAAACCAGAGGTTTTGTGAGGGGCAGATGATCAGGTTTCGACATCAATAAAACTAATTTCAACATCACCTCTGTGTGTCTGTGTGTGTGTGTGTGTGTGTGTGTGTGTGTGTGTGTGTGTGTGTGTGTGTGTGTGTGCGTGCGTGCGTACGTGTGTGCGTGCGTGTGTGTGCGCGCGCGCGCGCACCTGTGTGTGTGTGTGTGTGTGTG
Source organism: Conus ventricosus (assembly GCA_018398815.1). Taxonomy (NCBI): domain Eukaryota; kingdom Metazoa; phylum Mollusca; class Gastropoda; order Neogastropoda; family Conidae; genus Conus; species Conus ventricosus. Next base: position 31,885,087 of record CM031602.1, read on the forward strand.
TGTGTGTGTGTGTGTGTGTGTGTGAGAGAGAGAGAGAGAGAGAGAGAGAGAGAGAGAGAGAGAGAGATAAAGAGACAGAGAGACAGAGACAGATACAGAGAGAACGTTCGAGTTGAGGACAAGTATATAATTCAGGGAGATGTTATATCGTTCACATCGGCCACGCTCAAATATCAGATTGGATGAGGAGGTTCAAACCTAAGGCGTCATCGTGCGGACATCCATCCCCTGTCGTTCACCAGCTGCCTAGAGCTGTCGTGGGTTTCCTTCTGCTGCGCTGACGTCCTTCCTGCATGGTGCTGAAGAACCCTGCCACAGGACATTTCATGTTGGGATGGACCGCTGACCCAGGTTACGGTGTGGGCCATTTTGTTTTCATCCAGACCCATATCTCCCGAGTGCCAAGAATGTTATTCTAATATTGTTTTCAGTAGGAGTTCCCTTTTCAAGACCACACACGTACCCCCACTTTGATGGAAGATACTTTTTTTTTATATTAAGGTAGGTGTCCTTTCGACAATACAACAATGTGCCAACTAGTGTGTTTAAGTAGCATTTAAATAGAATATTTCAAGTGTTTTCCAGCTAAGTTCAACTTTAGTCTTGAAGCAAAGCGAGACGACTGCAGGCGGAAATCTAAACAAATCTTAAATATATGTTAGCGAACCGCCCAGAGAACGTGGACAAACGAATTCGCCTTCGTCCTTGCGCTGAACCCTAAGCGATCTGAAGCGATCAAAGCTAAGTGAATTTTCGTTGTTTTATTCGTTTATGTCTCACCTGAGGAAGACCTAAGAGGTCGAAACGCGTTGTGTTTTGTCTTGTGACTCGTTTGTCCACGTCCTTTGGGCGGTTCGCTAACATTTATTTAAGATTTGTTTAGTCTTGAAGGAAAGAAAACACAACACCGAGACATCATATTCAAAGGGTGGACATCGATAGTTCTTCCTACATAGTGTGAGTTCAGTGTGCTACTCCAGCCTCTGTAGGTCATTTTCCAGATCGATTTTCTGCAGCAACTTCTGTGTTGTAACGCATCGCAATTTAGATGTGTGGGGAGTGCATGAGAATGTCATTAAAGTCCTGATTCTTATCCTCATTCTGTCTTGTTCCACCCCCTCCCTTCTCATCACCACGTTTCTTTTACCCGATATCAAGTTTCACACGGTTCATGGACTAATCTAATTTTATGGATATATGACCACGGGGTGACTTTTTGTTGTTATTGTTTTGCCACCAAAAAGCATTGCACAGGATACCCCTGTATTCATTCCTTTCTCTTTGTATTCTTTGTGCGCTATTTCTACTAGTCGCGTCTGACCCTGTCTTCCAGTTTCATTGTTTGTGTGCAGTGAAAGGTACTAGAGAAAGAAAAGTAATCCTAGACGTGTGTCTGCTGTCCTAAAATGAAAAATGTAGGGACCCCCTACCCTCTGTCTCCTTACACACACACACACACACACACACACACACACACACACACACACACACACACATACACACACACACACACACACACACACGCGCGCGCGCGCGCGCGCGCGCGCGCCCCGCGCACGCACGCACGCACGCACCCACGCACTCAAGCACGCACGCACAAACTGTTATTATGCTACGTTTACACGGACGTGCAACTGCTCGTGCAAGTCCCCTCTGTGCAACTACGTGCAACTACGTAATTCCACGAAAGAGCCCCCGTGTAAACGCGAACGGTGCAAGTACCGTGCTGCAAGTGAGAGCCACCGACAGAATTATGCCCAGCCCACGCTGCTTTTTTTCCAGGAACTTTCCGCGATTTTCTACGAATTGCACGGACTTTTTTCGCTTGGCGCGAAAGTAACATCCGGTTTGTACGGCGGTGCAACTGTGTAAACACTGATGCAATTCACTGCAACTACTGCAACTGCTGCAACTGCCGAAAAAATATCGCTCTGGACCGATATTTTGCGACTACTCGTGCAAGTCCTAATCGGGTATTGCCGATTATTTTGAGCTATTTTGAGGACTTGCTGCAACTGTTGGTCTGCTATTATTCATGCTTAGGTATTAGTTGCCGTGCGAACGCAAAGGGGGTTGCACGGCTAGTTGCACGTCCGTGTAAACGTAGCATTAGAAATATCAGTTCACGTTTTTTTCGTCTCTACCTTCACCCCCTCAAAACCCCCACCCCTACTCCCCTCACCCACCCTACTCCTCCATCTGTCAACCTTGCTGTTTCTTGTAGCAAAGCGACTACGCTAAGACGTATGTTGACGACGACAAAGGAGCAGGCATCGCTGACATAAATGTGTTTGCGGCTTGCCATCTCCGCTCTTCAACCCATAGGCCCTTCCTCGCCTGCTGCGATAGTCAAAGCATGCTTGTCAGGAATAATTTTTTTTTTAATGTTGAACTCCGGGCAGAGACTTCTGCAAGCACCATCTCGACATCAGAGAAGCTACCGCTCTCCCCCTCTATCTTTTCTTCCAGACTCACCCTGGTTACAGGAACAATGGCCGTAGACTGTCGCGCGATCTACCCGTGTTTTATTGGATTGCTCGGAGCGGGCAGATGTCCGTGCCTCACGTGTCTCGCAGGTGTGGATGTTGTGTATTTCGTTCATGAGCATAAATGTCAAAGAACATCAACAGCTGAGATGTTAGATCTAGCTGCAAAGTGAGACGACTGCAGGCGGAAATCTAAGCACGTTTGGAGAACCATTGCTAAAGCTCCGATAGCCCCCCCCCCCCCCCCCCCCCAAAAAAAAAAAAAAGCAATTAAAAAAAAAAAAAAAAAAAAAAAAAAAAAAAAAAAAATATTTTTTAAAGTATAAAAAAACGACGTTTTGTCTTGTGATTCGTTTGTCAACGCTTTTTCTTGGGGGGGGGGGGGGGGGGGGTGAGCTTTAGCAAATATTTTTTTTTGAATCTGAGATGTTGTCATCCCTGTTCTCAAGCACATTATCTCACTCAGCATGTGGTGGGGAACGACTGTCTCATTCCAGATCAACACCGTTCCCCTTCTTCATATTACTAACAACCACCGCCCTTTTGTGTTTATAATGGTATTGTTTGGCTATGCTGTTCCTCGAACAATCTGTCAGTCCATCAGACATCAGATGCAGGATGGGTAGCTTAATAAATGAAAAGGGTAAATCAAGCCTCCACACTTTACTGCCCCGCAACAGGCTGTAAGGTTGATCACAGTCAGTGAACTAACAACGAGTACTGCTGTTTATTAGAGGGGCATGTTCATCTCTCCTACTCTGAGATCGTGTGTCAATTTTACAAATCAGCCCCGAAGAACTGTAAGTTGAAATTATGTTTTGTAAGTCTTGAGACTGTGCGTTCCTTGTACTTATGCCTTATGTTTTGCCATTCCTCAATACTTTCTCATGATTACTGAATACAATATTTTGACAGGATACCTTTAAACCTGTTGTGGGTGACATCTGTTAAGGTGATTCTTTAATACTGCTGATTGCCTTACGATTTGTAGTAGGTGACTCTAATCAACATGTGTACTTGGTCTGTGTGCATTCCACTATCTACTTACTTCAGCTGAGCTTGTGAGTTGTTTCTTTGTTTGGCGTTTTCTTACTGTCTCCTAGCACTTGTTAAAATCCACTCAAATCCTGAGTGAAGAATAAAAGTGAAGACTGAAGATTAAGGCAGATACATGTATACGTCTTGCCAAGCTGGACTGTCAGTTACTTAACTGATAGAAAATGTACAAAGGCGATAAAAAATGTACAAAGGCGAGCTACTAAAATCCTGAAAGAATGTAGTAATTTAAAACTATCAGGAAAGATTACACTATCTCCAATTACACTCACTGAAAGGAAGGAGGATCAGAGGAGACCTGATCCAATTTTTTAAAATATTTCATAATTATGATGATGTTATTGTGCATGCGCTTTTCAAATTCTCAGAAGTGGATTGCACAAGAAATAATGAAGGCAAGATTTTTATTAGACATTGTCATGCTAACAAAAGAAAGTCTTGTTTTACCTTCAGAATTGCTAAGTATTGGAATGCATTGCCTACTGACACCAATTATGCACCTGACATCAACAGCTTTAAAAAACTCCTAGATGAAGACCCTAAATTGAAAGATGTTTTCTTAGTGTGGATTGAATATAATGTTATTTATAAGATGATAGGCATGCAACCAGACCGAACTTAAATTAAAAAAATAATGCGGGGACGCAAATAGGCCGTAAGGCATAAGGCTAAAAAAAAAAAGGCCGGTTCCTATTACTATTACTACTACTTAACTACAAACAAGGTTCTGTCATGTGAACAGACCCTGGTTCTGTCATGTGAACAGACCCTGAGTTATGTCATGTGAACAGACCCTGAGTTCTGTCACGTGAACAGACCCTGAGTTCTGTCATGTGAACAGACCCTGGGTTCTGTCATGTGAACAGACCCGGAGTTCTGTCATGTGAACAGACCCTGAGTTCTGTCATGTGAACAGACCCTGAGTTCTGTCATGTGAACAGACCCTGAGTTCGCAAGCTTTCTGCAACTGGCCCAGCGCCCGGATAAGAATCCACGCTACCACTTGACCAGAAAAACCCAACCGATCATCTTGCATCAGGAATAGGTGTACCTCTTTGGAGAGAGAGAGAGAGAGAGAGAGAGAGAGAGAGAGAGAGAGAGAGAGAGAGAGAGAGAGAGAGAGACGCTTCAAACATTTTTTTTAATTGACATTGACCTATACAGTCTTTGTGTCAAGGGGAACAAGATCGTATTTGCAGCGCCAGGAAAGAGAAACAAAATCTGGAGTGAAATAGGCAAACTGAATAGCTCAGTAAATGAGAGAGAGAGAGAGAGAGAGAGAGAGAGAGAGAGAGAGAGAGAGAGAGAGAGAGAGAGAGAGGAGAGATCCACACATCTCTCCAGCTAACAGGTTAAGTCTTGAAGAAACACCTGGACATCAACTCTAGTTATCGAAACATTCGCTCTCCTTATGATGAGCTAATGTGGGGAAACGTTAGCCCAAACGAAGACCGTTTTAAGCACAGATTTGTTGATTTGTACGTTTTGCTCCTGTATACACAACTAAAGCTGGCGTGTGAAGTTTGAACTCATCTCAAATTTTGTCTGTCGCTGGGAGCACAAGCACTTTCAAGTGCATAAGCCTGAGGTGAATTATTACTAAACAATCCTTTAGTGTTTTTAACAGTCCCAAGAAAAATGGAAATTTCTTTCGATGACTAGTACCGGAAATTTGCGCCTTTCATGATTAGTAAGAGAGAGGGTGGAGGTGAAATTTTAATATGCCAAGTATACTATAATTCTCATAGAGAAAACATTCTGAGTCCTTCCCCTAGAGGACCACGCCTGCCACCCCTTCTCATCACAACACACACACACACACACACGCACACGCACACGCACACACACACACACACACTCACTCACTCACTCACTCACACACACACACACACACACACACACACACACACACACACACACACACACACACACACACACACACACTCACAGAAATACACACACACATAACATTACACTTGTCTGAAGTGACGAAGCGCCACAGTCCTCAGCAGATGATACACTTCCAATCACCAACAGTGATGTGTGGCCGGGCAGAGAACGATATGAATATGTTAGTTTATATTATTTGTTAGTCACATGCCAGTTTTTTTTTCCCAACCAACCGAAAGATGTTGCTATAATTGGTGCATGGGAAAATAATAGCCGAATGTAATTAGAAAACAGGACGAGGAATAATCCAATTCACGTTCTTCATAACTCAGTCGAGTACATGTGGCTATGTCACAGCTTTCATCTAGCAGACACACGCTAGAGAGAAATGTACAGGCAGACAGACAGGAAAAAACATACAGAATCATGCATACAGTAACACACACAGTGTGAGAACTGGTGGAATGAGTGTGAAGAAGAAAAAGAAGAAGCAGAAGAAGAATAACTGTAAGGAGAAGAGAAACAGTTTAGAGCAAAGACACAAGACAAAATTCAAAGATGGATGGCAGCCGATGGAAACAGAAAAAAAACCAATTATGCAAAGAGAGCATATAACATGCAAGCATGGGTGAAGAAAGGAAAAAACAACGCAGGTTTACCACTCTCCCCACTGCCATCTCATTCTTACATTCGAAATGTCAAACAGAAAAAAAGAAAACAATCGAATGAATTAATATAACATGCAGAACATAAAGTAAATCACATTTATATGTTAATCTCTCTCTCTCTCTCTCTCTCTCTCTCTCCTCTCTCTCTCTCTCTCTCTCTCTCTCTCTCTCTCTCTCTCTCTCTCTCTCACGAAATACTGATTTGGGCCCTGTTTGTTATTTTGAGTTTCTGTCCGAATGTTAACTGGACGCTAGTAGACAGTTTTCATAAAGCACCAAAGGATCAATACACTGTCTATGTTAGAGATTGAAGTCTTATAACCTACATACTGTAGCATAGCAAACGTAACAGTTTATATATTCAAGGGCCCATCATTATACGAATCAATTCCAGTCCTCGCCTTCCACTGCCAGAAAACATATACCTTTTTACAGATGGTGAGCTTACAGTGTCTGAGACTAAGTTCTGCTGCTGAATCATCCGACTATTTGATAATAGGCCCATCTATAAAGTCTACATGTAGCTAGCCACTGAGCTCTAGTGACGACATGCTATTGATAGCTCCTTCCATACAGCTGGAACTGGGGCTGCAATACGACAAGCTGTGATGGGATGCCCAGAAAGGGTAGCATGGTGATAATGCCACAGAGTGGGGCACTAAACATGAAACTGGAAAAAAAAATGTTGACATGTCCAAATGGACGAAGTGACGAATTGACGATACGACTAGAAACAACAGTTAAAGGAAAACGCAATTTTTGTTTCGTTCATGGATGATTTGTCTGCAGTGTTTCCGTATCCTTTTTTTTCTTTCGTGATAGTTAGACGGACGTTGGTTTTATTGGAAAGTTCACTGGAAATGACCGTGAATAGAAAAAAAAAAGCTAACTAAATAGCCAACCTGCACAAACACCCAGCCAAATCAGCCACAGAACAAGCCATGCTATTTTTGTGAAGTATAAGTGTCTGGTTGTATTTTTGTTTGGTATTATTGATGTTGAAGAAACTGAAGTATAGAGGAGGGAATCCCAAATGTGTATTATATTTCTTCTGGACAAATACATTTCGGACAACAAAACATATGAGAACAGGAGACGAACTCTACACATTCTGTGCCATACTCTGTGGAAAGTATATATGCTCGTAGACCCATTAGTTCAAGACAGTTTTATATACAATACTTTCTGTGAGAATCATTCATTGATATAGACCCTGCAATCAACAATTCATTCAATACATGAGTGGATTCAACCATTCTCACGTGTATACCTTTCGTGTCTTCTTATTTCATGTTCTCCCCCACCCCTATCACCACCATGATCCCTCCCCTACTGTGTCTTAGCCCCTCTTCTTCCTGTCCCTTCTTCAAAAGTAGTTGCCTTCCCTTTCCTTTCTCCCTTTCCCGTCATAAATCACGCCCTCTCTTGCAGTCTGGATTGCATTGATCGTGTTCGATCGCCAAAGCTCTCCGGACAATAGGTCAAAATGGTCAGTGACAAGGTTCGTTCCGTGCTGCACGTGACTGTGAAGTCCAGGAGCAAGAAAGGGAAAGGGGTAAATGAATACACTTCCTCCAAGGAGACAGCACTGTAAAGGAGAGATTATCGACCTCTTGGATGGTTACTTTACGTTTTGGAAATGGATCTGGTTCACACTTCCTGTTGAAGAAACAGAAATATGTTTGAGAGGGTTCCTTTTTTTTCCGTGAGAACGTTCACAAGTGTGCAGTTTAGTTGTGTGATTATTTCAGAAAGTACTAATTTTTAGGTAAAAAGTCCTTCCTAGTAAGAGATGCTACTCTTAATACGTTTCCCGCAAACTGATGATTGGACCTGGAAGTAGCGCTCAACGTTTTTTTTTTTTCAAAAGAACCTTTTCATATGAATTACTTTCAGAAGATGTATGGTCTTGTGAAGCTTTAATTTGTCTGTTGGGAATTTATTCTTAACACTGTTTTCGTGGTCTAGAAAATACGTCTATACCACTACTCACGCCCCTCCCCCCCCCCCCCCCCCCCCCCCCCCCCCCCCCTCTGCCTCCCTTCTGCCCCAGATCATCTTGTATTCTTCTCTGTCCCTCCCTCTAGGATGCCTCAGTCATATCAGGTATGTTTAAAAAGAGAAACACTTTGTAAATGTCATAACTCTGTCATTCATTATGAGCTCTTCTTTTAAAGAATGACATAAACATTACCCAGGCTTAATTGATAAACGTGATTTGCAGACATAACGTAACGCTTCATTTAATTTCGTTTTCTAATCTAAGGCTTTGGCATCTGAATTACTGGTGTGTGTGTGTGTGTGTGTGTGTGTGTGTGTGTGTGTCTGTGTGTGTGTGTCTGTGTGTGTGTGTGTCTGTGTGTGTGTGTGTCTGTCTGTCTGTGTGTGTGTTTTGTTTGTTTCTTTGGGATGAATAGACACGTTATGAGGCGCACTGCTAAGAAGAGCTGCGCGCGCGCGCGCGTGCGCGCGCGTGTGTGTGTGTGTGTGTGTGTGTGTGTGTGTGTGTGTGTGTGTGTGTGTGTGTGTGTAGTAGTAGTAGTAGTAGTTAGTAGTAGTAGTAGTAGTAGTGGTACTTTCTTTTTTACGTCTTTTCACAAAATTGTGTGATATTAGACGAGTGTGTGTGTGTGTGTGTGTGTGTGTGTGTGTGTGTGTGTGTGTGTGTGTGTGTGTGTGTGTGTGTGTGTGTGCGCGTGCGTGGTGTGTGTATGTGTGTGTGTGTGTGTGTGTGTGTGTGTGTGTGTGTGTGTGTGTGTGTGTGTGTGTGTTTGGTGTGTGTGGTGTGCGTGTGCGTGTGCGTGTGTGTGTGTGTGTGTGTGTGTGTTGAACATGACAACTCCTGTTGAAAAATGGTCCCTTGAGGTGAGGTAGGAAAAGACAGGAACATGTCACTCGTGCCAGAAGTTGTAATGCAGGAATGATATCAGGTTGGGTGAAGAGGTTCAACCCAAAATCCAGTGATCAGATTGTAGCCTTTGACGGGAAGTCAGTGATCTTGCCTAAGGCTGGATTAGACAACCAGAGAAAGAGAGAGAGAGAGAGAGAGAGAGAGAGAGAGAGAGAGAGAGAGAGAGAGAGAGAGAGAGAAAGATTTACGACAGATAGAAATGTGGGTCATAAGCTGTTTACATCCCCTTATAAAACAAACAAACGCACGAGGGCACGCACGGACGGACGTACACACGCACACACGCATCTTGAAGGAAAGCGAAAGAAAACAAATCCAAAAATAGGCACAGAAATTTCAAAGGAATCAAAGCCAGTTAGAAACTCGGATCACAGAAGGATGTCGGCTGACCTCATCCTTCTCCCGTCATTCCGTGGTCCTTTCTCTTTAACGTTTCTTCCTTATTTCTCTGGTGTTTGTTTGTCTCTGCTGCTTTACTGGGTGGCTATCCAGACGTGCAAGTCCCGATACAGTTTCTACGGATTTCTTTTTAAGTTTTTTTTCTTTTCAAGTTTGTCTCTCCACTAGCACACATTGTTTGCACTGCTCTCGATAGTCTTTAGTTTGTCAGTAGTCATTTCTTCTTTGCTTGTTGGCATGAAGGTTCTTGGCATTTACTATGCCAAAAAAATCACGTTCTAAAATATTCAAGTGAAAGATACCATACAAACAGAAACAGAAGATGGAATATGAACCTGCCAAAAGGTCATCACGGTGAATTTAAACATCAACGATTCCAGAACCAAAGCGCTGGGATGGATATGTGAGGTGACAAATAGATCCTAGATATCAGTGGAGACTAAGAGAAGAAGACATGGAACAGGGAGATGGGGGGTTGGGAAAGGGGATGGAGGGGCAGAATGTGATTTGATGTGGGAAAGGGGATGGACTTGACATAGGCATGTAGATTGAAAGCAGTAACCTCAGTCACCTGAAGACACGTGGATCCATCGTCGTTGCATTGTAGTTTTCCCGACACCCCTAGCAGTTAGAGTATCCTCCTTCCTGTTTCTTTGCTTCAAGACACAAATCGAGAACAGGCGCTGGATTTGTCTGATGGTTGTGCTTATGGTGAAATGAATTACTCTGCAAGAAAGGTCTGCACTGGAGCAGCTTTTATACAGGACAAAAGAGCAGAATGTTTATTCGCCCGACAAATGTACATGCATTCTTCTCTTCTCTCCTTCTCTCTCTCTCTCTCTCTCTCTCTCTCTCTCTCTCTCTCTTCTTTCTCTCTCACTCTCTCTCACTCTCTCTGTGCCACTGTCTATCTCTGAATTTATCTATCAGTTTGACTCTTATGTTGCCATCGTTCTTGTTTTGTGTGCATGGGGGGGGGGGGGGGGGGGGGGGGGGTGCGTGTGTGAGTGTTGCAAACTTGAGAAAGTTTCATGACGTGATTTGTCCAGGCCACATCAGTAGTAGGGTAAGGGGGCGCTTCATGCCTTTTTTGTGGACCTCGGCGTGGACCTCCCCGGTGTTGCGCAATACGGCAGGTGACGCGGCAGGTGGGGGGGGGGGGGTTGTCAGGTGGGTGGGGGGTGGCAGGTGGGTGGTGGCAGGTGGCGGTCGTCGGGGTCAAGGTCACGTGGTTTTGTTTTTGTTTTTGTGTTCTTGTCACGGTGAGTCACGCTCGATAAAAAAAAGTTTTTCTTGTTGGCTGACGTAATGGGGTTAAAAATAGATGGGGGTGTATCGTGTTGCTACGCGCGCGTGCGGATCGATGTGACGCCGTGTTTGTTTTTGTTTTTGTTTTAAATAAATGTTTTCTCGTTGCCGCGTGGTTGTCCGCTGACGTAGGCGTGTTAGACAGAGACGGTGGTGATGACAGTGATGATGATGCTGATGATGAGCGTTGTTCCATCAAGGTCCCCGTTGACTGTACTCGTCCTCGGTGTTGATAGGCAGCCCAAATAGTATATCAAACAGGAGGCCATTAAAGATGAACGACGCTCTCTGATCGAGACACCATTTGGGGTTTGGCCTTTATTTCTGAGAGTGGTCGAAAAAGATCACAGACACAAACATAGACGGACAAACAAACAGACAGACACACAGACAGAAAAACACACACATAGAGGGTGGTGGCGATGGCGGTGGTGACGGCGGCGGTGTTAGAGAGGAGAGAGAGAGAGAGGAGAGGAGAGAGAGGGAGAGAGAGAGAGAGAGGAGAGAAGAGAGAGTGAGAGTGAGAGAGAGGAGAGAGAGAGAGAGAGAGAGAGAGAGGAGAGAGG
>CM031602.1:31896470-31901470 GCA_018398815.1 Conus ventricosus
GAAAAACCCCCCACCTTGCCCCGACGACCATCAACCCCTCCCCCCCCCTATTTGCCGCAACTCCGGAAAGGGAGGTCCACGCCGAGGTCCACAAAAAAGGGCATGAAGCGTCCCTTACCCTACAAACTCACATCTATATTTGTTTTCCCACCCAAACAAATCACCGAACATGGCATTATAGCCATAATTGTATGTGTGCAATATACGCTTCCACAGGTGTGTGTGTGTGTGTGTGTGTGTGTGTGTGTTGTGTGTGTGTGTGTGGTGTGGCGTGGGTGGGGTGTATGTGTGTATTTTGCGTGTGTGTGTGTGTGTGTGTGTGTGTGGGCGTATGTGCGTGGGGTGTGTGCGTGCGTGCGTGCGTGCGTGCGGCGTGTGTGTGTGTGTGTGTATGTGTGTGTGTGTGTGTGTGTGTCTTGTGTCTGTGTGCGAAATCAGAGTTAAAAACGGGCAGATAGAGAAAGAAGAGATATAGGGAACAGCAATGACATAGAGAGACACACAGACAGACAGATTTACGAATAGGAATGCTCCGCGAGGCTAAAATTAATAAGCGTGCATCTTTTTAACCATGCCCTTTAAGAAAAAAAAATAATGAACAAGTTCCTTTTCTTTCAGTCTCCCTTCCCTCTGCGCTCCTGCCCCCCCTCCCCCCTCTCCCCCATTTGCCCCACCCTCTGTACCCATTCCAACAGAAACCTAGAAAAGGCGGAGACAGTCCCTGCCAAGGAAATAAAAAAAACAGCTGATTAAGAACCTCAAGTCGTAAAAAAAAACAATTTGCTGTAGCATTTCTGTGCCTTTCTACTATCAAAGACACACATGGCCCCCCCCCCCCCCCCCCCCATCACACACACACACACACACACACACACACACACAAAACCCCACACACACACACACACACACACACACACACCCCAGAGAGAGAGAGAGAGAGAGAGAGAGGGAAAAACACACACACACACACATACACACACACACACACACACGCACGCACGCAAAGCACGCACGCACGCACGCACGCACGCACACCCCCCACACACACACCCCACACACACACACACACACAGAGAGAGAGAGAAAAGAGAGGGGGGAGAAGAGAGAGAAGAGAGAAAAGACGATAGTTTTGGGAATAAAAGGAGAGATAGGTGGCGTTGAAGAGAGAAGAGAGGAGAAGAGAGGAGAGAAGAGAGGGGAGAGAGAGAGAGAGAGAGAGAGAGGCCAACATCCAACATGTGATCCTTAAAAAGATACGAATGGCTGTGCGTCTGATCCTTCTGAACCCATAAACTATGCGACAAAAAAAGTTTTTTAAGGAAAAATAAAGATTGATAGAACGCACAACGAAAAGAGAACACAGAAAATGAACGAAAGAAAACTGGAATAAACCAAGGCCAATTAGACGGCCAGATCACGTAGGGAATGTTAACTGACCTCATCCTGTTCCCGTCATTACGGATTTCACTGTGTTTATTATTCAGTGCTTGATTTCTTTCTTGTTTGTACCTTTCTCTTATTATTGTGTTGCTGCTGAGATTGTAGGTCACGAGGAAGAATTCTGCAGAATTCTTTTAAGCCCTCTTGTAGTTTGTCTGACTTCTTCGCAGTAAATAATTATCAACAACAGTATTCGTAAAAATTACTCAAGGTTTTGTTTCCATGGCAGCCACATCTTTTTCGCTACACGAGCAATGTGCAAGTACTCGTTCTGACCTTGATCCTGGACATGCAGTGAAAGGTTATAATAATACAAGGCATGCCCATAAAATCACCCCCCCCCCCCCCCCCCCAAAAAAAAATAAAAGGTACATAAATAAAAAATGAATTATAATAATAATAGAAATAAATAATAATAATGAATTGGAAAAAAAGGAATTATATGGACGGAGAACACAATTTCCACAGAATGTCACTGTCAGTATTAAAGCTAAATATTCCAGAAACAAAAGTTCAAAGGAAGAAACAAGATGCCTTTAGAATATGCCAATGGTCAGTTGAAAAAGCAAAAATATAACACAGATTTGTGGGGTAAACGGGAGAGCGGGATGGGGGAGGGAGGAGCGTCCACAGGGGAAGGGGGTAGAGGGTGTTGGCAGGGTGACCTGCCACAAAGACAATTATGGAAACCAAACTCATTAATATATCTGTCACATGAGCCAACTAGAATTGGTATTTAAACTTGAATTGGCTATCTTCGCATATACAGCATACCCGTCCTCTTTGCCCCAAGACTCAATCAAAAGCAATTGCAGGACTCATCCGGCCCGGTGATGGTGCTTACGACAAAATATGAAGGAAAAGTTTTCACATATTGGGAACGTGAAGGAAAATCATGCGGGAAAACGGTGATGTTCTTTCTACTGAAGAATTTTATAGCATGGAAATCCTTATCAGCCAGTTGGTGCGACTCTCTCTCTCTCTCTCTCTCTCTCTCTCTCTCTCTCTCTCTTCAAATATGGGTTTTCTTATGTTTAGGATAATTAGGGTGTAGAGTCGGTTTCAACATTTATTAAAGAATTTAGACAGAGAATAACTGATTGCAGGTGACAGGAATGGGACAATTACGCAAACAAGTGACATGTACAGATTTTATAGAGCGTTTAAAACAGCTGATTAAGGGAGTGTTATGTGTCTATGAATATAAACAAATTTGCAAAGAATGCTCTGACTAAATTTAGATTTGGGGTTTCATCTGTATTCACACATTCTTCAAGGTATACAAGAACAACTGAGTCACAGTTGATATGTCCACTATGTTCATCTGCTGAGGAAGATGAGATCCATTTTGTCCTTTTGTGTCCAGTTTATAATGATTTAAGAAAAGAACTAATCCCATGAAAGTACTATATGAATCCATGTTTGTTCGGGTTATGTCTCTTTCTTTCATCAGCTAACGTTGTAACGATGAGAAAATTGTCAATATGCTGGTACAAAGCCTTCGCAAGACCTGCGGTCGTCATTAGCGAGATGTTCAATTTGTCACTTTGCATCGTACCTGTATATATGTACCTACACTGTATATGAATACCGTTTGTAACGGTATTGTGATTGAGGCCCCATCAGAATGGGCCAATGGCCTTCTGATTGAAGTATCTATTCATATATTGATTGATTCATTCATTCATTCAATCTCTCTCTCTGTCTGTCTGTCAGTGTGTGTGTGTGTGTGTGTGTGTGTGTGTGTGTGTGTGTGTGTTTATTCATTAATCTGTAATGTATCTCTTCGTTTGTCAATCATGGAACCACTCAATTATTCATTGATTACATATTTCCGTCCCTGTCCCCATCACATCAATAAAACCGTTTTCAGAAAATACGGTATTGTCTTTTACATATTCCATTGGCAAGAGAATTAAGAAGCTATCATTGATTTGTGTCTCTAGAGAGCCGCACAGTGTGACTATTTTCACTATCGTACAAACCTGACTGAACCTTCAGTGCACGATCCCTTGCAGTCAGATGCACGGCGTAGTGCGTAGTCCAAGTCCATGGAAGAACTCGCAACGGCGGTCACTTTGCTTTATCGGCTAATAGCATCATCTCTTTAATACTACATTGAATGAAACTTTGAAAACATCGCATCCCATCTTTTTCTTTTCTCCTGTATCAGTTGGTCTGTCTCATTCATCTTGCCAGTGTACAGTTTTATTCACATTATTCCCGCATTGAATCATGCACTGAGGAATATCGATTTTTTCCTTGGATATAAATCTAAGACGAGTTCAGTGTGTGTTTGGAAACTGTCTGTCTGCTACTCCCTCTCTCTCTCTCTCTCTCTCTCTCTCTCTCTCTCTCTCTCTCTCTCTCTCTCTCTCTCTCTCTTGATATGTATCTGTGGGTCCATGCATATACGTGTACATGCGTATTGATAAGTGTGTGTGTGTGTGTGTGTGTGTGTGTGTGTGTGTGTGTGTGTGTGTGTGTGTGTGTGTGTGTGTGAGTGTGTGTGCGTGAGTGCGTGAGTGACTGAATCGCTGTGTGCTGTAAAACATACAAATTTTGTCAGTAATAAAGAACAAGTTAATATGTAACATCACCTTTTGCACCAGTATACTACGGGTATTTACTTTAAAACGTTCCACTCTTATCCAGAATAGCAGCCAGAATACCATCCAAGAAACACGCAGGAACTAAACGGACATTAACGTGAATTACATTCAAAACTAACTTCCAAAGTGATTCAACAACGCTGCAGTGTTTCCTCTGGTGGGTTTCCTCATGGTGACCTGGCGTTGATAGTCCTTGTATACTGCCTGTCATGTGGCACTTGCGTGTCAGGGTTCCTCCTACCCTCCCCCCACTTGCTTATTAGATTTTTTTCCTCACTTGCTTGTTAGTTTTCCCCCTCATCATTGTAACGATCTTAAGGATCCCTCACTGAAAATGTCATTGCAAACCGGCTGTGAGGTAGATCAGATATTGTGTGGAACAACATGAACAATGTATATAAGGGTATTGTCACACGACACCGATCCCCTATGATGTACCCATTCCATAGAAGCTAATACACTTGAGAGGAGTGAGGTTTACGAAGGTCTTGTTTGTACCGATCCCCTATGATGTACCCATTCCATAGAAGCTAATACACTTGAGAGTAGTGAGGTTTACGAAGGTCTTGTTTGTACCGATCCCCTATGATGTACCCATTCCATAGAAGCTAATACACTTGAGAGGAGTGAGGTTTACGAAGGTCTTGTTTGTTTGTTTGGCTTGTTTGTTCGTGTGTTTGTTTTTTATCAGGCATTACACGATGAAACATCTGAGGCAAAATGCCTCACGTTCCAGCTGTTGCATTGTTCCACCAGTTGCTCTACTGGTGCACAAGACAGTCGGCGATATCTGCCTGCTTAGTTTACAGTGCTTATATCTTTCAGTTTTCAGTATTGCCCCAAACAATTCCAGTTGCAGTACAATAAATACATCAAAAAATAAAGTTTTAGATATGTCGAAAACTGTAAATGGGCTTGCCCTGTTCTTGTCCATGTGTTTGTAATGCG
>CM031602.1:31911470-31928970 GCA_018398815.1 Conus ventricosus
TGACCGAACATTGCGCACTGATGGCATTTGGCCGACGGAACAACTTTCATTGTAGATTTGTGGCACTGATCCGGATTAAAGGACGGATGCATTGTCTCTCTGAATTTGACGGAGGTCCGCGTTCTAGCAACATTGGTTGGATTATCTCTCTTTTGTTTGTCAACCTAAAACTCTTAAAATATGTTAATAACACTAACCAACAGGACAAAGGCTGGATCCAATTTCACGCGTCAAAGACGACCACAACAGTAATGACAAGAATCAAAGCCGGATCCAGTACAAAGTTACAAGTATGATTGCAACAATAATCAGAGGAACAAACACCAGAGACTTGAAAATGTGTCCACTATGAATATGACCATGTTAGGTACAATGGGAGAGGCCAAATCCACTCAAACGTTTAAAACATGAGCATAATAGTAACTGGAAAAAAAAAGCTAGATGCAGAAATCCTGACAATTATGAATATACGTAAATTTATAGACGGACGCCGCAGAAAACGTAGACCTCCACAAATGGTGAACAGTGCGCCTCACCCTTTTCCTTCCTTCTGCTCATGCAGAACATGTTGGTTACCGGATCCTAATAGGAAAGTGGACGCTAAACAAGTCATACAAATTCGAATTCATCAATTCATCTAAAAGCCGAATCCTTACCCGTCTCAAAATGCTTGTCATTTTAAACAATCGCGGAAGTGTCAAAATAGCCAGGATGTGTAAATGCTGAAGAAAATGAAAAGAAATGTTTATTAATTTTTCAAAAATTCCTTTTTCACGTTAAGCTGTTTCGTCTAAAGGTCACCTTTCTTCTTTATGGGAAAGAGGTTGTGAAAATATGCATCTATGGAGAGAGAGAGAGAGAGAGAGAGAGAGAGAGAGAGAGAGAGAGAGAGAGACAGAGAGAGAGAGAGAAAGAGAGAGAGAGAGAGAGAGAGAAAGGAGAAGAGAGAGAGAGAGACAGACAGACAGACAGACAGACAGACAGACAGAAAAACAAGCAGTCAAACAGATAGACAGACAGACAAACAATTCTTGAAAAAAACAGGAATGAGATAAGAAAGCTGTTTTCTTGCCCATACAAAGCCTCCAACTATTCGTAAAAATGCGGGGAAAAAAAGTTTTTGTTTTCAAAAAAGAAGGTTGGCAGAATAATGACAACTCAAGACCAACAAAGAAAATTATAAAAAAAGCAATGAAACAAAATCAATTCATATATAAACAAAAGCCAGTCAGAAGACTGAATCCCGAAGGGAAGTCATCTAACCCCATACTTGTCCCCTCTTTCAGGGATCCATTCTTTTCTACTGTCTTTTCTGCTGTTCCTTTAAATCTTTGTTGTTTCTTTCTTTCTTTCCTTTTTAGTTGGATGCATAGATGGCAGGCAAAAGTGCGGCTGTGCGCAAGTCTGTCCAGCCCTTGTCCAGTTTGCCTTTCTTTCCTGACACGCATTTTCCCCAGTATTTCGCATCAGTACTAGTAAACACTGCTCTGTTTTTTTTCTTCTTGCTAGGCACATTTTCTTGGAGACACAAAACATATATCAGTATGTCTTAGTATCTTGACGCTTGGCATGCACTGAAAAAAATATACCCCAGCAACTAACGAATGCACTGAACTGAGTGAAACTATAAGAACGGACAACACAACTGCTGAATAAAAAAGTCACTACGGTCAAAGCTAAAGCCACGTATATAAGGAACAATGTTGCAAAGGACGGAAAACAAGACTGTGAATAGATCATATCGATGGAGAAACAGAAATGTGTAAGGTGAAGGTGTAGGGGGACAGAGAGGACAAGCAAGGTTCGGGAAACGTGGCCAGCCAGAGACACGCAGATTATACCCATCATCCTCAATATGCAACAGCAAACATAGATAGTAATTGTTGCTTCGTTTTAGTCTGCTTGCCAGACTGATCCCGCCTTCTTTGCTGTAAGACACAAATCAAGACCAGCTGCACGACTCTTCCAATTCCAATCATGTAAATGATGTGAAGAAAACACCATAACAGTGTCAATATTAATACGTTATGTGGCTCACATGGAGGAAATACGAGCGGGAACTTCGTATTTATGAGACACTTTTTTTGTCTGCAGGTGCCGCTCTCTGTATGTCTGTCTGTATGTCTGTATGTCCGTCTGTCCGTCCGTCTGTCTGACTTTGTCTGTTTGTTTGTCTGTCTGTCTGTCTGTCTGTCTGTCTGTCTGTCTTTGTCTCTGTTTCTGTCCCTGTCTCTGTCTATGTCTTTGTTTTTGTTTTTATCTTTGTCTGTCTATGACTGTCTGTCTGTCTGCCTGTCTGTCTGTCTGTCTGTCTGTCTGTCTGTCTGTCTGTCTCTCCTCTCTCTCTCTCTCTCTCTCTCTCTCTCTCTCTCTCTCTCTCTCTCTCTCTCTCTCTTTTCAATATCCATTTGTGTATGAGTGTATGTGCATTCTGGCGTGCATACGTGCTTGAACGCACATGTGTGCGTGTGCATGTGTGTATGTGTGTGTGTGTGTGTGTGTGTGTGTGTGTGTGTGTGTGTGTGTGTGTGTGTGTGTGTGTCATTCATTTAACGTCTTTCCACTAATCGTGTGTGTGTGTGTGTGTGTGTGTGTGTGTGTGTGTGTGTGTGTGTGTGTGTGTGTGTGTGTGTTGTGTTTGTGTGTGTGTGTGTGTGTGTGTGTGTGTGTGTGTGTGTGTGTGTGTGGTGTACAAATACATCCCTTATAAGCATTACTATATCCACAAAGTTAACCTCCAGCTTTTAACTGAAGTACCCTTTCATCGATTCATTCTTTATGCATCTCTATCCTTTCACCCATGACATAGAAAAGTCGATTCGCTTACATCCTTCATCCACGTAGGTAAGCAAACTTTAAAAACAGTGTTTCTTTTGGCAGAGGCCCACAGAATCACTGCTTTTTGCTATCCTAACTCCCGCCCAAACCCTCCTGCGGTCACTGGCTTGTGCTGTAGACGGTCTCTTGATGATGATGATGATGATGATGATGATGATGATGATGATGATGATGATGATGATGATGATGATAACAATAATAATAATAATAATGATAACAGTAATGATAACTATAACCATCATCATCATACTACTTCTATACTACCACTGGTGCTGCTGCTGCTCCTGCTGCTGCTGCTGCTGCTCTTGCTGCTGCTGCTGTTGCTACTGCTGCTGCTGCTGCTGCTACTTCCACCACTACTACTACTACTACTACTGCTGCTCCTACTGCTACTACTACTACTACTACTACTACTACTACCACAACCACTACTATCGCCACCGCCACCACCACCACCATCACCACTACTATTACTATTACTACTACAACTGCTGCTGCTACAGCTACTATTACTACCACTGCTACTACTACTACTGCTGCTGCTGCTGCTACTACTACCACCACCGCTACTACTACTACTGCTGCTGCTGCTGCTGCTACTACTACTACTACTACTACTACTACTACTACTACTACTACTACTACTACTACTACTATATGATTAATATTTAAGTGCTTACGTAGCGCCTATTCTCGGATACAGCTAAAGGTGATAAGCGCTTTACAATCATTGATCTGGTTTATACAACGGGCTGCCAACCTGGGTAGAGCATACCTAAGGGCTGTTTGCTGACGCTACATTCCGTTTGCTTCCCGTATCATCAGTCAGTTTTCTGTTACTCACTTTTCATCATGTCTTTTATTCAGAGAGGACGTTTGCTAGGTGCATACTTGTCATCCATACCCTTAGCCAAACTGGTGATGGGATTATCGCATATGTGTAAGATGATTATCCGACATTCAAACTCCATGAAAGATATAAAAGAATAATGATGATGATAAAAGAAAATAAAGAAGGGAAAACCAAATGAAATGCAGCCTCCCACGCATGCGGCTGCAATGCGTGCTTCCAACGACTGCCATTTGTTTTTAGAATGACTTCTACAGATATCGTTTGCACTCGTAACGGCGGTCACTCAGTGTTATCGGCTGAAAACACCCTGTCGTCAATCCATTCTTTGAGGAAAATCCGAATGTATTGCTTTCATTCTATCTTTTCCCCCTGTGTGACTCGGTTCTTCTCATTCATCATGTCAGTATGCAGTTCTGTTTAATATGGATTCATTCTGTATTGGATGCTGCACCCGCAGGATGTTGACTCTGATTCTTCACATGGAACCGGAACGTACTCTGTGGGTATACGGTAACTCTCTCTCTCTCTCTCTCTCTCTCTCTCTCTCTCTCTCTCTCTCTCCTCTCTCTCTCTCTCTCTCTCTCTCTCTCGTTTACCGATTCGTGTGTGTGTCTGTGTCTGTGTGTGTGTGTGGAAGGGGGTGGGGAGGGGGTGGGGGGGGGGGGCGCACGTAAATGTATGATTTTATGTGTTTTTTCTATGTGTGCATGCGTCCATGCATGTGAGTGCGTTCGTGCGAGCGTGCACGCGTGCGCGGTGTGTGTATGTATGTGTGTGCGTGCGTGCGTGCGTGCGTGTTGCAACATCATATTCATCTGTGCCAATACAACAAACTGTCGACTTTGTAGTATACCCAGCTGTTGGATCGGATCACTACCAGCATTAAATCAAAATGTTGCAGTCTCATCTACAACAGGCAGCTGGTCGATTGAGTGCACTCCTATATGCTCACAGGAATTAGGCAGTCACACGAACCACATTTAGAACTAACTAACTCACAAATTCGCTCAAACCAACCTTCAGTTTTTCTCCTCCAGGTTGCCATATTACTGTCTTGTATTGACAGCTCCCTGCGGACGGCTAGTACTGAGGCTGCGACAAGACAAATTGGCTTCTGATGTTTTGGGAGAGCTAGAATGAACGGCAAGGAAATGCCACTATTTGGGTACACAGACGAACCGGAAAAAACGGCAAACTAGAACAGATAACCCGATACAACACCGCAGATAAGAAGGAAAGGCATCTAACGGATCAGTATGTTCTTCTTTCGGTATATTGTGTGTTGTCTGCAAGTGCATGGATAGAACAATGGCAACACATTTGAAATGGCTCACATACTCAGAGGCACCATACAAGAACTTACTTAGAAACGCTAAATACACAATGTACAAAAAAGTGACATAATTATGATGATTCCGCTTTAAATGATCATGATTTTGCTGTGAAGGGAGAGAAGGCACTGTTCATATTATTGTTCTTTAGCTGCTTTATAGGTGTTGTAGTGGTTGTTGTTGTTGTTGTTTTCCTGCTCAATCGTTACAGCAAAAATCTGAAACATCTGTATCACTGAAACTACCATTCTTAACTTGCAATGCGACTAATAAACATCCTATGAAACACAGACAGCGTATGTTAAGATAATGTGACACGATACTATCCCCTGGTGAAAACCCCATTCTAAAGAGGCCAACATAACGAGGGCCAGTGAGTTTTCGAAGCTCTCTCTTATCAAACATGTCACACGATGAAATATCCACGGCGAAACGCCACACGTTCAAGATTTGCACCATACCACCGACTTCTCGACCAGTGCATAAGATTATGCGTGAGGTCTGTCTGCTTAGTTTGTGGTACCTGTTTCTATCAATTTTCGCCTTTGACATCAAAATACCAGTGGCAATTGAATAAATCCATCCCCAAAAAAACAACAACAACAAAAACAACAACAAACAAACAAACAAAAAAACAACAACAACAAAAAACAACAACAACAACCTGACTTGTAGAAAATTTGAAATGGGACTGTCGTGTTCTTGTTTATTAGGGTTTTATTTTATGTGGGGCACCCAACCTCACATATACACACATACATACATGCATAAATACATAATATATACATATAAATATACATATATACATAAATGTTGCACAGCTCGTAAACATAAATGTGCCCATTTATGAATCATCCCATCTGCGATTTTTCAGGGTTAGAGAGAAAGAACGTTGAAGAGATGCAATCAAGAACGTCAGTGATTTCTAATTGCTCTTTCATAGCTTCTCTTCCCTTTTTCTCACTCTTGTGTTTTTATGATATACATATGCATATAGCCGCGATAGCCGCATCCACACTGACCTGTACATCAAAAGCACCGATGCACATCTCTCTCTTCCGATCAATTCATGCCATCCAAGACACTGTGTCCGTAGTATTCCCTACAGTCAGTGCCTGCGTATCCGCCGGATCTGTTCTAGTGACACCACTTTCAGCCAACGATGTCAGGAGCTGTGCCAGAGACTGTCAAGGAGATGCTACCCTAGACCCCTTCTCGACGCAGTCACTATGAAGGTGGCTTCCATACCCCGGCAAGAAACTCTCTGCTACAAGAGCAAGATACCACCACACAGAATCCCCTATGTGGTGACACACAGCCCTAGCAACCCACCCCTGGGGAGATGGCTGAAGGAAAACATGAGGACCCTACACTCTAGCCGCGGCATGCAGGAAGCGGTACCTCTTCCGCCTATTGTGGGAGAAAGAAACCGCAAAAATCTACGGGGAATCCTCATGCCGTCCAAACTTCCTTCACTCCACATGCCAGCAAACTCAGCTCCACGTGGCTGTTACAAATGTTCTGCCAGTAAGTGCATCATATGTAAACACCACTTACTAACTACATCAACATTTACAAGCATATGCACTCATCAACAGTTCACCGTTAGGGATCACATGACATGCCAATCCACTAACATCATATACCTCATAGATTGTCTTAGTGCAGAAACACACAATACGTAGGGGAAACAGGCAAAACGTTACAAAACAGATTCTATCATCACCGTTCAGACATCAAAACAAACAAAAACACTCTCGTAGCTAGACACTTCAACAGCAAAAATCACACACTGACCGACCTGACCTGCACAGCCATAGAACAAATTAGACAACCAAATGCATCAACACGTAAATATAGAGAAAAATACTGGCGACACACACTGAAGACAAACTACCCGGACGGCCTGAACGTTTGGGATTAGACTGGACTAATCCTATGCAACTTCCTGTTCTGGAAAAACATGTCATGTGCTGCCAAGACTATGGT
Organism: Conus ventricosus; assembly: GCA_018398815.1. Lineage (NCBI taxonomy): Eukaryota > Metazoa > Mollusca > Gastropoda > Neogastropoda > Conidae > Conus > Conus ventricosus. The sequence goes on from CM031602.1 coordinate 31,918,482, forward strand.
GGTGGATACTGAAGGTGTTGATGTTGATTGGTTGCTGTGCTCTTTGCTGTCCACCTTACTGTGCTGATTACTGTCCCCAGCTTCTCATACCCCAAGAAGTGGGAGCCTATACTCCCCCCATCCCCACCCCCTTGGCTCCCTCCCCCTCACTCGCCCCCCTGTTCTCCCCCCACCCCCCAACCCACCTCGCCCTATAGCCCCCCCCCCCCTTTTATTTTTTTAAACCCCCGCCCCACATCCCCCTTCCACTTTCTTCTCTGCCCCACCCCAGTCTACAACCATCCCCGCCCACATCCTTTCCTACCACATGCTTTAACTTCCCCTGCTCTTATTCCACCTAATCCTCCCCCCTCCATCTCTACTACTTACTATCTCCATTACTTTTTGCTCATTACATTTACCTTCCTAACCCCTAAAATCCCCCCCCCCCAACCTCTTTTCCCCCCTCAAATAGACTTCTTGCCCTCACCCCCCCCTTTTTCTCCCCCCCCCCCCCCCCCCCCCCCCCCCCCCCCCTTTATTAAGTATATTTCTCATCATTTTAACTTCCTCGGTGCACCCCTTTGTCCCCCCCTCCCCTCTCTCTCTCTCTCTTACGCCCTCCACCACCACCTTTCCCTCCCACCGCCCCCTTTCCCCTTCCCTCTCAGCCACCCGTCCAACTATTCCTGTCCCCTAGTACCCTCCTTCATTCCTCCATCCCTTACCCCGTTCCCATAGCCCATTTGTCTCTCTCTTTCTCTCTCTCCCTCTTCTTTCTCACTGTCTCTCTTTTCCACTTCTCTCTCTCTCTCTCCATCTCTCTCTTTCTTTCTATCTCACCCTCTTTCTCTCTCCCTTTCTCTCTCTCTTTCACCCCCATGCGACCTATGCTTACATATGTATATGAGTGTGCTTATCTGGATGCGCTTAAGCGCATACATGTCTGTGCGAGTGTGTGTGTGTGTTGTGTGTGTGTGTGTGTGCGCGCGCGCTTGTGGCGATGAATGTGTTTAATGTTGGGTATGTGTGAAAAATCGCCAGGTTGATGCAGTGTGTGTTTTGTGAGTTAGTGTGTGTGTGGCACACTAACATAATTTTCCACTGCTTTCCAACGATATGTTCGTGCAAGTGATTTTAATTCTTTTTGAACTTAATTCAGCTTCTGTTTTATGTGACAGGGACTTGGATGTCTGTGTGCGTGTTCAGTTGGCCAACCTTTTAGCCTGAAGAAGGTTTGTAATAAACCGAAAATTTGCTTTGTACAACGGCGTTACCGCGTTTCACTTGTTTGAGTCTTATACTTATGCACACACACACACACACACACATATATATATATATATATATATATATATATATTCAACTATAAACAAAGCTTGCTTTTATGTCTTAGATTGAAGAAATAGGGAAAACAAGCATTCATATCTGCAGTGGTAGATAATTCTGCTTAACAGTATGTGCTTGAGTGGGTGAATAGGGAGGGAGAAAAAATAAATAAATGCTTCTCAAAATGAGCCTTTAGCAAGCTTATAGTCTCCAAGAGGGAGACAGTCTCCAATAGGGAGGAAACCCACTAACATACAACGCCTGGTCAGATACCGATATTTCGAAACCTGATTGTTTCTCCTCAGTGACCGCGGAAAGTGGTAATTTGACTCCTCTGCCTTTTCCGTTTAAGAAGAATGCTATCCAGAAAAAGCTGGTGTGCAATACCGTAGTATGTTTGTTGAGTTTTCCAAAAACCAACCAAAGGTGCCACCTAAGAAGCAAAAGAAAACCATGAAAGAGCACAACAAGCTACATTTTCTTGTGAAAAGTAAAAATATAAAAAGATAACCTCTTAAGACACAAGTGCTGAGGGACAGTTCTTGGAATGAATCCGCAAGGGACTAAAATACAATGAACTAATAAATTCCAAGGATAAGTACCGAGCACCATTCCAGCAACTTACAGAGCAGCTTGGTGTTGCTATGACTGCAAGAAATATTCAACTATAAACAAAGCTTGCTCTTATGTCTTAGATTGAAGAAATAGGGGAAAACAAGCATTCATATCTGCAGTGGTAGATAATTCTGCCTAACTAACAGTATGTGCTTGAGTGGGTGAATGGGGAAAAAATAAATAAAATAAAATAAAATAAAATGAAATAAAACAAAATAGATAGTTTTAAGATTCCTCTTTTAACTTGTTTTATCTATCTATCTATCTGTCTATCTATCTATCTATCTATCTATCTATCTATCTATCTATCTATATATATGTATATATATATATATATATATATATATATATATATATATATATATATATATATATATATATATATATATATACTTAGCGCCATTAAAAACGCACGGGTCAGAAGAACAAAATAACTCGACAGAGGTAAATCAGTTAGGGGTATGAAAACTTTAATGTTGAATGACAAAGTCATGAACAGAAAAGAAGTGCGCAATGGACAACATGTGCTGAACATTTGGCGTTCAGTAATCGCAAACACAACATTAAAGTTTTCATACCCCTAACTGATTTACCTCTGTCGAGTTATTTTGTTCTTCGGACCCGTGCGTTTTTAATGGCGCTAAGTATATATATATTCCTGCTGGCGTGATTTTCGGCATTCATTACCGATAAACATTGATATTTGTTTTTATTCTGGTTCCACGACCAAACACATCATTGCATCACTAGATCTGTGTGTCTGGAATGGATGTTTCGCGTGCTCATGTTTGAGAGAGAGAGAGAGAGGAGAGAAGAGAGAGAGAGAGAGAGAGAGAGAGAGAGAGAGAGAGAGAGAGAGAGAGAGAGAGAGAGAGAGAGATAGGGAGGGAGGGAGGGAGAGATAGAGAGGGAGGGAGAGACAGACAGACAGAGAAACAGACACACTGACAGACAGACAGACAGAGACAAAAGGCGAGACAGGGACAGGACGAGAGAGAGAGAGAGAGAGAGAGAGAGAGAGAGAGAGAGAGAGAGAGAGAGAGAGAGAGAGAGAGAGAGAGAGAGATTTTCAAGCAAATAATCCCATCAGTGACCATGTCATTTTAAAGCACTTCGTCAAGGAAAAAGGAAGAAAATCGGTAAAAAGAACTCGTTAAGAATTAATGGGTTAGAGCAATAGCAATCCTAATTCAATCTGTGACAAAATTACCATCAGACAGCCAACATTTCAATATCAGTTACCGCTGGAAATATTTAAACCTCACCTGCATTTCCTGGCAGGTTTGTTTAATAGGGAGGAGGATTGTAAATAAAACCTGTTGAATAAATTTGGACAAATTTGAAAAGTTATTGATAATGCGCCGTCACAAAATGTAGACAAATAAATCACAAGACAAAATACGACGCGTTTCGACCTCTAGGGTCTTCTTCAGGCAAGATATAAAACGCTCAGGACAACGAAAACGAACGCACGAGCTCTCAGTTATCTTCAAGAACGTACTCATTACATGTTAGTGCAGACTTGTGACGTGGATCCTGACCACAGAACATCTGCAGTATCTGCAGGAAATGGTTTGAGGTCCACGTTCTGCGGAATGCTCTTCTATAGTAACTATTTTTTTTATATAGAAGACAACAGAGAAGCAATCAATAGAAGGGTATAGGCTGAATTTAGGAAGAGATTGAAAGTTAATTGAACAATGAATAGAAGGGCAAAGGCCTGATTCAAAAAGGTGTCAATATGAAGAATACAGTAACTAGAAGAGTGAAGTCCGGTTCCGGTGGTAAACGTGTTGTGTATAACAATAACTAGAAGAGCGATAGCTGGATCCAGTTAGTCATATTGAATATGCCTATGACTGTATTATGATAATTAGAAAAACAAAAACTAGATCCAAGTGAAACGTGTCAAATATGTATAAGTCATTGAGTAGAAGAGCAAAATGCCAAATTCAGTTGAACGTTTCAAGTAAATATAGAAGACCAACAATCTGATGTGGGAAAACGTGTGAGCTATGAATACGATACTAACTAGAAAAACTAAAGGCAGGTGCAATTAACGTGCATATATAAATATTGCAGTAAGTAGGGAACACAGGCCTAATCCATGAAAAGAAGTGATATATAAACATACCCATAAATAGAACAAATTGTTTTTGATCCAACAAAACGCATCAAATATGAATTTAGCAATAATTTGGGGAAGAAAAGGTAGATTCAGGCAAACGTTTTAAACATATATGTAGTAATAATCGGAATAACAAAGCCAGATCCAGCGAAACGTGTCAAATATGAATATAATTACACGTAGAGAAACAAAGGCCATATCTAGTGAGTGTAAGAACAATAAAATAAACAAAGACAAGATCCAGGAAATATAGGTAACTAGACGAACGCTGAGGAAAACGAAGACCTCTGCCAAAGGTGATTATTTCTTTGCCTTGCCCGTCCCTTTGTTTCCAGTTGTGAGTGTCATTTTGCTCACCAGATCCTAGCGGTCTGCCAGATCCGGGCCAGGTCTTACGAGCATGTCAATATCAAAACATATGATAAACCTGAGATATTCTTTTTTCTGGAAACCATACTTTATTTCTTGAGACATTCATGTCAGTATTGAATAAACAAAACACTTGTGTGTCAATGTTACAGAAACTAAAAAAACAACATGTTAATGAAATTTATTTATTTTTTAAAAGATCAAAATCTTTCCTTCAGTAGTCTTCTGCGCACCCCGCGCCCTTGTGTGTGTGTGTGTGTGTGTGTGTGTGTGTGTGTGCGTGCGTGCGTGCGTGCGTGCGTGCGTGCGTGCGTGCGTGCGTGCGTACGTGCGTGCACGCGTGTGTGTGTACGTGTGTGCGTGCGTGCGTGTATGTGTGTGTGTCGTGTTGTGTGTGTGTGTGTGTGTGTTGGGGTAGATCTAGAAGTCAAGGATATATCTGTTGTGCATAGAACCGGCCTAAAAAACAAGAAAGCCCAAGACCAGTGCTGGTGAAGTTCACTTCACGAAGAAGCAAGGCGAACCTCATGATGAGGAAGAGAGATCTGCGCAAACATGACATGAAAGGAGTTTACCTGAACGACGAACTGACACCCCTACGCTTCAAATTATTCAAAATTTGTAAGGCAGCACCGGGTGTGGACAGGGTATCCACTACCCAATGATGCAAAATTGTTTGTCAGTTGAAGGCCGCCCCTGGGAGAACAGCAGTGGCAGTGCGGGATCTTCCGGCAGCAACGCGGTGTACGTAGAGTCACCTGACGACCTTTTCCGGATCGGTGTGACGAAGGTAGACTACACGCGCTTGGGCTTCAGCATTTCATCTACACCAGCTAGGGGTTTGCCGGAGGTCGTGGTGATTCATCTAACTCATGTGTAGTCTCAACGTTATGTGCTTGTAGCAGTACTCATTCTTCATCTTGTCTATGTGTTGGCAATTGTTTCTATTCTTCCAATCAATCTTCTGATGAGCGATCATCTAGTGCGGTAACTTCAACTGTGAATCCCTTTTGCTTTCAAGCTTGCGTTTCTAATTGTGATGTTAACGATGACTATGTTCTTGATATGGATGTGGATCACACTGTTCGCCATGATCGTGAGCTGGCTTTTGTATCTTTAAATGTGTGTGGATTGCGTTCCCGTCTCCAGTGTTTGGAATTTGTGAACTATATTCAACTATTCGACATTGCCGTTTTCCTTGAGACTAAAACTGATGACCAAGATGCTTTATTTATCTCTGATTGCTTCAGTGACTGGGGATATGACATTAAACTGTTTAACAGAAAATGCCTGTCTAATCGACGTTCTGGTGGTATTGGAATAGCCATCAAAAGCAAGCTATCTACGTGTGTGGAGATTTTACCTTATTGGTGGATGTGTGGCTTGGTGTCTATTAAAAAGATCATTGTCAGGTTATGATAAAGACTGTCTGATTGGTGGCGTATACATCCCTCCCGAAAGTTCAGTTTATAGCAATGTTGAACTGTTTGATGTGATTGAAACGGAATTGCTATCATTACAAGATAAATATAAGGATTGTTATGTTTTGTTGTTGGGCGATTTTAATGCTTATACCAAAAGTATGAATGATTTTATTGATATGAATCAGTTCACTCAGTCTGTGTTCTCCGATGTTCTCTATGATATGAGCGAAGATAATTTCCAACCTTGTCAAAGATCATCTCAAGATAAGCAGAGGCCTAATAACTATGGTTATCGTCTCTTAGATTTATGTAAATCACTGTCAATATACATTTTTAACGGAAGAATTGGTTCAGATGCTGGTATTGGAACATGCACATGTAAAGGAAGCACAGTTGTTGATTATATCATTGGTTCTAGATATTTGATGGAAAATGCAAGTAAGTTTAAAGTTGATGTTTTTGATGCGTTGTTCTCTGATGTGCATTGCCCATTATGCCTGTCTCTTCCAGTTAAAACCTGTTTTGTTTCCAATGAACCTAATGATACTAAACACTCTCTGCATCAAAGGTATGATGGTGCAGAGATTAGAAGATGGGATAACAACAGATGTAATGAATATAAAGAACATTTAGCAAATTACAATGTTGATGAAATTGTAACTTTATTTGAGCAAGGCACAATATCAATCAGGAAATGAATAAGCAGTTTCGTCAATTCTTGTTGATTCAGCGAAGGATACATTTGGTACTTACTCTAATACTTACAATAATAGATATTCAACGAGGCAGAATCAAAGCTGGTTTGATAAGGAGTGTAAGGTTTCTCGAAGCCAGTACTTTAAAGCAAAGCATAAAGTTAAATGTTCAAATACTGTGCCTAATCTAAATAATCTTGCTGCTAAAAGCAAAGAATATAAAAATGTTTTGAGACGATCTGAAAGAAGAGCAACGAGAAAATGGCATAGAGAATTGCGAGCTTTAAAAACTAGAAATCCAAGGGATTATTGGAGGAAAATTAAAGGCAAAAAAGCTTCATCATGTCCTATACCTCTTGAAGAGCTTAAAAATCATTTCCAGTCCCTTAATCAAAATACTGGATGTAATGATATAATTTTTAGTAATGAAGTATCTGAAGGAAATATCAATCTAGACATTTTAAATGATTCAATTACTGAGGATGAAATTGAAAGAGTCATTAAATGTTCAAAGAATAATAAAGCAGCAGGAGTTGATTTAGTAAGGAATGAATATATAAAGAATAGTGTTCCTTATATGACAAAGTTTTATTGTTTATTGTTTAATCGTGTTTTGGATTCTGGTATTATACCAGAAGATTGGGTGACAGGGTTAATTGTACCACTCTATAAAGGCAAAGGAGATCAACAAGACTGCAATAACTACAGAGGGATAACACTGTTAAGTTGTGTAGGCAAATTATTCACGTCAATTCTAAATAGCAGACTTACTTATTTTGTTGAAATGAATGGACTTATTTCAGAAAACCAAGCAGGTTTTAGACGCATGCATTCAACGCGTGACCATGCTTTTGTTCTTAAATCATTGATTGACATGTTTGCAATCAACAATGGAAAATTATACTGTGCTTTTATTGATTACAGAAAGGCATTTGATTCTATTTGGAGACATGCTTTATGGCACAAACTGTTGAGTCAAGGCATATCTGGGAAAATTCTGCACGTTGTAATCAATATGTATGATCAAATAAAATCGTGCATTTTTCTAAATGGTCAAAAATCAGAGTTCTTTGGCAGTTTTAGGGGAGTTCGTCAAGGAGAAAACCTTTCACCCTTATTGTTTTCATTATTTTTAAATGATCTACAACAGTTCCTTATTGACAATAACTGTTCTACTCTAGAATATGATTTAACGCAAGAGTTAAAACTTGAACAGTTTATTAAATTGCTTGTATTATTATATGCTGATGATACAATTTTACTGGCAAATTCTAAATCAGCTTTGCAAAAAGAACTTAATGCCTTACATATATATTGCATGCAATGGCAATTAGAAGTAAATCCAAAGAAAACAAAAATAGTTGTCTTTCATGGTCGAAATAGTATGCGTGAAATTTTTTTCTTTGGGAATGAAAAAATAGAGGTTCTTAATTCAATTAAATACTTAGGCATCGAGTTCAGCAGAACAGGTTCGTTTTACAAAGCAAAAAAATGTGCTTATAATCAGGCTGTCAAGGCAATGTTTTCATTATTACAAATTGCAAGGAAGCAGAAATTGCCAATTGATGTTTGCATACAATTATTTTATTCCATAGTTGTACCTGTGTTGTTGTATGGTTGTGAAATTTGGGGTTATGAAAATGTTGATATATTAGAAAAGTTACAGTTACGTTTTTTAAAGTATTTATTTAGATTAAATAAAACTACAATGACTTCAATGATTTATGGTGAAACCGGAATCTATCCTTTATCTGTACTGATTAAAGTAAGAATGATAAGGTTCTGGGCTAACTTAGTTGTTCCTGATTCTAAGAAGTATTCAAAGAAAGTATATAATATCTTACATGAACTATATACAAAAGGAATTTTCGTTTCACCATGGCTTAGTTATGTTAAAAGCATTTTATTTGAAACTGGTTTTGATTGTGTTTGGGGAATCTCATTCATTCACAAACAGAAATAACTTATGTAAGTGTGTTAAAAAGGAGTTGCAAAATAATTATGCTCGTGATTGGCGCAGTTCTCTTGAAAACAGCAACAAGTGTGTATTCTATAAAAGTATAAAGACTGTCTTTGGAAAAGAACATTATATTTCTACCTTACCAGATATTTATGTTATACCTTTATTCAAATTTAGATGTAGTAACCATAAATTGCAAATTGAAATTGGAAGACACCATAATGTTCCAAGAGAATTGCGTATTTGTCGTAACTGTGAAATGGGTGAAATTGGAGATGAATTCCATTGCATCATGGAATGTCCAAAATATAATGAACTTCGTGAAAAATTCATCCCTAAAAAATATCTAAAACCAAAGTCTGTTTTCAACTTTTGTAATTTATTTCAAAAAGGAAGACGCATTTGTTTGAATATTAGTAAGTTTCTAAAAAATGGGAAGATTGTTTAATGAGATCGTTACAGTTCACCAGAATTCAGCATTTCGCAACTATGTTCACACATTGTTCTGAGTGAGTTTCGTATTTCTCTTTGTTACATTTGTATCCTCCATGCCCCAGCAGGGGTCAAAGGATTAAATTTGAATTGAATTGAATTGAATTGAATTGAATTGTGTGTGTGTGTGTGTGTGGTGAGTGTGTGTGTGTGTGAGTGTGTGTGAGTGTGTGTGTGTGTGTGTGTGTGTGTGTGTGTGTGTGTGTGTGTGTGTGTGCTTATGTGTGTGTGGTTTGAGTTGTTTAAAAAATGTTTATACAGTCAGCACTTATCTCTCTCTTCTCTCTCTCTCTCTCTCTCTCTCTCTCTCTCTCTCTCTCTCTCTCTCTCTCTCTGTCTGTCTGTATGCCTGTCTGTCTCTCTGTCTGTCTGTCTGTCTGTCTGTCTGTCCTCTCTCTCCCCTCTCTCTCTCTCTCTCTCTCTCTCTCTCTCTCTCTCTCTCTCTCTCTCTGTGTGTGTGTGTGTGTGTGTGTGTGTGTGTGTGTGTGTGTGTGTGTGTGTGTGTGTGTGTGTGTGTGTGTGTGGGGTGCGTGATATCTATATTGTTTTAGAAAGTGTTGTGTGTATTTTTAAGTACTTATATGAATATGTTTATTTGCACCACTTTGACAGCAAAGTTTGATCGTGTTGATTTGAATTTAACATTGTTTAATAATACTACTTTTATAGGTTTCTTTATGTCAAATAAGTCATTAAAACATATGTTTTCTAAGTTTTTCGTTTATCATTATAGACATTGGAGGCACATTGTGAAGTACGAAGGAGAGAACCCTGAACATGAGTTAAATTATTCTGAGCAAATAGTGATTGTCAATTTTCAGGTATTAGTTTTCAGATGACAAAACATCTGGGAACAGGACACAAATTCTAAGCATTCTAATCCATTCCATGTGGAAAATGTGTCTGATAATTTCAAAAGGTTTACTCATCGGTGATTCGTCAGTGTTGTTGCATGATACGTTCTTTGAGAATTGTCTTTCAATATGGACACTAAAAGCGACCAAATAATTAAGAATGTGACACGGCTCCAACCATTCTCGTATTTTCTCTCTCCCCTCTCACGGTCCTTACGGGTCTTGCTTCCCTCCTTCCTGATGTTTTCGTTTCTTCCAAAGCAGTGCCCTTTCCTTCTTCTCCGTTTCCTGTCATAAATCGTACTTTCTCTTCCAGTCTGGATTGCATTGATCGTGTTCGATCGCCAAAGCTCTTCAGACAATGGGGTCAAATTGGGTCAGTGACAAGGCCCTTTTCGTGCAGCACGTGACTGCTAAGTCCTAGAGCAAGAAAGGAATGGGGTGCAAATGGAAACACTTCGCCCGAGGAGACAGGTCCTGTAAAGGAAAGATTATCGACTTCTTGGATGGTACTTTACGTTTTGGAAATGGATCTGGTTCGCAGTTTCTATGGAAGACTCTGAAATGTCTTTGAAAGGGACTCTCTTTCAGTGAGAATCTTCACAAGTGCAGCCCATTTGTGTGACTATTATAGAGAGCACCGA
>CM031602.1:31933970-31938250 GCA_018398815.1 Conus ventricosus
ACCCCACACACACACACACAAAACATGAAAAGGAATAAAAACAACAAACATAAAATGGGTTGTGACAGTTCCTGTCAGCGCACTGCGGCAAACGCTGGGTGATACGTCCCTGGGAGCCCGCTTTCTCATGTTGCACGTGTTGTCTGAACGGATTATACGCACTGAACTGTTCTTGCTGCAGGATCATGGACATCATCCAGTCGTCACTGCTGTTCAGGGGAGTATTCATGTCGCCAAAGACTGGAGAGTGTCCAACATCTGCTTAAAGATCCATACTGTTGTTGAACTGGGAGAGGGAAAATGGAGAGGCAAGTCTTGCATCACAACTTGTTACTGGAACACGAATAAAGTGCATTTCGTCTAACAATTGTTCACGGTTAACAGGGTATATGGGGGTGAGAGGACGAGGGTAGGACACAGGGTGTCAGAAGGGTTGCGGATGGAATGGGCAATATTTACCGATTGGAGATTTTTCCAAGTAAACAAATAAATGAATAAGAAAAAGAAGGTACGGAGAAGGGGACGAGAAAGAAAGAAATGTAGGCAGAAAGCGGGGGCAATGGCAATCATCATCTACGATATTGCCAATGGCATGTTCTTAGGATGGTTTATACCCCCACCGAGACATTTCAAAGTATAATGACATCAGGCGGAGACCATCAGGGAGATTCTGGATTCATTCGCCTTTGTCGGATGGTTTCTTTCTTGTGTCTGTGGCCGTCGGGAAAAAAAAAACCAACAAAAACCCAACTCTGCTAGACTTTTTTAAGCAGATCAGACCACGCAAAGTAAGGAACCAAGGAAGAACTTGTTAAATTTTGACGCGGATCTGGATGTAATGGTACCTCCAGGATCTCTTAGCAAGGTTATCTTGTTTTGGGTTTTCCTTTTGTTGTTGTTGTTGTTGTTGTTGTTGTTGTTGTTGTTGTTTTGCATGTGTTTTGTTTGTTTGCTTGTTTTTTTTAAATTCCATTGAATTCGTGTGTTTGGTTTTCCTATTGTTGTTGTCGTTGTTGTTTTGCATGTGTTTTTGTTTGTTTGTTTTTAATTCCATTGAATGCGTTAACTGTGAGATTACTGCTAATTAATAAGTGTAATATATTTTCATGAAATATCAAACTTTAGGAACTATGAACGTACAGATCTTGAACCTTCGTATATCCACATAAAAAAGCAAGGGAAAGGAGCTCTGTAGTACTGCCTACAATTACTTCACTTAATTTTTTTTCCTGGAGTTTTTCGACTGGCGGACCTCTGCGCTTTTCCGGGTGTCCTAATAGCTTTTAAAATTTGTTTTGTTTTGTTTTGTTTTGTTTTGTTTTCCACCAAATGCGTCGTCAAGATGTTACCAAAGACAGACGAAGACAGACAGACAGACGGACGGACAGACAGAGGGATACACAGACAGACACACAGAACGTGCTTTATGTATTGGGTAACACAACTAGTAACTCTGTGATGACCCCAGGATCACTGATCAGCTCCGATACCTCGACAATAATCAGAGTGCCTTTTTCCTTCTTCAACTTATGATCTCAGGACATGATGCGCTGCCATATATCTCAGCTTTCCTCTCGGCCAGGTGTGTGTGCGTGCGTGTGTGTGTGTGTGTGTGTGTGTGTGGTGTGTGTGTGTGTGTGTGTGTGTGTGTGTGTGTGTGTGTGTGAGAGAGAGAGAGAGAGAGTATGTGTGTGTGTGTGTGTGTGTGTGTGTGTGTGTGTGTGTGTGTGTGTGTGTGTGTGTTGAGAGAGAGAGAGAGAGAGACAGAGCAGAGACAGACAGACAGATGGACAGAGAAAAGGAGAAATATTGCCCAACAGAAATACTGGCAAAAAAAAAATAAGAAAAGAGGAAAACATATCAGTCTGACTGACCGGGTCCGTCACAATATGGGTGCTCAAACCCCTTTTTTTCTTTAACTGTTACAAACCATGGGCACGCCCATCACCCCCCCCCCCCCCCCCCACTTCCCTCCCCGCCACGAAAATTGTGTGTGCTCCACACGTTATGTTGCGACGCAAGAAAACGTGAGATTGCGACCTTTTGCGGTGTAGCAAACGCAAAGAAAACGTGCGATTGCGACATTTTGCGGTGTAGCAACGCACTCTTACAGATACGGTTATATAAGCAGTGCACGGTTTGTGCTTTATCAATGTCATAAGCCTACACGAAATTATGGATAATAAACATGACTGAGATTAAACTTCAATTTTTGTTTCTTTTCAGAATTTTGGCAATACAGAAAAAGGCTTATTGAAATCATTTAGTCTAAATCTCTCACGTCTCCGTGGAAGAAAGAAAGACAGAGGGAAGACAGGCCATGTGGCGCACAGAGGGAAGACAGGCCATGTGGCGCACAGAGGGAAGACAGGCCATGTGGCGCACAGAGGGAAGACAGGCCATGTGGCGCACAGAGGGAAGACAGGCCATGTGGCGCACGGTATACAGCAAGAAACAAGAAAAAAGGAAAAAAAAAGAATAATCAGAACAGAGGGACATATGGACAGAAAATAGAATGAATGGAGGAAAAAAAAAAAGAGAAAAATCAAAGTAAATGTAACAGATGATCAGCCTCCGACTTAACAAATATAGACAGAGACACATAATTTATTTCTGACTCTTTCCTCCCCCCCCCCCAAAAAAAATAGGACGTTTTTCAAAGAGTATCTGTCATGTTTAAGGGGGGGCAGAGAGAGAGTAGACCCGACAATGGACGCTACAATTTATAGATGAGTGAAACAAAAATAAGAACATAAATATTTAGGGGGAAAAAATCCTCTTCAGTCGTAACACCCATAAAGCCAAACATCAGTTCCGCTGCACGGAGGAGTCAGCGGATTATGGAAAGAGAGGGAAGCTGCATTAGCAGGGGCTGATGTTATAACTTTCTCTATTATTTTCATCTCTGTCTCAATCATGTATGTAAGATTTCCTCAAAGATTTCTGTTAAAATTGATTTTTTTAATCTGTTTATTGTTCTTATTTTCATGTATATATTTACTTTATTTCATCAATGTACGTATTTGTTTATTTTTTATTTTGTTTATTATCCATTTTTTCTTCTTCTATGTATTTTTGTTTTCTCTTCTTTCGTTGGTTGCCATGGGAGTTCGTTTAATGTCGAGTGTCTCCCCATGGTGACGAGAATTCCATAGAAATGTAGGTGTGCATCTCACATAGACGCCACAAGCGGATTAACCCAACTGGGCTGAGTTCTGCTGATGAGGGCCATCCAGGAGACGAAAGTCGTCTATTGAAAGACGACACATTTGCTTCTGTACACGAGGTCAGATATTCATGTTTCCCAGATGCTTCCAGTGATGGGTGAATATCTACATTTTGATGCCTTTTTCTTCAGTTTTTCTCATGTAACGTAAGCCTTCCTCTTCTTCTTCTTCTTCTTCTTCTTCTTCTTCTTCTTCTTCTTCTTTTTCTTCTTCTTCTTTTTCTATTATTGGTGCCTGTATATAAATCCAAAGCATTTTTCTGTTTATCTTACAGTACCAGTTGTTCAGCTCTGTTGCGGCTCGGCGCGGGTTCCACTACTATATCCGAAGAAGATGTGTGTGTGTGTGTGTGTGTGTGTGTGTGTGCGTGCGTGCGTGCGTGCGTGCGTGCGTGCGTGCGCGCGTCGCGCGTGCGTGCGTGCGTGCGTGCGTGTGTGTGTGTGTGTGTATGTGTGTGTGTGTGTGTTCGAGCCTGTGTGCATGCCAGCGTGTGTGTGTGTGTTGTGTGTGTGTGTGTGTGTGTGTGTGTGTGTGTGTGTGTGTGTGTTGTGTGTCTGTGGCTGGATGCATAAAGTCCTGTAAACTGTATAGCAAACTGGAAGGACTGTCCTCTTATCATCTGTCCATAACAAGATAGATTACATTGATTAAGAGATTGACGACGGGTAAACACAGAGGAGGAACAGGGCGGGGGGTGGGGGGAGGGGGGGGGGTTGCTACGAACAACAAAATCGCTGCCATCGCCAGCGCTGACTTCGATCGGGAATGTCATGTTTGATATCACTCTGTGCGTGACGATGCTCATATGGAGGAAGATGATGTCTAATATCTTTTTAATGGGAAAATAGCTCGGAAAACGTTAATAAGAAATTATCTGCTGCATTACTGGTCGATAGTAAAACAGCCCTCTATTTCTTCCTGGAACTACTGGCTTTGATTCTGGCTTATTTTGTCTGTTTTCTGGTTCTCTTGATGTGATCAATGAGCGCCAGACGTGCACTCAGTGATCTGTGTGGGGAAAAACACTGACCTCAAAAGCTGCATGACTGGGGC
>CM031602.1:31939250-31941750 GCA_018398815.1 Conus ventricosus
GTGTGTGTGTGTGTGTGTGTGTGTTGTTGTGTGTGTGTGTGTGCTTATGTGTGTGTGGTTTGAGTTGTTTAAAAATGTTTATACAGCAGCACTTATCTCTCTCTCTCTCTCTCTCTCTCTCTCTCTCTCTCTCTCTCTTCTCTCTCTCTCTCTCTGTCTGTCTGTATGCTGTCTGTCTCTCTGTCTGTCTGTCTGTCTGTCTGTCTGTCTGTCTCTCTCTCTCTCTCTCTCTCTCTCTCTCTCTCTCTTCTCTCTCTCTCTCTCTCTCTGTGTGTTGTGTGTGTGTGTGTGTGTGTGTGTGTGTGTGTGTGTGTGTGTGTGTGTGTGTGTGTGTGTGTGCGTGCGTGATATCTATATTGTTTTAGAAAGTGTTGTGTGTATTTTTAAGTACTTATATGAATATGTTTATTTGCACCACTTTGACAGCAAAGTTTGATCGTGTTGATTTGAATTTAACATTGTTTAATAATACTACTTTTATAGGTTTCTTTATGTCAAATAAGTCATTAAAACATATGTTTTCTAAGTTTTTCGTTTATCATTATAGACATTGGAGGCACATTGTGAAGTACGAAGGAGAGAACCCTGAACATGAGTTAAATTATTCTGAGCAAATAGTGATTGTCAATTTTCAGGTATTAGTTTTCAGATGACAAAACATCTGGGAACAGGACACAAATTCTAAGCATTCTAATCCATTCCATGTGGAAATGTGTCTGATAATTTCAAAAGGTTTACTCATCGGTGATTCGTCAGTGTTGTTGCATGATACGTTCTTTGAGAATTGTCTTTCAATATGGACACTAAAAGCGACCAAATAATTAAGAATGTGACACGGCTCCAACCATTCTCGTATTTTCTCTCTCCCCCTCTCACGGTCCTTACGGGTCTTTGCTTCCCTCCTTCCTGATGTTTTCGTTTCTTCCAAAGCAGTGCCCTTTCCTTCTTCTCCGTTTCCTGTCATAAATCGTACTTTCTCTTCCAGTCTGGATTGCATTGATCGTGTTCGATCGCCAAAGCTCTTCAGACAATGGGGTCAAATTGGGTCAGTGACAAGGCCCTTTTCGTGCAGCACGTGACTGCTAAGTCCTAGAGCAAGAAAGGAATGGGGTGCAAATGGAAACACTTCGCCCGAGGAGACAGGTCTGTAAAGGAAAGATTATCGACTTCTTGGATGGTACTTTACGTTTTGGAAATGGATCTGGTTCGCAGTTTCTATGGAAGACTCTGAAATGTCTTTGAAAGGGACTCTCTTTCAGTGAGAATCTTCACAAGTGCAGCCCATTTGTGTGACTATTATAGAGAGCACCGATGTGAGGTGAAAAGCCCTTCCTGGTAAAAGATGTTACTTTTAATACTTTCTTCCCACCAGTTGATGATTGGTCTTTAAAGTAGCTTCAAAAGTTGTTCTTCTTTCGAAAGAAACTTGTCATATGAGTTTCTTAAAGAAGACATATGGTCTTAAGAAGAGAACTTGAATGTGTCAGTCGGGAAATTTGTTTTTGACACCACTTTCGTGATTTCGAACATACGTCTACTTTCCCCTCCTGCCCCTGTTCCTTTCTACACCCTCCATCCACTCATATCCCCCTCGTCTTCTTCCCTTCCTTCTGGGATATGTAGGTCAAACTGCACATGGTTGAGAGAAAATGGCGTAGCTAATCACATCACTCAGTCGTCCATAAATGCGTTCTTTAACTTTTATTTTTTCGGCTTCTCCTGACTCACACTCACCATGCAATGTCTGTATGTTTTCCAACGGACGAACATTTGCTTGCTGAAGTTAGTGTTGTGTCGTTTGATACATGGCGTCTGGGTTTATTCATGTTCTGGTGTATGGTGCGCTGACTCATGCATACTATTATAATTATCAATTGTGCATGCATAATGTGACGAGAGAAAGACATGCATACTAATCTTCTCACCCCATCTCACTCACCCACCCAATCACCAAAATCCTTTATAATCCATAATATAAATATGATCTAATCTCAGATTATTAACACGATGTGTATACGTAATACTTCACTTAATCTTTATTTTTTAAATATTGAGCATAAACAATTGCATGATAAATGTGTGTGTGTGTGTGTGTGTGTGTGTGTGTGTGTGTGTGTGTGTGTGTGTGTGTGTGTGTGTGTGTGTGCGCGCGCGCACGGGCGTGTGTGTGTGTGTGTGTGTGTGTGTGTCCGCCCTCCTCTTTCTACACTGCTCCTGACTCACGTGGCAAAGTGTACCAGTGTGTCAGGTAACGATGTACTCACAATCACTAACTGCCATCCGCAGTCCATCCTAACCCTCTCTGAAGTTGCATGGTGTGACAGTATGTCTGAAGATGGTGCAGCCTCAGTTACCAACTAGCCCCCAGGGTCTACCCTACACCTGTCTGAAGTGGCATGGGTTGACAATGCTCTAGACGATGGCGCCTTCCAAATCTTTAACAGTGGAACATGGCCAGGTTCAGGAGCCAACTGAAGAATGGGCAGCTATCGAGGCGAAT
>CM031602.1:31954250-31959250 GCA_018398815.1 Conus ventricosus
TGCAAAACAAAAATGTTATTTATTAATAATAAAAAGTAATGAATATTTCATCGTATTATCTGATTCACAAGGGTTCAAATGAAATACTTTTGAACTGTATATGATGGATACATTTCTGTATGCCCTGACTGACATTAGGAAAGTTACTGTGCTTGGATACGTACATCTTAAGCTACCACCACTTCAGGCCTTAGGAGCATACAGTCTTTTGATTGGTCAAATGAAGATTGTTTGTTTTGTTTCTTTGTCAGTAAGACCGCAAAGAAACAGCTGATTCGATTTCACCCAAACTTGGTCGTAAGATGGAAGCAGATTCCAGAATGTAACAATTAGATTTTCATGCCAATCGGTAATGCAGATCCTGGGAAACAAGGAGAGATGATGTCCGCTCTTGAAGATTATTCCACACTTTTCACATAAAAATTTGAAGTTGCTGGTACGAACTTTCTCAGATTTCATTTACAGTTAACCGTATTCTCGTGGAATATGGTTACGTGTTACTGATAGGAATATAGTTGTCTGAATTTGGTGTGGAAGATATACTGCAATTGATCTTTGTTACATGTGTTAGGAATCACGCTGTCCGAATTTGGTGTGGAATATATACTGTGATTGATCTTAGTTACCTGTGACAGGAATATGGTTGTCTGAATTTGGTGTAAATGATGTACTGCAATTGATCTTAGTTGGTACGTGCAACAGTGATTTTAGTTGTCCAAATTTGGCGTGGAAGATTCACTGTGACTGATCTTAGTTACATGTGACCGGAATTCAGTTGCCTAAATTTGGTGTGGAAAATATACTGCGACTGGTCCTAGATATAATAATGTGACGGAGATTTAGTTGTCTGATTTTGGTGTGATAGATAAAGCGCGATTTATCTTAAGTTATATTTGACGTGAATTAAGTTGTCCGAATTTGGTGTGGAAGATCTACTGTGATTGACGTCTGTTACATGTGACAGAGAATTAATTGTCTGGATTTGAGTGGCGAAGATACACTTTGATTGATCTTAGTTACAAGTGACAGGAATTAGATTGTGCGAATTTGGTGTGGAAGATATACTGCAATGGTCCTAGTAACGTGTGACCGGGGCATGCTTCTTTGATATGTCTAGGTATTGTCTCACGTAAAACGTCGTATCTTGACCTGCGCACCACTTTGGCAGTTTATTGCGTAATGGCGCGGCGAAAAGAAGTAAACCTATCTGTTTGATTAGTGTGGCGTCACAAGACCAAGTGCCCGAAGTCAAGTGATAATATCCAATAGGTCACTTTGGCAAAACACATCATTTACAGGACAGAAATCGAGTAAAACGTAAAGTATCTGTAGAAACAAAAATAGGAAAGCAAATCAGACGAGAATCCTGTTTTGAGGATCGACCTGCTATGTCAACAAGAGATGTCAGATGGTCTGTTATGCTAGTCAGTAATAGTTCAGTGACTTTGATGTGCAGTGATAGTCACTGATGTTTCCACTGATTACGTTTAGGGAGAGAAAAAAAGCGAAAAATCAATCAATGTATGCCTCTCAATCTAACAATTGACAGCATGGGCTTGGGAACACTTTTTTTTTTTACTTGGCTTGGTTGTCACATCCAACAGTCGTTCAATGTCTAATGCCCTCTTCACTTTGTGAAATCGAAGTGACACAGTCTGGTTACAGATCTGTGTCAGCGTTAATGTAATGGGGAGACTGGAAAAATATACAACAACAACAGCACAGTACGCGGCATAGTTTCAGTATTTGTGATAATCTAAGAAAAATGAGTAAACGAATACCTAACTGATCATTGTTTCAGACGTCTATCACAATTTTGTTTTTTATATTATAAGGGGAAAAGTTGGTTGGATGTTCTATTTCTGTCGGGTGTTCTATTTCTGTTTGTCAAGACCTGTAACCCCATAATATGTCCATGGCTTTGTTTTTGTCCAAAGACACAGCTTCAACTCTGGAGCTGGTTCACGACTGTCAGGTTATAGGCAGCATACGATTATTGGATGAAGTTTAAAGCAATGATTTACTATTTTCACGTCATAAATACCGACGAACTATTCAACAAACATACTAAATGATGAGTAGTTACAGGTGAGCGATGATTTACTATTTTCACGTCATAAATACCGACGAACTATTCAACAAACATAATAAATGATGAGTAGTTACAGGTGATCGATTGAACAAGAAAAGAACATGAGAGTGAGAGATGGAGAAGAGAGAGAGAGAGGAGAGAGAGAGAGAGAGAGAGAGAGAGAGAGAGAGAGAGCGAGAGAGAGAGAGAGAGAGAGAGAGAGAGAGAGAGACAGACAGACAGACAGACAGACAGACAGACAGACAGACAGAAAGACAGATAGACTGACAGGGGCAGAGAAAGTCACAGAAAGCCACAGAGAGACAAAGAGAGACGGGGGAGAGAGAGAGAGAGAGAGAGAGAGAGAGAGAGAGAGAGAGAGAGAGAGAGAGAGAGAGAGAGAGAGAGAGAGAATTTGTCCAGCATATTCGAACCACTCGTCAGGTAAATTGTTTTATTGGGGCAAGTGCTTTATCCACCAGGCCAGCGCTACACGATCTCGTTATCAGATCCCTTTGGTTGGTGAAAGTAGTACAATTAGAATCCCAAGAATATATCAAGCACTACGCGATGATAATGTTATTCCGACCAGCTTCCCTGGAAGTCTACACTGACGCACAAAAATACTCGACAGCAGACTGGTGTCCTACAGTACGCTGTGATTTGTCTGTCCAGAGAACGGCGTTTCCTGAAAGGCTGCGAATGGTCGGCAAACTTTTCATCAATATGTGTTTGTTGACGTCTTCAGTCTCTTCCATTTTTTTTCCAAGGAAGCAATGAGACTGATCTTGCGAAGGACAAACGACACATCTATTGAAACTATGCTTTAGCTGAACAACTATATAATTTGAAAATTGGTGGTAAAGACCGAAACAAAAAGGGGGGGTTTAAAGAGAAAACAAAAACAATGCACAACGTTTCGACTCTTAGAGTCTTTTTCAAGTGACATGAAACTGAGGACACAGGAATTGTTTCAGCAAATCTGAAGTGACAAGAACTCAAAACACACACACACACACACACACACACACACACACACCACACACACACACACACACACACAAAGGGGAAGAAAACACACAGACACACAGACACACACACACACACACACACACACACACACACACACACACACACACACATACATGCACGCTCCCCGCCCTCCCAGCATCACCCCCCCCCCCACACACACACACACACACACACACACACACACCTACCATTATAGAGAGGGAGAAAGGGGAGGGGGCGGGGGAAAAAGCGGGTAGGAAGGGGGAAGGGGGAAGCACGTTTATAACTCATAAAGATATGCATACCTTAGGGTGTCTAGACATGTATATGATATATACATGCACAACCGCAAACAATTTTTTCAACCTCAAAAAACGTTAAAGAAGGGTAGGGTAGTGCTGAAGACCACAAACAAGCTATGTACCCTATCCCAGCTGCTGGCATGTTAATTTTAAAAAAAAATTCAGGCAGTCCACATTGTATAGCTAAAATGGTGACTCCATCACCTCAGTCCTTGATGTTCAGTCCATGGGGAGTGAGTGTCCCTAGCCTAGAGATCAGAGATGATTCAAGGAATTTACGGTGTTATCAATTTTTATGCTTTAGCTGCTTGGCCTTCTTCAATGCAGGTCAGACACAAGCTAGAACACATGACGACATTGTTGAGAGCGCTTGAAAATATCCAGAATCCACAACATAAGTTTATCAAGGAAACATATGCACGCGTGCACACACACACACACACACACACACACACACACACACACACACATACACACACACACACACACACACATGCAATTATGACAGTGAGAGCAGACAATGGGTGGTATCCAGGGAGGTACCCAAATTCTGACCAGCTCGATCAGCTGACATGCAGTCAAAATCTGCTATGTTGTATCCATTAGACCTTCGTCTTAAATCCATTTATCTTCGTTATTAATTGTCTCACCGTTGTCTTGTAGCTTAGCAGATGTGGTATAACGTATAACGTGTATGGCCTAGTCTGCAAGCAGTGAAACTGAAAGTCATCTTCAATCTCCAAGAATTCAAATGCATGATATTAGGCTAGTCGTCCACTAATACTGAAACAATGTGTAGACAACAAACACAATCAACACAGTGAATAGGTTAAGCACTACTACTGCAAACTCTGTCAAGAATAAAAAAATCAGCACGAACCTGTCTTGTTACCCCCCGACCTCCAGTCCCCATAAAAGTAGACAAAAACAAAGCAAACATAAGAAAAAAGTCAAATCCCTGCAAAGTCTAAATAATATTCTTATGCTGCTTATGCATTTTGATGAGTACAGTATTTTATGAGTGCAAAAATGTGCTTCCTTATACAGGTTTCTCCCGTCTGTAACGAAATGTTTATAAGTCACTATAACGCTTCCGGGCCTTTTCGGAAAAAAAGCAGTAAAATGATAATTAAAAAAATGGCTCATGTAATTGAAAGGAAAACGGCCCAGGGTTTGCGATTCTACTTTTTGTTCATTTGTTGTTTAATTCCCAACATCATCCAATCTCTAAGCACGCCCATGCACAGTTAGAATCCATCTTCTACACTGATATTGATCCAGATGTTCCGATGAGGACATCTTAACCGCCCAAACATTATCGCCAGCGCCATTATTGACAAAGACGCATGCTGAGTGTCACGAAGCACCAGGTTTTAAAAGCCAGGCAATGGTGCCCGTGCACTGGCTGAGTAATGATCAGACAAATGGTCCCTGAAGTGGCGGGATGGGCAGCCGTAATGTGGGATCCATTCGTCTTCACGTCACTCGTCAGGCTGGTCAAGAGAGAGAGAGAGAGAGAGAGAGAGAGAGAGAGAGAGAGAGAGAGAGAGAGAGAGAGAGAGAGAGAGAGAGAGAGAGAGTGAGAGAGAGAGAGAGAGAGAGGAGACAGAGACAGA
>CM031602.1:31964250-32001750 GCA_018398815.1 Conus ventricosus
GATCGAGGTCAAGAGGAGAAATGGTCGGAGGAAAGGGGAAGAAGAACATCTGATTAGCGTTCATTTAACACCTATACTTTCTCTGTTAACATAAGCCTTTTTTTCTCGCCGAACGACAAACAGAGCAGCACGTATCTTCACGATGTCTTCTGTGTAGATTGAATGAAACGCATGTTTAATCAACACCTGCAGGGGCCATGTTGGTCATTATTTTATTTTAAGTGTATGATCTGAAACGTTACATTTGTTCATACAGCGTTAGCTTTGGTCTTCAAAGATGCCATCTTAAAATGCTGGGTGTTCTTTTGAGTTTATTTTGTTATTTGTGAGTGGTGACTTCTAACTATTTCCACATGTGGAAAGAATTTGTTTAACGTACGATCGCTGGGACACGGATAACGAATTTTCTAATCTCTTTGAGTGCCGTTTTTTCAAAAAAACAAGACCGATGTTTTAAAGATGTTTTTCCTGTACAAAACGTAAAACGTGTTGATGTCTTATTGGTTGTATTATCTCATTATAAACGTTCAAAATAAAGGATTCTGACTTTTATTATGGTGGAGACACTTCAGTGTGTCCTGGCGGACATGCGAAAGTTGGCATGCTTGGATACATATATGTTAAGAACCATCACTTCAGGCCTTGGGAGCATGCAGCCTTCTTGCTGGTCAAATGAATATGATTTATTCATCTCCGTCAAGGATATCATTTTTTCACCCACGTTCGTTTGTTTCTTCCCTTTTTCTGTCAAAAAACTGCTCACAAACAGCCCACAAACAGCTCACAAACAGCTCACAAACTGCTCACAAACAGCTCACAAACTGCTCACAAACTGCTCACAAACAGCTTATTCGATTTACCCAAATTTGAACTCAAGATGGAAACTGACTCCAGAACGAAACAACTGAATGTTCATACGGATCCTTGACGCAGATTCCCAGAGTCAAAGATGGACGATGTCCACTCTTCAAAATTATGCCCTGATTTCCACAGAACGTAAACACTTTGAAATTGACGCTATGAAATGTATGAAACTTTTTGTAAAGTAATTATCTTTATGGGATATGGAAATGTGCTACTGATGTGAACGTTGATGGTCTCTATTTTCCATATACTATGACAAAAGTACAGAGGAAGAAAACACTTTCAGTCTACAACTATTGTTACTTAACGGTAGGCTTTATCCTTTTTCTTTTCACTCATGAGCAAACTCAAAGGCAGGTTACAGGATCTGTTCTACCTTGATAGAGATGTACATCTCCCCGACTGGCTGTCGGATAAATTTGGTTACTGGAAAATTCCAACACTTACTGGAAACTGTTGAATATATTTAGCAGATTTTTTAAACAGTGAAGTCATTCCGTCTGCTGTAGTAAGCATGCTGCTCAGGTGAACATCCCGAAGATTAAATGGAATCCAGCTGTTCGAATAAGGTATGGGATACATACTTCGAATAATCTTAGTTACATGTGACCGGAATTTTGTTGTCTGAACTTCATGTGGAAAATATACTGCGATCTATCTATGTTATACTGGCAGGATTGAGCTGTCCAAATATTATGTGGAAATGTACTGCGATTGATCTCAGTTACACATGACAGGAATTTAATTGTCTGAATTGGGTGCTGCGTGTGACAGATGCATGCTACTTTGAAGTACCACAGAATAGTCTCCAAATGCTGTGCCTTGTCTTGTGCATAAATCTCGCAATGTGTTGCGTAATGGCGTGGTGAAAATAAGTGCACAGTCGGCGTAGTTATCAACAAGTAGACCTGTCTGGTTGAGGTATTATATATAAAAATTAAAAAAAAACAACAACAAAGTACCCATAACCTAAGTGATAAAATTCAACAGAGCTGCGTTGGAAAACATTATGCTGACAGGAAAGAAGTCTAATTAAAAGTAAAGTATCTCTAGAAAAAAAAAATGACAGAAAAAAGGTCAGAGGAAACTGAACCCAGCTAGGATTCTGTTGTCAGGATGGACCTAATATATGTCAACAAGAAATGTCGAACGGGCTGTTTGTTATGCTGTTACCAGTCAATAAGTGTTCAGTGACGTCTGATGTGCAGTAACGGTGACCGACTTTTCCACTGTTTACGTTGGGGGGAAAAAAAAAACAGACGAAAAAAAGGAGGAGTAAAATCAATATATGTGTCTGTTAATCTAACAATTGACAGCATGTACTTGGGAACACATTTTTTTTTCTTGGCAAGGTCGTCGCATGGAGAAGTCGTTCGATGTCTGGCACTTTCCTCAGTCGATGTCTGGTACTCTCATCAGTCGATGTATGACACTCTCTTCAGTTTGTGAAATCGAAATGACACAGTCTGGTTATGATATCGTGGGGAGATTGAAAAAGAAAGAAGAAGAAGAACAGTACAAACAGTACACGGCACAGTATGATCTTTACCCAGCCTTATGGAAAGTGAGCAAATGAATACAATAATTACGTTTACCTATTTACTATAACTGTATATTATGAGAAAAAATGTTTCCGTGCTCGTTTTGTTTTTGTATAGACCTATGACCAATTAACACGTCCGTGGCTTTGCTTTTATTCAAACTCTGTGACGGCTAGTCCGCGTCTGTCACGTATATAAGCAGCATATGGTTATTGAGTAGAAATTAAATTTAAAAACTTAAAGTTTTAGGCTACGATATTTTTAATTGCCATGTTACAGAATACCAACGAACTACTCAAGGAACGTAATAAAACATGAGCAGGAACAAGCAAGCTAGAGAGAGAGAGAGAGAGAGAGAGAGAGAGAGAGAGAGAGAGAGAGAGAGAGAGAGAGAGAGAGAGAGAGAGAGAAGAATCTGCCCAGCACACATAGACGCGAACCACTACCCTGATATCTTGCTTCATTAGGGCAAATGCTTCATCTACTAGGCCAGCGCTACACGGCCTGGTTATTGTATCCCTTTTATGGGAGAAAGTAATATATTTTGAATCCCAAGAAGATATCAAACACTTCCAGATGATGATTTTGACTCCGATCAGCTTCCCTGAAAATCTTGATCGACGCACAGCACCTCCACCCGAGAGTAGATTGGTGTCTAAGGTTAAGTCGCGATTGGCGTGTCCAAAGAGCGGCGTTTCCTGAACTGGTGTGATTGGTCAGTGAATTTCCCTCCAGTAATTATTTGTCGACGTTTTTAACCTTCATGAATTAAACAGATTCAAGAGGAAGCATTAAGTTGGTATTGGAAACTACAAAGGAAACATTAATTGAAACTATGCATTACCTGCTTGGCTTTCCTTCAATGCAGGTCACGCACAAGCTAGAACCGATAAAGGCATATTTCAGACCACTTGAATGTATTTTGATGAGAGCTGAAGTTTGTTTATTTACACAGGTTTCTCTTTTCTTAGAAAAAACAGTTATAGTGTACTCATTATAACGCTTGTAGGCCCTTTCTGAAACAAAAAGATCAATAACAACAGCAACAACAGCAACAACAACAACAACAACAACAACAACACTCACCATCATCATCATCATCATCATCATCATCATCATCATCATCATCATCATCATCATTATCACCATCATCATCATCATCATCATCATCATCATCATCATCATCATCATCATCGTCATCATCATCATTATCACCATCATCATCCATCTCCTCCTCCTCTTCCTCCTTCTCCTTTTATCATCATCTTCAATTTAATGGCCTATATAATTGCAAGAAATATGGCTCAGTTTTGCGATTTTTTAAAAACTTTTCCAGAATCATCTGAATCCAGATGTTCCAATGAGGACATCTTAACCGCCCAGACATTATCGCCAGTGCTATTATTGACGAAGTCGCATGCTGAGTGTCACGAACCACGAGCTTTTAAAAGCCAGGCAATGGTGCCCGTGCCCTAGCCGGGGGGCGATCAGGCAAATGGTCCCCGAGGTTGCGGGATGGACAGCTGTTATATGGGATACACTCGCTTTCAAGTCAGTCGTCACGCTGGTCAAGAACACGAGAGAGAGAGAGAGAGAGAGAGAGAGAGAGAGGGGGGGGGGCGGAAATGTCTAATCCCGTGTAGAGGAATGGAATGACACTCCTGCCAGATTTCGCGATGGAATATTCTTAATGTCATGTCAGATTTTCCACCACTGCAACAAACCCTCTTCCTTCAATGAATGCTTCTTTCTTTCTGTTCATTCGGGGAGTTTCTCAAGATTCAACCATCCTTCATGCAATCTTTCAAGATGGTATCACCCTCACATCCAGAGAGCATTCCTGGTTGTGAGGGTGTCACACCTCAGGCACTTTGAGTCCTCTCCATTTTCCTCTGTCAAACTCTGGCCAAGGCCTGGGAGTGGGAAACATTTTTTTTTCTCCCAGTCTGGGATGTTGTCAACCCACTTCTTTCTCTGTCGTCACAGCGTCCCCTTTCTCGTCACAGTATGCTGAAGGGCTGTTTTGGATATTCCACTCCATTTTGTAACAGGCTGATACAATTTCAGTTTCAGTTGCTTGCAAAACACTCTTCACATGAATTTTTCGGTATAACGATCCTTTGATACAGAGCGTCCTTGTCATTGTTGGTGTGGCATTTTATTAGTAATGCCCTAGATTTTGAAAAGAAAAACCTCATTTCCATCGCTCAAGTCCTAGAGGATAGAAATGAACGTTGTACGACTTTTGCGGGGTAGAAACATAGTTTCGTGTGGCGGAGGCCTGCGCTATCATTTACGTCCTCATAGCTGTTGATATTTCTGTATTTCAAATGATTTTGTGTGTGTGTGTGCTGGAGTCACTGATTTTGATACAGTATCTCGTCAGTATCCCTGTGTTTGAGTACACATCGGAGGCGATTGCCTCAAGACGCTCCAACGCGATCACTGTCTCCAGTTTCTACCTGTTGATAGAGATCTACTTGGTAAGGGCGTTTAGATAGATTTTCATCAATTGAAAATATTTCGTTAGGGTATTTCGCTTGTTTGTTTGTGTGTTTGTTTGTTTGTTGTCGTGATTGTTTTGCTTTGATTTCGCTGACCATCATTCCACACCATGGGTGATGTAGTACCGTGACATTCTGTCAGCCGACCACGTTCATATTCTGAGTCGGCAAACCCGTCAGGATTATCTACTAGTTGGAGATTTGTAAAGAGTAGATTTCCAGTGTTGGCGGTATATTTACATGCATATAGTGCACTCATCACCACCCTTTTAAGAAACGTCAAGTCGATGACAAGTTCGAAATCAGATGAGCGGTATAGAAAGTCCATATAGGATTTATTTCGTTGGTTCAGATATATTTAGTCTGTACATCTATTCTGATCATTTAAAACTCGAAACGAATTTCAGTATTATAGTAGAATAACAAGAACAGACACTTATAGTCTGTTCATCTACGTTGATTTCAGTAAATTTGGATATTATTGTAAAGTCATTAGATCAATGATAGTCAATCGGGTAAAAGACACACGCACGCACGCACACACACACACACACACACACACACACACACACACACACACACACACACACACACACACACACTATTTCGATATACCTTCTTCTCATTTATATAAAAAGAAAAAGAAAAAAACGAATAAAACTGTCGACAATATTGAATGCTGTTGTTGTTGTTGTTGTTGTTATTCTTTTTGTTGTTGTTATTGTTGTTTTGTAAATGGCAAACATTCATTTACTTGTATTTATTTCGACACCACCACACGACTGTTCTTATAGTCACCTACAACAGTGGTTCTGAATAACATAACGCTTAAGACTTTCTGATCCGCGTGCATTAAGACGATTCATGTCTGTGACAGAGGTGCATGCTGCGTGTATCTGCATCACACAGGTCGAAGACTAAATTAATTATAGTGGCTAAGCGCTGTTCTGCAGGAGGGGGGGGGGGGAGCGGGGGCAGGGGGGGGGCGGGGGGAGGAAATGGGACGTCAGCAGCCGGACAGCCTTGCTGTCTGTTGATTAATAGATGGCCGTAAAGCAGAGTCCCCTCGGAGGGTCAGTCTGACCACTTCACTCGTTTCCCTAACAGATATTTCATGGAAGGACGCGTTAACAACATCAGCGGCAACACCAGTTTCGTTCTTGTTACCCTTAGGTTCATAGGGCGCTCATCTCAACATTCATCATCACGGAGAAACCTCCTCTATGAGCATACCTAGAACAACGGAAATCGAAACTAAAAACATCAAATCAAATCTAAGTACATCCACTTTGCATCTTTGTATTCATATTAACTTCAAGTGCCTCTTCCGTTAAATAAGATGTATGAATTAATCCGCATTGGGAAAACTGTCACTTGCACATATGTTATCGTGCCAGTCCCGCTGGCCAAAATCGGTTACTCTTGTCATACAGCATGCTACAGAGAAACGCTACAACCATTTAATAGCTAACAGCTTCGAAATCAACTGAAGCTGGAGAACCTTTGGGATCAGCATAGAGTCAAAAGGGTTAACGGCTGACTGACGGTGCATATGAACCGTTCTGCGGCAGATTAAGCAAACGGGACGACAGGGACGGCACCGCCCTGTTTTCTGTTGATTAATAGATGACCGTTAAGAGGGGTCCCCCATGGGGTCAGTCGGACCACTGACATGGTTCGCCTGCGGACGGAAATGGATGAGACAGAGGGAGGACATGCCTGATCTGGACGACTGCTGATGGCTTCTGTCTTAATGGCAGTGATTTGGGGTCCATTCCGCCTTCATTTGGCGTGTCTCCTGAGGCTGATTATGCAGGGCCAGAATTAGAACTGTCTGCTTGCCATGACCAGATACATTGCTGCCTTGTTCATTTGCGAAGGTATTCTTGTCTGGCTTGCTTTTCTTGTGCGTCTTATGCGGATGGGTTGTCTGGTCTGAATCCAGTAGAAAATCAGGACAAAGAGTGTATCCATTATTGAATGTTGGACAGGCTCAGCTAATAGTGATGATACTGATGATGATAATGACGACGACGATGATGATGATGATGATGATGATGATGATGATGATGATGATCATCATCATCATCATCATCATCATCATCATCATCATCATCATCATCATCATCATCATCTTCTTCTTCTTCTTCTTCGTCTTCTTCTTCTTCTTCTTCTTCTTCTTCATCATCATCATCTCATCATCATCATCATCATCATCATCATCATCATCATCATCATCATCATCATCATCTTCTTCTTCTTCTTCGTCTTCTTCTTCTTCATCATCATCATCATCATCATCATCATCATCATCATCATCATCATCATCGTCATCGTCGTCGTCGTCGTCGTCGTCACCACCACCACCACCACCCCCACCACCCCCACCACCATCATCATCATCATCATCATCATCATTATCACCGTCGTCATCGTCATCACCATCATCATCTTCCTTAACAACAACTATAGTCTTTTCGGTTAGAAACGCGACAAAATCAAGAGGCAAATTGCAACGAAAACTTTAATATGATACCATTTCATTCACAGTAGACATATTTCAAAGCGGTTTTTTGCATAGCATTGATTGAAATTTGATCTTTTCAGATAAAACTAAGCACGTATTGTCACTGTAAAGTTTTCAAGAGTTTTCGCCCTTGGATCCAGGCACCCGCGCAAAGGCCTCAATATCGGATGTGGCCACCTCCAGCAATCACGGTGAGATTGCACCGATTTGGCATGGAGTTCACAAGTCGATCAAGAAAGGCCTGAGGGACTTGGTTCCACTGACGCTGGATCTCCCGTCTCAGAGCCACAGCATTGTGAGGGCGGTTGGGCTGCTCGTTGATGCGGCGTTTCAGGAAGGCCCACAACTGTTCGATAGGGTTCAAGTCTGGACTTAGAGCAGGCCAGTCTATCATCTGGACATTGTTCTGCTGAAGGAAGGCTTGTGTGACCTGTGCTCTGTGGGCCGGGGCGTTGTCTTGCTGGAAAACATATTGGCGGCGTCTTGCAAACAAGGGCACTACGACAGGGCGCAGGACCTGTGCTATGTCGCGAAGGGCAGTGACTCCACCGCCACGACCTGGCTGCAGGTTGAAGAACACTGGTCCAATGAGTCTGTTGCCACACATTGCCCCCCACATCATGACGGACTGGCCGCCCCACAGGTTGTGCTGCTGCACGTACTGACCAGCAAAGCGCTGGCCACGAGGACGATACACGTAAACACGCCTGTCAATCTGATCCAGACAGAATCGAACCTCGTCGCTGAACACGACAGTTCTCCAGTTTGTGTTCCTGTGCCTGTGAACCCAATTCAAGCGGGCAGCACGATGCTGTGGCGACAGATAGTGACCATGGTAGGGTCGGCGGCAGTACAGCTGGTGGCGTCTGAGAAGCTGCAGGATGATGCTGGGGCGAATTACCCTGTTGCCGGGTCCATGAATCTGTCGTCCCACTGAAGAGGCACTTTGGAAAGGGTTTGCCCTGAAGCTACGCACCACATATCGCTCCTGGCGAGCAGTGAGGACGCGTGGCCGACCAGGTCTGGGGGCATCACGAACAGTCCCAGTGGCTTGATGGCGATTTGCAAGACGATAAATGTTCGACCGGTGCACATTTAGCGCCCTAGCGACGTCTTGCACTCTGTTTCCAGCCTCCAACATGCCGATGGCTCGCCAGCGCTCATGTGACGTCATACGCGGCGTCCTTTGGTGTTGTGGTGTTGAGGGAGAAAGTAACCTTTTTTGCGAGTTGTTTTTTACCCACTGACACCAAACATTGTGGCTTTGCATTTTACTCACCTGTAGTGTGTCCTCTGCTTTTTCACGAGGACACAATTTTCACGTGAATCTGACCTCAGTTAACGACACAGTGGCACTTTGCCGAGTAAGGTGAAAATGCGGCAACTTGGGGACAGGGCCATAACTCCGTCCGTGACAAAGTGATCTGCCCGGCTTTTTCGTGATCAGAACAGAAAAGGCCTAGTTGCACTCAGACACATTTTGCAGTTTGTACAATAACCTGCCAGGCTATGTCGGATTTTCCAAATATTGCAACATTTTGGAGCGGCCGTGTCGCGTTTCTAACCGTAAAGACTGTACAATAACAACAGCAACGACAAATTCAAGACACCTCACCTCATAATCATCACGCCAAAACTGGAAGCCACTTTTTATTGGCAAAAACAGGTGTGTGTGTGTGTGTGTGTGTGTGTGTGTGTGTGTGTCTTGGGGGGGAGGGGAGGCAAGGTTTTGATGTGTACAAGCAGAATTTACAATGTGCGAAAATAAACGACAACATACTGGATATGAGTTACTCAGTCATCCGCATTGTTGTTGATTCTTCAACGTTAATATCATGTTGAAGGAAAAACAAACAAACCAACAAACAAATGAAAACGTGCTGTGGATAGGATATAAACGTAGGCGGCTGCACTAGCCGGACAGGTGTTTTATGTTGGTGAACGAGCACTGTTATATCATTCCTGCTGTGCTTATTTCTGTTTTCTGTTGGTGTGTTGCTGGCTCATCTTCTACTTCCTTTCAGCAGCATTAGTCCCCTCAGGTTCCCTCCATACACAGCTACACACAGGTTAGTCTCATGGCGGTCCCAGCACCGGGAGTCCACAGGAAGCGAAAATCACCATGAGATCGTCATGAAGCAGCCCAGTCCAAGTTGCACGGCACTTCAGTTGAGTCACTGGGGTTAAGTTCAGAGGTGCCTGTTCTGATCCAACGCATTCGGGGTGCATCCTATGAAACCCCTCACTCACGTTGAGCAGGGTATAGTCGCGGAGCCAGCGTTGAGTCAGCATTCCCCTTTTTGGAGGTAACCACAACACCCGTCTAGCGACACGTCCAAGAATCTGCAAACATCGTAAACTCTGAGACGAATATACCACGGACGTGAATGTGGAGTGTAAATAAAGACTGGAGTCACCACGAGAGCAGGATATGAAGGGCTAAAGAATTTGAAACTTTGAGATGATATGTCAGAAAAATGACGTCAAGTACTGAGAGTTACAATAACGTGGTTCTGTTTTCGTTGCTGCTGCTCGTGCTTGCATCTGTTTTTCGTTAAAATCTTGGCAGTTTAAAACCATATTTGAGAGACGCAGAGTTACCAGATAATATGTAATGTCAACGGCAGGCACGGGAGAAATAATTATGTTCCTCAAAGTTGTTAAGGCTACGACAGAAACTTATCGTGGAATTCAGGAACTCACACGGCATATATATATATCAGTGTGGTTAAAAAGCCTAGAGTAATTTTACAAGTGCTCGACCCCTTGGGGAGCAACATTAGATAAGACAAGTATTAAAAGAGGTATTAAAAATCTACAAATTTGTTTCAAGCCTTGGCTATCGTCAGGATGGAGTTTGGGCTGCCCACCGCCGGTGTTATATAGCGTGTGGGGCCCGGTTGCAGCTGTTTTCACGTGCGTGTTGGTTGCACGTGTTTTTTGAGTTTTCAGGTTATTGTACGGGGTGTGTTCACTAACAACGATTTCCATTTGTGCCTGCAGTTATTTACTGTTTCTGTTTTAGTATTAAGAGTTGCTAAGTGAGGTTTACACAGTATTAGCCATTTTTCAGTTAGGCATAGGTTGCACCTTTTTGAAATATTGCTGTATGGTGATGCCCTTTTTATGATTTTCCAGGATATGTTGTAGTTTATTTTTGCGTCTTTACGTTTCCAAATGTATTTGCTCAATTCAGTTTGGTTTTTGTATTTTTCTTTGTTGAATGACTGTTTGTGGTTTGCATATCTGGTTTTGAAGTGGTTTTCAGTGATCCCTATGTATGTTTCTTTTTCATTTTCTGATGTCACAGTAGCCTGGTATACAATATTGTTGTGAAGACATTTATTGCTTAGTGGACACTGCTCATTTTTGGTGCAATTGCAGGGTTTCCTTTCGTCACCCTTCTTTGCTGTGTTGATTTTCATTTTGTTGGATGCATCAATTAGGTTTTTGAGGTTGGGCATACATGAGTACGATAGTTTCACAGTGTTTTGTTGAATATTTTGGACAGTTTGTGTTCTTTTGGAAATGAAGTTGTGAAGATTTTGAAGAATTCTTTCCCAATGTTTGTGTTGAGTTTCCCATCATATGGGGGGTTGTACCATATGATTTTTCGTTTTCTATTTTTCTTGCTTTTATTTGTGTTTTTATCTGGGTTGTATTGTAGTTTGTAATTGTATCCACTTCCTTGTAGTGCCTCCTGGTATTCTACTGCTGCATTGTTGAACACGTTCTCACTGCATGACAGGTTTGATATTCTCTTGTTTATGCCGTGGGGTATGGTCTTTAATACAGATGGTGGATGGTTACTTTTGATGTGTACATAGAGAGGTGTGTCGTTGGGTATTTTGTATGGTTTATATATGTGATTATTGAGATCCAGTGTTATGTCTAAGTAGTTCACTACCTTTTTGTTTGCTTCAATGGTAATTTTTAAGTTATGATTTTGGAAGATTTTGCATAGTTCTTTTTTCCTATTTTCAATGGTTCTTGGGTTATTGTTTAGTGCAGCAAGGCCGTCATCTCTGTATAGTCCGACTTGCTTTCCGAGTTTTTTCTTGATGTTGGATAGCATGAATAGTCCAACCAGTTCGCATGTTTCTGCACCATCATATGAACCCATGGTTACGTCAAATGTTGAATTTCTGTTCGTTTTCTTGATCCAGGTTAAAGACCATACACCACGGCATAAACAAGAGAATATCAAACCTGTCATGCAGTGAGAAAGTGTTCAACAATGCAGCAGTAGAATACCAGGAGGCACTACAAAGAAGTGGATACAATTACAAACTACAATACAACCCAGATAACAACACAAATAAAAGCAAGAAAAAATAGAAAAAGAAAAATCATATGGTACAACCCCCCATATGATGGGAAACTCAAAACAAACATAGGGAAAGAATTCTTCAAAATCTTCACAACTTCATTTCCAAAAGAACACAAACTGTCCAAAATATTCAACAAAAACACTGTGAAACTATCGTACTCATGTATGCCCAACCTCAAAAACCTAATTGATGCATGCAACAAAATGAATATCAACACAGCAAAGAAGGGTGACGAAAGGAAACCCTGCAATTGCACCACGCGTGTGTGTGTGCATGTGTCTCTGCGTATGTGGAGGATAAGGGGAGCAGAGTTGAGAGGAGGGTGGGGGCTACGGTAACAAACAATTTAAAACTGCATCCTTGTCTCAGGTTTGTACACACACACACACACACACACACACACACACTTGTAATTGTAGAAGAACACGAAGTCACATGATTCTATTTCCCTTTGTCCGGCCGAGTACAGAGGGGCCAAGGCAGCCCCTGCGTTGTAAATCTGCCACATCAGTGAACAACTGCCAATACAGAAGCGGATCACTTGACCCAAGAGGAATAGTGTGGTCCAATTTCTTCTTCTGCTTCTTCTTCTCCTCTCTCTCTCTCTCTCTTTATATATATATATATATATATATATATATATATATATATATACATATATATATATATATATATATGTGTGTGTGTGTGCGTGTGCGTGTGCGTGTGTGTTCATTTGTGTATTCAGTTTATTGATTTAGTTATTAATATATTTGTAGGCCTATTCATATTTCAATTAATTCTATGTTTTGTGGGAAACGTCCACGTAGAGGAAAATGGGGAGGTAAGAGTGTGTGGGTCGGGGGTGGCGATGAGTATAGAAGCAAGATTGTTAATTCCGGAATACACTAAGAGTCTTGCACTAAACGCTTTAAAGGGTTGTTTCAGATGATTCGTGTTCTGTCTCATATCCCATTCCACTTCAGAGATCGGCATGGAATAAATACCCTATTAATAGCCACACCCGGCTCGTCCTCCTGCAGCCCCAGCACCGGCAATCTACTGGAAGTGGTCTATGAAGTTTTCACGAAGCAACCCACCAGAGGTGATACGGCTGAGTCACTTCAGCAAATGTTCTGTGGTGCCCGTTCTGAACCAGCATGCACAGGATTCCACCTACTAAAGCACCTTACAGCCGATAATCATTGCTTAGTCGTGCAGCCAGCATGAGTGAGCGTCCCCC
Organism: Conus ventricosus; assembly: GCA_018398815.1. Taxonomy (NCBI): domain Eukaryota; kingdom Metazoa; phylum Mollusca; class Gastropoda; order Neogastropoda; family Conidae; genus Conus; species Conus ventricosus. Next base: position 31,977,240 of record CM031602.1, read on the forward strand.
ATTGGAGGGCACCTGCACGTCTGTGCAGCGACAGTCCCCATGAACTGGCGATGCCATCGACTTCAGTACATACTCAAGAACAGCATAGATGTGGAGATGAAATCAGAACTGAGGTCACTACTATAGCAGGAGCATGAAGGGACAAGTTGAAGTTAATAATAATAATAATAGTAACATAGCATTTATGAAGCGCCTTGCTAAAGGTTCAAGACGTTGACAGTCCATACTCTCGTGTATGCAACGGGCAACCTACCTAGGTAGTGCCGACTGAAGAGCTGCCTTCCGGCGCTTCATTCCGTCGTTTCCCCGTGTCATCCAGTCAATATCATTCACTTAGTTTCCTTACTTCTTTCACTCTTTCAATTTGTCACGCAGGGTTATATGCTACGTGTAACGTGTCATCGATACCAAAGGCCTTTTCTTCCGAAATTTGGTGATGGGATTTTACGTGTGTGCAAGATGTTGCGCGTTCGGTTTAAAGTCTCATTCGAAGGACTATTTGGGAAGTGGAAACAGAACCAGTGTTAACTCCTAGGGAAATATCCCACTGTTCCGACACGGCCCTGCGGAGATTCGAACCCGCAACCGTAGGATCACCAAGATTACGAGTCCGGCGTTCTAAGTTGAGATTATTTTCAGCGCTGACCGATGAGGATGATGACGATGAAGAAGTTGCTTTAGATGTCTGTTCTGGAGGTCCATTCATGCCAAGACTGTATCCCATGCCGATCTTCATAAATCTTCCGGGCTCAGCAAGGTATGAGACATAAAGGCACCCGCAGAGAGTCCCAGAAAGAGCCTGAAACTTTCAGAACATACCAGAAATACTTTATAGAATATTCCTTCCATCCGTTTTGATCGGCTGGACTACGTACTTTATGGTTCTCGAACTGTCTTGAATATTCCGCCGATTTTTATTTTCTGTTTCCTCATGATTCTAGACCATTTGATTCCATAGAATTCATTAGGGGTTCGGGATTTTTATCATTTGACGACAAATGAATTAACAGTTATGTTGGAGCTGAACGACACATCTCCGTTTTGTAACATTACGGTAGCGTCAATTAATGTTTTGTTGTCTTTTCCTGGTGGGAGTAGCGAGTTTAAACATGTAAACCTAGTCGATCTTTTCTCTGTTTGGATATGATCCACACATAGAGATCAGAACCAGCTCTTCTCATTCATGTCAGTCATCAATCTGCGTCCACTAAAGTCTCTTCAGAGAACTGGAGTGGATTCTCCATCGAAAACCAGAACAAAGAAGAGAAACACAGAGAAGGAAATGGAGGGCGTGAAAGTGGGATGGGAGTGTAAAGCAAAGACAGTGGATTTGTGAGAATGAAGTCATAGCAGGGCCAGAGATGAAACAGTAGAAAGCTAAAACAGAGACAGATCGTTGGACAAAGACGAAGGAGAAAGAGAGAGAGAGATGGATAAACAAATAGACAGACTTGACGGGGGAGAGGGGGGTTGGAGGTCATTGGTGGTGAAGGCAGTCTTAACGAAGTCTGAAATCCATTCAGCATCTTGACACAGTAGCGCTTAGTCTCCGAATGTGCTTCCTTTTGTTTCTTCTCCCTTCTTTCTATCCAGATTATCAGCCATGTCTGCGTTTGCATAGTCTAGGATATCTGGGAGCGCACTGACACATTAACGCCGATCTCTGATTAGCAAGCACGTGGCTGTGTTTTTCTCTTGGCTAGCAAATCTGTTAGGCAAACTTCTCTCCCTTGACTCATCAAACATGGGGCGCTCAGGGGAAATCTCCAGCGGCTCTTTCGTGTTCTCCTTCCATCGAGAGTTTTCCGGCCGGGGGAGGGGGCTCCATTCCCTCCCTTTGCGGGCTGACAGACCATTTTATCTTTCCTACAAGTGAGTTTGAATCTTTGTTTTCTTTTCTGTGTTCATTTTCTTTCTTCCTTCCTTCCTTCGTTCCCCCCTTTCTTTCTTCCTTCCTTCCTTTCTTTTTTTGTTTTTTCCTTTTCTTTTTTTCTCTTCTTTACTTTCTCTTTCCTTTCTTTTTCCTTATGAATACACGTTCTTCGTTTCTTGTTGTTTTTTCCTTTTTGTTTGTTTGTCATGTTTTGTTTTGCTTTGTTTTCCCGATTTCCTTTTTTTGCGTTTTTTTCCCAGTCCTTCATAGTTTCTTCTTTTTCCTCTCTGATTTTATCATCATCAAGTCTAATTTTTTGCATTTCTTGTTTCCTTGTTCTTTTTATACATGTATTCGCTTTGGTGGGATCATCTGTACACTTTCTTGAACCGAATGGCATCACTCTTCTTCTATTTATGTAAGTTTCTGCTTTGCACTTAGTGAACATAGCCTTGAGGCCTAGCAGACAAGGTGTGGCGTGTACGCATTAGTCCATATGTGTTGACGCTTCTGCTAGGAAAATAGCTGAAAAAAATTCTGTCCTTCTATCTATCTGTCTATCCATCTGTCTGTAATTCTGTTTATCTATCTATGTATATTTCTCTCTCTCTCTCTCTCTCTCTCTCTCTCTCTCTCTCTCTCTCTCTCTCTTCTCTCTCAGTCTCTCCATTTCATCTGCTTTGATTCCAATGTGAGTGCATTGTGTTTGACGGAAGAAGCGATGGAGGAAAGGGGAAAGCGGGTGGGAAGGAGGGAAGGGGGTTGCGGGTTAGGAGAAAAGGTGGTGGTGGTGGTGGGGGGGGGGGGGGGTTGAGAGGAGAGTAGGGAAAGCAAATGGGTGCATATCGGTGTGCTCGTGTGTGTGTGTGTGTGTGTGTGTGTGTGTGTGTGTGTGTGTGTGTGTGTGTTGGGTGTAGGAGCAAAGAGAGCAGGGCACGTGCACACTGCGTGGTTTTGTATCACAGTGCAGATCTGAATATTTAGGGAGCAGAAGCAACAGAATAAGCAGCAGAAGTGGTAATGATAACAGCAGCAGAAGCAACAGAAGAAGTAGCAGAAGTGGTAATGATAACAGCAGCAGAAGCAAGAGTAGAAGCGGCAACAGTAGCAATATCAATGATGGTGGTGTCAGCAGTAGCACCAGCTGTAGTAGTAGCATCAGAATTGACGAATTCGGACTCTTTATCATTGTAAAGAGGTTTGAGCTGTTGATAAATGCTATTATTCAGTTGCGTTAGGATTTACAGCAGAAGTGTTAGTGGAGCTAGACTAGCGTCAGAGGTAACAACAACAGTAGTAACAATATCAATGCTAGTAGTTACAGTACCAACAGCAGCAGCAGCAGATTCGGTCATTTTGTTGTTTTAAAACTGTTGATGATGTCGGAAAGAACAATGGTATTGTTGTAATAGAAACCCTAAGCGGCAGCAGTAGAATCATTACCAGCATTAACATTAGTAGCAGCAGAAACCACAATAGCGGCCAACCATAGCAGCACCAGCAGTAGTAGCAGTAGTAGGCTAATGGTGGTGGTGCTAGTAGTAGTAGTAGTAGCAGTAGCGGTAGTAGAAGCAGTAGCAGCAGCAGTTGTAGTAGGTTTAGTAGTAGTAGCACTAGTGGTAGTAGTAGTAAACGTGGTGGTAGTAGTAAGGATAGTAGTAGTAGTAACAGAAGTGGTAATAAGAGGAAGAGAAGGAGGAGAAGGAAACAAAGTATTTAATTATCATCATCATCAAAATAATTATTATCATCATTATGATGATGATGATCATCATCATCGTTATTATTACTATTATTAGTATTATCATTATTGTTGTTGTTATCCTTGTTGTTTATGTATTATTCATTTATTTATGCATTTAGGTAGTAAGTTAGTCATGCTTTTACTATCATCAGCAGGAGCAGCAGCAACAGCAGTAGCAGTGGTAATGCTAGTAGTAGTAGTTGTTGTTTTTTGTTGGTGGTGTTGTTTTTGTTGTAGCAGCAGCAGTAGTAGTAGCGGTAGTAGTTGTAAGGTAGTAGTAGTAGTACGACAAAAAAGCGAAAGAGCACACAAAACAAAGTGTGAAGTAACGCAGTTTTAATGCACGACACAAAACAGGACAAGAAATTTTCGGCAATATGCCACTTCACAAGGGGAGTATTGCGCATGTTGATATCTGTACTGTTTTTCTTTTTTGTCGCTGAGGAAGGCATATTGCCAAAAATTTCTTGTCCTGTTTTGTGTCGTGCATTAAATCGTCGTTACTTCACACTTTGTTTTGTGTGCTCTTCTGCTTTTTTGTCGTGTTCCAGTAACGCTGCAGTTTGTTTCATTTGCCAGTAGTAATAGCAGCAGTGGCAGTAGTAGCAGTTGTTATTGCTTTTGCTGTAGCAGCAGCAGCAGCAGTAGTAGTAGTAGTAGTGGTGGTGGTGGTGGTGGTGGTGTCTGTCTGCTTCCTATCTGGCAGTAGATTGTCAGTCCAAGGATCACGGTTTCCAATTCCAATAAAATCGACAGGATTAAGTATCGATATCGGAGCGGTTTGCTTGGAGTGGTCCATTTTCCATTGTTTGGGGGTGGGGAGTAGGTGTGGTTTGGCTTATGTTGGCTTCCTGAACTCCCTGATTGATATGTGTGGCTGTACCCCCACCCTCCTTCCCCCCCTCTCTCTCTCTCTCTCTCTCTCTCTCTCTCTCTCTCTCTCTCTCTCTCTCTCTCGCTCGCTCGCTGGCTATGCAGATAACTATCGCTGCTGTTAGTCTGTGAATATCATCACGCCGATGATCTTTTGTTCTTTAGACCAGGGGAGAATTCAATACCATAATTGGTTTACATCGATGGTGCGGGTTGTGACTTGCATTGCTCACACATCTGCCCGTTCCATATCGGACACAGTAAGGTGATTTGATTTACGGTGTTGATGGTGTCGAATGAGTTAGCTAAATAGTCACTAAATTTTTCGAATGAGGTGATGCGGTAGCGAGTAGTTCACGTTGCTGGCGGGAGCAATCTGGTTTATTCGAAATTCGGTATACCTTCAAAATTAGATATAACATGGTGGGCTGGTTGAAATATTGATGGGTGTGAATGTTTAAACATTGGTTATGTTGTTCAAAGCAGTTTCAATGTTATGATGGGTTGATTAAAGCTGAGGATTGTGCGTGAATTAATTTGTTCAAACACTCGCTGTCTGTTCCAAATCAGATATAATACGATAGATTCATTGAACATGTGGATAGGTGTATATTGGTTTGCTGAAACATTGTGTCAGTTCCAAATTAGATGTGACGAGGAGAACTGATTTACTGGAACATTCGCTTTGTGACCCAAAACAGACATATTATTACAAATATAATACTATCTATGATTTTAAGTAAATGACGAGGAGGACCGACTTCAGACAAACATTTGCTACGAGATCCAAATCAGATACAATGTGATTAAGCTTAGTTGGTTAGGGTGCTGAAGACCATGCCAAGACCTTCCAAAGATGACTCAAATATAAGAATTACGATGTGAAGGCGGCCGGAATAGCATGGTCGCAGCTGAAGAGATCACCCTTGAACTGCTCCAGAAGATTAGCTGCAGCTTCATGTTCCTCGTGGAACTTACAGGTATGTCAGGTTGTTCAGATCAAACATGATGATCAGTGCACGTGGTTTACAAGATTACTGGCACTGCTTAGCCATGTTCGCTGTGTATTTTATGTAAGGGGGGGGGGGGGGGTCTATAACCACATCAATTTCAAGAAAAAAAAAGAAGTTAATGGTTATAATAAAGTAGGCAAAATGAAGAAAACAGCGACAAAATCGACGGCAAGACGATGATAATGACAATGCCATGACAATGATGATAATGACGACGACGACGATGATGACGATAACGTCGACGACAATGACAACGATGATGATCATGATGAGGGCTTCTCTCGAATTGATTCACTCATCAACAATAGCTGGCCTTACGCTAGAGAGAGAGAGAGAGAGAGAGAGAGAGAGAGTCATATGAGTATGATAGTCTAAGGGAAGTAAATGTGATTTGGTCTTACTAAGAGGCAGTCCCCGTGACAGTATACTCTCCCTTGAAGATCAACCGTTGAGCTTGAAGCCGGTAAGGATAGGCTAACTCTCTAATTCATGATTGGTAACTGATTGAACCTCAAGACTTATATTCATATTTTGAGATTTGGCAAGCCTTGACATTTTGTAAATTTCTCGCAAAATGAAGCATCGATCTCATTGGGGTGAAAGGCTATAGAAAGGCAACGATATCCATACACTTGTACGTTTTGGTGCACAATCGTTCACTGCTCGGATCCAATCGGCAAAATACCGATCAAATAGAAATGGTGGGACATTCAATCACTAAACTGTAACAAACTGAGCACGAAACCTGCAACTACCGCCACAGTGTAAGCGACAAAATGACGATTCAGAGAGACAATTTAGTATCGGTGTGTATGTGACAATTTCGGATATACTAAGACATCTACAATAACTTTTTGCCTGAATTGTTTGAAGTGAGCAAAAGAAAGAGATACACCCGAAGGTGCGGGTAGGACCCAGAGAAGTGCTGTCATCGAACAAACTACCTGGGAGCAATTCTTCTCCGGTTATACTAAGACATCTACAATAAATGTTTACCATAATTGTTTGAAGTAAGGAAGACAGATCACCCCTCACGGAGGAGGGAGGGGGAGGGGGGGAAAGAGGGGGGGGGGGGGGGTTCTTCGCTCTCCTGAGTGCCCGTGTAGTTTATGTGTTCGGGAGGAAGCACTCTCATCGAGAATATGTTTAGTAATGTGGAATTGTACATCAAACAGTGTTGAGGGCCAGTGCACTCGTCTTCTACCATTCGTTCATTATAAAATTGAAAAAAAACCCGTGGATTCACGAACTGTAAACGCACAATTTTTCATGATTTGTATTCCAGAGTACCACTGCTTTATAACTCCTAAATAGACGCACGCACGCACGCACGCACGCACGCACACACACACACACACACACACACACACACACACACACACACACACACACACACACACACACATACACACACACACACATACACACACACACCAGTTCAATATTTTACAATCAAGTGTTAAAAAAGGTCATGATGCAAGATCGGGATTTCTTGTCACGATCTTGAACACAGAAACTGAAATACTCTAAACCAGCAAGTACAAATGTTATGTTCCAGATGAACAAAACGAATTCCTTTTTACACACATGTATATTAAACTAAGAAATTGCGGGAGCTTCCCTTCATGAAATTAAAGAAAAGTATCGAATGATGCATACTAAACCAAGCAATTTCTGATGAAAATATTACTCAGTACCGTAAACTTGGAAAAAACTGCATTCAGATGCTGTCCTAAAAGCTGCCAAGTGGACGAATAATATGCTGTGTTCTACTTATATAACTTCCCTTTTACTAACTTTTTTTTAGGCTTCGTTCACAATAAAAGATTTATTTTGATGCCTATACATGAGAAACCGTAGCACAAACAGGCACACGTAACACACCTTAAGTTTTGATCAAAGTACACACGCAGAATGTACTACAAATGTTGGAGGGCAAAGTACTACTGAACACACAAAACAAGCCGTGACGTTACACTGGTTTTAACGAGCAACAGACAACAGACAAGTGAGTTTTTCGACACATATGTCCTCTTCAATAGACACACAAAAAGCACGTAACAGTCCTACTACTCTCACAGCAATCAGCCAGAGGATCTCAATCTGACTGCTGCCATGCTGACTATTATCGTTCTCATGGTAATGTCAATCAGGAGAGTGTTGCCTTGATCATCTTTGTAAGCCTGTTATGTAATGTTCGCTGAAACCACACTTGTACAGTGAACGCGAGTTACTTTGCACTTTGTTCGGTGTGCTCCTGTCTACTATACCATATTCACAGTAACGCAGCTGTATGTTTCCTTTTCTTACAACCGGTGGCTGAATGGAGAGACCCTCAAGTGAAGACTGCAAGACGGACAGGAAGCCAACAGAGTAGTGCAGTTATCCGTGTCTTTGAATTTTAGGTATACTGCACTGGACACTTAACAACACAAAAAAAAAACCGGAGAAAGAGGGAGAGAGAGGGGGAAAATCATCCGCAGTTGTCCAAGAGAGATAATATGTCCGTGGTGATCGAATGAATGCGTTGTTGTCCCCCTTAGACCATCTTTCCGCCAATTTTCCATTGCAGACGTAAGCGAATCCCATTGACTGACCGGCTCCTCTAGCTCAGCCAATCATGTCCCAAAACTGTTCACAAACAATGAATACTCACGACGGCTTGCGAAAAAGCGTCATAATCCAGCTTTGTAAGCCCCAAGTTATTTCGTTAGGATCACACACACACACACGCTCATGCACTGGGAGGGTTTTGTTTGTGTGAGAGTTTGTCACTTAGGTGGTACATGGTGGGTGGGTGGGTGGGTTGGTGCGTGCGCGCGTGCGTGCGTGCGTGCGTTAATGAGTTTTCGTTAGGTTTCCAACTTTCCCCTCCCTGCTTCTCAATTATAAACAAAGCTTGCTCTTATGTCTTAGAATGAATGAATAGGGGGAGATAAGCATTCATATCTGCAGTGGTAGATAATTCTGCCTAACTAACAGTATATGCTTGAGTCGGTGAATGGGGAAAAATAAAATAAATGCTTCTCAAAATGAGCCCTCAGCAAGCTTATAGTCTCCAGAATGGTTAGGCAGAATTATCTACCACTGCAGATATGAATGCTTATCTCCCCCTATTTCTTCAATCTAAGACATAAGAGCAAGCTTTGTTTATAATTGAATATTTCTTGCAGTCATTGTGACACCAAGCTGCTCTGTAAGTTGCTGGAATGGTGCTCGGTACTTATCCTTGGAATTTATTAGTTGATTATATATATATATATATATATATATATATATATATATATATATATATATATATATATATATAGATCAGTATATTTAAAATGCCTAAAACAATTTTTAAGTGCTCAACCCCTTGGGGAGCAACATTAGTTTAAAACAAGTTAAAAGAGGAATCTTAAAACTATCTACAAATTTGTTTCAAGCGTGTTGCGCTGTCATCCTGATGACAGCGCAACACGCTTGAAACAAATTTGTAGATAGTTTTAAGATTCCTCTTTTAACTTGTTTTAAACTATATATATATATATATATATATATATATATATATATATATATATATATATACAGACAATGGTAGTAAATACCAGCAGAGATTTAAAAAAAAATGCTCAACCGGACTGGGAGCAACATTTGTTAAAAGGTAAGGTTTAAAACTATCTACAGCGCTGTTTCATGCGGATGCAATCATCAGTATATATATATAATTATAATGAACTAATAAATTCCAAGGGTAAGTAACTGAGCACCATTCCAGCAATTTACAGAGCGGCTTGGTGTTGCAATGACTGCATTAAGTATAGAATTATAACAAGTTAGATTTATAAAATAATAGAATTATAAAATTAACGGGGAGACCGACTCGGAGGCTGAGTTCAGGGAGAGTGACTCCGGGGGGGTGTTCAGGGAGAGTGATTTTCGGGAATTTCTTCGGGGTGGGTGACTGTGGGGCTGTGTTCAGGGGAGAGTGACTTGTTGGGCTGTGTTCAAGGAGAGTGACATTTTGGGCTGTGTTCAGGAAAAGTACTCTGGGGCTTTGTTCAGAAAGAGAGAGAGACTTTCGGGGTTGTGTTCATGGACACTGACTTTGGGGCTGTGTTCAGGGAGAGTGACTACGGGGCTGTGTTCAGAAAGAGCGACGTTTGGGTTGGTGTTCAAGGAGAGCGACACTTGTGCTGCGTTCAGGTAGAGTTACTATGGAGCTGTGTTCAGGGAGAGTGACTCTGGGGCGTTCAGGGGGATTAACTTCCGGTGCTGTGTTCAGGAGGATTAACTTCCGGTGCTGTGTTCAGGGAGGGTGACTTTTGGGCTGTCTTCGGAGAGGATGACTTCGGGGCTGCGTTCAGAGAGAGTGACTTTAGGGATTACGTTCATGGAGAGAGACTTTCGGAGCTGTGTCCAGGGAAAAGTGACTCTGGGACTGTGTTCAGCGAGAGCGACATTCGGGGTTGTGTTCAGGGAGAGTGACTGTGGAGCTGTTTTTAGGAGAGTGACTTTCGGGGTTGTGTTCAGGGTCAGTGACTCTGGGGCTGTGTTCAGGGAGAATGACTTCCGGGCTGTGTTCAGAGAGTGACTTTTGGGATCGTTTTCAGGGAGAGAGACTTTCGGAGCCGTGTCCAGGAAGAGTGACTCTGGGGCTGTGTGCAGTGACACTGACTCTGGGACTGTGTTCACGCTCAGTGACTTTGGAGTTGTGTTCGGGGCTTTGTTCAAGAGAAGTATCTCCCAGGGCTGTGTTCAATGAAAGCGACTCTAGGGCTGTGTTCAGGCAGAATGACTCTCGGGGCTGTCTTTAGGAAGAGTGACTTTGAGGCTGCGTTCAGCGAGAGTGTCTTTCGGGGAAAGTGACTCTGCGGTTTTGTTCAGGGGGAGTGGTTTTCTGGGTTGTGTTCAGGGAGAGCGAGTTTTGGGGCAGTGTCCAGGGAGAGTTCCTTTCAGGGCTGTGTTCAGGGAGAGTTCCTTTCAGGGCTGTGTTCAGGGAGAGTTCCTTTCAGGGCTGTGTTCAGGGAGAGCGACTTTGGGGCTGTGTTCAGGGAGAGTTTCTTTCAGGGCTGTGTTCAGGGAGAGTTCCTTTCAGGGCTGTGTTCAGGCAGAGTGACTTTGGGGCTGTGTTCAGGGAGAGCGACTTTTGGGGCTGTGTTCAGGCAGAGTGACTTTGGGCTGTGTTCAGGGAGAGTGACTTTGGGGCTGTGTTCAGGGAGAGTTCCTGTCAGGGCTGTGTTCAGGCGGAGTGACTTTGGGGCTGTGTTCAGGCAGAGTACTTTGGGGCCGTGTTCAGGGATAGTGAGTTTGGGGGCTGTATTCAGGGAGACTGACTTTCGGGGCTGTGTTCAGGCTTAGTGACTTTGGGTCTGTGTCCAGGGAGAGTGACTTTCAGGGCTGTGTTCAGGCAGAGTGACTTTGGGGCTATGTTCAGGGAGAGTGACTTTCGGGGCTGTGTTCAGGCAGAGTGACTTTGGGGCAGTGTCCAGGAAGAGTTACTTTCGGGGTTGTGTTCAGGCAGAGTGACTTTGGGGCTGTATTCAGGGAGAATGACTGTGTGGAAGTGTTGAGGAAAAGTGACTCTGGGGCTGTGTTCAGGGAGAGTTACTTTCGGGGTTGTGTTCAGGGAGAATGACCGAGGGGCTGTGCTCGGGGAGAGAGACTCCTGGAGCTGTGTTCAGGAAGAGTCACTTTCGGGCTGTGTTCAGGGAGAGTGAGTGAGGGGTTGTGTTCGGGAAGAGTCTCTTGGGCTGTGTTCAGGGATGGCGACTTTCGGGGTTGTGTTCTGGGAGAGTGACTGAGGGGCTGTGTTCGGGACGTGACTCTGGGGCTGTGTTCAGGGAGGATGACTTACGAGGTTGTGTTCACGGAGAGCGACTGTCCAGACTGTGTTCTCTGGGCTGTGTTTAGGAAGAGTGGTTTGGGGGGTTGTGTTTAGGGAGAGTAAGTCTTAAGCTGTGCACAGGAAGAGTGACTCCAGGGCTGTGTTCAGGGAGAATTACTTTCATGGCTGTGTTCAGGCAGAGTGATTTTGGGGCTGTGCTCAGGGAGAGTGACTTTCGGGGCTGTTGTCAGGGAGAACGACCGTGTGGAAGTGTTGAGGAAAGTGACTCTGGGGCTGTGTTCAGGGAGAGTCACTTTCGGGGCTGTGTTCAGGTAGAGTGACTGAAGGGTTGTGTTCGGGAAGAGTGGCTCTGGGGCCGAGTTCAGGGAGGATGACTTTCGAGGTTGTGTTCAGGGAGAGCGACTGTCCAGCCTGTGTTCTCCGGGCTGTGTTCAGGAAGAGTGACTTCGGGGGTTGCGTTTAGGGAGAGCAAGTCTTGGGCCGAGTACAGTATCCAGTTTCACCATACCTGTATCCTTGTCCACCATACCTGCATCCAGACCCGCCATTCCTGTTGCCATGTCCACCATACCTGTATCAATGCCGACCACACCTGTATTTATGTTACCTTTGCCTGGTTTATATCATATCCTGTATTCATATTCACCATTACGTGTGTCCATGTCTACCATGCCTGTACCCATTCCCACCATATATACTGTATAATTGTCCACTATGTCTGAACTATGTCAACCATAACTGTGTCTATGCCGACCACACCTATATTTATGTGAACGTTACCGGTATGTCGTATCCTGTATCACTGTCCACAATACATGTACCCATGTCCACCATACCTGTGTCCATGTCCACCATACCTGTATCTGTGGCCACGATTCTTGTATCCATGCCATATCCTACATCCATACCAGCCAATCCCATATTCATGCCTACTGTACTTTGCACCCTTGTCATATCTGTACCAATGTCTACCATATCCCGCATTGTAACACTGCAACCAAGTCATACCTGGTGTCTTATCTGTTGTGCCACGTGCCTCCGCTATACCTGTGTACATGCCCAGCGTACCCTGCATCAACACACTGCATTCGTGTCATTCCTCGTATCCTTCTCTGTCGCTCCTGGTATCCCTGTCACATCTGTACCCATGTTATGCCTGTCCCCTGCCAGACCTGTATCTAGGATCATAATAATCCCCTGCGTCAGTAACATGTATTCACATCATCATACCTTTTGTCTTCATCTGTGGCACCCTGTATCTATGTCACACTTGTATCCATGTTAATGATACCACGCATCAATACACTGCATCAGTTGTGTATCCAGTCTCTATCCACGTCAACTCTATCTATATCCACTGTTCTGTGTGTGTGTGTGTGTGTGTGTGTGTGTGTGTGTGTGTGTGTGTGCGTGTGTGTGTGTGCGCGTGTGTGTGCGCGTGTGTGTGCGCGTGTGTGTGCGCGTGTATGTGTGTTGTGTCTGTATGTGTGTGTGCATGTGTGTGCGTGTGTGTGCGTGCGTGCGTGTGTGCGTGCGTGTGCGTGTGTGTGTGTGTGTGTGAGCTGTCGTCATTCAAGAAAGGAAGACACGTTTTTTGAGCTCCGCAATTAATTAACGTTTTTCGTTGGTTACTCTCCTGTTGATCAGTGAAGACCTTGACAATCAGTGGCAGTGACATCATGCCATCGGCAGCTCAAGATTTTAGGGTTCGATGTGGCCGATTTATCCGGTGTTTATCAACTTTATGGCAAAGAGAGCCAGATTCAAGTTGGCCATGACAGTTCGTGTGTTAAATGTACGCACCCGTGTCACCGGTGTCATGGTAGGTTTGGTCCTCACCTGCTTCTTCTTCAGCGACCTCTTACTTCGATGCGGCGATGTCGAGTCAAATCCCGGACCCAAGTCCAGCAGCTCCACGAGGCAGTCCCGCCTGACCTCTGATGGTGTTGTACGCCCAGCAAGTACTGACCGTTCTGCGGCTTCTGATCCTGACCACGCTTCAAGAATTGCAGACAGGACAGGATCTACGCAGGATACGCCATCTACGCACCCCATGGAGTCCACTCTGAAGGACTTGATGACAATGATGAGTGATGTGAAATGTAAGTGTGCGCAGATGAGTGGAGATATGAGAGATGTGAAAGGAGTGTGTGATAGTATTAAAGGAGAAATTATGTCACTCAAAAATGAAATATCTGACTTAAAACAGGAAAATGAAAATTTGAAATGTGAGAATAAGAGACTTAATGAGAAAATTGAAACTTTGGACAGGAAGGTGGACGATCTCGAGGGCCGTTCCAAACGGAACAACATAATTATACATGGTGTTCCACGTAGAGAACGAGAGACCTGGCAGGACAGTGAGGATGCTGTGAAGGAAATGTTGACTGATAAATTGGAACTCTCTACGGATGTTGAATTTGATCGGGTACACCGTTTGAATTCCAGGGCCGATTATCCCATTATTGCATGCTGTACCTTTTACAAAGACAAAGTGAGAATCCTGCGTGCAAAACAGAAGTTAAAGGGTACCCAGCTTTTCATTGGAGAAGACTTTTCCTTCAGAGTGAGAGAAATAAGGAGAAAATTATCGCCTCACTTAAAGTCAGCCCGAAACCAAAACAAGAAGGTTTCAATGATATATGACCATCTTGTCATTGAAGGAGTAAAGTATGGTCTAGATGACGGCGAAAATCTGGTCCCACTTCAATAAAGGTCCGGCCGGCCCTGTGGTTTAAGTTTATCTTATTCCAAACGTTTAAGTGGTAACAAAAATAAAAGGATACCGCACGCTGTTAGGGCAGAAAACACACGAGCGCAAAGATTTAGTGGTCAGCGAACCGTGGTGAGTTGAAACCGGCGTGCGACACGCTCGTGCAGGACAGGCATGGCTCGAATGTTAGACAGCCTACGCACTTGGATGCTCTCATATATGTCAATGTGTCAAATGAACACGTCATGCGTAATGTGTCAATTGATTGTGTTCCTTGTGTTGTAAATGATGATGATAATAATGACAAGAATACTAAAAGAAAGACCATTTCATGTGATGATACTGTAAATAACTGTTCTATTTTATGTGATGTTCCCAAACACACTGCTCTTTGTAATATTGTTCATGGCTGCAACACGTTGAGGGCTGCCAGTGATAATGACAGTGTGGTTAAAAACTGCACTAAGTGATTGCGATAGTACGTCAGTAAATGTAACTGTCAAGGATGGTAAGTGTGTGAATGACAATGGGGGCTGTGTAAATGTAACAGACGAATATGATCATGAGATCGGTGATTACATTGATGGGAATGAAACGATTTGTAAGGATGACTGCATGAATGGGGAACGAATGGAAATAAAAGCTGACTGTGTGGCTGATAACTGTGCCTATGAAAATGAACATGAAAATAGTGGATCACAAACACGTAGTCAAGAAAACTATTTTGGCGAGGATAGTAGAAGTCGTAAGTCTGTGATTGTGGGGAATGAACGCAAGTTTAAAAACAAACGTAAACGAGATGGTTTTTGTGAAAATAATACTGAGAAATCAAATGAAACTGATGACAGTCACTATGATTATGTGCGAATGGATGATCAAAGGTATGTGAGTGACAAGGATGGAGATAGCTTTTTGAGTGAAAACTCTGGAAATCTAGACAATCTTGTGAATACTGTATCCTTTCTACATTGGAATGTGTGTGGTCTTTTGTCGAAAATGAATGATGCAGATTTTGTTAACTTTGTTACATCCTTTGATTTTGTGTGTTTAGTGGAAACTTTTGTAGAAAAATTTGATGCTGCCATATTCAAAGATCATAAATTGTTCCTCAAACCTGCGGTAAAACTGACAAAAGAGTGAGTGAGTGAGTGAGTGTGTTGTGTTTGCGCATGCGTGCGTGTGTGTGTGTGTGTGTGTGTGTGTGTGTGTGTGTGTGTGTGTGTGTGTGTGTGTGTGTGAGTGTGTGTGCGCGTGCGTGCGCGTGTGTGTGTGCGTGCGTGCGTGCGTGCGTGCGTGTGTGTGTGTGTGTGTGTGTGTGTGTTTGTCGGAGAGAGAGAGACAGAGAGGGAAAGAGAGAGAGAGAGAGATGACGAAAGTTAACAACATTCCATGTACTCCATACCCAAGGAAACAAGGCAGGGAACAAGGAAGGCAAACTGCAAAAGATAAAGACAGTGGACAGGCCTAATATGGCTAATGTACCTGTCCAAACAAAACAAACATAGACAGCCAAAAGCCTTAACAAGGCCAATGCACAAATCTAAACAACTGTAGACAGCCGACCGCCCTGATATGGCCCACGTGCCTGTTCAAATAATTATAGGCAGTGGGCAGCCCTGGCGTGGCCAGTGTACTCACCCGAATAATAATAGACACAGAACAGCCTTGAAATCGCTAAAAGCTAGAAAGAAATATAACTGATGACATCATGAGAAAAGGAAAAAAGGTGATGACGGTATGAAGGTAAGGAAAGATGATTTAGACCGCTACAAAAAGGAAAGACCTGTGACGAAAACAGAAGATTAAAGGAGCTATAAAGACATAATGAGTAATGAAATGATGGATGAGACCAAAATCAGAAAGATTGGGGAAAAACGTGCGACATTCTAACCAAAGTACAATGGGTGGCGGTCGGTTGCTTGCTTCATTTATTTATGATCTGTTCTGCTGATGGTGTAGACTCTAAACAAATTTTGTCGTAAGATCAATTAATTTTAGTAGAACAAACATTAAGACAGAACAAAAGGAAGGGATGGAGATAGTAGATGGGGTATGGTGGACAATAAGTAGGTGGGGTTAACGTGATGGGAAAGGATTCACAAGAAATGGACAATAGGACCATATGAAAGATGACTTTCAGATTTTGAATAGAACATTTTGAACACAAAAGAAAGAAAAAAAAGAACGGAAGAGAGCCTAACGGTCAATAGAAGAGATATATCATAGGTAAAAGACAGATGCAGACTTCGAAAAAAATGGATAATACAGGCTATGACAAGAAATGGATGATGGCATCGTGAGAAAAGATAAATTGATCAATACAACATCGTAAGAAAGGAAAGAAGGATCAGAACATCACAAGAACGGAAAGATGAACTGGGACATGATCAGCATGGACAGATGGATGGAAGTATCTCAAGAAATGAAAGACGGACGAGGACATCATGCAAAAAGAAGATAGCTCAGGACATCGTCAGCGAGGACAGGACGTCATAAGAAAGGAAAGATGGATGAGGACATCACGAGAAACAAAACGTGGATGAGGACATCATGGGAAAGGAAATGTTGATAAGGGTAACATAAGAAAGGTGGATGAGGACATCATGGGAAAGGAAAGACTGATAAGGGTTACATAAGAAAGGTGGATGAGGACATCATGGGAAAGGAAATGTTGATAAGGGTAACATAAGGAAGGTGGATGAGGACATCATGGGAAAGGAAATGTTGATAAGGGTAACATAAGAAAGGTGGATGAGGACATCATGGGAAAGGAAATGTTGATAAGGGTAACATAAGAAAGGTGGATGAGGACATCATGGGAAAGGAAAGATTGATAAGGGTAACATAAGGAAGGTGGATGAGGACATCATGGGAAAGGAAAGATTGATAAGGGTAACATAAGGAAGGTGGATGAGGACATCATGGGAAAGGAAAGATTGATAAGGGTAACATAAGAAAGGTGGATGAGGACATCATGGGAAAGGAAAGACTGATAAGGATAACATAAGAAAGGAAAGGTGTATGAGCATATCACGAGAAAGCAAAAGTGGATGAAACATCACTTAAAAGGAGAAATGGACGAGGGTACAATGAGAAAGCAAACAAGGAAGGAAAGATGAACAAAGACGTCACGAGAAATGATGGGAGTGAGGAAAGGACAATAAATCAGGACATCACGAGAAAGGAATGATGGATAAGGATATTGGATGAAGATGATCTGAGAGAGCAAACATGGATGAGGACGTCACACGATGTAAAAGATGGACGAGTAAATCATGAATAATGTCAAATAGTAAGAGATGATGAAAAGGGAAAGAAGGACTATCAGAAAATAATGAAGGATTGTTGAAGATGTCATGGGCAGTAAAAGATAGATAAGAACATCATGAGATAAGAGAGTTTGTTGAGGATGAGGAAAAAAATGGATGAGGATGTTATAAGAAAGGAGAGATGGGTGACGACTTCATGAGCAAGAAAAGATAAACGAGGACCCCAAAAGAAAGAACAGGTGAACGAACACTGTATGAGAAAGGAACGAATGGGTAAGAAAATCATAATGGAACGGTGGATGGCGGACATGGTGAGAAAGAACAGTTGGATGATGCCAAGTTGTGAAAAGAAAGATGGATGAGGACATCATGAGAAAGAAAAGATGGATGGTGATGTTATGAGCAGGTAAAAATAAATAAGGACATCATGAGAAATGAACGATGGATTAGATCATAATGAGAAAGAAAAGATGGATAAGGACATCACGAGAATGAGAAAAGACAGAAGAGCGAGGACGTTAGGTGGCTGAGGACATCACGAGAAAGTAAATATAGATGAGGATATCATGAGAATGGACATGTCGATGAGAAAATCGTGAGACAGCAAATATGGATTCGATAATCGTGAGAAAGAAAAGATAGGTAAGGACATCACGATGAAGAAAAGGTGAATTGGAACAATATGAGCCAGGAAAGGTAGCCACGGACACTGTAAGGAAAGATGAGAAAGTACATTTTGAAAAGGTAATATGGACGAGAACTTCATGGCAAAGGAAACTAGATTAATACGTACTGAAGACACGATGAGAAAGAACAGGACAAATTTAGACGTGACGTTTAACAAAGAAATAAAGGTTTGGGACATGCTGAAAGAATAGGGTTGTCGCGTATAAGAAAGGACAGGACAGCTGAAGACATGATGATAAAGGAAAGGACAAACCGAGACGTCACATTTAACCAAAGAAATGAAGGTTTGTGACATCATCTAAGAATAACGATGATGGACGGTCGCTTATAAGAAAGGAAAGGCTAGTTGAAGACATGATGAGAAAGGAAAGCACGGATGAGGACGTCATATTTAAGACAGGAAGGAATGCTTCAGGACATGATCAGAAAGGAAAGCACGGATGAGGACGTCATATTTAAGACAGGAAGGAATGCTTCAGGACATGATCAGAAAGGAAAGCACGGATGAGGACGTCATATTTAAGACAGGAAGGAATGCTTCAGGACATGATGAGAAAGGAAAGCACGGATGAGGACGTCATATTTAAGACAGGAAGGAATGCTTCAGGACATGATCAGAAAGGAAAGCACGGATGAGGACGTCATATTTAAGACAGGAAGGAATGCTTCAGGACATGATCAGAAAGGAAAGCACGGATGAGGACGTCATATTTAAGACAGGAAGGAATGCTTCAGGACATGATGAGAAAGGAAAGCACGGATGAGGACGTCATATTTAAGACAGGAAGGAATGCTTCAGGACATGATCAGAAAGGAAAGCACGGATGAGGACGTCATATTTAAGACAGGAAGGAATGCTTCAGGACATGATCAGAAAGGAAAGCACGGATGAGGACGTCATATTTAAGACAGGAAGGAATGCTTCAGGACATGATCAGAAAGGAAAGAACAGAGATGACATCATAAGGAAGGACAGGCCGGATGAGGTCGCCACATAGAAAAAAGAAAGGTTGGATGAGAACACGATGAGGAAGAAAAGGACTGATGAGAACACGATTGCGAGAACGGACACTAAAGACGTGGTCAGATAGGAAAGGACGAACTAGGTGAGAAAGTAAACGGTGGATAAGGAGGAAGATCTTCTTTAAGCTTCTTTACGCCAAAGATCCAGGGAGCGTAGTTGCAAAAAAAAAAAAAAAAAAAAAAAAAAAAAAAAAATTGACAATACCCTAAATGCCAACAGAACTTACAAAGCCATTGAATTCCGTAAAACTGCTTTCACATTCGACAGGAAAAAATGTTCCCACGCAGACAAAAGCAGTGAACAATATTTTGTTTACAATATATATTTCTTTTCTCGCCATTTCAATTCAATGTTCTTTCTTTGCAGAAGATACGTCATTGAGAGTGGAAGCGGCGGAAATCTCGCGAAAAGGGATCTTGCAATATGCCAGCATTTCTCTGCTCGACAAAGAGTTGCCGCTCAAGTCTAAATGGGCTATTCATGTTTTCACCAGTAAATACGACCTGAATTGTATGACATCGCCTTGAGAGAAAACGCTGGACCTTGTTTGTAATACATTAAAGGATAGATTAATGAGATTGCGACTGACCATCACTAATCTGACCCTTTCACTGACTGATTGATCGATAGTTGATTAATGACCGACTGATCAATCAACTCCTGCTTTGCCCATTAATTATTTATCAAACTTAACTTTTACCGATACATAAAAGATTAAACTTAGTTTCCTTAAACCAAGAAAACTGGTAAAGAACATTCCAAGAAACCCATGTCCAGAAACACAAATGAAACAGCACAATACATACAGAAAGAAGAGAGAGAGAGAGAGAGAGAGAGAGGAGAGAGAGAGAGAGAGAGAGAGAGAGAGAGAGACTCAAGACTCAAATAGTTTATTCATAAAGGCCTTAGCCCCTTAGAATGGGGATATACATTGTGATTCATGTCGCAGATTGACACTGACTTGATCATGTTACATAAACACTTCGCCTCTGAAATGCTTTATATAGATAAATAGCCAACTGTTTAACTGTATTCTCATTTGATGATGACATTAACAAAACTAATTTAAAAAAACAAGGATTCTTGAAATATTTTTGTGGTAGGAATTGGTCTCTGAGGTCTTGTAATACTGGACAAGTTAATACAAAATGGATTTCATCTTCTTTCGAATTTCGACACAATGGACAAATCAGACTTGTATCACGTGACTGCCTGTAGCGAAAATAATGAGAAGCAATATCAGACACACCAAATCTGAACTTAGTCATGATACGTTTTATATATTTGTCTATTTTCATTGACATATAAACAGGTATACAGCGTAAATGACTAAACGCTCTATAAAATTCAAATCTGGTACTGTTCTGCACATGTGAATTCCAATTTTGCCAACTACAATCAATTAATCTTTCTCGGAATACCCGAATAAAAACATTTATATCACCAACACCTTGGTTCATCCATACAAAACCGAAACCATACGCATACAATTTCATCCGCACATTTGTCACCCAGTTTTTCTTTCCTCTATTATCCAAGTCTAACAACATTCTATACGCTTTGAGTGGCAATCTGTGATCCTCCATCTGAACAATTTTTAACCAATATCGAACACATTTCACAACAGAATTCAAATACATGGGATATCTAGACGTTTCACCATATACCAAATCATTTGGCGTTTGCAACGATACCCCCAGAAACTTCTTTAGAGCAAAAAGATGGATTTTTTCACAGTGCACAGCAGCAGCATCAAGGCCCCATATTTCAGCCCCGTACTGTATCACAGGTTGAATTTGGCAATCAAATAGTTTCAAAAACAAAGTAAGGGAATCGTTATTTAGCAATGACAATTTTTTCATAATACACAATAATGCACTTTTTGCCCTACTAGCTAAATCCTTGCAAGCAAAGGCAAAACTCAAACGGGTGGAGAAGTAGATACCAAGATATTTATATACATTAACAACAGGTATCAAAGATCCATTGTATGTCCATCTTTCTCTCGCCGCAAGATATCCTCCTTCCTAAATACAATTATGTTGCTTTTTGCCATGTTGACTTTTAACTGTAATGAAGCAGCAACTCCTTGTAAAATATTTAACTGAGTCTGTAACCCAATCACTGTTTCTGATAACAAGACCACATCATCAGCAAAGAGAAGAATGAAAATCTCTAGAACGTCGTTTATAAAATTTGCACCGTGCCTTCCACGTTGTGTGATTTCCTGAGTCAGTTCATTAATAAATAAGGAAAACAAAACAGGGCTGCAAACATCACCCTGTTTCACACCAGATGTACATTTAATGTAGTCTGTTAACGCTGCACCAGATCGCACTCTTGCCTTTACACATTCATACATACTTAAAACACATTTATACAGTTTCCCATGAATACCGTTTTTCAACAGCACAGGCCATAATAACGTCCTGTTAACTGAATCAAAAGCCTTCTCAAAATCAATAAAGGCAACATATAATTTACGATTTAAACAAAACTGTTTTTGGATAAATGCCATCAATGTGAACATATGATCAACAGTAGAGTAGTTTTTCTTAAACCCGGCCTGGTATTCTCCTGTGATGTTATTTTCTTCTACCCATTCCTGTAATCGCCTGTTAATAATAGCACTGTACAATTTACTGCAGACATTACACAAAGAAATACCTCTATAGTTATTTGGGTCATTTGCATCTCCTTTTTTATACAATGGAATAACAATGGATTCTGACCAAGACCTAGGATATATCCCTTGATCAAACAAGGAATTAAAGAATGTAACCAAAAAATCTAGAAATAAGTTTGATTCGCAAGCAGTTTTTAATATTTCACCTATAATTTCGTCTGGGCCAGCAGCTTTCCGATGTTTTAACTTTCTGAGAACTACTAAAACTTCTTCTTTAGAAATGGGACGGTTTAGATTGTCATCACCATATTCAGAGTCATTTACGTAAATTTCATTAACCAAGCCATCACTAGAGTCAGCGCTTCCTTCGAGCAAATCCCTAAAATGATGAAACCATGTTTCAAGACTTATATCATTTAAGGGTTGACTTCTTTTTCCTGAAATTTTGTGAACACAATCCCAAAAACCCTTCTGACTGTTTACAGATTGGAGTAGTTCTGTCAACAAAGCATCGTTATATTGTTTTTCCTTTCTCTTTAACAGATGTTTATATTCTCGCCTTGCTTTGCAGTAAGACTCACGAGACGGCTGGGATAAAGAGCGTCGAAATCTATTTAATAAGTTACGAGCATTTCTTTTACTAACTAGGCATTCCCTATCATACCAGTCATCTTCTTTTGGATATTTTCCCACACTAATCTCTTTCTTCATACATTCTGCGGCCTCTTTCACACAACAATTGAAAACGTTTAGTGCTTCCTCGATGTTAGTATCAACCAACCTCACAGCTTCTTGCATACGCACTTGCATTTCGTTAGAAAGAATCAAATTTTTAAACAAATCAACATGATCTTCATTCCATACAAATTTTTCAACTGTAAAGCGCCTGTGGTTAATTTGAGAAGCGTCGTAGTTCTGACACAGGCTAGTGACATTAAATTCTAAAGGCATGTGGTCTGATTCAATTTTCTCAGACACATACAACTCGCAACTACATAAAATAATGGAGAACAAATCAAAAGACATCAAAAAATAATCATTCACACTGCTACCGCTGTCAGATATGTATGTGTAGCGACCTTCAAGATCGCCCTTACACACACCATTTAGAATGCACAGTTTTAAAGCAGTACATATATTGAGCAGTAATTTTCCATAATTATTCAAAACAGAATCCTCAGAACTTCGAACAGGCAGTGGTCCACTTTTATACTGATTATCATATTCAGACTCATTTTCCTCAAAAACACAAGAAAAATTCGACACTCTGCTATTCAAGTCACCACCCACTATTACAAAAACGTCATCTTTAAACAAAAGTAAACAATCACACAAAAATTCTTCCAGCAAAGAGACTCCATTTTCCCTGTCAAAATACGAATAATACGGCGAGCCTTCCGGGGAATATACGCACACACATACATGACATGTTTTATTGTGCCGAACAAGGACTTATCAATGATAAAAGCAAGGAATAAATCCGATACTACATCGACTACTTTCAAAAAAGAACAGAGTTCATTTTTCACGAGGCATACCAGTCCACCGGAACGCCCGCCACGTGCAGTGAACTTTAATGCTGGCTTACAGTAGACCGTGTAGCCAGAGAACACAGGCGATTGAAAAACTTCAACAAACGTTCGACAAAACATACAAAGTCAAAACCAGAAACATAAGAAATAAAATCGTTACTACACATTTTGGTAAGCAATCCGTTAATATTCCAATGAAGAAACGAAAATTTTCTTACTTTATTACAAACATCAGAATTATACGATTTTTCATTTTCAATGGATATGGTCATAAATTGTACATCTGTGGATGACACATCAACATCTGTGTTATTTGCACACCCAGCTAGCAGTGGTATTTCTGAGTTCTCCTCACAACACACAATCTGACGGTCAATTTCACGTGGCTGAGATTTACAGCACGCGGTGGACACAACCGGTGTTGGCTTGCTGGTAGTTCCCTTTACAAACACGGACACATCACTAGGCACATTTGTGGACCGGCCGAGTCCTATCTTATTTCCACCAGTCTGTCTTCCGCGCCCAACGTGTACCGCTTGCCGTCGATCAGGAGGTAATTGAAAATTAAACTAGCACGTTTACCGTCACTTCTTGCTTTTTTCAGGTGCGGAGTCAACTTCTTCCTAAGGTCACGCACTCTGGTGGAGAAATCCTCGCCAATGAAAACGTCACTCCCTTTCAGTTTGCGTTTCGCTTTAAGAACTTTAATTTTTTGTTTGTAGAATACGCATCGCGCAATCATGGGAGAATCCGGCTGGTTGCTCAGTCTGTGGACCCTATCAAACTGAACCTCTTCAGACAATTCTAATTTATCTGTGATCAAGTCCCTAAGCACATTTTCACAGTCCGCAGAGGTCTCATTTTCTGCCCGAGGCAATCCATAGAAGATGAGATTGTTTCTTTTGGATCTCCTTCGAGGTCGTCAGTCTTCTTTTCTAGATCTTCCATTTTCCTTGTAAGGTCCTGGTTTTCCTTCCGCAGATTGCTGACTTCCTCCCGTAACCCCCGCAGCTCCCCCTGCATGGCAGCATAGTCCTCCCGTAGGGCGTGCATGTCCTGCTTCACGTCGTCAAGCTTCCGTCAAATTTTCTCTCCATGGAGTTCAGCTTGCTCATGACGTCGTGAAGCGACAAGTCTCTCCCTGGTTGGTTGGATGCCCCGTCGTGTGGATGACCAGGCCTCTCCAGGCTAGGTCGGCTGGTCAGTCGGGTCTGCCTCGTCTGCGATGAGTTGGGTCCGGGGTTGCTCTCAACATCACCGCACTGGAGAAGTAAACTCCCCCAGAACAAGTAGGAGAGGAGCAAGCCTAACATTGCACCGTCTGCTC
>CM031602.1:32006750-32009883 GCA_018398815.1 Conus ventricosus
GTGTTCAAAAGGCAGCAGGAATTCTCTACACACTGAAATTTGTGTGCAATGCTTCACCTTCGTAATGGGGGTGTGTGTGGTCATTCTTTATTAAAAAAAAAAAAAAAGATGCGGGAGGGTGGATTCTTCCAAAGCAAAGGGGGCGGGGGAGGGGGGGGGGGGGGGGC
The DNA here is from genome assembly GCA_018398815.1 of Conus ventricosus. Lineage (NCBI taxonomy): Eukaryota > Metazoa > Mollusca > Gastropoda > Neogastropoda > Conidae > Conus > Conus ventricosus. Next base: position 32,006,918 of record CM031602.1, read on the forward strand.
TATCACTTTCCAATTTAAAACAAAGGGTCTTCTTTTCCAAATTTCTGTAACAGTAGGCGAGTGGAAGATGGATGGGGGAGATGGGGGGGGGGGGGGGGTATGTGTGGGGAGGGGTGGGGGGGGGGGGCGCACAATGGCATACGATCCGTATTTTTTAACTTCAAATAATGGAGTGCCAAAAGGTGCCCCCCCCCCCCCCCCCCCCCACTCCCTGGCTCCCCATCCCCTTCCTTTTTTTTCATTGGTGAAGAGCAGTGGTCCCTTGCCCCTCGCCCGCCCCCCACTCCCCCCTGCCCTTGTCACACCTTGTCTCCATCCATCTTGTTCTGTCTCCACTGCAATGTCGTTGTTTTTAACAGAAACACACAAGTGCAACAGATAGAAGGGCTGAACTGGAGTTTAAGAGCTTTCCACTTTCCAAACTCACCTATCTTCATCAGCATTTGTTTTTCTCTCCAGTGTGTGTGTGTGTGTGTGTGTGTGTGTGTGTGTGTGTGTGTGTGTGTGTGAGAGAGAGAGCGAGAGAGAGAGAGAGAGAGAGAGAGAGAGAGAGAGAGAGAGAGAGAGAGAGAGAGAGAGAGAGAGAGAGAGAAGAGCGACAGACAGACAGACAGACAGTCAGAGAGAGCGCGAGAGAGAGTGTCAACCTCGGTGTAATGTCAGTGGAGGAAGGACTAGCGCACAGCCCAAACACACTCACAGCTTGCTTACAATCTCATTCATATATCATGCATTCGTCACATCAAACCACTAGTAAAGTCTATAACTTTACTATACATGATCATGGAAAGAAACATCAATGCATATGGAATCAAAACAAAATAAAACATTCTCTCTTTCCTGAACTTCACAAAATCATTTATCTAAAACATCATTAACTAACCCGGGTATAAATAGATTTCTACTTTACCTGGCCAGGTGATCTTAACTATTCACGAATCACTGTCTTTTCTTTTCTTTTCTTTTTCTTTTCACTGTCACTTTCACAACACGACACAACTGCTGGCACTGGTTTTGGTCTGATGGCGCCTGGTCAGGTGAGACTGTTGGCGTTGGTCTGTGGTTCTGCTTGGCGAAGTGACGCTGCCAGGTATGAGGTCGAACCCCCGGTTAGGGTAGAACAGTGACTATCAACATCGATCTGTTCTCCTTTCTTTCTTCCTGCATTAACGCATTGCACTCTCCTCTCTCTCTCTCTCTCTCTTCTAGTCTGCTCTTATCAAATGGACAGGGTTGCTTTTCTTTTCTTTTTTTCTTTTCTTCCTTTTCTTCTTCATGAATTAGCAACTCTTTCTCTCTCTCCACATCTCTCCTCAGTCCTTCCTCTGCAGACTATCTCATGTTAATCTCTCAACTTGGTTCTCTTCTCTCCTCATCTCTCTCTCTCTCTGCCCTTCTCTCCTGCAGAGCTCCACTCAGAACCTCTCTCTCCCTCTCTCTCTGTTCGTTCTTCCCCCTCGTTCTCCTCTCTTCATCTCTCTGCCTTTTCCCTCGTGCAGAGACTACACCTAAAACCTCCCCATCTCTCTGTCTCTGTTCGTTCTCATCTCCCTGCCTTCCTGTAGGCGAGAGCCTACTCCCCCAGACTTCTCCCCCTCTCTCTCTGTCTGTTCGTCTTTTTCTCCTTCCTCTCTCACTCACACATATTCCTTTATGCTCTAACCCCGTGTCCAAGGGCCAGTACCATTGGTCAGTATTTTTACCCTTGATCCCCGAAGTTGTCTCCCTCTAATTCCATTGGACGTTCAAATCATGACAGTCCCGTCTACACGCCCCTTTCTCTCTGTGGTGGGCAATTGGTCATTTAATTGATTAGCTAGATTTCACCCCCACCACACACTACCTTCTCCCTCTCCCTTTCCTGCGACGTCCGACTAACAATGACGGTGGTTCACAAATGGCCGGATAAGGCTGGCCCAGGTACTGAGGTCCGTCTGGGCAGGACATCGAGGCGTCGGTCAAAGCCGCTTAGTCAGTCTGGGTGGGTCGGACCGTCTCGGTGAAACCTCTCCACTAAGCTTAATTGGCCGGACCCGACCTATGGGCCCGTCTTTCTGACGCCTAGAATGTTTGAGTTTGGACTTAGGTCCGAACAAATTGGCTGGCGACTCCCCAAGTTAGGTTGTTTCCCCCAAGTTAGGTTGTTTCATTTTTTTGTCCGTGACAATTTCCCCCTTGCAAAAGACCATGCTCCGCATTGTCTCAAAACAACGGGACAAAAAGGACAACAACCGAATTTGCTGACACACAGCTACACGCGCAAAGTTTGGAAAATACTTTACAACCAACGGTTTATAAGTTATAAAATATACAATTAGTGAATTTCCACTCCAATGAGTTATCATTGACGTGCGCTCTTGCGTTATTTCAACTCATTCTATAACGACCTCTGTGCGCACTTATGCAATTCCCCTACCTGCGGATTTGCCATCTCTCCTTTTCACAATTCTTATGAAAAGCACAATATAATATGATCGCGATCCATGACACTTCACTGAGGAATCTCCATCCTCACTTATTGCAAATAATGCATCACTACACAAGCGACTGTATGCTCCAAGCATAACTACATCCACATGAACAAGTCTCACAAAGAAAATATGAACAAGTCTCCACACAAAAAAAAAATATGAACCATAGCCACTGGGAATGAACCCATATCCAATCAACATAACTGGAATCAACACATATTATCAACAAAGCACCCCCGGATACGACTGACTTCCCCCTGAGTCGCAGCTTGCTAGACTACGCGACTTAAATAGTCAGCTCCGACATTCTGTCGACCTGGGATGTACTGCACTCGATACCTGTAGGGCTGCAGTGCCATTGCCCAACGCAGAACTCTGCTGTTTTCAACTGCGCCTCCTGCAGGAATTTGAGTGTTGGTGATCTGTCTCTATCACGAATTTCCCCCTTTCTTCCAACACAAGTAAATTTTGTTGGAACTTCTGCATTCGGCCCCA
>CM031602.1:32012483-32033130 GCA_018398815.1 Conus ventricosus
TTTTTTTAACTTCAAATAATGGTGAGTGCCAAAAGGTGCCCCCCCCCCCCCCCCCCCCCACTCCCTGGCTCCCCATCCCCTTCCTTTTTTTTCATTGGTGAAGAGCATGGTCCCTTGCCCCCTCGCCCGCCCCCCACTCCCCCCTGCCCTTGTCACACCTTGTCTCCACCATCTTGTTCTGTCTCCACTGCAATGTCGTTGTTTTTAACAGAAACACACAAGTGCAACAGATAGAAGGGCTGAACTGGAGTTTAAGAGCTTTCCACTTTCCAAACTCACCTATCTTCATCAGCATTTGTTTTTCTCTCCAGTGTGTGTGTGTGTGTGTGTGTGTGTGTGTGTGTGTGTGTGTGTGTGTGTGGAGAGAGAGCGAGAAGAGAGAGAGAGAGAGAGAGAGAGAGAGAGAGAGGAGAGAGAAGAGAGAGAGAGAGAGAGAGAGAGAGAGAGCGACAGACAGACAGACAGACAGTCAGAGAGAGCGCGAGAGAGAGTGTCAACCTCGGTGTAATGTCAGTGGAGGAAGGACTAGCGCACAGCCCAAACACACTCACAGCTTGCTTACAATCTCATTCATATATCATGCATTCGTCACATCAAACCACTAGTAAAGTCTATAACTTTACTATACATGATCATGGAAAGAAACATCAATGCATATGGAATCAAACAAAATAAAACATTCTCTCTTTCCTGAACTTCACAAAATCATTTATCTAAAACATCATTAACTAACCCGGGTATAAATAGATTTCTACTTTACCGGGCCAGGTGATCTTAACTATTCACGAATCACTGTCTTTTCTTTTCTTTTCTTTTTCTTTTCACTGTCACTTTCACAACACGACACAACTGCTGGCACTGGTTTTGGTCTGATGGCCCCTGGTCAGGTGAGACTGTTGGCGTTGGTCTGTGGTTCTGCTTGGCGAAGTGACGCTGCCAGGTATGAGGTCGAACCCCCGGTTAGGGTAGAACAGTGACTATCAACATCGATCTGTTCTCCTTTTTCTTCCCTGCATTAACGCATTGCACTCTCTCTCTCTCTCTCTCTCTCTTCTAGTCTGCTCTTATCAAATGGACATGGTTGCTTTTCTTTTCTTTTTTCTTTTCTTCCTTTTCTTCTTCATGAATTAGCAACTCTTTCTCTCTCTCCACATCTCTCCTCAGTCCTTCCTCTGCAGACTATCTCATGTTAATCTCTCAACTTGGTTCTCTTCTCTCCTCATCTCTCTCTCTCTCTGCCCTCTCTCCTGCAGAGCTCCACTCAGAACCTCTCTCTCCCTCTCTCTCTGTTCGTTCTTCCCCCCCTCGTTCTCCTCTCTTCATCTCTCTGCCTTTTCCCTCGTGCAGAGACTACACCTAAAACCTCCCCATCTCTCTGTCTCTGTTCGTTCTCATCTCCCTGCCTTCCTGTAGGCGAGAGCCTACTCCCCCAGACTTCTCCCCCTCTCTCTCTGTCTGTTCGTCTTTTTCTCCTTCCTCTCTCACTCACACATATTCCTTTATGCTCTAAACCCCGTGTCCAAGGGCCAGTACCATTGGTCAGTATTTTTACCCTTGATCCCCGAAGTTGTCTCCCTCTAATTCCATTGGACGTTCAAATCATGACAGTCCCGTCTACACGCCTTACTCTCTGTGGTGGTCAATTGGTCATTTAATTGATTAGCTAGATTTCACCCCCACCACACACTACCTTCCTCCCTCTCCCTTTCCTGCGACGTCCGACTAACAATGACGTTGGTTCCACAAATTGGCCGGATAAGCTGGCCCAGGTACTGAGGTCCGTCTGGCAGACATCGAGGCGTCGGCAAAGCCGCTTAGTCAGTCTGGGTGGGTCGGACCGTCTCGGTGAAACCTCTCCACTAAGCTTAATTGGCCGGACCCGACCTATGGGCCCGTCTTTCTGACGCCTAGAATGTTTGAGTTTGGACTTAGGTCCGAACAAATTGGCTGGCGACTCCCCAAGTTAGGTTGTTTCCCCCAAGTTAGGTTGTTTCATTTTTTGTCCGTGACAATTTCCCCTTGCAAAAGACCATGCTCCGCATTGTCTCAAAACAACGGGACAAAAAGGGACAACAACCGAATTGCTGACACACAGCTACACGCGCAAAGTTTGGAAAATACTTTACAACCAACGGTTTATAAGTTATAAAATATACAATTAGTGAATACCACTCCAATGATTATCATTGACGTGCGCTCTTGCGTTATTTCAACTCATTCTATAACGACCTCTGTGCGCACTTATGCAATTCCCCTACCTGCGGATTTGCCATCTCTCCTTTCACAATTCTTTATGAAAAGCACAATATAATATATCGCGATCCATGACACTTCACTGAGGAATCTCCATCCTCACTTATTGCAAATAATGCATCACTACACAAGCGACTGTATGCTCCAAGCATAACTACATCCACATGAACATTTCTCACAAAGAAAAATGAACAAGTCTCACAAAAAAAAAAAATATGAACCATAGCCAACTGGGAATGAACCCATATCCAATCAACATAACTGGATCAACACATATTATCAAAAAAAGCACCCCGGATACGACTGACTTCCTCTGATCGCAGCTTTCTAGACTACGCGACTTAAATAGTCAGCTCCGACATTCTGTCGACCTGGGGTGTACTGCACTCGATACCTGTAGGGCTGCAGTGCCCTTGCCCAACGCAGAACTCTGCTGTTTTTCAACTGCGCCCCCCTGCAGGAATTTGAGTGGTTGGTGATCTTCTCTATCACGAACTCTTTTCCCATACAAGTATTTGTGGAACTTCTGCACGGCCCACACAACAGCTAAAAACACTCCTTCTCCCCCCGTTGCGTTTCCCTTCTTCACACTTTGTCAACTTCCTGCTAGCATATCTCACAGGAAACTCGACCCTTCATTGTTCCTGTAACAATACTGCACCTATCCCACCACCTGATGCATCTGTCCGCAACAAAAATGGTTTGGACATATCTGGTAGCTTCAAGATGGGACGGACCTTTGTCTTTCCAACACCGTCTGCAGTGCTTGCTCTGCAGCGTCTGACCACTCGACCACTGCCGGGTTTCCCTGCCTTGACCAAATCACTGAGAGGACTCGTGATTCCCTGCGAAGTTTGGAACAAACTCCCTATAGAACCCAATAAAACCTAGCAGACTCCTGACTTCTGTTTTGGTCTTTGGTCTCTCTGAATTCATCATCTTCTCCACCTTTCCCCTTTCTGGCTGCTTTGGTCGCCTCCGACAACAAAACCAAAGGAACTCCTACTGTCTAGCCCTTCTTTACAGTAAACCATCCCTGTATGACTCTTCTGAAAACTTAGGCAACAAATCCCCCCTTCTTCTGCTGGGTCTCTTTCACCTCATCAATGATTGCTGCTGCGCCTATGTGCTGATCTCACCTCCTCTAACCTCCTTTTTTCTCTCCACCCCCTTGCCAACTCCCAAGACTTCACGAGCGAAGGGTCTTGTTCCTGCGCTGCCCTAAACTCATCAGGCGACACGTCAATGCCCGACTTCCTTCCTGGAACAACTAACGTTAACAACCTTTTCCCCTTCTTGCTCCGTGTCTGAACTGCTGCCCCTGAAAGCAGTCAACAACTCAGGATCCCCGGGATCCCTTGCACCTGGAATATTTCCCGATGTCAAGTCGTAAAGGGGGTTTCTCCCATCACCAACGCAGACAACTCGCCTAGAAGTAAGGGGTACTACTTCTAATCTTAGCAACTGGAAACTCCCTCATAGTGCCATCGATTAGAGTACAGGTCTGGATTTGCCCTGTCAAATCCCCTTTTCGACCAGCGTTGTTCGTACTAACCCGCATGAACAACCAGTGTCTCGTAACACTTCACCCCTCTGCTGGCCAATCCACCCTCTTCCACTGGTAACGAACCACTCAGCCCAGTGCCCCCATCCCCGACACTGACTGCTGTCCAGTGCTAGCCATAGGCTGCACTCCACCCTCTTCAGACTGAATCCCTTTGGTTTCCCCTGCAGGGCGTTTCCCTTGACGACCCTTATCCACCTCTTGCAAGGCTGCTGCCTTCGGAACCTCATGCGACAATCCCTCGCCACATGTCCCTTCTTGTACAAATGAAACACCTAATCCCCTTTGCCCTTCCTTCTGCCCCCCCACTGGTTTGCAGACTTTGCAGAAAACTCCCCTGGTCTCCCCTTTCACTCTTCTCACCTGTGCCTAGCACCTGTTTTCTCCTCACCTTAGTGCCCAAACGGGCCTCTCTATACACCTCTGCGAACTTCAACAACTCCCCTGCTGTCTCTGGCTGTCTCTCCTTTCAAATGTATGGTTAACTCAGGGCCGCAACCTGACAAAATCTGTTCCTTCATAACTAGCTCTTTCAATTCAGCGAACTCCTTCTTCGTACCACTCAACTCTAATTGTTGTTCAATTGGGGTGTTCTTTCTTCCGCCATTATATCTCTTTTTTTTTTTCTGAACAAGATTTTATTACTACGACAGCCAAACTGGTGGTTTCCGACACGAGTGACGTAATAGCACAATCCTATGAATGATAATATTAGCTTGGGACAACGTAATTAGTTTTTATAAGACTCCAGCGCCTGACCCAACTATGAGAGCGAATTATAGAAATCTGTGCGAAATGAGTACTCCTGGGGCTGAAATGCCAAGCCTAGTATTAACTATCTTGGAAGCAATGCCAAGCCTAGTATTTAACTATCTGGGAACATACAGTAAGACAACCCCTTGTCTTAGGATTACAATACTTGAATCCCACCCAGCTTCCTCTCTGAGAAGTTGAACAATTATAATAAATGGGCCAGAATATCCTGGCAAGCTCGCCAATAAATTGTCAACCTCGGTGTAATGTCAGTGGAGGAAGGACTAGCGCACAGCCCAAACACACTCACAGCTTGCTTACAATCTCATTCATATATCATGCATTCGTCACATCAAACCACTAGAAAGTCTATAACTTTACTATACATGATCATGGAAAGAAACATCAATGCATATGGAATCAAACAAAATAAAACATTCTCTCTTTCCTGAACTTCACAAAATCATTTATCTAAAACATCATTAACTAACCCGGGTATAAATAGATTTCTACTTTACCTGGCCAGGTGATCTTAACTATTCACGAATCACTGTCTTTTCTTTCTTTTCTTTTTCTTTCACTGTCACTTTCACAACACGACACAACTGCTGGCACTGGTTTTGGTCTGATGGCGCCTGGTCAGGTGAGACGTTGGCGTTGGTCTGTGGTTCTGCTTGGCGAAGTGACGCTGCCAGGTATGAGGTCGAACCCCCGGTTAGGGTAAACAGTGACTATCAACATCGATCTGTTCTCCTTTCTTTCTTCCTGCATTAACGCATTGCACTCTCTCTCTCTCTCTCTCTCTCTTCTAGTCTGCTCTTATCTAAATGGACATGGTTGCTTTTCTTTCTTTTTTTCTTTTCTTCCTTTCTTCTTCATGAATTAGCAACTCTTTCTCTCTCTCCACATCTCTCCTCAGTCCTTCCTCTGCAGACTATCTCATGTTAATCTCTCAACTTGGTTCTCTTCTCTCCTCATCTCTCTCTCTCTCTGCCCTTCTCTCCTGCAGAGCTCCACTCAGAACCTCTCTCTCCCTCTCTCTCTGTTCGTTCTTCCCCCTCGTTCTCCTCTCTTCATCTCTCTGCGCCATTTTCCCTCGTGCAGAGACTACACCTAAAACCTCCCCATCTCTCTGTCTCTGTTCGTTCTCATCTCCCTGCCTTCCTGTAGGCGAGAGCCTACTCCCCCAGACTTCTCCCCCCTCTCTCTCTGTCTGTTCGTCTTTTTCTCCTTCCTCTCTCACTCACACATATTCCTTTATGCTCTAACCCGTGTCCAAGGGCCAGTACCATTGGTCAGTATTTTTACCCTTGATCCCCGAAGTTGTCTCCCTCTAATTCCATTGACGTTCAAATCATGACAGTCCCGTCTACACGCCTTACTCTCTGTGGGGTCAATTGGTCATTTAATTGATTAGCTAGATTTCACCCCCACCAACACAACTACCTTCTCCTCTCCCTTTCCTGCGACGTCCGACTAACAATGACGTTGGTTCCACAAATTGGCCGATAAGGCTGGCCCAGGTACTGAGGTCCGTCTGGGCAGACATCGAGGCGTCGGTCAAAGCCGCTTAGTCAGTCTGGGTGGGTCGGACCGTCTCGGTGAAACCTCTCCACTAAGCTTAATTGGCCGGACCCGACCTATGGGCCCGTCTTTCTGACGCCTAGAATGTTTGAGTTTGGACTTAGGTCCGAACAAATTGGCTGGCGACTCCCCAAGTTAGGTTGTTTCCCCCAGTTAGGTTGTTTCATTTTTTTGTCCGTGACAGAAGTATGTATGTGTGTGTGCATGAGTATGTGTGCGCGCGTGTGTGTGTGTGTGAGTGTGTGTGTGTGGTGTGTGTGGTGTGTGTGTGTGTGTGTGCGTGCGTGGCGTGCGTGCGTGCGTGCGTGCGTGCGTGCGTGCGTGCGTGCGTGCGTGCGTGCGTGCGTGCGTGCGTGCGTGCGTGCGTGCGTGCGTGCGTGCGTGCGTGCGTGCGTGCGTGCGCGTGCGTGCGTGCGTGCGTGCGTGCGTGCGTGCGTGCGTGCGTGCGTGCGTGTGTGTGTGTTGTGTGTGTGTGTGTGTGCGAGCGTACGTGCGTATGCGTGTTTCATCAAAGGCCAGGGTAAATGAAATCAGAAAATATCCTACATGTTTCACAAATACCGATCGAATAAACGCATGACTGGGGACATTTTTGGACTTCATGTTTGACAGCAGCTCTCCTTCAAAGGGAAGTTAGCTGGGGCGGCAAGGTGGGAGTGGTGATGGGTTGAACTGGGGTACCCCTAAATGAAGTACTGACAAAAAGGGGGTCGGGAGAAGCTGGAAACCGTGTTGCAAAAAGTAAAGGAATAATAATAATAACAAAAACAATGATAATAATGATTATGTAGGGCACTTAATCTTACCAAAACCCCTTAACCCGCTTACAAAAAAAAAAGGGTTTTAAAGAAAACTTTAAATAAAACCCCAAAAATAAATTTATTGAAAGGGACTTTCCCAAAAAAGGGGTGCATTATTCCCGCACCCCATTTAAGTTACTCAAAATTTACTTCCCCCGACGGAAACCGGGCCTTTTTTTTAAACCAGCAAAAAGAAAAAAACCCAACCCAAACAAAAGAAGAAGGAGAAACAAGAAAGCAAGCCGCCTGAAACAGGGAAACAACAGGAAAAAACGAAAATTCCGGGTTTAAAGGCTTCTATACCCCGGTGTAATGGTTACTCGTTCACGCAGTATTTCCAGGTTTACTTCTGAAATTCCCTGACACTCACGAGTTTCACGTGTCCGCCGGCGTGAATCAGTTTCCTCACTCCATCAGAGTATGTCCTTTTTCTGCCTCCCCCTGTGTGGTGTGTGTGTGTGTGTGTGGTGTGGTGTGTGTAGGGGGATGTGCTTTGTTTGTGTGTTTTGTGTGTGTGTGGTGTGTGTGTGTAAAGTGTGTGTTTGTGTGTGTGTTTTTGGTGTGTGTGTGTGGTGTTTGTATGAATGTGTGTGGGGGTTGTGTGTGGTTTTGTTGGGGAAGGGAAAATTCTTTTTTTACGTCCGTCAACATATAGGTGATTGCAGACGTTAAATTTAACATATTGTTTCAATTTTAGACTTTTATCATAAAAGAAAAGAGGATGATGTGGTTACAGGGAAAACCAAAAAAAACAGATAAATGAATTGCAGGAAAATAACTAAAAAATTTTAGATAAAAAATAATTTAAAATAATCTAACTTACGATTATGATTTTAAAATTTTCCCTTTAAAAGGGACCCCCAAAAAAGGTTACTTTTTTAATTTAACAAGAGAAAAAAAACGGGCCAACAAATTTAAAAAGTCAAACACTTAAAAACATGCCCGTGTCAGCATTGGGAATAACACCCCCCCCAAAAAGGGTTTGGGTTTTTTCACAATCAAAAATCACATTTTTGAACTGAAAGATCCCCCAAACATACGCATTTAAACAGTCTGGAATACTTGGTTCGGGGGAAATTAAAAATAAAAGTCTAAAAGTCAGGCTAAAAACCGGTCGGCAAATCGCCCACAAGTTTGACAGAGTTTTGACGAGGTTTTTTGATGGGGAAACTGAAATTGACTCCAAAAACCCCCTCTAAATTTTTATGACAATTTTCCCTTTTTATGATAAAGGACAATAAAATTTAAATTACCCCAAAATTAATATTTTTTTCTCCCTTTTTTCCCTGCTCATCTGCTTGATCTTTAAAAAACAAAGGAGGTGTGCGTTTGGAACCCAAGAAAATAAAACATTATTTCCTTCAGGAAAGACAGTGCAACATGTATTTAATTAAAAATAATAATTCCTCTTTTGGTAAAACAAACAAACTTTTTAAAAACGACTGTGAAAAAACAAAAAACCGGATATTAAAATTTTTGGAATGGAAAGGGAAAATTAAAAAATTTTAAATGCCATAAGGAAAGAAAATTAGTTCAGCTTAAATAGGGAATGACCCTTGCCAAAAATAAAATGTTTTTTCCCAGCTTTAAAAATTGGGAAATTTTCCCAACCCCAGACCCGCCTACCATCATCAAGAACTGACCGTCGTGAAATATTTTAAAAAGTTAGTAAACTTTTCTTCCATGTAAATTTTTTGAAAAGATGCTGCAAACCCACATGCGGCGAAATCCCCTTTTTTTAAAAATCAGAAAAAAAAAAAATTTTAACTGTTACTTCCGTTATTTCCCAAGGGGGTTCCCGGGGGAAACCCCGTACGCGAGGCGCTACCTCTGTGGGTCAATCTTTGATAAATTAAAAAGGGCTGAAACAAAAGGGAACAAGCTTTCTCTAAATTTGAATTTTTCTGGGGGAAATTTTTGAAAAATAAAAGCCGGATCGTTTTTTTAACTCTTAAAGGGTCGCCCACCGAAACCCCGTCCACTACATTTTTTTACAGAATTTTTTTTCCTTTCTTCATCAAGTGGAAAAAGGGCCCTGCTATCTTATAAGCTTCAGAGGACTTAGTGTGCACAGGTACCCCAGGGCCAACTTTACACTTTCTGTAAATTCTTTGAAGTTTTTTTAAAAATGGGGACCGCGAAGCGGAAAAGAATACTTTCGTCCGAAAAGTCAATCTTGATCGTCAAGACTGGTTGCAAAAATGCAAAAAAAACTTTGGGAAACCTGCCCCCATGGAAATGAGGGAAAAATTTTTAGAAAATTCAAATTTTTAATGTTTTAGAAACTTTTTGAGTCAAATTTTTTTTCCCCCATTTAGTTTTGGTGTAAGTAGGACACCAAAAAATTTTACTTCAATTTTTAAAAAAAATTTCCCTTTCCCCCCAAAAAGAATTAGGCAGGTTATTTGGGGTTATACCCAATTGTTAAAGAAAAACAATGTTCTTTTAAAACAGAAAAATTAAAAGGCCATTAAATGCTTAAAACTTTTTAAAATTTATCCGGCTCGTGCTGAAAGGTTTCTGAATATAATTTATGTAAACGAAAATTTGTTTTTTTTCTTTAAAGAAACATTAACCCATTTTGCAAGGGTCATCAGCAATTGAGCTCCCTTTGGGTTTTAAATTAAAAAAATAAAAAAACATGTATATAAGTCATATAGCTTTACATTAAAATAACATGGGGGGATTATAGAACCTTGGGAAAATTCCCATATTTTAAAAGTCTTGAGGATGATAAAGCACCCCCAAAATTTTTTGGTCTTTATGTGTCTCCCATTTTAAAAAGGGATTTACAAAAATTTGTAGAGGGACCAAAAAAGACCAATTTGTTTTAATTCATATAAAAAACCCGGCCCTTGCCACACCTACGAAGCTTTAGTAAGATCAAAAAAGGAAAGGGCAAGGACACTTTTACTTTTAAGAAAACCTGTTTTTAAATTTTTGAGTAGTTAGTCGTGCAGGTGACAATTGAACTTTCGTCCTTTTCAAAATTCCAGTTTGGTTTGTAAAGGGAAAAATTCATCATTTTTATACAGTAATAGACCATTCAAAATTTATTATTTTTTCCATGACTTTTCCAGTGTAGACGTGACTGGAATTGGGTCTAAGCTAGAGTCTAAACCCGGGAGGCTTCCCTTTGCTTTAGAATAGGAGTCACAATAGAGGGCTTCCATTATGGGGAAAATTTTCCACTTTCCCCAAACCATTTGTTAAAAAAACTTATGAAAAAAATGACTACCCCGGTTCCTGGTAAAGGGTTTAACATGTGTAAAAACCCAAAAACCCAAAACCGAAACCTTTTTTTTTCCCCAAACAGACGGACAGAAATTCCGGGATTTTCCTGTAAAGATATTGATACATTTATAGTCCTATTTTTTGTTTGGTACAGGACCCTCTATAGTTATCAGTTTTTCTTTTTTTCCAATCTAAAGATTTTTTTTTGCTTTTAGGAAAACCCTTCCCTTTCAAACTTTTTTTAAACGTCCCAAGAGCAAATTCATCACCTTTTCTTTGGGAGATAAAAATTCTTTACTTGTTTTTTTTGTTTGGGGAAAATTTGGAGTTTAATGCCCGATTTCATTTTTTTCACCTTACCCCAACCCTTTTTTTAAAAGGTCTTTACGTCAGATATTTCTTTAGTCAAAAAACTGGACCAAAATTGTCTTTTTGCATGCGCTGTAACTCTTTTGGCTTTTATTTTTTTTCTGCTTTTTTCCCTTTATGGCTGCATTTTTTAAACTCTTGCACAGGAACTTTCAAAACTTTTTACCCAATTTAAAGAAAACTAATGTTTTTGCTTTAACAGCCCCCTCGCAAGCCTTTTTCCAAACCAGACATTCCCTGAGAATGTTTCACCCCTTTTTTGGGCCCTTTTTTTTTGGGAATAGCTAAAGCAGCAGCCTCAAAACTGCTTTCTGAAAGTTTTTCAAAAAAATTTTAAAACATCCCTCAAAAATAAATTTACTCTCAGTCTTCTCAGTGGGGTAATTTTGAAAAATTTTTCCCCAAATTTCCTTTTTGTAAATTTTAAAATTTTGGGGATAACATCTACACCACTAACTTTCAAAATCCAACGGATTTTTTAAAAAAAATAAAATATTGGCACATGGCACTACCTTTGTGGGTCATTTGGGTGTACCCATTTTTTCTGTTAATGCTAAAGCAGGTGGGAAAAAAAGGTAAGATCAAACCCCCGATTTCTCTATGATGAGATATGTCTGGGGTGCGGTTGTTCTCCCCTCGTTTTAAACAAAACTACATAAAGAAAACCAACAAATTTTCCAAAAATCGGGGGAGAAAAAAATTGAAAACCCGGGATCCCAGAAAAAGGGGCCTGAGAAAGAAATCGCCACCAATGATCCACTTTTTCTTTAGAACCAAAATTTTGGAACGTAAAACCCAAATTGTATTTTGGGCCCCTCAGGGCCCCCTTTGGGGAATAAAACTGATGCAAAAAGTAAAATTTTGATTGGGCCCGAAACCCCTTTTAGTTTTTAAAAAGGAAGCCGGGCACCCTTAACCGAAAATTTTTTAAAAAAAAGAGGACAAAAGTATGGTAATCTAAAAACCCCTTGTACTAGATAGCTGTACTCAAAATTTAAACAGATTCTTTTCATATATATAAAAACCCGGGGGGTAGTAAAACCTTGTAAATTGGGAACTTCTGTTGAGTGACATTTTAAAGGGGGAAGGAGAATACAAGATAAAATTTTTCTAGAAAGGGTGCATTTCACAAATTATCAAATTTATTTTACCCCCCCGGGAAAGTGCGTTCCATTGGAGAACCGACCAAAATTTTCACAAAGTTTGTTTTTTTTTTTCCGGTATATTTTAAATTTAATGGGGGATTAAAATATAAAAATAGGTGACCCCAGTACAATAACCAGATCAAAACCCGCTTTTAAAAGCAGACCCTAACCCAGAGGACTGGGGGGCGGGGGGGGGGGGGTGGGGTGGGGGTGTTCCCCTTTTTAAAATAAATTTTTTTTTGGGGGGTGGTTTATGGATAGGTAATGACTATCTTGAAAATCTTGGGATGTAGATTTGGGGATGACAGGCTATTTACAATGACCTTCACTGAAAACCCGCTTCCCCACAATATGAAAGATGGGGCCCCCCATGTGAACAAAAAAAAGACCCCCGAGCCCAAAAATGGCAATGGTTTTGCTGTTTAAATCCGTAAAGGGGCCCCCGGAAAAAATGTTTTTTGGAATTTTGTTGGGCTAGCCTTTGCCCCGGAAAAATGACTGGGTCGCCATGATGACCCTTGATGACTCAGGGAAGAAGATGCTGCTCACCATGTTGACCCAAATGATGACTTCAGGGAAAATTTACTGCTGGTCGCCCCTGGGGTTTACCAACTGAAGACTTCAAAGGGGAAATGAAAAGCTGGTCGCCATGTTGAAACCCGCGGATGCCCTTTTTGAATGGAGAAGAGGGGCTGGTCGCCATGTTGACCCGCGGAGGGCTTCTTGAAGGGAGATGAGTGCTGGTGCCATGTTGACCAGCGGAAGACTTCTTGAAGGGGAAAAAATTTAATGCTGGTTTGCCAGGTTTACCAGCGGATGATTTTTTGGAGGGAGAGAGCGCTGGTCGCCATGTTTACCAGCAGAACTTCTTGGGGGGAGATGTGCTGGTTGCCATGTTTACCAGCAGATGATTTTTTTGAGGGAGTGACCCGCTGGTCGGGAAAAATTTACCAACGATGACTTCATAGAGGGAAAAATGATACTGGTCGCTAAGGATCAGTGATGGGTCTTCAGGGGAAAAGTGATATGGGAAATTTTTATAATAGCCTTCAGTTTGAGTTGAAACGGAAAAAAAACTTTTCCCGCAGTTTGTGTAGATTTGCAATCAATATTACAAAACATTCCTTACAAAAGTCCCCCCCTAAGATTTTATTTAAAGGATCTTTCTGTTTCCCTTCAGCTTTGCTTGACGAAAAGCCCCTTTAAACGAAAAATAGTTCTTTGATTTTAAAACATTAACTTCTTTTGGGTCGTTTTAGCAGACATCCATGAAAAGCTGGAGTGGGACCCTTTTCAGGGAAAAACAAAATTTTGACCCCAAAGGGACAGTTCCCCCTCGGGGGTGTGTGACGACCATCTTTTACAATTTCGTAAATTTACTTAAACAGGTTTTTTCTTGGTGTGATGCAGACGTGAAAAACAAAGGCACCTTTTTAAATTTGGGGCACAATATGGGTGTAACTTCAAAACAACATTGCAATACTAAGTTTTTCCCGGAAAAAGGGGGTTTAAGTTTGAAAGTAATTTTTGTCAATTTTTTTCCCCTTTTTAAAAAACCGATTTTTTTGGGCCCCGCCCCACAAAACTTGGAAAAGAAAAAAAAACTTTCATCCGGTCCTTGAAAACAAAACCAACTGTTTTTACTTGGGGGGTTTGTAGTGTCAAAAAAAGCTATTCACCCAAAGTTGGTCTGCCCTCATCTTTTTACTTTTTTCCCCTCATTTTTGGGACTGAATAAAAAAAAATATATCTCTTTTTTTTTTGACAAAAACAACTTTACCAAACACGGGGCTCTATTGCCTTTTTGGGGGAAAGAGGGTATTTGATGCGCCGGACAGAGAAACCGCACCGGGAAACTTTTAAAAATTTAAAATTTATGGGTCTTCTTTTGGGTTTAACAAATTTGGAAAGAAAGATGATTTTAAAATAATTTAAATTGAAAATTTCTTTAAGGGGGTTGTCACCACATATGGTTGTTCCCTTTTCCCGTTTGAAATTCCCTGGTCAAATGATGTCCCAAAAAAAAATGACGTCACTTCCGTGTCCCCTAAGTTACGAATTTATTCGTCCCTTGTGAGTTCCCCAATTGAATAAACAAAACCCAAAAAAATAGAAAAATAAAAATTTAAAAAGGAAAAACCACTTTTAATCCACTTAAAAAAATAAAAATCAAATAAAGGAAAAATTTAAGAATACGAATTGATGACCTGTAAACAGTAAGGCTTACGGGAGTGATTTTGATCAATGGAATATTCCCAGTTTAAGTGTGCCGCCCAAATGGGCCCCCGGTTCAGTAACCAAAACTGCCAAAACGCCCGGGCTCAAAAAAAAGGGGGACTTTTGGGCGCACATTCAACTGGGGATCACACCCCAAAAACCCAAATTATTGCAGATTTACCAAAAACTCGGGGGGAATACATTCCCTATTCAAACGCCGTAAAAAAAAATCTTACGACCAGTTAAAAAAATATAATAAATGGAGAGCTGTTAGATCCCGCTGGGTTTAGTTTAAACCCGGGGGAGGCCCCTTCCTGTGGGGTGGGGTGTGGGTGTGTGTGTGTGGGGTGTGGGCGTGCGCGCGCGCGCGTGTGTTGTATGGAGTGTGTGGGGTGTGGGGGGGGTGTGTGTGTGTTGTGTTGTGTTTTTGTGAATATTAAATGGAAACATGGGTCTTTTTTTATTCAAAATTTCTGTGTGCCTCCCCCTGTCCTAGACCCTCATTCCCCCTTTTAAAATCCTCCCCCCCCATCCCCCACCCTCTTTCTCAAACTTTTGATCCCACCCCTCCCTTTCCATCCAAACCCCCTCCTCTATCTCTCCTCTCGCTCTCTTCTCCCATATCACCCCACACACAACCCCACACACACACCCACACACACACCCCCCGCGGGGCGCCCCAGGGGGGCCCCTTTACACCTTTTCCCGAAAAAAAACTTGGGATGTGGCCACATGTAATGCAATACAAGGGGGGGCAAGATTTATAAAAGGGGTTTGGGAACCCGGGGTAAAATAAGAGTGAACAAACCCATTGGGGTTTTTGTCTTGGGGGGGGGCGAGAAGTGGGAAAAAAGAGAGAGGGAGGGGGGGGGTGAAAAACCTTGCTCTACGTGCCAAATTAAACGTTTGACCCCTTGGGTAATTTTTTTTTTTAGAGAGAGATAGGTTTCGCTTACTGTAAAGGGTTTGCACGGATGACATTAACAGGGCTGTCCTTCCTCTGTTGATAAAGGACCAGGCACAGTTGTGGCTGCACGGTTTAGTTACGTCCGTCCCCCTTCGGTCGCGTACTGTCGACTGTGATGCTCTGATTAGACGCTTTACGCCTCATGAATCCACGCGATGGATTCGTTTGAAACAGTTTAATGACCGTCGGCAACTTCCCCATGAGACGGTAGAGGAATTCTCCGTGTCTATGACGCGGCAGGAACAGCAACTTGACAAAAACCGAAAGGACATCATGTAAACGATAGTCAATGGCCTCCTTTCCTGCATTTCCAAAGTCCCAGTCCCTCCGACAAGCGCTTGATTTGGCGCTGACCGCGTCAGTCTTCCAGGACCCTCCGGCCACTGAGAAGGTAGAAGTAGCACTGGCCTCTACCACAGAACAGACAAGTGCACTGAAGACTGACATCTTGCGAATGGACTCGGCTCGTAGCGACGCCGGGTTTCACCCCCTGTACAGACCGCGACACAAGCTTCATTTGCACACTCCACCGCGCACTTACAGCCTCGAGGTAATGGCCGCACCCATCCACGGTCATTCAATCAGCCCGCTGGCCACAGAAACGTCCCTACCCCCACCCGCCGTGTCGTTCATGCAGAGGTGCTTATGCGCGATACACGTGTCGTTTTCAGGATGCAATAAAAATGTGTCACCATTGCCACTTCATCGGACACACCGCCGCAGTTTGCTCTAAGCGCGGCAGTAGCAGATAGGGGTTTCCCCTCAAGACTTCCAAATCCAGGACTGATTGGCATGAGAGGGAAACAGTGCATTGCTCTGGACCCGTTCCCCCATGAGGCCATTCTCTAATTGTAGTAAGATGTAGTAACAAGCCTTACGCCAGTCTGGTAGATACAGTTGCTAATGTTTCCCGTGTTAGTAGCCAACTTGCAAATGTATTACTTGAAGAGATGCTAGTCAGCATGCAGCTGTGCCCACTTGCCTTTATCAAGGGATTCGGTGGACGGCCCGTTGGAGTCCTAGGAAAAACAAACTGCCCCTCAAACTTTCCAATCTGCGCGTTTCTCAGTTGATTTTTTGTTATGGGTCATATGGCTTGTACCTTGATTTTAGGCATTGATGTCCTAATTGCACATCAAGCCTGCCTGCACTTTGGTACCCATCACCTTCAGCTGTACAATGGTTTAACGTCGGTCCCTTTCTGAAAGACCAACCTGTTCGTGTCACCTCCAACTGTAGCCACGCCACGGGTGTCATTGAACCTGGTCGAAGAACGTGAAAGAATGGACAAGCCTCAACTGCCAGAACTCCTGCGAGAAGCAGAGGACAGGCCGCTATGGAGAGGATCAACGGAGTCGTCCCTCGTGTCCTCCCTATGACCACCTAGGTTACGGAAATGAGATGAGAATGTCTGTAATGAAGGAAGCTTAAACCGAGCATTCAAGTTAATGTTCAAACTGTTCCGAAATTCAAGCTTTCATCTTCCAACAAAAGTTGGTCGCATTAAGAAATCATAACCTGAATGATAATTGTAACTGAAAGCTTAGAATACGTATAAAATGTGTTGAGTTGCTGCAGATTTTTTTCGTCTGTTATAACTCTTGGACTTCGCCTATTCATGTGACAGATTGTCACAAAATTAAGCTCTGAACGCGACTGGATACAGCAATTCTGTGGCCGTCTGCTATGACTGCAGTGCAAGGCCCTTCAGGCAGACAATGGTTCGGGGGTTGTACATTATCCGACTCAGAATGTGACCAGGCAACGTATTTCCCACATGGAAAACCATCGACGCCGACGGGTGGAACTGAGACGGTAAACAGGTTTTAACATCATTGAATCAATGGCAAACTCGAACCCAAACACAATACGGAGGTCGATTTAAAGTCCAACATTTAGGTCTACGCTTTGAAAGGAAAAATACAGACACATGACTTTTTCGTTTTCAGAACAAATGACGACACCTGGACAATTCTTCCATCAAACTTAACTTCTTGGTGCATAACTATCATTCGATATGCTGCGCGTTGCCAAAATGTTGTCGAGGAGAAAACTAAAATCACTAAATTATCATGTATAGCGAAGATTTCTAGGAGGCTTCCAAACTAACGGTACGGGTTTTCATCTACTATTGTCCTTTCACTGATGAACACGAATCTTGTGCTTTCTTCTCTTTAACACTATGTTTATACTCAACACAGCCCCGTAATCTCCGGCTTTCCCTATCACAGCATGTTTATTTTTCCCAGGGATGAAGAGTGTGACAGAGCAGAAGACATATCACACACACACACACACACACACACGCGCGCGCGCGCGCGCGCGGGGAGAGAGAGAGAGAGAGAGAGAGAGAGAGAGAGAACGAAATAATGTATTGCTTTAAAGCAGTACAGCTTCATCAGCAATGCAATTCGATTGACTATGGTAGAATTAAACACAATGCACGTTACTTCGACATGGAAACCATGACAAAATTGTCCTTTTTCCAAACACAGTTCTGACATTTCATGCCACTGGAACAGCGCTGGTCACGATGATTCCGTCTGCGGCGTGAATCTTGAGCCCAGGCTGTCATCCCAGGCAGAACACGATCAGCGTCCGTGCAGCACGTGCTAGGATGTCAGCGTGTTGTGTTCTGCTGACACGTTTACCTCGACGGAGACTGGCCAGTTTTGTCCGGTCTTCTGTCAGCAAGTGTCTGTCATCTTGCTTCACGAACCAGAACGAACAGTCACTGTCATGAGGCGAACACGGAAATTCCAGCACCAGATCGTCCGATTCACAGAGCAGTACATCAGAATCATTTGAGCTGTTAAGGACAACTTTTCTAAATAACTTATTTCTGCTCTTGTCTCTCAATCGCCTTAGCACACATTTATTCGTCAGGGTGGCAACGTAACTTTTCACAACACCGACACTGAATCCTGCAACTAGGCTGTCACAAATCGGTTCGATGTCAGTGTCAGGTGGTGAGGTGGGGACAGAGCTGTCAATACACTCACACGTGTGTACAGTTTCAGTGCCATCATGTAAGCTCAAATGATCAGTCTCCAATCTTACTTGATCACCCGTTTGACGCAAGTGTGTAGCCACAGTGTGTTCCATTACTGGGTCATGTGCACACAGGTTTTCAGGTCGCACGTCAGTCGGAGAGAAGTACTCACAGAAGTTGCAGTAGCTTCTTCATGTTTTCCTCTTAACTGCCTCTCTTGCTGCTGTCGGGCTCTCTGTTGATCTCGTCGGACCTGGCTGGGTGGCTTTTTCCTGAAATACTGAACTTGTGTGTTGCGGTTCAGAACGGGATCCGCCATGTTTGTTGACATCTGGAGCGGAGCGGGCTTGAGGCGCAAGACAACCACAGTGTTTTCAGCTTCTCCTGCCACTTTCCAGCTGGCGACGTTATTGTCCGTCAGCAGGGCGTTCAAGGTCTTCTCCACAGCCACTGGGAGTCCAGAAGCTGGCATGTTTGCGATGAAACTTGTGAAATTTGTCGCAGATCAATCAGTGCGCGCCCTGCTGCTTCTGCTCACGTCACGTGACCCCCCTCCCCCCCCCCGCGAGAGAGAGAGAGAGAGAGAGAGAGTGGCAGTCACCACAAACACAAGCTTGGGATTCGTTACTTTATTAAAACATTCTTTCATTCTGATCTTTCAAACATGACTTGTTTGCAACAAATAGGAAAACAATAACGTTCTTGGTGAGTAAACGGTGGAAGAAAACAATCGCGCGCGCGCACACACACACACACACCACTTTTACACACACACGCATGCGCGCGCGCGACACACACACACACGCACACACACACACACACACAACGTATACACAAGTCCTCACACCCGTATACATACAAACATTTCCAGTTCTCTCTGTATCTGTCTCTCTTTTTCTCTTTCACACACACTATACACACACACACACACACACATACACACACACACACGCGCGCGCGCGCGCGCACACACATACACACACGCGCGCACGCATTTCAACGCACAATGTTACATTAGATGCAGATGAAATAATCTGACGTTCGCTAAAAACGTTCAGTTAGGCTCATCACACGTACACACATGTGCAGCTTACGCTTATGCTTGCGGATACAAACGGGTTTTCTTTTTTTCACAAAATCAGCGACCAACGTACTACCTAAGTGCGTAAAGTTATGTGTAAGAATTCATTGTGTGTATGTGTGTGTGTGTGTGTGTGTGTGTGTGTGTGTGTGTGTGTGTGTGTGTGTGTGTGTGTGTATGTGAAAATGTGTGAGCGCGCGCGCGCGCGAGAGGGTCTATGAGAAATTGAGCACACAACCGTTCGTGTTTGCATGCGAGTGCATTTAAAAAAAAGTGTTCGAACTCTTGCACGAGTCACTAACACATACTGAGGTTTGAAACAGTGCGAGACAAGGATTCCAGTCAGGAAGATTGGTTCAAATCTGGTCATTCATAATAAGATTACAACTCGTTTCAACTTCCCCTCGTTCGTCATGCATGTACATTCTCCACTATACAACGACGGTATCACATGTCAAAACACACAACCTAGCCTATGTTGTTTCATACTGGCTCCAAGCACGCTGACATGGCCACCCCATTCTCAGTAGGTCTTTGGAAAGCATCAAGGGTATAGTGTAGTTCCCACAAAGTCTCGAAAGAGAACCTCAAACACAACACGGATTTCATCCACAAAGTTCTTGCCCTAATTATCTGGCAAAATCACACACAACCGTACTCAAAACGTCACACATTTTTTGGGGGAAAAAGTAAACGCATAAAAAATCATCATCAGACAAGTTATACTGACAATATCATCGTCGACATTATTATCATCATAAAGCCGCTCAGTGTCAACGTAAGCGATTCTCTCTCTCTCTCTCACTCTCACTCCCACACACACACACACACAAACACGCACGCACGCACGCACACACACACACACACACACACACACACACACACACACACACACACACACACACACACATGCACGCGCGCGCGCGCTACTGTCATACATCCGTCATTGCGTGGCTAAATTCGAAACTCTCGATCAGATTCAGAAGAAGGGCTATGAGTCCAATGGCCTTTAGCGCCGCTTTTGGCACTATTGTAATGTCCGCGGTGATGGTGAGGATGAGTCTGAGGATGGGGGTGAGGGTGAAGATGAGGATAAAGATGAGGATGGTGCTGGCTATGAGTATGGCGGCTGGAGGCAGGATGAGCGGGCGTGATGCCCCCCACCTCGCTCTGCGAGCTGACGCGAGCACTGCTCCCAGGTGCCCGGTCCAGGGGTCCCACCGCCTGGCCGCTGACAGCGGAGGAGGAGAAGGAGGGCGTGTGCGTGCCCAGGGGAGACACGGACGGGGTGAAGGAAGGGGTGAGGGCGGAGGAGTTGAGGCTGGGCTCGTAACTGATGGGGGAGCGCGGTAAGGTGGGCAGGGAGCTGGCGCCAGTCTTGGAGCGATGGGCACGACCCCCTGAAGACTTGTGACCGCGCTCTGCCCTGCGCGAACCCGGCGGCACCCCGCTGCTCTCGCTCACCCTGTCACTGTCATCACAGTCGCTGGACTCCAGACCCAGGGAGGAGGGGCGTTGGTGATGATGGGAGGAGGGACGATGCGTGCCTGGGGTAGGGCCAGGCCCTGCCCGCCGTTGATTCGGCGTTGAGGGACCGTCTTCACGGGCGTCTTTTTGGGCGTCACGGACTCGTCCTTGAGCTTGGCGATCTCGGAGAAGACGTGGGCGAGGGGCTGGTACTGCGGGCC
>CM031602.1:32033230-32038230 GCA_018398815.1 Conus ventricosus
CCAGTCTAGCAGGTAGTCCCAGTTGTAGGAGCCCGAGTATTCCTCCTCGTTGTTGATCACGTGGGACAGAGCCCCGGTCTGCTGGGGTTCTGGGGCCTGGAAAGGCGCTCCCCCTGCAGGGACGATGGTCACCCCCTGCTGCTGCTGGCGACGGGTGTTCTCGATCATCACCATCTCCTCGTCCACGTCCGTGTCCGTGAAGTGATCCAGGTCCAGGCCACCCTCCCCTCCTCCTCCCTCACCAAAGGGAGGCGCGTTCTCCACACAGAAGGTCATATCCACACCAGACGTGCTGCCGGAGGAGCTGCCCTTGGTGGAGTGTCTGGTGCTGGGTTTTCCGATCTTGGAAGAATCGATCCCCAAACGCGCCAGGTACTCCTGGTGGTTGACAGCCACTGGCTCCGCCGGCGTGTCGTCATCCTGCTGGATGCCCGAGTCAGGCATGGTCTTGTGACGGAAGGCTGCCAGGTTGGTGAGGTAACTGTTGGCACTGATCCTTCGGATTTCATCGTCATCCTCCACCTCCACAGAGCCTCGCCCACTGGAGGCCGAGTTGTGCGACTGTTCGGAGAAATCTGACACGTTAGCTTTGGCTGCGCGTATGTGGTTATTGTACTGAAGCGGGCTTTTGAAGGCTGGAAGCGGGCCTGCTTCCTCAAGAGGAGGAGGGGTGACACTCACTGTTCCCTCTCTCCCGACATACCCCTCGCCATTGACCGAGGTAGGCACGCCCTTCGTTCTGCGCTTCTGGCAAATGAAGATGAGCAGGACGATGATGATGATGGCTGGGACGAGGATACAGACGAGGACAATGAGAGCGATGGCGATGCTGCTCAGCCCGTCGTCTAGCTCGTGGAGAGGGGTCTGGCAGCCAGCACAGGAGCGATCAATGTTGATCACACACAACACGGTGCTGGTCATCGAGTTCTCCATCCCGGACGACGCGCGCACAATCAGTGTCTCCAAGTTCTGCCCGAGGGCGCGCTTCTTCCGCCTGGTCGACCCCACCGCCTTTTCCTCGATGGCCTCGTGCAGAGTGTAGGCCACGCTGATGTTGCCCGAGACGGGTTCGATCTGGAAGTAGTCCACCTGCCGGTCCAGAGTGTACACCACGCGCCCGGCAGACCCGCCGTCCGCGTCTCTGGCGGACACGGTGCCCACGTAGGCCCCCTTCTTGGCGCTGCCGGGAACCTTGAAGGTGTAGCTCTTGTTGAGGAACTTGGGCGGGAACTCGTCTTCGTCCGTGATGGTGATGGTGACCGGCACGGTGCTGTGCAGTCCCCCAGCATCCGTGGCCCGTATGGTGATGTTCAGCACCTTGCGGTCGGCGGGGTCCTCGTAGTTGAAGGTCTTCTTGGAGACGATGTGGCCCGTGTTGGGGTCGATGCCGAAGAAGTTTTTGTCGTCCCGGGACAGGATAGTGTAGTTCACCTCGCCGTACTCTCCGCCATCCTTGTCATTGGCGTGTACCTGGTCACAGTACCGAGGGGCGTTAGGTTGGTATGACGTGCTAGCTTAATGAGCTGTTGGAATGTTACGGCGGGGGAGGGGAAGAGAGAGAGAGAGAGAGAGAGAGAGAGAGAGAGAGAGAGAGAGAGAGAGAGAGAGAGAGAGAGAGAGAGAGAGAGAAAGAGAGAGAGAGAGAGAGAGAGAGAGAGAGAGAGAAAGAGAGAGAGAGAGAGAGAGAGAGAGAGAGAGAGAGAGAGAGAGTGAGAGTGAGAGATTCAAACTGTGAGCGTACAGAACAAACGAATCTGTCAATTAATGCAAATTGCCTAATTATTCCATCCAGTTTCAAAGGAACAACTGCCGAAAAGTGAGATAAAAACACAAAACAGCCACAGCAGGCCTGTGTGTTTGCTCGTTGTTAAAAAAATGAGATAATCAACTCGTCCGCTTCAACGCATCATTTATTCGCACCATACTTTACATTAACTTGGTGCAGTCTTACGAACAGAATGTATGTGAAAGAAAAATGTCAAAAGTGTCGTTTATTTCCTGATGACAGAAAAGGTTAGAAAAATTTGCCGTACAATTTGTCGGGCTAAAAGATGCTCAGAGACAAATGACAAAAGAACGATCTCTAATGATGTGCACTTAGAAGAAATTTAGAAATGTGATCTGTTCACAGTGCATGCTCAATGATGTTTATTTTTTAATGTATGGTGGCAAAGGCGTAGTTCTATAACTATAGTGATCGCTATTCATGAGCCTGGTGTTTAATCGTGCTTGTCACGACCTCGAATCAATACTATTTTCTTCACAAAGATGGCTTTGAAAATAAAAGTTTAAAAACGGTAAGTAACCGCTGTGTTTCTCTCGGTTCTTAGTCAGGGAAGCGAGATTGCCGATGCTCTGGCCAAGGAGGGCGGAAAGCTGGACCAGACAGACACTTCCGTGTCATACAAGGACGAAAAAAACCATCGTCAGGAGCATTGTCCAAAAGAAATGGTCTCAGTGGCATCCGGCATACAACAAAAGTGACAGCTGCCACAGCCTGAGCAGGGCTGACCAGGTCATCATCTTGAGGCTCAGGACGGGTCACGGCAGGCTGAACGCTCACCTGTATAACAGGATGAGGATCGGACAGTCAGAGATGTGCCCATGCCATACAGCTGCTATGACAGCCGAACATCTCCTGCAGCACTGCCATCTGCATGACGCCCTGAGGAACGAAACGTGGCCTGAGGCAAAGGCCCTGAACGAGAAGCTGCATGGCGGCCAGGCAGCCCTGGAGAGGACGGCAGAATTTGCGAGGCAGACTGGTGTATCCATCTAACGTGGTGATCGACGAAGAAGAAGAAGTTCTGTTTGAAAACGTCCGTTACAATGCCTAAATCTAAATAAACAACCTTCCAATCTCTGTCTGAAAGTATTCATACACTTGCATTACAAAAACATACCGCAGTCACATAAAAGTTCTTGAACATGAAACGATAGTATCTCAGTGGACTCTCAAAATTGCTTTCACATGAACACCCTCCCCCCCTCCCCGATCGTTTTATCCACCTACTCTTCTTCAGAACGAAACATCAACCCACCTGGAAGACAGTCAGGTAAGCCTTGAGGTTCTCCGACATGGTGCCATAGTAATGAGTCACGGGGAACTCGGGCGGATACTCGTTGACGTCCGTCACGTTGACCAGCACTGTCACGAACGCCGACAAGCGCGGGGCCCCATTCTCACAGTGGACGCAATCCACGGCCCTGACCACCAGCCGGTGAGAAGCCTGGGCCTCGTAATCCAGCCTGGACAGCAGAAACAGCCCCCCATTCTTGGTGCACCCGAAAGCCCCGCTGCTGTTTCCCGAGCTCAGGCTGTACTCCAGTTGGGCGTGGGGACCTTTATCCGCGTCCGTGGCGTTGACCACCAGGAAGACCTTGCCGAGAGGGTAGGTGTCCTCCTCCAGGACCACAAAGTAGCTGTGGATGCGGAACTCTGGAGCGTTGTCGTTGTCGTCCAGGATGGAAATGACCACTGGCACTGTCGTGTTGCGTGGAGGCGTTCCCCTGTCCACGGCCATGGCCTTGAGGTGGTAGTGCTGAATCCTCTCGTGGTCCAGCACGCCGCTCAGCAGGATCTTCCCCGTGCTGGGCTCCATGTAGAAGGTGGAGGCAGAGGGTCCGCTCAGCACGTAGTGGATGGTGTCATCGTCAGCACTGTCGTCCGTGTCTTCGGCGCTCACCACCAGGATCTCTGTCCCTCTCTGCGTGGATTCTTTCAGACTAGTGCTGAATATACAGAAAGGAAGTATTAAGTAGCAGATGATCCTAATTAACCTCACACACACACACACACACACACACACACACACACACACACACACACGCCCACACGCACACACACACACACACACACACACACACACACACACACACACAGAGTCAGCATGTGATCGTTCACTTTCAGTAGCTGAGTAGCAGAACAGGATACACAGAGACTGAATATGATCGTTCACTTTCAGCAGCTGAGTAGCAGAGCAGAATAACATGCTGACTTGAACGGAAAAGAAACGTGCTGTACTCTGTGTGCGGTGACTGAACAAGGTTTTTAGTCTTTTTTTTTCCTCCATGCTATCGCTCTAGGCCAGTCTTGCCAACATGGGAAACTTGCGACAAACACAAACACGCAGCAAGCGTACAGAATGAGTGTATCGTAATGATGCTGATGCTGTCGATTCTCGATCTGCCATGGACCAGCAGATACACCTACCTGTAGTTGGACCGCAGGAAACGCGGGCTGCGGTCGTTGATGTCTGTGATGTGGATCTGCACGGTGGCCACACTAGACAGGGAAGGGGACCCCCCATCACGGGCCGCCACCACCAGCTGGACCACAGACTGTTGCCTCAGCGACTGCACGCTGCCGGTGGTGAAGATGGTGCCTGTGTGACCAACATACCGATCATCACGTCATGGCGAAAGTCTTTAGTGTGTGTGTGTGTGTGTGTGTGTGTGTGTGTGTGTGTGTGTGCGTGCGTGCGTGCGTGCGTGCGTGCGTGCGTGCGTGCGTGCGTGCGTGCGTGCGTGCGGCGCGCGCGCGCGCGTGCGTGCGTGCGTGCGTGCGTGCGTGCGTGCGTGCGTGTGTGTGTGTGAAATGCCGTCGTTATGTGTGGCATATTCATTTCGGTATAAGTTAACTTTATCAATGTTATGAGATCCTCTAATCTCTTTGTGGGACGTTTTCAGCTCTGATTTCTTTGTGGGATAGTTTTTATCTGTGGGGGGAATTACCACCATCTCTGTATGGGCTACGTTAACTTCGATGTACCATAACTATTCAGTATAATCACTTAATAATACTTACAAAAAAAAGATAAAATGATAATAATAATAATAATGACCATTATTATCATCATTTTTATTATCATTGATATTTATTTTGTAGTTCTGATACTTCAAGGCGCATCACTGTCTTAACTGAATACCCACCAACGCAATCTTCTACTTGCAGACAAACACACTGCCTCTTCTCCCGTGCCCTTTCCTTCCTTCCGCCC
>CM031602.1:32043230-32068230 GCA_018398815.1 Conus ventricosus
CCACGAAAACCACAGAGAGAAGATAGATGGCAAAGTATACACTCCACCGTGTTCAACAAGCAGAACAGCAATTGATGATCACAACGTAAAGCTATGACATATCCCGATAGGTTATTTGTTCATGTAAACTTGCACAAACACACAAATAAAAAGTCTTGCAAAGACTGGAAAATCGTGCATCACACCCACCTGTGGTGCTCAAAGCAGGTGTCCCCTGGTCAGCAGCCACAATCAGCACGCTGTGGTAGCCCGTGGCCTGAGACAGGGATGTCCTGGTGGTGATGGTGCCAGAGGACGGATGAATGTCAAACAGATTGGCCGTGCTGCTGTCCGTGCTGCTCAGCAGCTGATAGGTCACAGTCCCGTTGTCTTCCACATCTGGATCGTCAGCCCTCACCTGGAAACACCATGTTGGTAGTCATGTTCATTTCCTGCAGCCAGTGCAGTCGCCAGTCACTCAGAAAGCGGAGATTCTGACTGATCCCATACCAGGTCAATAGCCTGATAACTTAACATGAGAGGCACTATATACATGCATGCACACACACACACACACACAAATATATATATATATATATATATATATTGAATTATAAACAAAGCTTGCTCTTATGTCTTAGATTGACGAAATAGGGGGAAATAAGCATTCATATCTGCAGTGGTAGATGATTCTGCCTAACTAACAGTATGTGCTTGAGTGGGTGAATGGAGAAAAAATAAAATAAATGCTTCTAAAAATGAGCCTACAGCAAGCTTATAGTCTCCAAGGGGGAGACATCCTCCAATAGGGAGGGAAACTCACTAAGATATAACTCCTGGTCATATACCGATATTTCGAAACCTTATTGTTTCTCCTCAGTGACCGCGGAAAGTGGTAATTTGACTCCTCTGCCTTTTCAGTTTTAAGAAGAATGCAATCCCAGAAAAGGCTGGTGTGCAATACCGTAGTATATTTGTTGAGTTTTCAAAAAACCAACCAAAGGTGCCACCTAAGAAGCAAAAGAAAATCATGAAAGAGCAAAACAAGCTACATTTTCTTGTGAAAAGTAAAAATATAAAAAGATATCCTCTTAAGACACAAGTGCTGAGGGTCAGTTCTTGGAATGAATCCTCAAGAGACTAAAATACAACAAACTAATAAATTCCAAGGATAAGTACCGCGCACCGTTCCAGCAACTTACAGAGCAGCTTGGTGTTGCAATGACTGCAAGAGAGAACAGGGAAAGGGCATTCTGGGCCACTTCCGCCCTCACTCAGTTCGGGCGAAAGTAACCCAGAATGCCCCTTTCCCTGTTCTCTGACAAGTAAGACTTCAATAACCAAAAATAACGATTATCTACAAACAAACATACTGTGCAGGGTTATCCGTTTTCAATACTAATTTACTAAACTTTTCAGATTTCAGTTTTTGCTTAATCCTGTGTTTTTCCTGATCGTTTTCAATAACATCATTTTCACGCAAACATTCTTCAAATGAGTCTCTGTCTTTCATGTGAAATAACACAACAGTCTTTAACTGTTCTCTAAAGTCTTTTAAAACCGAGTTATATTTCTGGCATAAAATCCACACACTTATCCCAGCATGTCTTCCGCTGAAAGCTAGTTTCGACAAAGTGTTTCTCTTTTTAACTATGTCTCTTTCTGCCGAACAGTCATCTATAATAAATAGTGTCTGCGTTCCTTCAAACAGTTTATAAAACTGTTCTAAACACTCACTCAGTTTATTGCTAGGATTAACTAAATATATGTCATCATCTGTCCATATAAACCTTCTATCATGATATGCTTTGTTCATTTAAGTGTTGGACAGAAAACTACAATATGATTAAAATTATAACGATAAACTGTTTGTAACAGGTCGAGGATAAATATTGTTTTTCCACAACCAGTCTGCCCACAAATCAACGAGCAATGAGGAGTTTTTGTCATAAAGTTTAACTGCTCCATGGTTTTATAGAAGAATTTAATCTAATCCAGTTATTATTTTTATCATACTTTCTGTCAAAACCTGTTCAGTATAATAAAACCCTACAAGACCTAAATGTGTAAGATTAATCCAATTCAGTTCTGTAAGATTGTTTCTATTTAAGTCAACAGTGATTTTGTTGCTTGTTGTTATGATCTTAATATCCTCGCCATTGTGAAGAACGACGACAACAACGTTAAGACGTTTAACGTCTAAGTTTTGCCAGCTAATATTAATTCCTTTTATAAGGTCATCACTAACGCCCACAACCCCATCCCTCTCCACATCTTTAAAGACAGAAATTTCAAATATCATTGTGAACGTGTCTCCTAATTTTCTGCTTGGAAAGAACTGTAATTTTGTAGAAGCTTTTTTTACAACTGTTTCTTTCTGTGGAGGATGTACTGCTTTTTTCCATACGGCGTTATTTCAATTTCTTTCCGACTATTGTCGTCCGGCATAAGACTTACATGTAAAGGGCCAGAGTTGAATGCTTTTCTGAAACTTTTTTGACGGCTAAAATATGTAAATGGGCTTATGAATTCAAATTTTATTTCCCATTCTAAATATGGTTCTAAGTGCCATTTGAGGTCAGGTTTTCGAACTATTTTATATTCATACTGGCCAACATTATTTGCCTCTAGATTGCGCAGCTGTTCTAGTTTAGGAAACTTTTTACTGTCGCTAACCTCTTTGCGTTTATAATCACCATCTTTAGTGTACTCAAACCCATACAAAGTGCCTATCTCACCGTTCTGTTCAAAGTCCGCAACGTCTGCAAGGTCTTTTAATTCTAAGGTTATACCCCTTTCACAGGCGCTAATGTAACTCCGGGTTCTTCTGGCCCCACGCGACATTATTTTTTAGTAGCGTATTATTTTATTTCAAAACAATGTGCAGGTTATCAACATTTTACGACTTTCCCCGTTTTGTCTTTGATTTTTATATTAAGATCCGACCTCCACAAAACTAATCTTTTAAACTGTAAATTAGGGAATTGTATAATTTCATAATCGCAATATGCAGCTTTCCCTGACGGCAGAGGTCTTAAAACTAGTTGAGGGCCTTCCATATATAAGTTTTCATCAGTGCTTAGCTCATCAAATGAACATAGTGTAATGAATGTAATGCAAGATTGAGCGGACTTTCCCCCTCAAACGTAGTTTCATCTGGCGAAACCCTAAAACTATGAGTGGGTGAGATTGCTAGTTGTAAAGCCTAGCATTTTAGCTAGCTCTTTATAAAAATCGTATTTTTGCTTCTTCAGGTTTGAATGTTAATATTGTTTTTAGATTTGCATTGTTAAGTTTAAGAGTAATGTCTAAGTTACTCATTGCTTCTTTTAGTGAGCAAACCGTATAACCATCAGGTATTGTTAAATGTTTAACGTCGTTTGTTCTCCTTTCATATTTTGTAATCTTATTATTCCCCCTTGGCTTTAGTTATATTAAACCATACAACTTTGTAAATATTTCATGAAGTGCAACCATTTTGTCTCCGCATTTGTTTTCAAAGCATGTTCTAAAACGAAGGACGGTCTTGGGTTGTTATTGTTACAAACAATTTTTTAACAGAATAAAAATGAGTGCATTCAAATATACTGATGCAAAATATTCTGTTGGGCCGCACTACAATCTTAAAAAATATAGCAACTGATACTCTTGACATTGCTGTGACCCAAACTGCTTTTTCATAAAAAGGTGAGTACTCCATTGAAGAGCAATCTTAACCCCCTATTGAAAAAGAGCACATCAGAAAGCGTGGTTTAGTCATCCGATGCAGTTTTATCAAAACCCAGTTAAACTTTGCTGTGTCTTGTGCATAAAACTGGGTTTTGGAGTGTCGTATGCTAATCATTTAACTCATCCTGATCCTTTGGTGAGGTCAGTGTACAGATTTCATTTTTATTACACCTTCAGACGTATTTTGACTGAACTGCAAGCGCCATTACCGAATGACAAATCGTTTAATCCATTCAGCAACAGAATAGACATGAAGGCTTTTGAAAGGATCTGTAACGAATTCAATATTAACATCAAGACAGACTTTAGACAAAAGTTGGATCTTGATCAGGGCATAGGCACCCCTTATTTTCGGGGCACGCACAGAAAGTATAAATATGTCTTGAAACCTCCTTTCAAAATTGTTCAGCCCTGGTCCATAGAGCAAGAGCATAAAACAGCATGGACAACATTTATCTTAGACACTTCTAAGGGCCTAACTAGAGCGGGAATAGAACGAATAAACGACTCTATTCGTACTTACGTTTGGTGTTTGCTAGGTTCGCAAGCACAGGCAAGATCGAGCATAACTGATCTTTCTACTGGCTTTGATGCACAAAAACAATACTTAGCAAATTTAGAGGACGCCATTAATTCTACAGTTGATTTACCTTCAAGTATTCAAAGGTACCAACATGTTTTACAATACGCAAGATCGAAAGTAGACTTTGCTGTTGGCACTGGTTTATACATGCTGCCTTCTGACCTCAGGCTCCAGATGGTACAATAAAAACTATAATATGAAATTCTTATAGCAGGCAAGAACAGAAGGTTGGGAAAAACGACATAAATTCTGAGCCAGTAATATTACAAACAATAAAAGAACGCCAAGATTAAGTCATCTAATCCCCGAAGTCCAACCCCAAAGTATTGAAGACTCAGCAAAGCTTGCGGACTCTGTTCGCGATGACCATGAATATGAAAAGACAGCGCTTGTTCTTGGATTAACTGGCCTTGGATTACTCGGTCTTTATTTTATAAATATTAACCCAACTATTAAGAGAACTAATGCCCATAAGTGCTCGGCCATAAAGCCAACTACTTTGCTTGCAGTAGACAAAAGCCAGCTAACAAACACCCTAATATACCCGGTAAAGCGTCCACGGCTTTACTAGCTAATTTTTTTAATAAACTTGCAAGATGATCAAGCTGTTTTTTTACCCATGATTTATCAGGTGGAGGCGATGGTGGCGGAGGCACTGGACTTTGACCTCCACCGCCGCCCGTAATAGCCAACACCAGTGTACTTATTGCAAATCCTAAGGCTGTTATAACGCTTATAATGTGACTCCTTGCTCTCTAAACAGTGTTCGGATTCGTTCTGCTAGCGTTGTGTTTTCATATAAAATTTTCGGATAGTTTCTCTTATTCTATTCACTTGAGTTCGTAATTGGTCTCGGTTAGTAGTTAGCACTTCTAGTCTTGCTGATCTCTCTTGTTCAAGATCTTTTAGTCTTTGGGTTATTCTTTCTTTAATATCATGCCTAAGTTGGCGTCATCAGCCTCAACGAGTTTTTCTTTTTTTCTTCTTATATGCCCATCTAGTTCACCTAGTTTTGCTAAATTGTTTGTTAATTCGCCTTGATGGTTCTTAAGCATGATCAAGGGCCTCTATTTCTCACATGGGTAGCGGTGAGTCGTGTTAGTCTTTAACGCTGTTTCTTCTGAAAAACTGGATTCTGCTTCTATTACATTATTAATTCACCTGCTGATTGATTTAATTCTTTAAGTTCCATGTTTTGCATTTGGTTATCTGTTGGGAGTTCTTGCAGTGTGTTTTGAAGTTTAGCAACTGCCTCGCCCTTAATTTTGGCCTAACAAGGCCAAGGCGATTTTGATCTTTCACACTGAGTCTATTTCTAATTTAACCCACGGCTAAAAACTTTGATGGGTCTTTTTTAGTTGTAAGTGAACAAGTTGTCCTTGGCCGCTCCTCACAAACAAATGGTCATCTTTTACTTCAAAATCATTAGGGTCTATAAATTCGGGAGGTTCTTGGCCTAAACTTTGGTATAATGATCTGACCTTACTTTCTGTTAATTTATACCGACTTGTTGGTAATGTACTCCGATTTCTGCTAATTCATCATGCAATGAGAGCCTGAGCGATGCCGCTCCCAAGGGGAATCACTCATGTCGTCTCCAGGATCAAAAACATCATAATCTTCATCTTCAATGCCTGCCATGTTTCTTTAATAATTAATTTTTTTATTTTGTTTTATAAAAAATGTTACATGCATATGGCTTTATTCTTGACCCCCATAGAAGACTGAAAGAACCTTTGGCGTGAAGGGAAATAAACGGAATATTACTGTTCAAATAATCCATCTACTATTGATGCAGATCAAATCTTACTGTCAAATTTCCGGACCTAGGAGCAGATGAAGTGATTGTGCCAGGCTCTGCGCGTCTACTTTCAAATAGTACTTGATTCAACAACAGACACAAACAGGACAGTTGTCCAGAATTTGGGGCGGGCAATTGTTAAGAAAATTTCTATAAAACTTGAGGGGCAAGAAATATTTTCTTTACACAATGCAGACATATTTTTAACCTATTCTGATCTATGGCTAACCGGGAATGAAAGGGCTGATCTTGCGTTTCAAGGGAAAAGAAAATGAAGAAGCACTAAAACATAGAATAGGTGCCGCAGATACTAAAGACGGCAAAAAGTATGTGGCTGTAAATTTTGCGTTTGGAAATCGCTTTTCCATTCCCTTAGATTTTGAGTTGTTAAAAGCGCATGCGCCATACTTTCAAGGAGCATTAAAAGACAGACTGTCATATGAACTAACTTTTAACGAATACAAACGTGTTATCAGATCAACAGACACCGAAGCAAAGTACAGCATTTCTGACATCACGTTAGAGTTTGACGTTGTTAGCAACCCTAATTTAGCAAGGCAGATTTAGCACCATATCAGTCAAAATTAGCAATATATTACGAAAGAGTGATTCATCATACAACATATCCTAGAAGCAGGGCAGACACTATATGGAATTTTAGTTTTAGCGTATCAGCAAGATCGCTTAAAGGTATTTTATTGCTGTGTGAAGATGAAGAACCATTCAAAAGAGGAAGTGAAAAGTTTTTTAATCCAAAAATAACGAAAGTACAATGTTCGATTGAGGGCAGTCCTAACCAAAACTATGCTAGCGGGCTTAAACCTTATCAGCATTTTGATGAAATAAGAAAACTGTTTGGAGGTGGGAGGTGTAGAAATCCAACAGTTGACCTTGTGGCTAAAGATCTACACCTTCACAGTGTAAGACTTGATGATTATTTAACACAAAATACGGTTTATGGATTGACCTAAGGTCAAACAGAGGATAATCAGTTGCATGGAAGCGGGAGAGCTGGAGAGACGTAATAAACATTCAAATTGATAAAGAAGAAGAAGCGATAAACGCTTAATGTACATTTGTTTTTAATGATGCGCAGCTGAATATTGAAGATAACAGATTAAAGATATACAATACTAAATTATTTTTATTTTATAAAAAGCATGTCTGTTCAAGTTTATCCAAATGTGCCTACAGCGCCGCCAAAAGAAGAGATAGTAGAAACCCCCAACATAAAAACCTTTAGATTAACAAACATTACACAAATGCAGCAAGTACTAGAGCAAGACCTTTCAAAATACAGCAAAAACCAAACGAAGGTATTCTGCTGCTTTAATGCTGTTACTTATGTTAATACTGGAGCATCAACTATAAGTGCTCTATCAGCAGGAACGAGTGTTGGTCTCTTAGCAACGGGCATAGGCGCACCCGCAGCTTTACCTCTAGGAGGTTTGTCTTTAGCTCTTGGCCTGTGTTCATTAGCTGTAGGTGCCGCCAGCAAAAAAATAAAAACTAAACTCCAAAAGCACACAGCTATGGTTCAACTAATAACAGCTAAACTTAGCTC
Organism: Conus ventricosus; assembly: GCA_018398815.1. Classification (NCBI taxonomy): domain Eukaryota; kingdom Metazoa; phylum Mollusca; class Gastropoda; order Neogastropoda; family Conidae; genus Conus; species Conus ventricosus. Next base: position 32,050,887 of record CM031602.1, read on the forward strand.
GTTTAAACTGACAATAAATAAAGCGCTAGTTGACTCAAACATCACGGATGAAGAATTTAATCGTTTACAGGCTGATTTTGATGACTACAAAAGACAAAAGTTTGATCTTCAAAGAAAGGCGGTGACAAGTTTTTCTCAACAGCCAGACCCCGAGCAGATAAAAAAGGAATGCTTAAAAAAAGTAAACGAGACATTAAACTCTGTTCTAAACAGCTCACATTAACAACACCAAAAGGTGTTTATACTTTAGTTTATGAGTCCAAGCGCAAAAAGACCGTTGATATTGGTTCTGATTAAGTTTTTTTTTTTAATTTAAATAAATATTTTGGCTTAGAAAAGAAAGACAGCATGGCTAAGATATATGAAGGACAAGACGAATTGTTTGAAGGAATGCTCGAGAGAGAGCGTTTATCAAGAGCACTGAATGATATTGATTTAGAAGTCATTGACCCAACAAACGTACAGGCAAGTGTTGTTCATGCTATTTCTCAAGTTCCAAGTAAACTAACAATAGACCCACCGGTTAAAGTAATGTTAGCTGTTTTAATTGACTATGTAACAATAAACGAAGAAAATCTAGAAGTCTGGGTCTCAACTAAACAGCAGACTATTCTTTCTCATAATGACTTAACACCCGGTTGGGCAGACGAGCTGCTTACACAGTTTGACGCTGCCGCTGAAGAAGCTAAAATGAGAGGCTCTGGTTGGTCAGAGGGCGAAGTCTTAGAGATTAGATTAAAACAGGCTAAGTATGCACCGATTGTAGGCAAGGCTTACATTCCGCTACCTCGAGAGTTGGTTTTAAAGAGAGCAGTTTTAAACATAAAGAATTCAGACGACAAATGTTTCATGTGGTGTGTTCTTGCAAGGCTGCATCATGTCCGCGAACACGCAGAGAGAGTGACTAACTATCGGCAATACACCAAAGATCTTAACTTCAATGGAATATCCTTTCCTGTTAGTGTAGACCAAATTGATCAGTTTGAAGAACAAAACAACCCAATAACTGTTAATGTATACACATGGGATGAGGAAACAAATTTGGTGCCAATTAAAGTGTCCAAGAACAGTCCAACAATAGGCGAACCAGACAAAAATCATGTTGACTTACTACTAATGTTTTCACCAGCGGGCTACCCCATTACACATTGATACGCACAATGAGTAGATTATTGAGTTATACTACAAACAAACATAGCAAACAAGAATTCTGCAGAAAATGTTTAACAAGAATTCCATCTGCGCAAGCTGCGAGTGAACATATAAAACATTGTAAAAGTTCTGTAGACTGTAATACAGAACTAATTACGCCCCCACCCGGATCTAAAGTTAGTTTTAAGAACTGGAAAAAACTGCAACATTCTCCATACGTAGTTTACGCAGACTTCGAGTCGCTTATTGTTCCTTATGAAGGGCCAGCGCCACAAAAACTTCGAAAAACAGTCTTAATGAGTAATCATCAGATTTGTTCATTTGCCTTCATTATTGTTAGGTCGGATGGCGTTTATTCAACGCCAGAATTATATAGAGGACCAGATGCTGCAGAAACATTCTTAAAACGCATGCAGCAAGTGCGCAATGACTGTTCTAATAATCTAAACTTATCTGAAATCATAATGGCGCTGAAGACCAACAACAGTATGACTCAGCCACGCATTGTTGGATTTGCGGTTTAGAGCTAACGCCCAAGAGTGTAAAACCCACAGTAAGAGACCATGATCACATTAGTGGGAAGTTTAGAGGTGCAGCGCACAGTAAATGCAATCTTCAACTAAAGTTTGAACCAAAGACATGGAAGCTGCCCATCTCTTTCATAACTTGCGAGGTTACGACTCTCATCTTATATTGCAAGCAGTAACCAGCGCCTTCAGGGTAGCATGCATTGCACAGTCATCAGAAAAGTACATGTGTTTCACTTTAAATAACATGTCTTTCTACGACTCTATGCAACACATGATGGCTCATTAGAGGCACTGGCTATGTCCTTAAAGTCCTGCCCAATAACGGAAGAATATTTTGACTCAACGCTTGTTAGAAAGGGTGTTTACCCTTATGAATACATGAACAGTTGGGAAAGGTTTGATGAAGACTCACTTCCTCCTAAAGGCGCGTTCTTTTCTAGTCTTAGAGGAAAGGACATCAGCGACTCCGATTACCAACATGCTCAAGATGCGTGGCAGAAGTTAGAGTGTAAAACGATGGGAGACTATCATGATTCATACTTGATGGCTGATGTATGTTTGTTGGCGGACGTCTTTGAAAATTATAGAAAGACCTGCATGAAACATTACAGTTTTGGACCCTGCGCATTACATTTCTGCGCCGGATGAGTTGGGATGCTTTCTTAAAGTTTACTGGAGTACAAATTGATTTATTGTCTGACCTACCAATGATTCAGATGATAGAAACGGATTGCGTGGAGGAATTAGTATGGCGTCGCATCATTATTGTAAAGCAAACAACAAATACTTGGACAACTATGATCCAAGTAAAAGGTCTAACTATCTCATGTATTTAGACGCAAACAATCTGTATGGTTGGGCAATGGCGCAATCACTTCCATTACGTAACTTTAAAATGTACACAGGTACGAATAATATTCAAAAGGCATTAAAGTGGTTGGGCAGTTTAACGCCTGATCAGCAGCGCGGCTTCATTCTAGAAGTTGACTTAGAATATCCTCATGAACTCCATGACCTGCATAATGACTATCCATTAGCAGCAGAAAGTCTAAAGATGGACCCAAGAGAACCACCTAAACTTGTGCCTAATCTTCGAGGCAAAAAAAATTATGTCTGCCATTACAGACTTCTACAATTTTATTTAAGACATGGTTTGAAGTTGACAGCAGTTCATCGCATAATTGCTTTTGATCAAGAACAGTTCATGAAACCATACATCATGAAGAACACTGATCTCAGAACCAAATCCACAGATGCTTCAGAAAAAGACTTTTTCAAGCTGATGAACAACAGCTGTTTTGGAAAGACTATGGAGAATCCGCACAAGCGCAAAGATGTCAGATTAGTCACCAAAGAGAACGAAGCAATTAAGCTGACTTCAAAACCAAATTATCAGGACTTCAGAAGATTTCATGATCAGCTTTTCGGCATAATGATGAAGAAAAAGAAAGTCAAATTAGACAAACCTGTATTTATTGGGTTTACTGTTTTAGAATTATCAAAGCTTTTGATGTTAGAATTTCTTTATGACTACTTTAACCCCTCGTATCCTGAGTCCAGAGTACTTTACACAGATACAGATAGTTTTGTTTATAGATATCCCTACTGAAGACATCTATAAAGACATGGAAATGGAAGTAGCTAAAGGACATGCGGGATGGTATGACACGTCCGATTACCCTAAAGATTCGCCTTTACATTCAATTACTAACAAGAAGGTTTTAGGAAAGATGAAGGATGAATTATCTGGAAAGGTAATCAAGGAGTATGTGGGGTTAAGGTCAAAAATGTACAGTATTTCGAGCCAGGAGAAAATCATTAAGAAAGCAAAGGGAATATCTCGCAGCGTTGTGCAGTCAAACATATCACATGACAACTACAAAGAAGCATTGTTTGGCAATAAGACTTTTCATCATGACAACGTAAAACTGCGATCTAATCTACATAGATCAACACAACAGTTGTAACAAAGAAGTCATTAGATAGAACAAACACAAAACGGGTGTTTGTTAATCCAGAGTTTTCATATGCAATTGGGCACTGGAGAACCGTAAATTAATTAAAGCGGAACTGTGTCTGGCGGAATTATCTGCAGTTCTTCCTTCACAAAAGATCTTTGAGGAGCTGGTTGTTTTGTTGTGTCAGTTTCTCGTAAATAATACACGGGCGGATTCATCTTTACAATTCTTTTATTTCATATGGATCAACACTCCAAACTGGATCTGTTGCCCTGATGCGAGTGTCCCCTTCTGCTTCCCCCGGTAAATAAAGGTACCTTACTTTTAAACCAAACGTAATAGTTTGCTGGATGAAGGCTCTTCAACAACATTTATTGTTTTTCTTTTGATTGCTTGTACTGGTTTTAGCCCTTTAAATTCTTCATTATTCATTGCGCGCAAAACTGAGGGCAGTCTTCTAACCCATTCTGTGTTGCGAGAATTGTCAATCAGCTCTCTGTGATACTGGTAGGAGAAAAGTCTTTCGGCTAACTGTTTGTTAAAGTTTTCAACTAAAGCCTGTGATCTGTGAACTCCTGGGATGCCTCTTTTAATGGTAACTCTATGTTTCAACAATAATTGATTCACTTGGCCTTTAAATTCTTTCCCATCATCAACTTGAATCATGCGAGGGTAAGTTAGCGGGCCTCGCTGGTATATCAGCTGTATGGCAACAGCAACAGCAGAAGCACTCTTTTGTGTTAATGGTTCCGCATCTTTATATCTTGAAGCCATGTCAATGACTGTGAGTGCGTACTTAAATCTTTTTCGTCTAATCCTATCAGAGGGTAAATATAGAAGATCCATTTGATGGGTGTCGTTTGGAGTTGTGTTCACAAAGTGTGGTCTCTGTATTCGTCTAGGGGCAGGTAAATAAATTTGCCAAATTGCTTGTTTAGATAACCATTCCTTTGCTGTTTGTTCACTAACTCCTGCCGCTTGGCTTAGCTTTTTAATTGCTGTGAAGCCCTTCCAATATCCTTTGGGCGAATAATAGATTTTGTTCATTTTTATTCAGCCAATATTATGTGCAACAAAATACACAACGGTCATACCAACGACAATAAACCCGATTTCTTGCATCTTTTGTTTTTTCTGATGGTTGATAAAAGTCACTGAATTTTGGTGGGGCAATGTCTCGATTGGTTTGCCTGTTACTAGATAATATTGTTTTATTGCTTGATCAACATTTTTAAATGTGTAAGCTGCATGCCCCTGTCTTTTCAGTGTGTCATTAATAAAATCTAACTGCTCAAGTCTCTGCCTTTCATAGGCGTCTTGTGCAGCTGCTAGTTGCTCCATAGCTTTGTTATGTCTTTTTCTCTCGCTGTCATTCCCCAGTTTACTAAATGCGAAATTACTTCCGCTAAAAGCAAGCGCATTCACCACAGCGCCGCCTATCATTATTGCGAGTGAAGCCATTTTTTTATAAATGTATTTTTTTCTTACATATTTATATTGTCTGGAATTATTCCTTGCTTAACTAGAAAATCTTTCGTGGCAACCGAAGCTGCAATGATAGCAATCAGCTTTGCTGAATCCTCAAAGTCTAGTTTGCCAAGATCTGCGGGTTTAATTCTTAACAGGCTTTTACCAAGCATTGAGTATCCTACACTTAGTCCTCCAATAACAGCAGAATGGTATACAAGGTTAGCAACAGTTTTTTCAGTGCTCATTTTTATAAAATAAAATAATTATAATTTAATAAAAAACATGAACAGCGATGATCTACTACAGCTACAAGGCGGCCTAAACCTTCCTGAACTTATGAATGACCAAGTTGATGGTCAAGCTATTATGCTTAAAAAGGAAAGGCTGTATTCTTTGGCAGCATGTGGGAAAACAAAACAGTTCCTCGGAACTGAATTCAGCATAGAACAGATTCAACAGATGCCGCCGCAAGACATTTTAAAGTATCATAACAGGTATGAAGCGCAGCTGGGGTCTAGAATGGTGAAAAGTGTGGGGCAAACGGTTCTTAGTTTGTACACTAAACTAGTCAGTAGATTTGCTCCCATTGATTCTGAACAAGATCTTACGTATGATTTAACGCAAGATCCAGTTTTAACAAAGTCATTAGAGTCTCTAGGATGTGATCTATACTACAGATTTGGAACATTGTTATCGCCAGCGATCATGGGATTAATAACTTTTAATCATATAGATTTGTTTCCCTTCAAAATGAACGAGCTGGAAAATCATCAGAACCAGAATCAGGTGGAGAAAGTAACCAAGCCAGAAAATCAGCAGAATCAGAAAACATTGAATCAGGTGGAGAAAGTAACCAGTAAAAATCCTGGGCGTGTTGAAGCAGGAAAAAAATTAGCAGAGTGGAACAGACAAAAAAAATTAATGTTACAGAATATACCTCATCATGAAAACATAACACCGCCAACGCCAGAACAAGTTGATTCAATGCCAGCTATAAAAACTCCATGTGATACAAGGGCCCCAAAGTCTTCATGGAATATTGAACTTAAAACTGTTGCCATTTTTGGCGCCATTGCTGCTGTTGGGGGCAGTTATTGCGGCTATAAAATATATACACAATGCAACAGAAACAAAAGCAATCAAAAAAATCTGAAACCATTAAATGCAGAAAAGACAACTGCACGCCAAAACCGCCAATAACAAAAGATCATTTTGATCCATTTATAATGCAATAATATTTTAAATTTTTTTATAAAAAATAGATCATGGCGTATTATAAAATGATAAAGTCAATAAATAAAGACATGGAGTCTATAAAAGCCATTTCCATAGACCAGAATTGTAATCAATGCGGTTGCTTCGGATGTAAAAACTTCATTAAAATCTATGCCGACCGATCTCGCGCAGAGAACGCTGAGCAAGACATCCTCAACGATGACGCGTTTTTTGAGGCGTGTGTGTACTATATTAGACATCTGCTATTTAAGATAAAAACATAGATTGTATTTTTTGATAATTATAAGAACTTGGTTGTACTTAAAGGATGACTTAATCAAGAACTTATTAAGAACTTGATCAAGAACTTAATTAAAAACTTAATCAAGAACTTATTAAGAACTTGAAGTATTAATTAAAAACTTAATTAAGAACTTGGGGTGACTTAATTAAGAACTTGGGGTGACTTGGGGGTAGGAGTGTGTGTGGTGTACACAGAGCTTTAATTATTTGTCATGTGTAACACCACTTGGTGCAAGACAGTGCTTGCGTTTTTGTAATGCATTGGCTCTTTTGTTGCAAGTTCAAAGCAGCCACCAAGTGCATTTAACAAAAGCCTGATTAAATAAAACAAGACAATTGTATAAAGTACACCCGCCTAAAAAGGCAGCCTAAGCACGGGGCAGGAGTCCAGCAAGTAGGCCACCGTTCACGCGCGTGAACGGCGAAGCATGACGTCAAAGCAGGTGAGGTAAGAACTATTTTTAGAAAACTGTCCAGGCTTTGTGGGGCAGAAGTCCAGCAAGTAGGCCACCGTTCACGCGCGTGAACAGCGAAGAATGACGTCAAAGCAGGTGAGGTAAGAACTATTTTTAGAAAACTGTCCGGGGCTTTGTGGGGCAGAAGTCCAGCAAGTAGGCCACCGTTCACGCGCGGTGAACGGCGAAGCATAACGTCAAAGCAGTGAGGTAAGAACATTTTTAGAAAACTGTCCAGGGCTTTGTGGGGCAGAAGTCCAGCAAGTAGGCCACCGTTCACGCGCGTGAACGACAAAGCATGACGCCCAACCACATATGATCACTTAGCCTAGTTTGCTGTGCTCCTCTTTTCTCAACCAGGCTTGCAACTGGCGTTGGCAGAGTTAAGGCAATTACTGCTGTGGCCAAGCTTTTATGGCGGCTCTAATCGCCAGTAGTAGTACATCCGTCATTGTATATTTGGAGCATTTATATGAAGATAGTGCCGGCCGCCCACTACTCCTCTCCATACTGGTAGATGTACTAAAGGTCTGCCTAGCCCTATCTAGTTTGTTTGCCAGAACATTAAAAAATCGCCATTCAGTTGCATAAGGGCACACTTGAAGGCAGATAAACTAGTTAGAATTAGAAAAGTAGAAAAGTATACACATCTTAATACACAGATCAGCCTGCCACATGAACACTGAATCTGTTTGTTAACAATCAATCAAGTCTAATACAAACTGAGAACATTTTTACTTGGGAGGAACAGCAAAAATGTTTTAAATATAAGTTTTTTATCATACGAATCAGCCGTGTTTACCTTCGCCTTAAGAATGAACGCCATGTTTTTTAAACGTGGCTTTAGCTGTCTCAAGCCAGCTCCCAACAATCAACGCGTAATGGATTGTTTTGCTTCGGCCACTTTCAACAATGCAGCGCCATTTATTAGATAAGGAACCATCTCATCAATAGTCAAACACGTATTAAAACTAGCTACATCTTGTTTCATTTCCTTGAACCAACAAACCTTTAAGATAGTCTCTCCGGTTTCACAACATGCTTCGCCTACCTTCAAGACAACTACCAGTTAAGCGCAATGAAGAACAGAGAAAGAGGCGGCTCTCGCTGTATAGCGAGGAACGTGTTAGCACACGCTCGCGTGCGGGCAGACATGTGAATAGTTGGCTTGCCTTCACTGACTGACTCAACTAATTCTTTCAACAAATACTCTAACATGCAGTTAAAATAAAACTTATGGCCTCGAATAACAAACCTGTTCTTCAGTAACGTTTTAGCCATTTTAAAATAACACAATTAAAACACAGTGGTCACACCAGAGCGCAATCAAAACACAGCCTTCTTTGTGCAGAGCTCCAACAACAATGACAGCCCCGGTCGTGCCACGTCGACAGCCTCGATCTGATGTGACAACGTGGCAATCTCGAATTTCTGATGCAATGTGGTGTAACCAGCCAAGTGTGCTTCGTTTACACAGGCCAGGCTAGGTGCAAACTGCCGCGAGCCGTAAATTAAGTGATCGGGTTTCAGCCCCGTGTCTGCTGTCTATGTACAAAGTTTGTAGTTGGAAATTAGTCAGAAGAAGTGTGCGGATTTTATGACATTTAATTGAGAGAGAAAGAGAAAGAGTGTGTGTGTGTGTGTGTGTGTGTGTTAGTGTGTCTGTGTGTGTGTGTGTGTGTGTGTGTGTGTTTGTGAGTGGGTGCATTTTTTGTGTTTGTGCATGTGTGTGTGTATTTGAAGTCTTACTTGTCAGAGAACAGGGAAAGGGGCATTCTGGGTTACTTTCGCCCGAACTGAGTGAGGCGGAAGTGGCCCAGAATGCCCCTTTCCCTGTTCTCTGCAAGAAATATTGAATTATAAACAAAGCTTGCTCTTATGTCTAGATGACGAAATAGGGGGAAATAAGCATTCATATCTGCAGTGGTAGATGATTCTGCCTAACTAACAGTATGTGCTTGAGTGGGTGAATGGAGAAAAATAAAATAAATGCTTCTAAAAATGAGCCTTCAGCAAGCTTATAGTCTCCAAGGGGGAGACATCCTCCAATAGGGAGGGAAACTCACTAACATATAACTCCTGGTCATATACCGATATTTCGAAACCTTGTTGTTTCTCCTCAGTGACCGCGGAAAGTGGTTAATTTGACTCCTCTGCCTTTTCAGTTTTAAGAAGACATAGATATATAGATATATAAAGAGAGAGAGAGCGAGAGAGAGAGAGAAAGAGAGAGGAGAGAGAGAGAGAGAGAGAGAGAGAGAGAGAGAGGAGAGAGAGACGAGAGAGAGAGGGAGAGAGAGAGAGAGAGTAATGTGTTTTGTCGAATAATATGTCAATTGAATACATGTGTTGTAACATTTTGTAAAGTGCCTGGGCAGTGCTATGTAAAACTGGAGCAGTTTTCTAAACAGCGTGCTATGCAACTATCCATTATTATTATCATCATCTTTATCATCATCATGATCATCATCATCATCATCATCAAAGTAGTAGTAGTAGTAGTAGTAGTAGTAGTAGTAGTAGTAGTAGTAGCAGCAGCAGCAGCAGCAGCAGCAGCAGTAGTATTGCTGTTGTTGTTGTCATATTCTATTACACATACTCGGTGAATGATTGCTACTTTGGTCTTGAGTTCTGCTGAGTTCAAAATACATGTGGCTGGAATCATCGTTCGAATTAACTTTTTAAAAAACAAATCGCTGGAGTTCAGCTTTTTGATTTGCCAGGGTTTCATTCGGACTCTTTTGTCCTTCCTTCCTGCATGCTCGCTGCCCAATGTCCTGCGCCCTCTCTCAGGTGTTGTTTGTTTTTCAGTGCCTGCCCCGTGTTTTCTGACTCCCCCACGTCACCTCACACCCATGGTCATCCTGTCTTGTGTCCAAACCACAACCACCCAGAGGAAGCAATTGTTTAGGTCGCCATGAGGCCAGCTACCGGAGCAGACACCGCGGAGCTGCTTAATCACGTCGTGGGTGTTCAGCGGTGCCTGTCCGGATCCAAAGGAAGCAAGACACCATAAACTAACCCGCTATCAATGACTTGGTCTCACAGCAAGACACCATAAACTAACCCGCTATCAATGACTTGGTCTCACAGCAGCACTGACTTAGCATTTCCTTTTGGAGGTTAAAAATAACGGAAACATCTATGCTCATTTATGAAATTGAAATGTAATGTGGTTCTCAAAACACTTCGCTGTGTTTACGTTAGGCCTATTCTGCCCGCGTCCTGATGACATTTTTGTTATTCCTGAATGTCAGTTGAATTAGCTGCCGGAAATTACTTTTACTATGCAAATCATGCAAATACTATGCAAATAACATCTTAGCTTTCTTATACAGGAATATCAATGACTGCCCCCAAAAGGTTAAAGACGACTGCTACAAAACACTGGTTAGACCAGTACTGGAATATGGTTGCTCAGTCTGGGATCCTTACCATCTAAAGGACATTGATAACCTCGAAAAGATTCAGAAGAGAGCAGCACGGTTCGTAACAGGGAACCACATCAGAGAAAAGGGGAATACTAGGAAGAACATGAGGAAATTAGAATGGAAACCCTTAGAAGAGAGAAGAACTTTTATCAAACTTAACATCTTCTTCAAAGGCAGAGCTAAACTAATTGATATTCCAATGGAACAACTAGTACTGTATAAAAGTAGCACCAGGAGTGGCGGTCAATGTTATACCATACCTGCATCAAATATTGACAGCCACTTACATTCATTTTATCCTAGTTCTGTACGGCTGTGGAACTCACTGCCGGGTGCCATCAAGACTGCCACAAATGCAGTCTCATTTAAAAAAAAACAAATTGATACGACAGTTTTGAGATCTGCATATTGACGATTTTCTATTTCAACTTCCCCAGATATTTTATGGTTACCTGGGCCTGAATTTGGCCATTGCTTTTAACTTCTTGAATATCGAGTGCGACCCCTTGTTGCCAAATTTGCTCCAGGGGCCAACAGACTGAGTCGCACTATTTTATGTTGTTTTATTTTACTTTTTAACATGCGCGCTGGTGACCTACTCGTTTTTGAGTGAAACAATATTTTAGGAAGAAGAAGAAGAAATCGAAACAAGATTTTTGGTCTGTCTTTTACACAGATCGCGCTGTGGAAATACATTTCTGCTCCTCTTTATGAGGTTAAAATAACGTTAAGAAAGACGAAGTCCTGGAATATTTGACAACTTTCTGTTCTTTTAACATTGTTGATACTGAGCTAGAAGAAACCTCAAGCTCAATGTGTATTATACGGTTTTGTATATCTACGAACACACTCATACTCACACGATATATATATATATATATATATATATATAATATGTATATACATACCATAAAATCTAACACATGATGGAACAAACGCGGTAAGCACAATAAACACAAAACAAATGTTGCAGCACACTGGTAAATTAACGTTATACACAATTATGTTCAGAATAAAACAACCATAACCGTGCGTATATAATGAATGAAAGAATAGCTTCTGTCAGTACTAAATAATTTCCAGACTTAAGATGATTCGAAGCACTTAACACGGTCACAACACTGGCATCAGTACCCACAAGGGAGATAACCACATTCTCTTTTTTTTCCATTTGCAAGAGTAGTCTACACTGGACCAAAAGCACTTAAAAGGATTATCGCGTCTCCAATTCCTTTCACAAGTTCATATAACGTTTCTAGTATTCCATGAGTATTCACACACACACACACACACACACACGCACGCACGCACACAGAGCTTGTAAATAAGAAATGTCCAGAACCTTGCTACTATAAAAAGTGAAAGACTTTCAGGAGGGAAGTTCGAAAACACTTTTTTGCTCAAGATTCTTATCGGATCACGTGACCTGTTGTTTTATTATCACAGTAGCCCAGCTGACCACGCAGGTCCATTTCTGGGCCAGGAAAAGCAGTATGCAAAGCAGTGCTATTACTGGATCTATTGCAATTGGTAACAAAAGAATAACTGAGCTTATTAAAGGTCTGGTGATAACACCTAGTCTCAAACTTGCTTTGGAATTAATTCATCCCAATGAGAATTCTACAAGCAAAAATAGCATCTCATAATACAAAGAGTTTATACACATTTGTAAGCACACCCGGCTTCAAACTTGTTTTGTTATTAATTTCTATTGTTCAATCCAAAAAAGAATTTTACAAACGAAAGCAGCAGGTACTACAGAGAATGTTTGCACATTCACACACATCTCACACACACATACACTGATCACAGAAAAAGAAAAAAAACAAGAAGCAACACACATGATATCTGTACATTGATATGCACACATTGCATGTTACTTGTGCACGTCTGAAATACAGCCATTCTCGAACTTTCCTTGCTAAAAGAAAATCATGATGAACGTTCCTGGCCAACTAGCTTGAAGTTGGTTTTGTGGTCATAGACATCGAAACGTCATACTTATTTGAGTCAAAAAAGGGCTGTCAAGACTGTAACTGTTGACATACAATAACTAAGACAAGGGAAATTGTGCGCCAGTCTGTAAATGCATTATGTACGCGAGCCCTTACAGGTATAAACTCTGGAAGCTAATGAGCACGAAAATGATATTATTTTGAAAAACCAGCCTGATTGTAGCCTCGACACTAAAAGGGACCGCTCCCAAAATATGTAGATGGAATGATGCGCTAGCATCTCAGTGCTTGCTACCCAAATTCTTAACACATTTAGAATCACCAACTTTGAAATATCTCTGACGTACAACACCTGCAAATGCTAAAATAGACATCAAACACACACACACACACACACACACACACACACACACACACGCACACACACACACACACACACACACAAAACACAGACATGGGCGCGAGCTCGATTCTATGGGTATGAGTTACATTCAAGTTTACGTCCGAAGCCATCTTGGTTAAAATGGCAGAAAGAGACTGAAGTGGACGGATACTATCCAAGATTGCATTAACATCATCAAAACGTCAATGCATGAAGACAGGACGTGAAAATGTCATTTTTTCCCATGTTGGGGGCCAGCGTGATTCACACAACACGGCTGACTGCAGCTACTACTATTTGCTACAGTAGTTTGACTACTACTGAGCCGATCCGGTGCTCAAAATAACATACAAAAAAAAAGCAACCAGGACAGAGAAATTCCCACAGGCATTACCTGCAGCACAGTGTGTCCAGGCGTGGTGTTGGGGGACACGGTGGTCTTGTAGGGCACTTGGCGGAACTTGGGGGCGTTGTCGTTGACGTCGGCGATGGATATCCGAATGCGGGCTGTGGAGTTGCGCGGCCCTGATCCTCCCCCATCGGTGGCCACCAGCAGGAACTCAAAGGACGCGTTCTTCTCTCGGTCAAAGGCACTATTGGAGGACAGAAATGGTTCAGATAAAGAAAACATTCACTACATTAAATAAGCCTGCATCAAATGTACCAAGCTCACCCTTTCCCGTCCATTTCTGTATATTTTCTTTGCTTAGTTCATGGCCTTCCCTTATTTTCCTCATATTTATTTGGTTTTCTTTTCCATAGCATTCTCTACCACAGTTTCTTATACCATCTATAGCGTAGAAGATTTACACGATTATAAATTCAAATGATGATGTGCAAAAATAATCATTGCCAACCCCCTTCCCCTCTTCCCTCCTTCCCAAACGGAAGATTGGTTTGACTGAAGTCGGGATGCCCTAAGGAACAGCTCGTTTCTACACTGTAAAGAAAGAAATTAATAAACAAATGAATGAATAGGAATACAAATTAAAAAAATAAAGTAACGAAAAAAGCCCACACAAACTACTGACGGCCAAACCAAAGACCTTTAAGCAGACAGGCTAAGATAATGTCATGTGAAACATTCTCTGATCTGGAAACCTCCAGCGTTCTTCACTCATCCTCATGTGAAGACATTCATTCTGAACAATTGTTCTCCACCAAGCCGGTAAATAACAAACCCTTCCCCACTCCTCACCTAGCCTGCTTTACACCGAAGTGGTAATGTCCTCCAAAACAATTATTCTCTCCAAAGCCTTTAAACCCCCATTCCCTTCGCATTCTTGCCTGCGTGACCCAAAAGCGTTGCCCCTCCCTCCCCCCCCCCCCCCCAAAAAAAAAAAAAAAAAAAAAAAAACCAACCATCAATCCATAACCCACCACCTCTTCGAAATGAAGCCTATCTCATTTCGAAAGAATGAAAGCCCCCGAAACAATCATTCTTTCCCAAGCCCTAAATCCCTACGCGGTTCGCAATCCGGCCGGCCTCATCCCCATGTGATTTCATCAAACACGACCATTCTCCCACCAGCCATGAGCCCCAACCTTCTTCCCAACATTGCCTATCTCACCACGAAGTGATGTCTGTACTAAACATGCGTCCTCCACTAAACCTTAAATCCCCAGCCGGGATGCCTCACCCGAGGTGATGATGTCTCCAGAGGAACTGTTGACGGAGAAGAAGCCCTCCGTGTCGTTGCCCAGCAAGGAATAGGTCAGCTCTCCGTTGCTGCCCTCGTCCGGGTCTGAGGCCGACACCCTCATGACCGTCACGCCCTGCGCCATGTCCTCCGCCACGCTGGTCGAGTACACCGTCTGAGAGAACTGGGGGCTGTTGTCGTTGAGGTCCAGCACCTTCACCTGCACCTGGGTGGACCCTGAGCGCGACTCGGGGGTGCCAGAGTCCGTGGCGGTGATGGTGAGGGTGTAGTTGGGGTGGGTCTCGCGGTCTAGGCCCTGGCAGGAGAGTTCCCCCGTTCTTGGGTCGATCTCGAACCGGTCATCGTTACCCCCTGCAGGTAAGGATCAAAGGGAGTTCAGTTTTTCTCTCTGTAGTAATTCAGCTTTTTCATCACACTAGTATAACTTAAGGTAATACAAAAGGATGGACAAGTGGGGAGAAGATGGGAGAGCTAAGTGAGGGTGAGTGGGGCGGGGGATTGTGAGGGATGGATATCAGTTTTTTTGTAATCATGCTAAAATAAGAAGGTAAAGAATGGGTATGGACTGGTGCGGTGAAGGGGGGGGGGGGGGGGGGGGGTATGCACGGGTGTGTAGGCCGGGGGAGGGGGAAGATATGGATATCATGAAATAGGGATGTTCATTGTCACTGATGGACAAAGAGCATTACATGAGTGTGATTATGTTGAGCGTGGTGTGTGTGTGTGTGTGTGTCAGTGTGTGTGTGTGTGTGTGTGTGTGTGTGTGTGTGTGTGTGTGTGTGTGTGTGTGTGTGTGTGTGCTTGTGTGTTCGTTCGTTCTTTAATTTAATGTCTATCCACTTTATAGTGACCTTAGACAAAAACAAGAGACAAACGAACTGGCATACAAACAAATAAAGACAAAACAGAAAAACACATGTAAAAGGGTCCGGTGTGTGTATGTCGGTGTGTGTGTGTGTGGAGGAGGGGGGGGGGAGGATAAATGTGTGTGTTGTTTTAAAAATGTCATTAAAAGTGTATGGAGTGTGTCGGTAGTGTAGTAATTAGTATACTAATTTTTGCATGCATAGTCTATTTAATTAATGAGATACCAATAAGTGACAATCACTTTAACCCCATTCTAATCTACCGGCATAACTGTAAACTGCTTTAGCCTGGATTCATATCTGAACATTTTTAAAGAAACAAAACATTTTTAACCATTGAAATAATAAGAAAATAAATCAAACAAATAACTTGAGAATCAAAGTAAGTGTCCAACTGGACTCTTAACAATTGCCCTAACAACTTCTATAGCCTTAATAACCAAGTAGGTAAATATTTTTTAGTATTTCTGCAAAGGAAGATGACATGGAATAGTGTAATATTTTGGCCACAAATGCAAGTGACATTTTTACAATATTTTGTTTTGTATGCATCAAGTCTGAGTCTAAAGATCAGACTCTTCAAAAGTCGTTCCTGGTGGAGATTGTGTCCCGTTTTATATTTTACAAGCTTCTTAAAGAATTTTCCCTTGTTGTCCTTTATTATGTTTGGACACTCTTTTTGTATTCCTATCACCGAATCCCATGATGCTTTACCTAACAGGCTATAATTTTCATACAAGGATAAAGGAATATTTATTTTTGTAAAGCTCTTTTTCTTTGCTGCACCATTTTTGGTTAACCGAACAACCCTTTCATTTGCTGCTAAACCACAATGTGATGGAATCCAACAATAGTCAATAGAGGAACCACGTAAAGACAAAAAATGAATTAAATGGTATATCTCAGATATCATTTCTCCTCTCACTCTTGTATGATAATATTTTAAAGCTTGTAAGACAGATTTTGAATCGACACTAAATAATATTTGAAATATTGAATATGGAAAACTAAGAAGATAGTTCAGTGCCATAATAATGGCAATTAGCTCTGCTGTGAATAGAGAAATTTTTCCCAATGTGATACGATTTCTCTATTTTTAATGATGGAATAATGAATGCAGCACCTAATAATTGGTTTTCAAGTAGAGAACCGTCTGTATATATTTTAAGATGATTTATATAATTTTCGTTTATATGTGCCTTGGCACGACATATGTGTGTGTGTGTGTGTGTGTGTGTGTGTGTGTGTGTGTGTGTGTGTGTGTGTGTGTGCGTGCGTGCGTGCGTGCGTGCGTGCGTGCGTGCGTGCGTGCGTGCGTGCGTGCGTGCGTGCGTGCGTGCGTGTGTGTGTGTGTGTGTGTGTGTGCGTACGCGTTTGCTTGCATATTCTTTAGTTCAAGAAATCTTGACTATGCAAAACTCCAGTAATAGAATGCATGTATGACAGAAGAGCGCTTGCCTGTCTAAGGATGCAAGCTTGTACAGATGTATGTCGCAAGTAGAACCGATGAGTGGGTGTTTGTGTGCATCAGTTAAAATATGCAGCTGATATTGAAAAACGAGCACTGAACATAAAGGAAAACGACAGTGAGTGCGCGCATACCTAGATAAGTCGCACAAACACAAAATAGATACCCACACCCACACCCACCCACACCCGCACACGCACACACACACACACACACACACACTCAACGAACCGGTGATACTGTATGTGACGTCCGCGTTGGCCCCCTCGTCGAGATCAGCAGCAATGACGGTAATGATGTCATTCTGGGGATGATTCTCCGGCACCTTCACCTGGTAGACGGCTTCTTCGAACGCAGGAGCATGATCGTTAATATCGCTGACTCGTACTACAACGGTGGTGATGTCTTGCAAAGGGGGATGTCCACTGTCCGTCGCGTACACTGTCGTATCATAACATTTGTTACAAATTCATGAAACAACAGCAGTTGCGACAACAG
>CM031602.1:32073230-32078230 GCA_018398815.1 Conus ventricosus
CGATTCCCTCCAAACCCTATCACTCTCTCTCTCTCTCTATCTCGGGCAGCGACTCGGATAGGACGGTCGTGCAGACTATTTGCGTGCATGTAAAAAAAGCGTGGATAAGCGCACGTGCACGTATATCTGAGTACGAGTGCAATTGTATAAACGTGGGTGCATGTGGGGATGCAAGAGATCAGACGGACGAATTGTTGTGTATGTGTGCTGGTGTGTGTGAGTGAGTGTGTGTGTGTGTGTGTGTGTGTGTGTGTGTGTGTGTGTGTGTGTGTGTGTGTGTGTGTGTGTGTGCGCGCGTGCGTGTGTGTATAGTATCAGTCTGATTCATTTTATAGTCTAATTATCAATTTATGGAGTCCCTTTTTCCCTTGTTCTTGCTACAGTGACTTGCATGTTGTCCATTATTTCCCTTTTTCCCCAAGGCTGTGTAGAATACAGCATGTATAATTTTCTTATCCTATTATCCTGGATAAAATAAAATTTTGTTCGTGTTCTCTCTCTTTGTGTTACACACACACACACAGTCTCTCTCTCTCTCTCTCTCTCTCTCTCTCTCTCACACACACACACACACACACACACACACACACACACACACACACACACACACACAGTCTCTCTCTCTCTCTCTCTCTCTCTCTCTCTCCCTCTCTCTCTCTCTCTTTTATATTCTGTGCACTTTTACCTTTCTCTCTCCCTCTCTGTTTTATATGCCAAGCATTTTTATCGATTCCACCACTGTGGAATGGAGTATGTAGTTAGCTCGACCATAATGCAAAATTCAATACCGATTCCCTCCAAACCCTATTACTCTCTTCCTCTCTCTCTCTCTCTCTCTCTGGCTGCGACTCGGATAGGAAGGTCGTGCAGACTATTTGCGTGCATGTAAAAAATGCGTGGATAAGCGCGCGTGCATGTTTATCTGAGTGCGATTGTATAAAAATTGGGTGCATGTGGGGATGCAAGAGATCAGACAGGCGAATTGTTGCGTATGTGTGCTGGTGTGTGTGTGTGAGCAGTTTGGAGGATTTTTCATCTATTATAAATTATATTCTAACTTTATGGTTTGTTTATTATGAATTAAAAAAAAATTACATGGTGTTTATAATCAACCTGTGAAATTATAAATGAACGTCCATGTGGATCAGTATAGTATTTTGAACCGATTCGGAATGACATAAACTGGATTGACTAGAACGTCTCATTTTGTACATTTGATTGTTTAAATGCTTGTCCATTTCTTATTGTAACTTCATATCACCCAGCGATCTGATCTGGAATGAAGTGAACAGAATTAAACATAATTTCTCATTTTGTACATTTAATTGTTTAACTGCTGTGTCATTTTATGAATCAATTGTTGTAACATTATGTTATATGCAGCGATTTAATACAAAATAACTAGGTCGACTGATGAATTTTAAATGTTCAGTTGCAGAGATATAATGATTCTATACTTGAATGTACGAGAAAGGAGAACAACAATGAATACATCTTTCAAAAGTGACAAATAGTTTTGAGATATGTCGCAACTTGAATAAAATCCAACTGATCATCCGTGTGTGTGCGCGCTCGCGCGCGTGCGTACACACACACACACACACACACACACAAACACACACATACACACACGGGGGGGGGGGGGGGGGGGGGGGGCACGGATAACCAACACTGAAGCACATTCATCCTCTCAACCTTCACACCTGTGGTCTGATCCAGTCTGAACTTGCCGTCCTCGTTGCCCGACACAATGCTGTAGCGGACCACGTTGTTGCCGCTGTCCTCCTGGTTGGAGTCCCCATCCACGGCCACCACCAGCACCACGGGGTAGCCCACCGCTTCGTTCTCCAACACATGCACCTCCGACGTGGACCTGAATTCTGGCCTGTTGTCGTTGACGTCCTGCACCAGCACCACGGCTGTCACTTGCGAGCTCAGGGCCAGAGAGGGCACGGGGCAGTCATCTTCAGCCTGGATGACCAGGGACACGATGTGCACCTGCTCATAGTCGATGGGTCTGGCCAGAGACAGTTCTCCGGAAGCGGCGTTGATCTGGAAGTAGCTGTCTTGAGACAGGCTGGGACCAGACGCTGACTGAGAGAGGATGGTGTAGCGGAGGGTGCCGTTGGGACCAGAGTCACTATCAGCCGCGATGAAGGTGTGGACGATGTGGTTCACCGGGCTGTTTTCTCTCACCGTTCGCAAGAAGATGGGATCGTTGTCAAAGATCGGGGCGTTGTCGTTGAGGTCCAGGATCTGGATGATGACGCTGATGTTGCTGTACTGCGGGAAGGCGGCGCTGAGGTCCACAGCCTGGATGCTCAGTGTCTGGGAGGAGCACTGCTCGTAGTCCACCTCACGCACGGTTTGAATCACACCCGTGGAAGCATCCACCGCGAACAGTTCAAACACGTTCCCTCCCACCAGAAAGAAGCTGATGTCGCTGCCGTCCATCGACTCCCGAACTTCGTCCTGCACCCTCCCAATGGATGTTCCGATGGGAAGATTTTCAACGACATCAATACTGATCTCCCTGGCGTGGAAAAGGGGGCCTCCCTCGTTATCGTTGCGCACAGAGATGATGAAGACGATGCTCTGGGACTGACGAGGATAACCGTTGTCCTGGGCTAAGACTTGCAGATAGTATTCCGACTTGGTCTCGTAATCCAGAACTTCCAGGGTGCTGATCATCCCTGTGCTTGGGTGAATGCAGAAGTTGTGCAAGGCGTCAGCATCTGAGTTCTCTGAAATCACCAAACAATGGCCAATGGTAAAAGGGGGTTGTGTGAATGACAATCATGAATCCGATCGAACGATACTAACAGAGCACACAAACACTCTTTACAACAATTTTCTTTTACCTACAAAATATTCGTTACATAAACTTAAAATTTAAACCGCTGTCACTACAAAAAAATATAATAACAGCGAGAGAGAGAGAGAGAGAGAGAGAGAGAGAGAGAGAGAGAGAGAGAGAGAGAGAGAGGTAGAGAGAGAGAGAGAGAGGACAACATATTATGTATTGAAATCGTTTTCCAAACTTAGTTTTTCCTCTCCTTAAACTCACCGTCTTCCACGCCCTGGTGAAAATGAAACTTGCTCTCACTTTGGACCTTATTTTTCATAAAAGCCCATCAACAACCAGCAATATGAATAGAAAGAACATGATTCAGGAGAAAATCCGTGTGTGTGTGTGTGTGTGTGTGTGTGTGTGTGTGTGCGTGTGCGTGCGTGCGTGCGTGCGCGCGCGTGTGTATGTGAGTGTTTATGTGTGTGCGAGACAGACAGACGGGCAGAGAGACAGAACGCGACAGAGAGAGGGGCACACAGACATACAAAGCAGGGGTTGGGGTAGGAATGAGAGCGGGGGGGGGGGGGGGGGGGGGGGGAGGGAGAGAGAGAGGAGAGAGAGAGAGAGAGAGAGAGAGAGAGAGAGAGAGAGGCGAGGGAGAGGGGTGGGGAGAGAAAGGCGTGAGAAGGGGCGGCAAGAACGGGATCGTCACACAGTACAGGAAAGAGCACTCGGGTGTATAGGGCAGCGTAAGGAAAGTCGATTGCCTAAGTACAGAATCCGACCAGCGCTTCATTTGTCCCAGAACCTGCCCTACGGCTTCATCCACTCTCTGGGACTCCTGAGGGCCTCGGCCCGATCAATCCAACGTAACTGCGTGAGAATTCGTGACCAGGAAATGAAAACAGCTGCCAAATAAATAGGGGGCTGTGGCCACGAGCGGAAAGTGATCGGCTTTCAGTTTTTACCAAGGTTCACTGCTTTCAGTAGACAGGCATTCGCAGCTAATACAGTTATGTATTGAAGAAGATAAGTCAGGTGAGTCACGGTTTGTTATGCATAACCAGCTACTGGCTTACGTACATCCTGGTTTAAAAACAACAACAAAAACCATCACGCAGATTTAGATATCTCTCTCTGTCTGTCTCTCTCTCTATCTCTCTCTCTCTCTCGCTCTCTCTCTCTCTTAAATTTGCATATACGTTCTCTCTTCTCTCTTTTACTCTTATGATAAGCACATGCACAGACACGTTTTTTTTCACAAAACTACAGAGACACCACCAACCTACCTGGATCCAGTTCAAAAGAAACGGTTCCATTCTCTCCTGCGTCTCTGTCCACAGCCAGCACGTGAACGACGTCCAGATCCTTGGGGCGATTCTCCCACACCTCCACGTGCTGCTCACCCTCCTTCACCTGGAACTCCGGCCTGTTGTCGTTCTCGTCCATCACGCGGATCTTGATCACCGCCGTGTCGCTGCGGGAAGGCTGCCCAGAATCCGCCACGTACACCCTCAACGTGTACTCCTCCTGTTCTTCACGATCCAAGGGGACCAGGGCGGTGATTTCCCGCTGTCCGTGTTGATGCTGAAGTTGCTTGACTGTGGGCTACTGAAGTAATACTGCAGCCTCCGGTTGTCGCCGGCGTCGCGGTCGGTAGCGGTGATCCGACCGATGTGGGAGCCGGGAGGCTGGTTCTCCAGGATGCTGAACTTGTACTCGGATCGAGAGAACTCTGGGTCGTTGTCGTTGGTGTCGTTGATGTGGATGCGGATGGAGGCCGTGGAGGATAAAGGCTGTGGAGTTCCATGGTCTGTGGCGACGACGGTCAGGGTGTACAGGTCCAGGCTTTCCCGGTCCACGTTGTCTCTGAGGCTCAAACCCCTGTACTGTGAATATCCCGAACACGACAAGTACGGAGAAGCTTCCAAACTGTATGAAATCCTCCCGTTGTGGTCCGAATCGGCGTCCGTGGCGCTCACGTTTCCAAACTCGTATCCTATCGGCTGGTCCTCAGAGACGTAGAAGTCGTACATGTTCCGCGAGAACACGGGGTAGTTATCGTTGACGTCCTTGACACTAACGGTCAAGGTCATGCTGGAGCTCCGGTGTCCCGCAGTGCCCTGATCCTCCGCTATGATGACCACCTCGTAGCGATGATGACGTTCGTAATCCATCTTGGCCTGCACGTACACCTCACCGCTGAAGT
>CM031602.1:32085730-32095730 GCA_018398815.1 Conus ventricosus
TGTTTTCGTTTTTTAAGTTGTCGTTTTGTTTCCCCCCAAAACAAAGGTGCTAAACTCGAAATACACTATAACAGTGCCAGAGAAAGTACGTAAGAAGGTCACATGGGCAGACACTACAGAATGGGCAGCCACAGCTGGTGTCCAGTCTTGACAGTGTTCACTGTCTCACCATTAGTCTCTAGTTAAAACAAAATCAGTGGCATGTTATCACTGGAAAATAGAAAAAGGTGCTAATATGTTGTTGTTGTTGTTTTCTGTGAAAAAAGCGATTGAGTCAAAATGCAGAAAAGCAGTGAGCAACAATAAAGGAAACAAACAAACAAAAAATGGGGAAACTATTGGCATTCAATTTTCAGAACACTGGACATAGGTTGTTCTGACCAACCCATCCCCACCTCCCTTCCGCGAGCAAGACTGGCGAAAATCAGAGAGAGAGAGAGAGAGAGAGAGAGAGAGATTTTATAACACGCGCTCTTGTTAAAAGAATCTTGCTGCAGACGTATATTACAGCAGTGGAAATTGAACCAATTACACGCGCCACCCTGTACAATATCCCCCGAACTGAGCTCCCCCCTACTAAACTCACAGCCCATAACGAGACCTATCTTTACCTAATCATAAGCCGAAAAATACCACGCCTTGTCAGTCTCTTTGTCATCAAATGTCAAACAAGTAGCTCTCAAGCCTGGGCCGCTAATCCTTTAATTGCGCAGCGCATTGTTCCCTCCACAACGGTGCAGACGGTTGAGGCTGGACTGTACCTGTAACCGTTAATTGTATAGCAGGCGGGCCATTGGGTCAGAGGGGTAAACGTTAGACGGTTCAGAAGTATTGCCTTACTGTGTTTAAGCTTTTGAAAATACGCCCATGTGAGGTCCAATATGATAGGGTGGGAGATGCGGGGGACAACAGGAGAAGGTGGGAGGTGAAGTGAAAAGAAAAAGAAGGAAATGAAAGACGAGGAAAGAGACGAAGGATATAGTGGGAAAGAGGAAGGGGCAGATATTGAGTAGGAACAGAGAGAGAGAGAGAGAGGGAGAGACGGACAGGCAGACAGAAACAGGCAGACAAACAGAGGCTGAGACAGAGGTGGGGAGAGAGAGAGAGAGAGAGAGAGAGAGAGAGAGAGAGAGAGAGAGAGAGAGAGAGAGAGGAGAAGTATGCATACAGACAGAAAATAAGAGAGACTGCGAAGGACTCCCATACCTATATGAATACCGAGCCAACACAGACACTATCCAGAGTTGCACAGTATCCCAAGTCCAACATTTAACCATACAGAACTTTACCAGAAACGGAAACCTACTCAGGGATACCTTTGGTGTTGTCATCAAATATCGGGAAAGTGAGCACACAGCTGTCTAGGAAGCTTTTCACGAGTAATCTTTTAATTACAGCTTGCACAGTCCAAGATAAGCAGGGCAGTCTAGACAGGCGTTATAAGCCCTCAATTGCGGATGGTTTTACACCAGGAAGTCAATGCACAATATGGGCGAGTTAAACACCCGTTCGATTGCATAGTACTGCTTACAAGTCATACACCAATCTTCACCGTTTGAAAATGAAAATATGCCAGGCATTTTGTGACGCTCCCCAAATTTTCCTTTAGTTATACCCATTTTTCAGCGCCCCCCATGATTCATTTTTGTTTAGTTAAACATGCTCCAATTAAAGTATGCACTGCGTTTGGCACATGATGTCGAAATGCACGTCATAAAGTGGATGATGTTTCCAGTTAGCCTACTGGAGCTTGTGACTGAGACGCTTTGTGTAACTGAGACATTGTACTTTTGTCCAGTCTACCATGGATTTCTAAAGGGTAAAGTCAGGCCCATCTTGAAGTCACAGCTACCCCTTCAAGCTAAGAAGTGGAACAGAACAAAAAAGAAGGAGATGAAAACTACTCCGTGGGGGTGGGGAGCAGGTATAGTAAACTTCGCAGAATACCTGGTAAAACTAGGTTTTGTTTGTTTGTTTGTTTTGTTTTTCTTGTTTTTGTTTTTGCTAGGGAGGGGCCGGGGGGGGGGGGGGAGATGGACGTCTGTCTGTCTGTCTGTCTGTCTCTCTCTCTCTCTCTCTGTTTCTGCTCTTTTTTTTTTTAAACATTCGTTATCACTATTCAACTAGATTTCGACTTATTTCATCTTAACACGGTGACAACCGCTAGATCAGTGCCACATATCCGCACGGAACAGCCGCCATGAAACAAGGGAGCTCTAGCTGGTCGTCTTCCGGGCTTTTCCTCGCTGTTCCCTCTTCGCCTGATCTGAGATTACTACGCCGAAAAAGAAAAAAACAAAATACAGATTCAGGTTATGACTGTTCAATGGTGGTTCGGAGGTTAAAAAAAAAAAAAATCAACGGCGGTTTGGCGAAATGTGCAGAAACGAAATCGAGATGAATGAATATGAAGGATATGTAAGTGAGAGAGAGAGAGAGAGAGGGAGAGAGAGAGAGGAGAAGAGAGAGAGAGAGAGAGAGAGAGAGAGAGAGAGAGAGAGAGGAGAGAGAGAGAGAGAGAGAAGAGAGTTGTTGTTTTAGGTGAACTTAGTGAACCACCATGGACTTCACGGATGGTTCAACAGTGGCTGAAACAGAGAAAATCGGCGTAAAAGGTCGGTTCCCTTACATACAATATCAAACATTCTTGGTTTTTTTTTACTATCTGAATTCATGAATCTATGCTCATTTCGAAACATGCTGATTTCCAACCCCCCCCCCCCCCCCCCCCCTCCAGCCGCCTTCTGGCACTTACCCGCTGACGACGACGATGAAGACGAGGATGATTGCACCGTGGCTTCCACCTCCCCGACCAGGGTACCCGTGGGAACGTTCTCCGCCACGGTGAAGTTGTACATGGTCAGCGTGAAGACGGGCGGGTGCACGTCCCCGCTGTAGACGCTGATCTGCACGCGGGCGGGCAGCACCGACATGCGGCCCCCTTTGTCCGTGGCCTGCACCTCCAGCTGGAACACTCGCTGCGTGTCTGGGGGGAACGCCTTCACCAGGGAGATGGTGCCTGAGAGAGAGAGAGAGAGAGAGAGAAGAGAGAGAGAGAGAGAGAGAAGAGAGAGAGAGAGAGAGAGAGCGAGAGAGAGAGAGAGAGAGAGAGAGAGAGAGAAGAGAGAGAGAGAGAGAGTCAGTAACGCATCCCCACAAAGCACACTGCTTTCCGTCAGCCAGCTCAGTTAACTCATCCCCTACATCCCATAACCCCACTTCCCCTCAACCAGGTCGATTCTGATGCTACATCCCCCTCCACTAGTTCGTTTCTAAACCCCACTTCCCCTCAACCAGGTCGATTCTGATGCTACATCCCCCTCCACTAGTTCGTTTCTAAACCCCACTTCCCCTCAACCAGGTCGATTCTGATGCTACATCCCCCTCCACTAGTTCGTTTCTAAACCCCACTTCCCCTCAACCAGGTCGATTCTGATGCTACATCCCCCTCCACTAGTTCGTTTCTAAACCCCACTTCCCTCAACCAGGTCGATTCTGATGCTACATCCCCTCCACTAGTTCGTTTCTAAACCCCACTTCCCCTCAACCAGGTCGATTCTGATGCTACATCCCCCTCCACTAGTTCGTTTCTAAACCCCACTTCCCCTCAACCAGGTCGATTCTGATGCTACATCCCCCTCCACTAGTTCGTTTCTAAACCCCACTTCCCCTCAACCAGGTCGATTCTGATGCTACATCCCCCTCCACTAGTTCGTTTCTAAACCCCACTTCCCCTCAACCAGGTCGATTCTGATGCTACATCCCCCTCCACTAGTTCGTTTCTAAACCCCACTTCCCCTCAACCAGGTCGATTCTGATGCTACATCCCCCTCCACTAGTTCGTTTCTAAACCCCACTTCCCCTCAACCAGCTCAATTCTGATGCTACACCCCCCTCCACTAGTTCGTTTCTAAACCCCACTTCCCCTCAACCAGGTCGATTCTGACGCTTCATCCCCCTCAATTAGTTCACTTCTAAACCCACTTCCCCTCAACAAGCTCAATTCTGATGCTACATCCCCCTCAACTAGTTCGTTTCTAAACCTCACTTCCCCTCAACCAGTTCGATTCTGACGCTTCATCCCCCTCAATTAGTTCACTTCTAAACCCCACTTCCCTCAACCAGCTCAATTCTGATGCTACATCCCCCTCAACTAGTTCGTTTCTAAACCCCACTTCCCCTCAACCAGCTCAATTCTGATGCTACATCCCCTCAACTAGTTCGTTTCTAAACCCACTTCCCCTCAACCAGGTCGATTCTGACGCTTCATCCCCCTCAACTAGTTCGTTTCTAAACCCCACTTCCCCATAACAAGCTCAATTCTGATGCTACATCCCCTCAATTAGTTCACTTCTAAACCCCACTTCCCCTCAACCAGGTCTATTCTGATGCTACATCCCCTCAACTAGTTCGTTTCTGAACCCCACTTCCCCGCAAACAGGTGGTTCAATTCCCTTTCAAATAGTTTTACATCTAAACCCCACTTCCCCTCAACCAGGTCGATTCTGATGCTTCATCCCCCTCAACTTGTTCATTTCTAAACCCCACTTCCCCGCAAACAGGTGATTCTACTTCCTTTCAACTAGTTTTACGTCTAAAACCCCACTTCCCCTCAGCCGGCTCGCTTCTTAACCTCATTTCCCTTCAACGAGCTCATTCCTCTCGACCAGTGAAACACAGCACAACTGAAGAAGACACTAGACAGTATGAAGAAGCACAAAACCATGCCAACGACTGCCGTGCACGATCGTATGCCCTGCAGTAAATGACTGCAATACAACTCTGTATAATAAGATAACATTATATACACAACACCAAACAGGAAAAGAGAACGGCAATTGATTCGGAGGAAAACAACCCACCCACCCACACAGACACACACATGCACACACGCGCGCGCGCACAACGTGTGTCGATAAAAGGGCCAAAACAAAGCGATGAAGAAATCAATAAATAGAAATAACGTATGACTCACTGATCAAGATGTCTACGCTTTGAATTCTTTAATGATAGCATGTCTACACAAAGAGAATATGTCTTATGGTTAAAATAAACAACCAACCAAGTAAATAAAACAAACGAACCCGCAGAATGAATAAAGTAATAAAACAAAACAAAGAGCAGTGCACGGACTTAATACAACACACACACACACACACACACACACACACACACACACACACACACACACACACGCCACACACACACACACACACACACACAAACACACACGCACACACTTCAATAAGAAAAACAATAATAATAGCCAATTGCTAGAATGTGAAATAAAAATTAAATGGACTGCGATGAGAGAGAGAGAGAGAGAATGAGAGAGAGAGAGAGAGAGAGAGAGAGGAGAGAAGAAGAGAGAGAGAGAGAGAGAGAGAGAGAGAGAGCGAACGAACGAACGAACGAATCTTTTTAATGAGGGAAAAAGCGGAATAAGCACAACATGGCTTTTTTACATCCGGCCCTCAATGAAGGGAAATATATAGAAAATGCAATAACAACATCAGCAAAACTAATCTAGAACAGAAGTAAACATACATAAACGCTATATATAGAAAGAAGAAACGGTTAACACAAAAGAACAGAACACAATCAATGCCTGGAAGAGAGAGAGAGAGAGAGAGAGAGAGAGAGAGAGAGAGAGAGAGAGAGAGAGAGAGAGGAGAGAGAGAGAGAGAGAAGACAGACAGACAGACAGACAGAGAGAAACAGGTGGGGGTGGGAGGGGAGGGTCATCATATATAGTTCATGAAAAAATGGTTATTGGAAGATAGATAAATATATAAAAGAAACATTATCACAACAATAAAATTATAACACATTTCTGGAGAGAAAAAAAATCATTGAACAGGCACCCCATCCTGTAGGCAAAGACAAAAATTTACACATGACAAGCAGCACCTTTGGAACACTAGATGAGAGAGACCAGTACAGAGAGAGAGAGAGAGAGAGAGAGAGAAAGAGAGAGAGAGAGAGAGAGAGAGAGAGAGAGAGAGAGAGAGAGAGCGAGAGCGAGAGACAGAGAGAGAGACTGAGAGAGAGAGAGAGAGAGAGAGAGAGAGAGAGAGAGAGAGCTGTTAAACGCTGCACAAGGAACAACCAACAAACACACGGCCACGCAAAAAGAAAAGAAAACCTTTTTTTCCGGGCTCCCTAGGGCAATTCAGGAAGCGTCAAGTGTCTGTAGCTTAGCGAAGCATGTGCACGGTCAGCCTTTACGTGACTTGTGTGTGTTTGTGTCTGTTTGTTTGACTGTTTGTTTGTTTGTTTACTTGTGTGTGTGTGTGTGTGTGTGTGTGTGTGTGTGTGTGTGTGTGTGTGTGTGTGTGTGTGTGTGTGTATGTGTGTGTGTGTGTATGTGTGTGTATGTGTGTGTGTGTGTGTGTGTGAGAGAGAGAGAGAGAGAGAGAGAGAGAGAGAGAGAGAGAGAGAGAGAGAGACTCAGTCTGTCTGTACGCGCTGAATTTACATACCTCTCTCTCTATCTATCTATGAATTTACATACCTCTCTCTTTATCTATCTATCTGTGTGGGTGGGCGTGTGTGTGTGTGTGTGTGTGTGTGTGTGTGTGTGTGTGTGTGTGTGTGAGAAGGAGAGAGACAGACAGAGAGAGAGAATGACAGAGAGAGACAGAGGGAGAGAGAAAGACAGTCGGACAGACACAAAGACAAAGAAAGAGAGACACACTGACAGTGACAGTGACAGAGCGAGAGCGAGAGCGAGAGAGAGAGAGAGAGATCAACTTGGAACCCTATGCGGATATGCGAAAAAAAAGCCTGTGCAAATACGAGTGTGTACTGTTCTTTTCAAGAAGTTGATGCAGACTCGAGCGAACACGCCCACTGTGAAAGCAGACTACTCTATCGGCGACCTCCCGTCTTCCACTGGCTTTCTTAACCCTTCCTGCCTATTACATATTGATACAGCGTGGCTCATTCCGTCACTTTTCCAAAGGCATCAGGCCTCTGTCAGCGTTCAGAGTTGGACCTCCTAGTACAGGAAGCCTAGCATCTTTTCAACACGTTTCGATATAAAGACCTACACCACCAGCGTCATATGGTCGGAGACGGTCGATCACATTGGCTGGCCATGCGATCAGCACAAATACCATCGTCAGAAGTTGGTCCATTAGGTGAACCACTGCGTATGGATGACTGTTAACAGGCGCCACGGGATACCAACGAAGTACCGTGCGCCTCTGGTGGGTCGCCGCGCGACAAACCGACTGCTCACTGCGGACTGACTGTGCTGGGGCTGCGGCTGGACGAACCTCAGTGTGGCTGTGTATGCAGAATCCGCAAAGAGCATCGTGGGAGTAATGCCCACTGGAAGGCATGAAAGCTGACAGAGAGAGAGAGAGAGAGAGAGAGAGAGAGAGAGAGAGAGAGAGAGAGAGCGAGACAGACTGAGAGAGAGAGAGAGAGAGAGAGAGAGAGAGAGAAGAGACAGACACAGAGAAAGAGAAAGTGAGAGAGAGAGAGAGAGAGAGAGAGAGAGAGAGAGAGAGAGAGAGAGAGAGAGAGAGAGAGAGAGAGAAACAGACAGACAGACAGAGATAGAGAGAGAGAGACAGACAGACAGAGAGAGAGAGAGAGAGAGAGAGAGAGAGAGAGAGCCTCCACCACATATACTCTGACTCGGCACAGACGGCAGGGCACCAATTGTAAAGCCCGACTGTGAAACTGTCTCCCTGAGAGGAAATTAGTCTGTACATCTCTCCAACGACTGCACTTTAACGACGAAAGGAATTTCAAGATGCTGGGTCAATAAGTACGATCGGAGAAACTTTGCATTCGAAAACTTTAGGTCAAGAACAAGTATCACAACGTACAAGACGGCAAAGACAGTAACAACAAGAGCAAGAGCAACAACAGCCAAGATAGCATGGATAACAGAAGGAATATCGCGTGAGCGCGCGCGAGCATGCACGCACGCACACACACACACATACACACGCACGCAAAACATGCACACGCACGCACGTACGCTCCTACGCGTGCCTGCACGCGCTCGCACACACACACACAAACAATGTACATTCAATATATAAACATAGATTATTTCAAGAACAAAGCAACACATTACAGGTACAAGTTAAACTGTTCTTTGAAACAGGACCTTGCCTTGATCTAAAATGAAACAACCCCCCTTCCCCTCCGTAACACACACACACACACAACACCTCCACCACAATCACCACTTCTACCCCCCCCCTCCACTCCCCCCCCCCCCCCCCACACACACACACAGATCACGCATCTCTCCCCAACCCACCCACCCCCTTCCCCACCCTCCTTCACCGTCCCACCACGCATCTTCCCATTCACCTCCCCCTCTCCAAGGCACCCTCTCTCACCACTTCCCCGATCGATGCGGAAAAAGCCGTTGCCGTTGTCGTTGAGGAAGGAGTAGCTGAGAGTGCCGAAGTCCCCGGAGTCCAGGTCCACGCCCTGCACGGTGAGCAGCGGGCCCAGGGACACGGTGGCCTCCACGCTGAGGGTGTAGGTGCTGGGGTGGAAGTAGGGGCTGTTGTCGTTGACGTCCGTCACCAAGATCTGCACCACGGCGGAGGCGCTCAGCCCGTCTGTCACAAGTAGCACGCGCACCATGATACAATACTCGTCTCACTCCGACATCAGGTGAAAACTGATGTTTTCTGCCTACCAGTTGCATGAACGCCTACAGAATTCATGATAGCCCGACGTGATTGTGTAAGAACAGCTATAAATAACACTGAGGTAGAGATTTGAAATGAAAAATGGACGAGGTTTAAACAAACTGGTAGAGATTTGAAATGAAAAATGGACGAGGTTTAAACAAACTGGTCTCTAATTCATCTTCTTGGGGTTTTAGATCCACCTAATCTGCGTAACAAACAAGTTGTGCTGTCTTTAAATGCTAAACGTCAAAAAGGAAGTTTTCCCTAATTCTAGTAAAAACTCTCCCCCCCCCCCCCCCCCCCCCCCCGCCACATACACACACACACACACACACACACACACACACACCACACACACACACACACACACACACACACAAGAAGGCTGAATGTTTGCACATTCCTTGTCTTCGTTCAAGTGTAGATATTACACCTTATTTTCTTTATTTGGATGTGTTTCCATAATTATGATTTTTACTTTGACACTGTTCATTTCGTCTTGTTTTTGCAGATCGCAGCGCTTGATCGGAAACAACACCAAAACATCCTCTGCTTATTCAATGTACCATCTAAAAACAAGTTTTTGACTTGATTCCGCAACACACACACAAACGCACGCACGCACGCACGCACTCACGCACGCACGCACGTACACACACACACACACACACACACACACACACACACACACACACACACACACACACACATTACTAATCAACTGTCTGAGAGATCATCACGGCTTTTCTGTTTTCCGTATGAACGAACAACAAGGGCAGTCAGGGTGTTCGGCTGCGGACCTAGCGGTCGTGAGTTTGAATCATTCATGAAGTCGGATTTCTCTCTGGCTATCCGACCAGTGAGTGGATCCTCAATTCAGCTCAAGCAGGTTAAATCGGCGTAAAAGGGCCGGGTTCCTCCTTCCACAATGCTGTTTCCTAGGCCCGGTGGACCTCCAACAGTTCCACGGCTATTCCACTTAGTTTATCCATGAATCACAACTGCAGGTAACTAAAGACCTGAAGCATACATCTTAATTGTTGAAGCTCATAGCTTTTACTCATCACAACGCCCCCTTGCTCCGAATTTGACAAAGATATGTGAGTGCTTGTTCTTCATTTTCGTTGTCCTGAGTGTTGTTTGTCTTGTCTGAGGAAGACCTAAGAGGTCGAAAACGCGTCGTGTTTTGTCTGTGAATCTTTTGTTTATGTTGTTCAGTGGAGTTGTTTTAAAAACTTTTCAAAGATTATACTCATCAGTTTGTAGCACTTATCTGCAATATTTAACAACAAGATCCGAAAGACGAAACAATCCCATCCAGGCTGTTTCGA
>CM031602.1:32100730-32112367 GCA_018398815.1 Conus ventricosus
TTAAATGAATGTTTATTCTTTCGCCTAGCTACCTAGTAAGAGATGTGTCTTCTGTTTAAATGTGTGACGACAAATTCACGGCAATCCATGCTTTCTTATACTACATCACGCTCGTTATCATGCCAGTCTCTAGGTTTTTCTTAGCTGTAATAACATATGCATTTTCTCATTCAGTCGGCACTTTCTTTAATGCATAAAACATGTTTAGCGCACGATTTATGTCTGCATTTAATAAGATTACAGCCACATTAATTTTTGTACCAGTACAAACTGGCATGCTCATCATTGCAGACAAAATCTCCTGTTTGTGTTCTTGATTACGGACAAGTACACGGCTGTTTTCGGACACAATAACATGAAGTTATACTGTCAATGACAAAATCTATGTCTTCTACAACATTTAACTTACGTGATTCAGTTTAAGAAAACGCACACAGAAAAACAACAACAACCAAGTTTGTAAAATATGACATAATCGTCAATATGCATCCGGAGTCAGACAATTATGTTCTTATAGCAGCCTTTAAAGCTGTCTTTACACAACCCATTAAGAATGCACGGACCTAAAGCAGCGCTTACATTTAAAAGTATCTCTCCATAATAATCGCGACCGATACAGACAGAATGGCTATCCTACTTCCTATGAAACATATTGTTTACAAATATATCATGGGATTTAATTAGATGCTCTGCTATTCAGATCGCTACTTAACATAACCATCCCGAGGCAACACTTAATCAACCAGTAAGCTAGTACCACTACTAACAGCAATCACCAATATCGAAACTGTCATAAAAGGGTGAACCTACGGGATATGGGGTAACAAAAATAGCATCACCACCTGTTCCAAATATTTCCAATCGATTAAAACAGTTATATGTTAATGACGAACATCATCAGATATAACAAAGGGAAACAGTTCCTTTTCATGTAACAAAGCACCCCTCCCGATCACTACACTTGTCTACAAAATTTCACGGCTCATTCAAAAGACATGTCATCCCCAACAAAAAATATCAGCACTCATAAATAAGATAAAGAAGGTCATAGTCGGTAAATCTAGAAAAAAAAATAAGCCATGATTTTTCACGACAACGAAACACACACACACACACACCAACCCCACTTTCCCTTTTTTCTCCTTTTCGGGCTTTCAAGCCACTTGTCCCACTAACGCCCTAGCCCACAACACCCATCCCCCTGTCACTGACAACAGTGAGGGGCTTTTTTCGCCTTGTGCCGTTTTTTGTCTCTCCTTTCTCGTCACACCCCAAAAAATCTTCAAAAGGGGCCGTTTCTCCCACCCCACCATCCACCCCACTGCCCATCCCTTCATTTTTTTCCCTTTTTTTAATCATCCGGGAAATCCCTTTTTTTCCCCTTTTTATAAATAAGAGCAAAAAATCACGTTCTCTTTTTTTTTTTAAACCCTGCTTCCTTTAAGGGGGGAAAGCCATGTCTTATCTCTCTCACCAAAAGAGAATTTTTTCCCCAAAACCCCTCCTCCCTTTAGATGTTCCTTTCCCCAAAAAAAACTCACTTATCTTTAAAAAAAGGGAACACGTGTGAGCGAGCGAGCGAGAGGAGAGAGAGGGGAAGAGAAGAGAGAGAAGAGAGAGGGGGGAGGGAGAGAGATAAAAGGGTTCTATATTTTGATTGTTTGAAAGTTCTGATACTGGGGCCTTTAAATGAAAAATTATTGGAACAGCAAACAATGTTACCCCCCCCCCCCCCCCCCCACACCACCACAACAACACACCACCACCACCACCACCAAAAAAAAAAAAAAAGAAAACAAACAAACAAAAAAAAATAAAAAAATAAATAAATAAATTTAAAGACACAAAAACTTTTCTTCAATTTAGAATTTCTTTTAAACCTAAATGCCTTCACTAAGAAAAAGTTATGAACAAAAATGGATCATCCCATGCGATACGAGTACACATAATTTACCAAATTTACACGCGAATGAAACTTCTTTTATAGAAAAATGTTTCAAAATTTAAAGAACGAAGTCAGTTCACCGAAGGGGAAGAGAGAGAGAGAGAGAGAGAGAGAAGAGAAGAGAGAGAGAGGAGAGAGAGAGAGAGAGAGGGGGGGGTTTCAAAGGACTTCCAACTATTTTATTACGATCTTTATATCGAAGGTAACAGATAAGCACGATTTGCTTTTTCCCCAGCTCGCAAGGGGCTCTGAAAGAGAGGAAAACTCGAACCTGACTCTGAACTCTGAAATTTAATAATACCCAAACACCCCCTTTCATGGGGGGAACAAAAAAATCATCCCTTTTTTAAAAAGAAAAAAAAACGGGAAAACTCTAACAAAGAAACAAACCTGACTGACAGACTTTTAATAGGGGCTGTACATGATTTTGTAATCAGATATTTTTGATTCACTTTTTGTATTGTCAAAAGGGCTGCTAATTTTGAAGGCAAGATGGGAATTTTTTGCCAAATTGCTATTTATCGGCAGTTCATAAAAATACACCAATAAATTTACTTTCCACATCTCACCCGCATCACGCAAATTTATGTAACTTTCGACTGTTTGTACAAGGGCACTTGAACAAAAAAAGAATTTCGTTTTCTTAAGTTTTAAAACATCGGGGCAGTCGTGTTTTCAGCTAGGTAAAAGCAAACGTTTACTTTAAGGGGACAAAACCCTTCTAAATTGTGCCAAACTTTCCCTTTAAAATTTTCAACATACAGAAACGATATATTTTTCTCGAAAAACATTTTTTTCAATTTCCCAAACGGGAAAAAAACCCGGGGACTATACCAAAGGTTTTTCGCCTTTGAGGGCAAAATTTCAAAATAATCTGAATTTTAATTCTTTAGAAACCATTCTTTCCCAAAACCCAAAAAACCCATACCTTGAAACCATTTTCACACGGGATATTCTTGACATTTTGGGGCCCAGTTACATGCCTTTTCTCATGCAAACAGTGACATGTGTACCTTTTCTTTGAAAATCGGAACCGGGTTGTTTTAAAAACAAAACCCATACTTATACCCCGGGGTAACATTTGATATCCATAAGGAAAACCCAAGTTCATAAACTACTCGTTGCTGATTTGTTTTTTACAGAAAAAATC
The DNA here is from genome assembly GCA_018398815.1 of Conus ventricosus. Lineage (NCBI taxonomy): Eukaryota > Metazoa > Mollusca > Gastropoda > Neogastropoda > Conidae > Conus > Conus ventricosus. The sequence goes on from CM031602.1 coordinate 32,103,826, forward strand.
TTTTGCAGGGTACAGAGGACTTGCCCCACAGGTAATTTTTGTACCCCCAACCAGAGCCATAAAAACAACGGAAAACCTGGCATCAAAAAGTTGAAAAAAAAAACCGGGTGAATTACACCCAATTCTTTTTATGTGCACAGGATGTCTTTTGTACTTTTCTTCCCTCAAAGTTTTAGTTTTTTTCCATGGAAAGTGTAAAACTATGTCTATAGAAAAAGTAAACCAAGTTTTTGAAACAAATAACCAAATTCAGCGGGGTGCCATTCAAACCCCACTTCCGAGCAAAAAACCCCCCTTCCTGAAAAAAAAAATTTTTGACTTGCTAAATTTACTTTTAAACCGCAGTTTTTTCTTTTTCCCTTTTTGGGAGAAACAGCTGAGCTTAGCCAAAACGCAGTAAAAAGCCAAAAGAGTGAATCACAGCAAACAGCAAAAGGATAGCTCAGCTTCGTCTGTTGGGGGTAGCACCATGTTTTACCATTAAAAATTTTATGCATTTGCAAGTCTTTTATTAACAAAAAAAAAATAATGGACTAATAACACACCTTTGCTTTAAACCTTGAAAAAACATTCAAAGAAATTTGAGTAACGTGATTTTTATACATAAAACCACGCTTTCACAGGGGTGTACATTGCCAATTATTTTTAGAATCCTACCTCGCCCCTGCTCGTAGCAGCCCCCGCCCAAAAAACCTTAAAGGGGCACAGTATCATATGCTTTTTTGAAATCGATGAACCACGAATTTTTCGTACTCTTTCGCAAATATTTTTCAATACTGCGTTTAAATGAAAATATCATCGTTGAGGGGCCTTTTCTAAAGCCTGTTTGTTTTCACAAATATGCCGTCTCTCTGCCCCATAAATTTAAACCCCATTAAAATATGTGCAAAAACCTTACTAAGAACACTCAAAAGAGATACCCTGAAATTAAACAAATTTTTGGGCATCACCCTTCTTATCAGGGAATTATTGCTGCCTCCGCCCTTTTTTAAAGGGAAAAAGCTCCTATAATATAGCGTTGAAATACTTCTTCAAGAAGGTAGAAAATTTCCTGCTTTCTCAACTTTTCAGCAAAAGACCACTAAAACCCCTCCTTTTTTTTTTCATGTGTTAAATCTTTTTTAACGATTTTTTTTTCACTATTCTCCACCAAACATGGTCAAATAACGTTTCGTCTGTTTTAATCATATGGGCAATCTTCCCAAAACAAACCTTCATTAAAAACTGATTCAAAGTGCTGTACCCTCGTTTTTCTTTTTATGTCATTTATAACAACACTTTTCTTTTATTCTTTTTAATTTCTTTCCCAAAACTGACATTTTTCCCGGAGCAAAAAGATTTTTCAAATCAAATTTCCTGTGCACCTTTTTCATTTCGAGCATAGTCCGATTCTTTCCTTACCCCATTTTTTTTAAACAGTCAACTTTACTTTTTTTTTTCTAGCCCTTCGAAGATGTCTTATTACTTTCCCCTTTTTTTGAAAGCACTCCCTTTTCAAACCATCTGGCTTACGAGCACTTTTTTTACCCCTAACACTTTCCTTTTTTTTGGTTTAGCTGCCGCCTTTAAAGAGAAGTAAAAATTTTCACCGACTCATCTAACCCTATCAATCAGAGAAGTTCCAACCAAGTTTTGGGGCTGAAATGTTTTGATCTAAGTGTTCATGAACATGGGGTTGGGCTTCTGACCAAATAAACTCTCCAGCTGGACAGCGTTTTTGACAGTGGGTTGAACAATGGAATACCAAACTTTCAATACAATTCAACAGGCAGTGGGCTGACCCAATTTTTCTCCTTACCATCCTTCAAAACGCTGCAAAGATCGAAGCTCGAGGAAATAATCAAAACGCTATGACCCTTTCAATAAATAGGAAATTTCCAAACCCCCGAGCTCGGACACCCATTTTAAAATTTTCAAGTTATAAAAGGCACATACAAGTAACTTTTTTTTCCCAAAAACATTTTGTCGCTACGTCACATGATTTTCTTTGTCTATAATGAGTAACCACAAAAACTCAAGAAAAATTCTATAAATGGATTTTTATGATTTGTACATTTCCGGTTTTTTCCATTTAAAATCGCCATTACAAAGCAATACGATATATCCAAATCCCCAAAAGATCACCATAAACCCTTTTAACTTCCAGTGTAATGACAACTGGACCGCCCTGCAAAAACGGCAAAACCCTAGGGGGACATACACAAACGTACAGAAAATCGATCCTGCCCCAAAAATTTACCGCATATTCGACTGCAACAAATTATCACATTCACATTGTATTACTTTAAAAATATTTTTTTTCAAGTTTTTTTTTATCATTACAAAAACGGGCCCCCGACCAACGCCGGATGGAAAAATTTCAAAGCGGGAAACGAATTTAAAAAAAATTTGGAAAAAAATCAAAATATCAAAAGTTTTTTCCATGAATGTTTCTGTTTGTGTAACAAAATCAAATTATTTAAGTAGTTCACCAAGTCCCAGCTCTGATTTGTTTACAGTCCCGCTATGTTGAACAGCAGGAAAGACAGGCTGGGCGCCTTCATCCTAGGTGCAGCATCAGTAAGGGTTCTTCACCCACTACCCTCCCCTGCAGCGTCCGCTTCACCATCAGGGGGGTTTGGCGTGGGGGAGCCTGGACACACCACATCTGCAGGGGCGTGACCCCCTCGTTGGGGCTCAGCATGGGGTCTATCCGCTGCGAGCCCGGTGTTCCCGGCCCCCGACCTCTTCCGGAATATCTGGGCGTCGCCGACGGAGTTAAAGGGTCTTTTCTACCACCGCGTTTGTTCCGGGGGATGCCGTCACTGGGATGGTATACTCGTGCCCGTAAATTTACACAAATTTTTCTTTCAGTACCGAGTCACCACTGTATTTTGAATGGTTCTGTGGGACGTGCTGTGCCCATGGTGTCGTGTGCTGGGCAGATCTTTTTGATTTGGGTGCCTCCTGCGTGAAAAACCCCTTCTGTTGACCGAGCTTTCACGTCTGTTCCCTGGGAGGCAGGTGAACGGGTGACGGTTTGGTTGATTTGGGACGAGCATTTTTTTCTTTTTGCATTTTTGACGGAAAGTCAGTTGTCGATAAGCATATTGGGCGTTTCATGACCATCCACACGATTCTGTGGGCGCGAATTTTCACTGGATTTCCCCCCTCACCCCCTCTTGACGTTTTTCATCAGATAAAAAACGGACGGTTCCTTTTGCTGGGGTGTAGGGGGGATCACATCAGGGTTTTTTTTGTTGCGGAGGTCATAAGTTAGACCGCCTCATCCGTTCACTTTTCATGCGTAAACAATCTTTTCCCTCATGTCTTAGCGGCTTGCACAGGAGAAATTTTTTCCTCTTCTTTTAGTGTTTTCAAGAAATCTTTCCCCAACAAAGAATTTTGAAAACCGCAATTTCTCAATTTTGTGCATTTTTAAGCCAACCTCTTTTGGCTTACTCTGGAACTCACAAAAATAGCTCCCAGACTTTAATTTCGTCCCAAACCAAGTCTTCTTTTATGCCCCTTCCGCTCGCACGGGTTGACGAACCTTCCCTTCATACTTTAAATGAAGGGCCACTTTCCCTCGAAAGAAAGCCCAAAAAAAAAGATGTTCCGCTGTTTTTTTCAACCAGGTAGTCGCATTTTTTCAAAAATGTATAATCGTTCTGTCAATCTGGCACTTTCCGCCCCCTAATGATGACACTGACCTGATCTCTCGTTACAGTTTGCGATTGAGCTTGCTGGGGCTTTTAACAGGCACATACATTCTCTATTTTTTTTTCCCCATTTGAAATTTTTTTTCCCCTGACACAAAGTGCTTTTCAAATTTTGTTCATGCGAACTTGTTGGCTTTTATTCTTGCAATGGCGTCTAAGAATTTGGGGGCATTTCCGACTGGAGTCGATTTAAAAAAAGTCAAATTTCCCTAAAAAATTTTCATCACGATGTACGGGGCACCTGTTATTGAAGTAGGGCTGTGGGTATAGTGGGCTCCCCGGCAACCCCCTTCCCCGGTACGGAACGCTGGAGAGGGAAAAAATTCCCGTTTTTTTCCCCCTTCCTTGGTAGGACCCGGGTTTGTTCAAAATTCTCCACACCAATAAGCGCAGACAGAAAACAACACCGCAAATTTTCCAGGTCCAGGCAAAAAAAAAACACACAGTCAAAACCATACCGTATTTCTGTGGGGGGGTCATATTTGTTGCCTGTAGAAATCGAAAATGGGAAGCAAAGAAAGTAGAGATACGGGTTTCCCTGATTGTACAGTGTCCACATTTCCCCTATAGCCACACGCCAGCACAGGACTGGTTGGTTCCCCAACAGGGGAACAACCCCACAGCACAACGCACAAAAGCCAGGAATTGTTCTCACTGCACTCACTGGGCCCGCACAACACAAAACCGGTTTAGCCCGCTATGGCGTTCAGTTGCGTTTCTCTGAAAATTTTGCCCCGCCCAAAAGAACTGACCCAGTGAACCCTTTCCATGAATTTGGGGACGGGATGACGAAAGAATTAGGAAAAGAAAAAATCATTAAAAGAAAAAGTTAATCTTCAAATTATTAAGGAAAATCATTAAATTTGTGGACGCGACCTAAATACGTCTTTTCCCAGCGTAACCTGTGCACCCCCCAAGAGAGAGAAGAAGAAGAGAGAGAGAGAGAGAGAGAGAGAGAGAGACAGACAGACAAACAGAGAGAGAGAGGAGAGAACATGGGGAGGAAAATGGGATGACAAGAAGCCAGAAGTGGAGTGAAGGCGGGGCACAAACGTGAAATCAATTATGGAAAATAAACACGTCAAGACTCGCTCCCCCTGTTAGCCAAGGGAAGAGAAATCCCTAAAGATTAGAAGATCGCCCCAAACGACAAGTGACAATATTGATTCTATGCAACCCAAAACATGGTTTTAAAGCGATCGCGTGAACAATTGCCAACTCCCAAGAGTGCAGCATAACTGACACATCACGGCTCACATGACACGCCTACAGACCATCACTACACAACACACACAACACACACACCACATCACACTCACACACACCACACACACACACACCGCGCGCGCGCGCGCGCGCGCGCGTATTCCTCTCTCTCTCTCCTCCACACCGTCCACACACACACACACACACACACACACGCACACAACGCACACACACGCACGCAACCCCGCGCGCGGTCCCAACAGCCCTCTTGATGTAATTTGTATGGTTTCAGAGAAACCTTGAGGAACACGCAAGATGAGCGTGGAAGAAAAATTTAATGGTCATTCTTAGAAGCTTGATATTATTTCTATTCAAAACAGTGACATCAGTTCTGATCTGTTACGTCCACCAGTTTCTTTAAGGAGCGCTGGCTCAGCTACAACAAACGCTTTTTTCGCCAAATTTACAGGAAGGACACTAATGATAGCCCTGTCGTTGATACTGGAGACTGGCATTTCGTTAACTGTGACATCGATGTAGCCAAAATGCTGAGTAATAACCGTCTTGTCCCGAAAGGAATATCCGGATGATGGAAAGAAGCTTCTCTAGTGTTTCGTTGAGCTTCCTTCCGTCGGATTATCTTATCGTTTCGTGGGGAGGGGGTGGGGGTTATAAGAATGTTGTTCCCTACTAATACTCGGACTGATCGGATAAATAACCTAAATTTGTCAAAACCGTCTACAGGCTGAACTCTTCCTTCAGTGATCATTTACAGACTTCGATAAACGTACTACAGAATCAGGTATGAAGCTGATAATGAAGGTAATCACAGCTTTAGCGTCTTTAAAAATTGAAACTGGAATTTACTTCAACCTGTGCCAACAACATGAAAAGAGTGTTTCAAATAACTGTTGGAGCTACGAGTGTAAGACCTGGCACATGTTAGACACGAAAACAACAATACTTGCAATAGATTGGGGGGGGAACGAGTCATAATGAACTGACATGGAGGAATTGTCTCAGGGTATCTTTGTCCGACCTAAGGATTCATGTGAAACTTCTAGTTTGCGGTGAACGGATCTGTGAGATGTCTTTGACGAAGAGAGAGGAGAGAAAGAGAGAGCAGAGAGAGAGAGAGAGAGAGAGAGAGAGCAGAGAGAGAGAGAGAAGAGAGACAGATGTTGCATTTGCGGCCCAGCCGAGGTTGCCATGGGCCCAAACGGGAAGACTAAAAATCACTCCATATCACAAAATGTTCAAATCTCCCTTACAAACATTTTAGATGTCTGTATTTTCAGCCCTTTTTGATGCGGAGATTGTCTGTTTCAAATGAGCGAGATGCAAGCCCTGCCATGCAGTTCTCAGACCAGGCTGGAACTCCAAGTCATCTTTAAAGTTCTTTCCCTCCTTGATCATAGATAATTGAAAACTCTGAAATATGGGACCCTGAAATTCTTCGGGCCCGTGGCGTCCTCTCTCTCGGTGACCTCAGTTCTGTGTCCTCGCCATGTCGATGCCGCTGTTGGCTTGTTTTCAGCTCTTTCGTATAGGAAAGTGCGTGGAACTTGTTGCTGCTCAATATATGCCCCATAACAGGAATCACCGACGGACATTTTGTGGCCACATTGCAATACGAAATGGAAACCCCTCCTCTCCCTCTCGTACACTATGTCCCCCCCCCCCCCCCCCCCCCCCCCCCCAGCAGCAACCTTCTGATTTGACATTACGACGCATAACGTGCACCCGGATACCTGGCTAACATTTGTACCAGCAGGTCACATATGCATGTCCACTGTGGAACATACAGTCCGCGTACATGAATGACATATTTGCGTTGAGCCTGACCAATTTCTGTTTTGTGATAAAAATGTACATGGTTGAAGCAGAGACATAACGGTGATCAACGACACTTATTATTTACTGCTAAAGACGGTGCTAGTTTTGACGATGTCAATGGTGTAAGAAAGTCAGTCTAATCTTTGACATACCTGGCTGCACTCTCATTGTAATGTGAAACGTACATCCACTTGCTCAACTGGCGATGATATTTACGACGACATCTATAATATTTAAGTGGATGTGGTTGCTATAAAACTTGCTTTAGACCTATGCTGGTGAGCCAAGAGTCCTTGCTATTGACTGGGGGGAAAGTGCTCCGTGAGAGGCTCCTGTAAGAATGAACAATAAAGTTGTAAATACTTGGTAATAACTTTTTAACTTAATTGCGCCTGGTGATCATCATTTGGGCACACTCATCTTCCCTACTCCATCTTTTTTATACCTAGATTAACGACAGATGTAACTTTTCCGACAGAAAAAATGAAAAAAAAAAAAAAAAAAACGTTCGTTAACGAATGGCAACAATTTCATTCCGCAGTAGACATGGACATGTGAACAGCTGATACAAAATGTCACCCAGAGTGTATTCTGCATCAATGTGACGTTTTGTAACGCGGTGTGCGGTTGTACCGCCACTAGGAATGTCGTTAAATGGGCAAGACGGCATCTGTCGGAGAGGTAAGGTAAGGTAAGGTAAGGTAGGTTGCTTACGGTTCAGCCGACCGCAAAGGTTCATATCAGGGCTGTGTCGAAGTACGCTCACCCACTACGCAGTGAGTGTTATCAGGAACATGTAGTTTTGGAAGTGGTTGTCCCGTGCATCTTCTGGTGGGTTGCTCTCTAACGTCCTGATATTGACTGATCCCTGTCGAAGTGCGGTGCGGGGCTACGACAGGACAACACGTGTTCGGCTAAATAAGAGGGAGGCAGATGGGGCCTTAAAGGGAAGAGAGTAGAAAAGAAAAACAAACAAATGAAAGTGAAACGAAAAGAAATTATTTTTTTTTAAAATAGGGACAGCGAAAATTAACCCAAACAGAAATCAGGAAAGGAGGAGAGAAATAGAATGACAAGACAGCCAAACGAGAGAGAGAGAGAGAGAGAGAGAGAGAGGGAGAGAGGAGAGAGAGAGGGGAGAGAGAGGGAGGGAGGGAGAGGGAGAGAGAGACATTCACGCAAAAGTGTATTCCTCTATCACTATCTCCTCCTCCTTCCTTTCCAGTCCCCCAGCCCAGCCCGCTACAGCCCCCCCCCCCCCCCCTCCTTCTCGGGCCCCCATCCCACCCCCCTTATCACACCTTCTGTCGAACCCGCCACCTCTTCCTCCCACCACCGCCCCTTCTCCATCACCTCACCACCCTACCCTTCCATCTTCTCCATCCCCTACAGGCCACCGTACCTCTGTCGACGGCCCGAACGAGGAACTGGTAGCTGCTGATCGTTTCGTAGTCCAGGCCAGGATTCTGGATGCACACCTCTCCGCTGCTCTCGCCCACCTCAAACTCCACTGGGGCACCCCCTGTGAGTACAAGCTGGTATCTCACCTGCGTGCTGGCACCGCATTCTGGATCCACGGCATGAACCTGGAACAGGTGCGTTAAAAATGTTTATTGGAGACCGCAAGTGTCAACAGATGAGCATTGCACTTTTAGCATATTAGATGTACATTTGACGTCAAGATGTACAAGAACTACCAAAGTTAAGGTGATAACCTGTGGCAGTTATTTTGGTTTTTGTTTTTGTATCACGCCACACACACACACACACAACACACACACACACACACGCACACACAC
>CM031602.1:32113367-32118367 GCA_018398815.1 Conus ventricosus
CCAAAAACCCCCTAAACAAAAAAAACCCCTTAAGAAAATAAACTGAAGCTCAAAGAAAAAGATAGACTACAAATAACCTGAAAATCATAGAAGAGCAGCACCATACAACAACATTCAAAAAGATGTAACCTATGCTCAACAGAAAGTACATAATACTATGCAAACCACAACTGGCAACTTTAAATACTAGATAGAAATGTTAACAACTGCAGGCACAAGTGGAAATTCCTATCAGTGAACAAGAACCCAGAAACACACGAAAAACACCAGACAGCACGTGATGGACAGACAACACAAGCATTATAAAACACCCGGCAGCACAGACCCACCACATCCTGATGATTGCATTGCATGAAACAGCGCTGTAATAGTTTTAAACCTTACCTTTAACAAATGTTGCTCCCAGTCCGGTTGAGCATTTTTTTAAAAAAATCTTTGCTGGTATTTACTACCATTGTCTATATATAATATATAAGTATGTGTGTTGTGTGTGTGTGTCTGTGTGTGTGTGTGTGTGTGCGCGCGCGTGTGTATGTGCGTGCGTGCGAGCGTGCGTTGCGTGCTTGCGTGCTTGTGCGCGTGCGTGCGTGCGTGCATGCGCGCGCACGCGTGCGAGCGTGCATGCGTGCGTGCGTGCGTGCGTGCGCGTGTGTGTTCATGGACAAAAAAAGAAAAACCGAAATCGTGGTCAGTCGCCAGCCATTTTCAATTGGACATAAGTTCCAAACTCAAACATCCTGGTTTCCAGGCAGACGACTTCATTGTCGCGTCAGCCAATTAGGCACGGCGGGGAGGCTATTTTCTAGTCCTTCACGGAGACGGCACCGTCCCGCAGACAGACTGAGTGGCTTGACCGACGTCTCAATAGGTCTGGCCAGACGGATCTCTGCGTCTAGGTCAGACTGATACAGCTAATTTGCAAGACCAGTGCCCACAGTTAAGTCGGACGGTCGCCCTGGTTAAAGTAGAAAGGGGAGAGGTATTGTGTAGTGGGGGTGAAACCAAGTTAATTAATTAAATGACCCATTGACCACCACAGAGAGCAAGGCCGAAGATGTGACTTTGATGATTTGCATGTCCAATGAAATTAGAGGGAGGTAACCTCGGGACAAGACGGAAAAATACTGACCAATGGTACTCACCCTTTTGACAGGTAGGAACAGAATAAAAAAGCTAGTGAAGGAAGGAAAAAAGAAGAGACAGAGAGAGAGGTTCTGGGAGTAGGCTCTGCACGAGAGAAAAGCAGAGAGATGAAGGAGGAGTGAACAGAACCGAGTTGAAGCATTAGCACCATATAGAGTCTGCAGGGGAAGGACTAACGGAGAGATGTGTGAGAGAGAGAGAAGAGAGAGAGAGAGAGAGAGAGAGAGAGAGAGAGAGAGAGCGAGAGAGTTGCTAATTGATGAAGAAAAAAAAAAAGAAAAGGAAAAAAAAGCACCACGTCCATTTGATAGAGCAGACCAAAGAGAGAGAGAGAGAGTGCAATGCGTTAGTGCAGGAAGGAAGAAAGGAAACAGATCGATGCCTGGTAGTCACTGTTCAATTTGAACGGGTTCGACCTCATACCTGGCAGCGCCACTTTCATCAGGCAGAACCACAGGCCAACGCCAGTAACCTGACCAGGGCCAGCGGTCCAACCTAACCAGTGCCTGCGGTCCAACCTGACCAGTGCCAGCAGTTGTGTCGCGACTGATGTTTGTGAAAGTGAGAGTGAAAAAAAGCAGAAAAAGGAAAAACCGTGATTCGTAAATAGTTTAAGATCATCTGGCCAGGTAAAGTAGAAAATCTATTTATACCCGGGTTAGTTATGATGATTTAGATAAATGGTTTTGTGAAGTTTGACTCCATGCGCATTGATGGTTTTTTTTCCCATGATTATGTGTAGTAAAGTTATAGACTTTACTAGTGGTTTGATTTGATGAATGCATGATATATGAATGAGATTGTAAGCAAGCTGCGAGTGCGTTTGGGCTGTGCGCTAGTCCTTCCTCCACTGACGTACCCCGAGGTTGACAGGGTGTGTGTGTGTGTGTGTGTGTGTGTGGTGTGTTGTGTGTGTGTGTGTAGCCATCATTAGTGACTGCTGTGCTAGTTGTACTGTTCTTCCAACGAGGACGAGGAGGGGAAGGCTGTCTGGCCCTGTGAAGAGCTCACCTGCAGGCTTGCCCACTGGACCCCGGTAACCGGATGTCAGAAGCACTTCCATATAAGCAAAAAGGAAAATCTCCTAAACGAGCAAGAAACTTTCACATTACAGCAATTGTCTCAAAAACAACTAACCAAATATATGCACCTAGTGAAGGGACAATAAGAATTTGAAATCAAAATGTGACTAAAATGTGTCTCAAAATCGTATGTGGGATGTAAGAGTTAGCCTTTAGAAGTCACCAGCTGCGGATAAAATTGAACAAGAGACAAAAATAATTTTAGGAAATCACACATACACACACACACGCGCGCGTGCGCACGCACACGCATGCATGCACACACACACACACACACACACACACACACACACACACCCACATACATGCACACACGTCTGCGTCTCTCTCTCTCCTCTCTCTCTCTCTCTCTCTCTCCTCTCTCTCTCTCTCTCCTCTCTCTCCATATAATTTTTGTCTCTCTTAAAGTGACTTTTCGCTTAAGTTTATTTTGTAGTCCAGGTTACTGCAAAAAGCCCTTTCAGTACATGTCACTACGCAGAACAAAAAATAAATCATCGTGGAAAAAAAGAAACAAAGCAACCAACACAACACATGCATCTGTCAAACATGGGCTGCAGCCCATTATTGCGACATGACCGACATTACACTAGACCAATCCTGTGGCCATAGCCACTCTCACCAATTGAGAGCACATGTATGTAATAGACTGTACTGGAATTTTACTACCTAGTCCTGATGAAGAGAAGGGGGGGGGGGGGGGGGGGGGGGGGGGGGGAAAGCCTGTAGGTTACAAATTGTATTGTGTGGTGAAGTTTAATTCAGAGAGAGAGAGAGAGAGAGAGAAGAGAGAGAGAGAGAGAGAAGAGAGAGAGAGGAAAACACGTGAAGACTTTTTTTAACACAGACAGCTGAATAGGCTAAAGGGCGAAAAAGAAAGCAGACTACAGTAAAGCCAAAGTGACATTTTCACGCACGCGCGCGCACGCACACACACACACACACACACACACACACACACACACACACACACACACACACACACACACACACTGTCTGTCTGTCTGTCTGTCTGTCGGTCCTCTCTCTCTCTCCTTCTCTCTCCTCTCTCTCTCTCTCTCTCTCTCTCTCTCTCTCTCTCTCTCCTCTCATCACTGTTTGAATAAGACGTTTGACTTTATCCCGACCGGGATGCTTGGAGTAGACGAAGGTCATAATCATTAATTTTGATCCGGGAGAACACTGTCAAGAGAAGCCAACGATATAATTGTGATGTGAACATTTGTGTACACTCCATGAAGGGCAACAACGTCGAACGAAAAGGAAGCAATTATCACATGGTGTATACTTATTTCTATATCTCATAATAAGTGTAACGCCCCATGATGAAAAATCGTCCTGAGGAAAATCTAAAAGTGAGTTTTATAACGAATGATTCACCATTGAAAAATCAGAGGTAAAAGGGGGAAAAGCCAGCCAGAGGTAAAAACATAAAGCCCAGGTAACAAATTCGGCCAGGAAAATCAATCCCGTGGTAAATAAGAATACCAACATGGTTTCGTGTGAAGATAAACATGAACGCAATGGCAGTGTCAGATGTTGGGAACGGCGACGGCAATCATAAAGCTGACCTGTGTGTGTATGCGTGCGTGCGTGCGTGCGTGCTGTGTGTGTGTGTGTGTGTGTGTGTGTGTGTGTGTGTGTGTGTGTGCGCGCGCGTGCGTGCATGCGTGTGTATGAGTGTGTGTGTGTGAGTGAGCGTGTGCGTGAGAGAGAGAGAGAGAGAGAGAGAGAGAGAGAGAGAGAGAGAGAGAGAGAGAGAGAGAGAGTGTGTTTGCGCGCGCGTATGGTGTGTGCGGATATGTGTGTGCGTATGTGTATGTGTGTGCGTGTGCGCACGTGCGTGCGTGTATGCGTGCGTGCGCTCGCACGTGCCTGCGTGTGTGCGAGCCTCTCTCCCTCTCTCTCTTTGTGCAAAGGGGAGGGGGTGGGTTCATTAACACAATCATTAACCGACAGAGCAATATTGCTCTTTTATGGCTCTGTGTCAGCTTCATACATTACTTGCTGTGCTGCGGGACAGTGCCCTCATTCACAGATCAGAAGTCACCGTGTGTCAGCTTCCGCGTCAACAGTGAGACAGACGGAAGAGAGGAAAGGAATTTGATATTCCCCGAAGAGTTATTGATACCCTCCCTCCACTCTCCCTTCCCTTGCCCTCTCTCCCCCCGCTCCGCTCCGACATAAACACCTTTCGTCGCGGGAGGTGGTGAGAGGGGCAGACAGAGGGTAACACGGAGGTAGAGAAGGTGTGAAGTGTGAACACGAGATAAACGACACCCCGCCAATTCAAGCCTATCGCGAATGTTCACTGTATTATGCGAACTGCGTTACACTGACTGACACACACACACACACACACACACACACACACACACAGCCAGACAGGAGAGAGAGAATGAGAGAGAGAGTGAGAGAGAGAGCGAGAGAGAGAGAGAGCGAGAGCGAGAGAGAGAGAAGAGAGAGAGAGAGAGAGAGAGAGAGAGAGAGAGAGAGACAGGCAGCAGAGGCAGGCGCAGAGAGACAAAGACAGAGAGACACGGACAGACAAAATCTAGTCCGTCACATACATTATAACTGAGAATGCTAGCCAGTTAGCTAGCCAGATACAGAGAGAGAGAGAGAGAGAGAGAGAGAGAGAGAGAGAGGTGAAATAGAGTGAGAAAGTATTATGTGTGTGTATGAGACGCTCTATACTACTAAAGCCTTGCATATTATCACACACACACACACACAATTCTGAACAACTTAGTAGTGGGGAAGAACAGGATATAA
>CM031602.1:32135867-32138367 GCA_018398815.1 Conus ventricosus
TAAATGTGGTTATTCCAGTTTTGCCATCTACAGTCAATCAAACGCTGACGAAACATTGCTATAAAGTGATTTTCATTTCCCACACCTTGATTTAACCACACGTCACCAAAAACCATTGCTATATAAACAAACACGTACATTTGAAACCGGGTCTTCCTTCCCCTAGCATCTAAATCATACAGCATTTTATACGCTATGTTAGGTAACCTATGTTCATCCATATGTAATAACTTAAACCAATATCGAACGCAGTTAACCGCAGCATTAACATACGTGGGAAATCTGTTTGTTTCACCATATACTAAATCGTTGGGAGTACGCAGATCTACGCCTAAATACTTTTTAAGAGCAAATAAATGAACTGACTCACAGTGAGCAGCGGCTTGGTCTAACCCCCATATTTCTGATCCGTATAGCAGTACTGGCTGGACACGCGTATCAAAAAGTTTTATAAACAGTTCAAAGGAATTGTTATTTAGAGCATATAGCTTCTGAACTATACACAACAATGCATTTTTCGCTCGACTGGCAAGATCTTTACAAGCAGCAGTGAAACTCAGACGAGTGGAGATAAATATTCCCAAATACTTGTAAACATTAACTACAGGCATTTACCACTCCATCATATAGCCATCGTTCTCTTACACTTAGATAACCTCCCTTCCGAAATACAATTATGTTACTTTTATTTATGTTGACTTTTAATTGAAGCGAAGAAGCAGCATGTTGCAAGTTATTTAGCTGTGGTCTGCAGCCCTATAACCGTTTCTGACAATAAAACAACATCATCTGCCAATAGAAGAATGAACAACTCAAATGCAGTACGTGAGAGCACAGCGCCATGTTTTCCGTTATTAATCACATGTAATGCTAACTCATTAATAAATGCAGAAAATAGTACAGGGCTACACGCATCTCCCTGTTTCACTCCTGCTGTACATCGAATGTAATCAGAGAATTTAGGACCACACCTTACTCTACATTTTACATTTTCATACATAACTTTGATACATTTAAATAACTTACCAGTTATGCCGTTTTTTTGATAAAATAGGCCATAGCAAATTTCTATTAATCGAATCAAATGCTTTTTCAAAGTCTATGAACGCTACATAAAGTTTACGATTATATGAAAACTGCTTTTGCACAAGCGCTAACAACGTAAATATGTGATCAACTGTCGAATATCCTTTTTTAAAGCCTGCTTGATACTCACCTGTAATATTGTTCTCGTCTATCCATTCTTGTAATCTGTTGTTAATAATAGAACTATAAAGTTTGCTACTTATATCAGTAATAGAGATACCTCTATAATTATTGGGATTATTAACATCTCCTTTTTTAAACAATGGTAAAATAATGGATTCTGTCCAATTTTCCGGAAACAGCCCGTTGTCAAAAAGTGTATTGAATAATTTTGCGAGAAAATTTACGACTTGATCATTTGAGTACTTCAGTAACTCGCTAACAATACCATCAGGGCCTGCTGCTTTCCGAACTTTCAGTTTTCTCATGGCCAATAATACTTCCTCTTTAGAAATAGGACGATTCATGTAACTATCACTGTCACTATCAGCCGGATCTTCATAACTGGAAGTATTTACATCTATTTCTAATAACGACTTAAAGTGCTGGAACCACTTGTCAACTGTAATCTCGTTTCTTGGCTGTTTTCTATTAAAGGAAGCTTTATGGACAATGTCCCAGAATTCTCTCTGGTTTTTTACTGATGTCACAAGTTTGTTCAATAATGTATTGTTAAACTCTTTACTCTTCCTTACCAGCAAATGTTTATATTCACGTCGAGCAACGGTATACGTTTGCCGATCCTCCCTATCTAATGTCCTACAACTAATTCTGAGAAGGCTTCTTACTTTTTTCTTAGCGGTTTCACATTCCTGGTCGAACCAGTCACGTGGTACCTTCTCTTTATTGACATTTATATGCTTCTTCATACAATTCGCACAGTCTTTTATACAAGAGAGAGAGAGAGAGAGAGAGAGAGAGAGAGAGAGAGAGAGAGAGTGAGAGAGAGAGAGAGAGGAGAGAGAGATGAGAGAGAGAGAACAGAATTGAACTGAACCGAACCGAACTGAACAGAACAGAAAAAGAATACAAGAGGAACTGGAAATAAATACAAACCGAATCCGTTAGGGAAAACGTCAATACATTAAAAAGTACCTTTTCGAGTACCATTAGTTGCGCACGTCCACAGACATGGAAACGTAGACGCGTGTGCGTGTGTGCATCAGTGCGCACATCCCCCACTGGAGACACAAACACTGCTGAAGAAGGAGACACGGACTGAACGCCCTAAGTCACAGTGTAAGCCCCAGACTGTTTGCTCCGATGCTAAGAAACGTTGTGAAAGACCGCCATCTCTTGAGCCACAGACGTCAACAGAGGACTGTTCATCAGTACCATTATAGTCACATCAAGTACTGCTCACCGGGAACCTTGCAGACTTCGACGAATCAACTATCCCCGACATGATAAAAGC
>CM031602.1:32143367-32148367 GCA_018398815.1 Conus ventricosus
AGAATCTGAGACACGCAGAGTGATGAACAGAGAAAGAAGAGAAAGGGTCAGATGACACCTAAAGTGAACACGTGTAAAATTAAGAACGACCAAATGAAAAGGTGTTTTTTACAAACAAAAGTAAGACATGATCAGATAAAGGTTCGGAAGATCAGTGGGCGGAAAGGTTGGGAATGGAAAAAATAGAAAGAAAGGAAGAAAAAGGATGGGAAGTACTTGGAAACAAGAAAGAAAGTGCAAGAGAAAAGCACATACCATCCGCGTATAATCCCTGAACATAGAAATTCTATTTACAGTTGTTAAGAGAAAAAAAATATTAAGAGAGAAAGCAGAAAAATAAAAGAAATCGAATATGAATTAACGCATAATTAAAAACCTTTGAAAGGACTTCGTCATGCCATGTTTCCGTCGTTCTGCTCTTTACCACGGCAGGACTGTAAAAGCATCCTCCCCCTTTTCCCTCCCCAACCCCTACCAACCAAAACTCTTCATTCAAGTGTTGAGAGTTTTCAAACTCATTGACCCCCCTCTCTCCTTGCCTTTCTACAACTCATTTCCTTTTCGTAAAGATTTTTTTTCTTTTCTTTTTCCTTCTTTTCAATCAAAAACATCAATAGGTACGTGTGTGTGTGTGTGTGTGTGTGTGTGTGTGTGTGTAAGAGCGGGAGCTATTATGTCGTACAAAGCGAGTGTGGAAACGAAACGACAGTTTACAAATAGGAAGAATGAATCGAAGACAGAATCTTAGAACCAAACACACCAATAATTACTAACACTCCAACAACTAACAAACAAAGAAAGGGAGGAGTAATGAATCCTCCAAGAAACAACAAAATAAGAGAAAGATGGAACGAGAAACAGAACTAGAAGGCGTGAAAAGTATAAAGAGGAGAGCAGCGCAGGAAGATACAGGATTAATGTTTACAGGCGTTCCTTAAAGATACAGGATTAATGTTTACAGGCGTTCCTTAAAGATACAGGATTAATGTTTACAGGCGTTCCTTAAAGATACAGGATTAATGTTTACAGGCGTTCCTTAAAGATACAGGATTAATGTTTACAGGCGTTCCTTAAAGATACAGGATTAATGTTTACAGGCGTTCCTTAAAGATGCAGGATTAATGTTTACAGGCGTTCCTTAAAGATACAGGATTAATGTTTACAGGCGTTCCTTAAAGATACAGGATTAATGTTTACAGGCGTTCCTTAAAGATACAGGATTAATGTTTACAGGCGTTCCTTAAAGATACAGGATTAATGTTTACAGGCGTTCCTTAAAGATACAGGATTAATGTTTACAGGCGTTCCTTAAAGATACAGGATTAATGTTTACAGGCGTTCCTTAAAGATACAGGATTAATGTTTGCAGGCGTTCCTTAAAGATACAGGATTAATGTTTACAGGCGTTCCTTAAAGATACAGGATTAATGTTTACAGGCGTTCCTTAAAGATACAGGATTAATGTTTACAGGCGTTCCTTAAAGATACAGGATTAATTGTTACAGGCGTTCCTTCGGGTATGAATAAACAGTCGAGAGAGAAAATAAAGGACGAGCTGATAGACATGCGGGCTCACGACCCTCCTGCCGTGCCCTCGCCCTACATCCCTTTTCCTCTCTCTCTCTCTCTCTCTCTCTCTTCTCTCTCTCTCTCTCTCTCTCTCTCTCTCTTCTTTCTCTCTCTCTCTCTCTCTCTCTCACACACACACACACACACACACACACACACACACACACACACACACACACACACACCACACACGCACGCTTCGAATCTATTGTCTATTTTGAGAATTGATTTACCTCCAATCAAATTCTAACAAAGGAAAAAGTAGACGGAGGACGAGAAGGAGAGAGAGAGAGAAGAGAGAGAGAGAGAGAGAGAGAGAGGAGGAGAGAGGAGAGGAGAGAGTAAGAGAGAGAGGAGAGAGGAGAGAGAGAGAGAGGAGAGAGGAGAGAGAGAGAGATTTAACAGAAATATCAGAACTCGGTCCCCAACCCCCCCCCCCCCCCCCCCCCCCGAAATTCCCACCACCACTCCGGCCCTTCCTCCGCCGAGTTTAGCCACTTCCTAAACGCTACCAACCACCTTCCTTCCAACATTCTCACAAATTTACAACAACAACAACAAAAAGTCCGCTATGACCAACAACAACAACCACACACACAAACAAACAAAATCCACGGAAATTCAAAGGAGAAGGGGGAGAGCATCCCAATCAAAGGCGCGGTCAATAGAAAGCACATAAAAACGGGTAGCTCCCTTAAAGGCTAACGAGCCATTTGAAACCATTCTTCCTCACGGAAAAAAGGGAAGTCAGCTTGGCTAATTGCTCTCCTCTCCTCCCGGCCACGGATTTTAGTGGCACCGCTCGAAGTCGATACCATCAATTGGAATCACAAGACACGAGTGATCATTACTACACCTTTTCCTCTTTTTTTTTCTTCTCAAACTTGTTTTTTCTTTTTCTTTTCAAACCCACCGGGATTATCTGAACTCTGACATTTCCTGGACATTCCCCCCCCCCTCCCCCCCCCCCCCTCTCCCCCCCCCCTCCCCCAGACCCCCCCCCCCCCCCCCCCACACACACACACACACACCACTCCCTTTTCATGTCCTTCCCTCCCGCCACTTAATTCTTCTACACAAGCAAGGCTGTTTGAGGGGAACAGAATAAAGTGTAAATAACGAAAGAAAGGGGCAGAAAAAGAAAGAACAGACGAACAATATTTTTTTTTAACTCAGATTTTTGCGTGACTTGTAATCTTTAAGATGCTTTTCTATCATTTGTGAATATTATTTGAACTCCTTTTTGTGATCTTCTTTACTGTTTGTTTTTTTCCTTTAATCTCTTTTGTCATCTGTTTATATATGCTTTCTTTCTTTCTTCCTTTCTTTCTTTCTTTCTTTCTTTCTTTCCTTCCTTCTTTCCATATTTATGGTTTCTTTCTTTCTCTCTTTCCTCTTTCTTTAATCGCATTTCTTTCTGTGTTCATTTATTGATATAAAACAAGCGTATTCATCGTATCCCAAGGCCGTGTCTGACGTGTTTTGTGAACCTCTTTGTTGAGGTGGGGTGGGTGGGGGGGG
This sequence comes from Conus ventricosus, assembly GCA_018398815.1. Taxonomy (NCBI): domain Eukaryota; kingdom Metazoa; phylum Mollusca; class Gastropoda; order Neogastropoda; family Conidae; genus Conus; species Conus ventricosus. The sequence goes on from CM031602.1 coordinate 32,146,458, forward strand.
GGGGGGGGGGGGTTGGGTAGGAGATGGATTGGAGCTTAGGTGCTCGCGCTATTTGTTCTTCTCCAAGCCTATTTCTCTGTTCGTCAAAGTATTTTCGACTATCCATGTGCTTCTATAGACATTTGAGCCGAGGATACGCAAATGACAAAGGAAAGTGATGATTACATATATTCTTTTCACCTTTTTTTTTCATTTACGCCAATGGAATTGTATGAACTCTAGCATATTTTGGATAGTGCTCGGCCAACAATGACCCCCCCCCTCCCCTCCTCTCTGGTTTTATTCTAGAAATACTATTTGTAACAGAAAGAAATGGGCTGATCGAATCAATGATAACTAATAAGCAAGCAGCAGCAGAAACAATTACAACAATCATCATCATCACCATCATCATTATCAAAGCAAAGTTAATAACGAGTTACATCAACAGCATATTGTTTAAGTGTACACATTTTCTATATCACCTCCTGACCTTTAAGCGGTGTTAATCCGGATCATTTATGACTTTAAGCGGTGTTAACACTTCAATCCGGATCATTTATGACTTTACCATTATTTGTTTCACCGCCTTCGTTTCCTTGTCCCTTGATTTCCTTGGGCTCGTGTTTTACATTGTTCATACGGTCTTCTATCTATATAGGTTTCTCCCTACAACATTTTTCTTTCATTTTATTCATTCAGCAAGCATTTCACTTTGGTCTGGGGTCACGTCCAGTGTTTTTTTTGCGCGTCTTCCTGTTCTTCTCCAAGTTCGTTTCCTTGTTTTCCTTCAGATTCCTATCCTCGTGCTTTTACAGTTTCAGCCGAGGATAAGCACACGACGCAGACACCACAAAATGGTTATTTTTTTGTCCAGACATTTCGCACCGTGGGCTGAAAATTTATGTCCGCACAGGGACTTCTCGCCCCCACCCCTTTCTCCCTAGGACTACGCTCTAAGCCTATTGTGATTGTAAACAAGCAAGCGCAAGCGCGCGCACCACACACACACACACACACGCAAAAGAGCACGCACGCGCGCACACACACACACACACACCCCACACACACACGACGCACGCACGCACGCACGCACGCACGCACGCACGCACGCACGCACGCCACGCACACGCACGCACACACACACACACACACACACACACACACACACACACACACACAAATCGATGACCTCGGCGCTGGTTCTGATTTGTCACCGTTTTCTTCCTGAATAACGAAAACCCTGTAAAGAGGGACTCTAAGCGACTTCGACAGTTCTCGAAATAACATCGCGCTATTGTGATCTACTAAATGTTGACGCTCACGCAGTCCGACTCCGCCACTAAGCAAATACTGTCATGAGTGGAAGTCATAGTTGGTAGAGAGTCTCTTGTGTGTGTGTTAAGGTCAGCGCACTGTCCTGAGTGGAAGGCATAGTTGGTAGAGAGTCTCTTGTGTGTGTGTTAAGGTCAGCGCACTGTCCTGAGTGGAAGGCATAGTTGGTAGAGAGTCTCTTGTGTGTGTGTTAAGGTCAGCGCAAACACCACTGACCGAGTAGCAGTGCAGTGTTTCCTCTGACGTGTGGCCTGATAGACGCTCGTGACCTTGTGTTCATAGAACATGGCACTCTCGGGAATGACCAAGTAAGGTTCTTATTCATATCTATAGTCCGTCTCCATTAACACCGATTTCAAACTCCGACCGCTGTGTTGCAGTGGTTAGTTAGTGCAGCCGTCTGCTTGCTGTGAGATCGTAGGTTCGGGTGCCATCAAAGCATTGATCATTGAACGTACCTGTGCCTGGCTGCGTATAGGGGTGTCAGAATGACCAGCTATATATGAATATCATTCAACAAGGCATGGAAGATGTGGGAGTCAGAATGACCAGCTATATATGAATATCATTCAACAACGCATGACAGATATGTGGGA
>CM031602.1:32158621-32168621 GCA_018398815.1 Conus ventricosus
CACACGTACAGCACACACACACACACACACACACACACACACACACACACACACACACACACACACAAACTCTCTCTCTCTCTCTCTCTCTCTCTCTCTCTCTCTCTCTCTCTCTCTCTCTCTCTCCCTCCCTCTCTCTCTCTCTCCACACACACACACACACACACACACACACACAAACTACAAGTTCCTGGATGGAGCGGAGTCATGTGATTTACGTTCCGGTGGCAGAATTCTGAACGCCCACTTAATAATGATCTATATTTAAACAGACAGAAAAATCATCACAAGGCCGTGATGAGAAAATTCATTATCTCTTTCCAGCACAGACCTGCCATCTATCTCTCTCTCTCTCTCTCTTCTCTCTCCTCTCTCTCTCTCTCTCTCTCTCTCTCTCTGTGTGTCTCTTCCCCCTCCCCCCTCACACACAGAGAGACAGAGTGAGAGAGAGAGAGAGAGGGTGAGTCCCGCTGCTAGTCCGATCTGATGCAATACAGTGTTTTACAAGTAAACACAATATTTCCAGCACCAGTCGAATTCAATTCAACTCATCCCACTGCCTATTATATTACTGTGATCAAAATAAACAAACTAGATATATATTTATCAGAAAACAATGACATGCAAGACAATGCAGCACAATCATACCATTACAAACACGATAAAAATGAAAATATAAAACCGAAAGCCACAGAAACATGACCTGATGACGTGTCACCCTGAATAATAAAATATAATGCAATGCAGTCCTACTTGACAACACAAGAGTAAATTAAACGTAACATATCAATTGAATTACACACAAAAAAACACACACTCACTCTCTCTCTCTCTCTCTCTCTCTCTCTCACTCTCTCTCTCTCTCTCTCTCTCTCTCTCACACACACACACATACATGCACGCTACCCTAATAAACCCTAAATACTATTATCCGAACCGTAACCTAACCCAAATCTAACTTAATCTAAACCCTAACTCTAAACGTAACCTTGTAGGCCAGTGACATACCAAGTGTCCCCGGTCAGTGTTGACACTGAGCAACAGCGGCATGGCCCGAATACCGCCTGTCATGCCCAGGTTTAGGGAACTTACATAAAATCGCAACATAATTCGTCTTCACAACTGACGGCAGTCGGAGGACAAAATAGTTATGCACACTACACTAGCCAGCTAGGCAAGGCAGAACTGCCGATCTCATGGGTGAACCGAGGTTCTTTCCCCATAAACTATTCCGATCTTCTGGACATTTTGTCCCCGTTATTTCCCCTTTCCTGCCATTCCCTTCGCCTCTGTGTGTGTGTGTGTGTGTTTACTGCCGAGCACCGTTTCTTGCGCCTATGTGATTCATTCACCTGTCTGTTCTGGAAAATCTTTTTTACTTCCCTTTTTTTCTGGAAAATCTTTTTACTTCCCTTTTTTCTGGAAAATCTTTTTTACTTCCCTTTTTCTTCTTCCCACTGACAGCGTGTTGGTTTGTACGCTGTGGTACAGAAACTTCTAAAGCAGTGTCGTTCTGCTGGTATTTTCCTTTTTTTCGATTACGATTTTAATTAAGTTTGTAATCTCATGTCATAAACTAAGCCGAAAGGGTGACGCATTCAGTACCACTGCATGGCATGAGCTGTTTTGCTTTGTTTTTTCTCTCCTCTGGCGTGGGTGCTTCCCCCCCCCCCCCCCCCCCCCCCCCCCATTAAAACAGCAGTAACTAGAACAATTTATGATAACGTGCAGCACACAACGTGTATAGGCCTGATTTTCTTCCTATAACACTAGTTTTTTTTCCCCTCTATGTGGTGACAGATTTGAAAGAGCTCTGTATGCCCCGCACAAATGAAACAGATAATATGAGGACAGCTACTGACCAGCCCTGCGTTCCTGCGACACCAAGGTGGGCAAGGTATGACTAGGCCCCCTTCCCTTCCCCAGATTACAGAGTTTTCAGCGTGAGATAATCAGAGCAAATATGACTACCTGATTGTGAGGTTTGGAAGGCGGTGAACGTGAGAAAATAAATCAATACACACAAAGACAGATTGCACACCTTTTTTTTAATTGCAAGGATAAAGGAGTAAATTTTTGAAAAGCCACATTTTCAAACACAACAAGGAACCGACGAAAACAAACAAAAACAAATACACACACACACACACACACACACACACACACACACACACACACACACACACATACACACACACACACAAAACAGTCCTTGCATGAGAGGTGGGAGAAGGCAGGTTTGTGCGTGTCCAGTACCTCGTTGTCTCAAACACGTACCCCCCCCCCCCCCCCCACCCTCCATATTAGGGCGCTTTGTTGTTGCCTGTTGCTTGAGGGGGGGGGGGGGGGTTGTTTTGTTGTTGCTGTTACTCGCGGTTGTTGTTGCAGCTGTTGCTGCTCCCGTTGTTGTTTTTCTTTGTTCAAAGAGCACTTGTAGTCTGTTAAAAAGTGGTCTGTTTTTCAGATTTTGATTTTAGATTTGACTGATCGTTGGTAAGCTGGCAAACTGACTGAATAAATGACTGATCAGTTTACTGACTAATTGATTGACACTGTCCTTAAAGACTGTTCATACTAGAATCGAGCGAACGAACTAGTCATAAATGAGTTATTCATTTTGTGCTTCTTTTTCATCTCTCTCTCTCTCTCTCTCCTCTCTCTCTCTCTCTCTCTCTCTCTCTCTCTCTCTCTCTCTCTCCCTCCTCTTTGTGTCTTAAACAAGAACGACAGAACCCTCGTTTATTTGACATTTCAAATAGAACGAATGCTCCCATTCAGAAACAGTGGCACAATGCCCACCCCTCTCTCTCTCTCTCTCCTCTTTGTGTCTTAAACAAGAACGACAGAACCCTCGTTTATTTGACATTTCAAATAGAACGAATGCTCCCATTCAGAAACAGTGGCACAATGCCCACCCCTCTCTCTCTCTCTCTCTCCTCTTTGTGTCTTAAACAAGAACGACAGAACCCTCGTTTATTTGACATTTCAAATAGAACGAATGCTCCCATTCAGAAACAGTGGCACAATGCCCACCCCTCTCTCTCTCTCTCTCTCCTCTTTGTGTCTTAAACAAGAACGACAGAACCCTCGTTTATTTGACATTTCAAATAGAACGAATGCTCCCATTCAGAAACAGTGGCACAATGCCCACCCCTCTCTCTCTCTCTCTCTCCTCTTTGTGTCTTAAACAAGAACGACAGAACCCTCGTTTATTTGACATTTCAAATAGAACGAATGCTCCCATTCAGAAACAGTGGCACAATGCCCACCCCCCTCTCTCTCTCTCTCTCTCTCTCTCTCGGCTACCCATATAACCAGTTCGCCAGGAGAACAGATAAAGAAAAACAAAATTGAAAAAAGGAAAATTGAGATAAGAAGCGATCGAAAATGGGGGTGGGGTGGGGGGAGCTGGAAGGAAGTTCGTATGCTGTGGAATGGGCCTGGGCACAGGGGCGGAGAGCAGGGAGGGGTAGGCATTATAACGACGAAATGGGAGGAACAACCCCCCCTACCGTATCTGCCATTATCCTGCCAACACCTTGGAGCGAAGCAACAATCCAGGGCTTTGTTGACTGACGAGGGTCGGTGCGGAGGTAAAGAAGAGAGAGAGAGAGAGAGAGAGAGAGAGGCAAGTGCGTTGGGGCATGTGGAGTGTGCTGGGGAGTGCGTGGTGAGTGTGTGGAGGTTTAGACGAGTGGGGTGTATGTGTGTGAAAGATGGGGGGGGGGGGGGGGGCAGGAAGCAAGAAAAGGACGGGACGGGGGGGGGGGGGGGGGGGGCGAGAGGGGGATAAGAGGGAGGGGGCAAAAAAAGGGCGACAGTGCGCGGGTGAGGCGGGGCCATTCCGCTAAAGCCAGGTAAATTGAACAGTTCACACCGCCTGGGGACCCACACAGGGGTGAAACGCCCGTGACACACAATACGTGACGGGGACAAAGCCTGCAAGGCCTGTCGCCTCGCATTGTGTCGAGCAGGCCACTCCGTTCGCTTTAGGCGGCGGAAAACAGGATGGGTGAGTGGTTGTTTGGGATGGGGGGGGGGAGAAGAGCCGAGGGTGAAGGGGAAGGGGCCGCGGAGGGGAGGTCTTTATCATTAGCCAGGACCCCGTCACTGGAGTAATGGTGCTCACCCCCCTGGCCTGTGCGGAGCAGGAGGTCTGCCGTGCGGAGCCTTATTGTTATTCCATTATACCGGGCTTCGCCGTGCCTCTTTCAGCTTAGCTGGGCGTCTTGCCTGTCTGCAGTTCTCACGATATTGTTCACATGAATATCAGCCTAAATCTTCTTCATCCGACCTTCCTTGTTCATGCTCATGATAAATTTACACGAACACAACAACAACAACACACACACACACACACACACACACACACACACACACACATACACACACACAAATGTTACTGAAAATAGGCTTTTAATTGCCAGTTGCCGTCTCTCTCTCTCTCTCTCTCTCTCTCTCTCTCTCTCTCTCTCTCTCTCTGTGGTTTTACGTGCATTCTTGCTGGAAGCTTATGATACCCCTCTGAAGACGAATCTGAAAGTTTGTTGAATTGAACTGTTAAAAGAAAGAGAGAGAGAGAGCGAGAGAGAGAGAGAGAGAGAGAGAGAGAGAGAGAGAGAGAGATAGAAGAGAGAGAGAGAGAGGCGGAGAGAGAGAGAGAGAGAGAGAGAGAGAGAGAGATAGAAGAGAGAGAGAGAGAGAGAGAGAGAGAGAGAGAGAGAGAGAGAGAGAGAGAGAGAGAGAGAGGCGGGGGGGGGGGGAGACACAGAGACTGACAGACAGAGAACAGGGTTGCAAATAGCGCTGACACAAACACAATGAAGAAGCGACGGTAGTCTTGAAAATGTCATCGTTTTCCCGGTCACGAAAAGTCTGCATTAGCGCTCAGCGAAACAATATGAAAGGGGGTATGAGAGCCACGGTGAAGATTGGCACAGTAACAAGACTCGACAAAGACCAGGAGCAACCCCAGACGAATCAATGGGAATGCTATGATCATTTCCGACATTGGCTCAGCTGAGGCCGGGACGAGCTACTTTTTTTTCTTGTTAGACAAATACCATCCCCTATACCTAAGTAACGCATAATTTGGGCGGACGTGGGAGGAGGGAGGTAAGGGGGGTGTCTGTTTTCAAATGAAAGAAAACATGCATGGGGCGTGGTGTTGTAATAGGGAAAAGGAATTGATATGCCATTTGAAATGATCATCTATGTGTCTGCTTATTCCAACAGATTGCAAATTTCAATAAGTAGCATCTCCAAGAACTGGTCAAATCATCGACTGTGTTTAGCGTACCAAAAATCAACATCCACGTAAGAACACATCACTGAAAACTTACGTTCGCTTCCATCAAAGTCTGAAATGTTAATACAGACTCTAATTACAAGGAGTGAGTTCTCTTTCACCTTAACGATCATTCCAAACTTAACCAAAGGTTTCAAAGACGGAAACAGTTAATTTTACACCTTGTGAATATCGAAGAAATACAGAAGCTGTGATAATCAAAAACACAAACCGCCGACCTCCGTTGTCCCTACGTAGCGTTTGCGCAAACTCTCGCAAGAAGTACTAAAAGTCTAGACCCAAACCACTCCGTTCTTCTCCAATCACATAACTGGTCTGTGTTCAGCCTTCCAGAAACAATATGAATGGGTTGGTCGGAGCCAGGGGACTGATGGGCGAAGTAGCACGACACGACCAATACCAGAAGTGATCCCAGACCAGTTATCTGGAACATTACGAATGGTTGCTTGGAGACAACAGCTCAATACAGCCTGGACCTAGGTTCTGTCTGCCATCTTTCCAAGCAATTGATTTGTTCCCGTATGAAAGGAAATTTAAATAATGAGAGACAATGAGGGGCAACAGGAAGGCGTTTCTACAAAGACGTCAGGTTATGGGTAGTGTATGTACCTGTCACGCCAGTACGCTGACCCCAGAATCGTACAGATATTAGAGTAGTGTGTTTATCATGGAGGAAAACCAGCAATGTGCCCTATTCACTGAACCCGTATTAATTTCTAAGTGACTCAGAAAGAAAAGCAAACGTTACCATGGTATCTTTTGTATGCCTTCTACACTTTAATTCAATAACTGAATGATGTCATGATCTCATTTTCCTGGACTACGTTTGTTGTTGTTGTTGCTGCTGTTGTTGTTGTTTTGACGGACACGTAAACGATTTTACACTCGGAATCAGGAGGTGGAAGTGTTTAGCTCTTGCACGGATACATCTAGTTGTCGGAGTACTTGAAGGTGATCTATTTTAATAGCATTATCTAAAGGTGAGATATACCAGAAAAACATTTGGCACGTTAAAGAAGATATAGTGTTGTTTAATGAACATGTGAAATTCCCCTCATTTTACCCATTTTGAAGCAGGCAGAGGCTACATCGATGCTGAACTGTGTTTTTTTTTCCTTTTCTAAAGATACAGCCACACACAAAACAGAGACTGTCTGCGAACTTAAGCGGTGGTTACGTAGACAAGAACAAGATTGAGTCCAGAAGTAATCACTGACGGATCACCATAGACAGCGTCCCTCTCAAAGACAGGACCTTTATTAGTTTGATGTTACCGTCCTCCGGAACATGTGAAGCGATTCCACTTTTTTGTTTTTAACGAAAGTTCACAGACAACAAAACGAGAGTGACGCACTTGAGCAGAGAATAAAGTATTACAACTGTTCGCTGCAGTTCGCCCCCACCCCTCCCCCACCTTTGCTACACACCCCGTGCTCCTGTCCCTCCATACAGGGTTTAGTCTGGACAACGCTGACATTGCCTTTGCTGCCAACTTGAGAGAATTTCTGGTACAGTTTTCGTCATTCCTAACGCTGGCTCTCAGGTACGTGAACTACTGAACTGATTCTGGCTTCTGTCATTGGACAGCTGTATCCGTATTCATGATACTATAGTGGCTAGCCATCACCTTCGATCTTCGGGGCGCAGATTTCCACGCCGTATTTTGTTGACGTACTATCCAGTCTTTGAACAAAGTCGACGACAGGAGCAACGCGCAGAATGCGTTCCATTATCAACGATGTGAGCTGCGATTCAAGGAAACATGGTGGACGGGCGTCGACGTAACGGGACTGGCTGACTGTTTAACTAGACAAAACAAAGGTCAGAAGTACTTCCGTACCATTCATCTACCACACCGCCGTTGTACGCACAACACAAGTAAGCAAAGTACAGGCCCAGCTGTTTGTGTCCACGGCCCATCCATACACACACGGTAAAACTCAAGCATGACACACAACACCGGACCCAAAACTTAAGAAATTTATTTTGTCCTCGGTTCACAAAGGACAGTCTGTTGGCTGTCATGTTAAAAAGTATGCATAGACACTGTCGTTCAGCAGACATAAAAATGTGTTTGACGTGCAAAACAGCATTTTTCTTTCATTAATCAATGTCAGAAAACGCCTGTTAACTTTCTTTCATTAATCAATGTCAGAAAACGCCTGTTAACTTTCTTTCATTAATCAATGTCAGAAAACGCCTGTTAACGTCACTTCTAATGCCATATATCAAAGGTAATCATAAAAAGAAAATGCCCTTTGGGATTCCATTGCTCTCTTTCATATCTTCAACATTTCAGGATCGTTTCCGTAACAGCAGGTACTGATTCACACCCAGTTCAGACTAGGATAACTGTAGCGTTGCCATCTTGAAAACAACAACAACAAACAAACAAACAAACAAACAAAACCGTTCTGGCTTCCAGTGTCTACCCACAGAGTCCCAGCGACTCCCGCCAGGAGCACAATTAGTCCCGGGAAACGCTTCATACTTGACTAATAATCACATCATGCTTCTGCATCAGAACTAATAACAGAGGAGTCTCACAGTCGAGTATGGAGGGGTAAGGGCTGGTGATTGTGTACATTACAAAGACAGAGCAACAGCCAGACTAGACGCAGTGCCAGACGACTCATCATCTGAAAACAGACTACCTCGTTACTCGAAGAATGCCGCAAAATAACAAACCTGTGTTGAGTGTTTGTCAGCAGATGTCGCGTATCTCTCTCTCTCTCTCTCTCTCTCCTCTCTCTCTCTCTCTCTCTCTCTCTTATCAGCACATATCGCGTATCATTCTCACGTATCAGCTTTCTCTCTCTCTCTCTCTCTCTCTCTCTCTCTCTCTCTCTCTCTCTTTCTTCTCTATCAGCATATATCGCGTATCATTCTCGCGTATCAGCTTTCCGTCACACCCCCCCCCCTCTCTCTCTCTCTTATCCGTTCGCGTATCATTCTCGCGTATCAACTCTCCTCTCTCTCTCTCTCTCTCTCTCTTCTCTCTCTCTCTCTCTCTCTCTCCTCTCTCTCCGCGCTCTTTCCGCCCCCCACCCCCTCCTAGTCTTAGCAGTTTATCGACTAGCAGATACATCCGTTATGCCAATCACAAAACTGGCCTTTGGGTGCTGTTTTCTTAGTAACGCATCAGCAAAACCACAATGTTAGAAGACAGAAGCGGCGCGAGAGACATAAAGAGAAGTGAAGAGACAGAGAGAAAGACAAAGAAATATCCAGAGGACCGTTTGGGCCCCAGCCACTTTACAAGCAACACATCCACGCGGTGACAAAAGAGGCAAAACTGTCCGCAGGAATAATCGTTCATATTTTCCTAGTCACGTTTCGCCTCACACAGACAAAAGGGGGCCGGGTAAGCTGGAGGAGCCGGGGATGTGAGAGGGGTGGGGGAGGGAGAGGGGAGAGGATGCTTGGCAAAATAACAAGAACAGGCCTCGCCCGGTTTATCTGCAACAATAGACAGGGCAAACACATCACACCACTCGCAAGAATCACACCACAGTGTTGGCCTGAAGGTGACCAACGTGAAACGCTAACCAATCAAAGCAGCTGCAAGCGGACACGATGAAACCTGGACTTTCGTTTTTACCTCCACCAAAGAGGTGATGTTTTTACCTCCACCAAAGAGGTGATGTTTTTAGCGCGTTAGTTTGTTTGTTTGTTTGTCTGTCTGTCAACCCCATTAAGTAAGAAAACTACCGAACCGGTTTCATACAGATTTGGTGAAGAGCTCGACTGTGGTCCAAGGGCTAAACGCTCAACACTTTGACGCACATCGGGATCAAACGGTAGACCCACCATTCACGGGTCAAGATCATGACAAATTTTCTATTGTACACGAGGACTGTGGAGTTAATGTTAACGAACTGTTACAGTCATAGAATTGTCATGGAATGTCAACACTTTGTAAATCTAGTAATAGGTACGCTGACATTTGGTATTTTTCCCTATCCTTTTCTAAGTACATGGGAAATAACTCTTTCTGTCCATACCTATTGTTCCACCAGGTAGAGAGAGAGAGAGAGAGGGAGGGAGAGAGGTAGCACGGTGTTAGCAAAAGAAAAAGAAAAACAAAGAAACAAATGTATCAACTCTTCATCTAAATCGTAGTTGCTGGCAAACGGATCAAAATTTGTTTTCCCAAAGTCCAGATCAATACAATCGTCTGTTTCAACTTGCGTGGTCAGTTTGACTCACAAAGGAAAAACAGCTGTGTGTGAAATAACTACAATAGCCTCTGGTGGCCAAGATGCCCTTTCTGTGAAACGCTGAGCGAAAGAGAAACAGCGTGAGACTGGAAAGTTCAATGTGCTTTCACGCAGCATTGCACTAGTCCAAAGACGGACATGTACAAAGCGCAGTAAATGTGTTGACGTTGTATGGGATTACTGAAAGAGAGCAAAAGGACGCGCAGGTTTCGAACCACGAGCTGTTGTCTCATCACAGGAGCAGGATTTCCGGCCGGCCTACTTACGGCCTGTTGACGAGATCAACATCGCAACATCTCCAAACTTGTGCAGGCAGACGTGTGTGAGGTAAACGCCAGCCCACACAGCGGATCCTGACACTGACTGGACAAACAGCCCACGCCAGCAAACCAAACAGCCACGTCCTGGCAAACCTGCTCCCAGCTGACCCCGGCCTGACTCCACACGAACGCCGTGACAGCCTACACAGACA